>JAOWBW010000150.1:696429-1358929 GCA_026119855.1 Campanula takesimana | reverse complement strand
CACTACTAGAAGGCGTCTGATTTGCGACGGAAATTTGGGATGGACTGAGGTCCGTCACAATCATCGACGGAAAAATACACCCAAACAACGGAATTTGCCTATTTTGAATAAACCGTAAATATTGCGACGGAAAATAGTAAACGACGGATTACTCCGTCTTTCCCTGAGATGGACCGCGTTGCCTCCTAAGCGGGAACCAAAATGTTGACTGGCGGGAATTATTTTGAGCAGCTGCAACGATTTATTTATTCCATCCGTCGAATTATAAAACGAATTGTGCGTCGCTCAATATTTGTATATAAATAAAACTCTCTCCCATTATATTCAGTTTGAGAAACCCTCCCTCATCAGTCCCTTCACCGACCCACCCCTCTCTCTTACGCTTTCTCCTTCTCTAGCCCTAGGGTCGTCCCTTTGCCGGAGACGACCCACTCCGTTCGATTCCCGCCTCTCCTCCATATATACCACCGTTCGATTTCGATTTCATCCTACATAGGCCGCTAGATTTGGTCCGATTTCTCCGGAGACGTCCGCTCAAATCGTTCCGTATTCTCACATGTATTTTCTCTTCCATTGATTTTCTTCTTCTATTTTATCTCTGATTTTGAACTTTCCTGTTTAGAAAGTGTTAATTTTGTTACTTTTCTTTTCTATCTATTTCAAGGGTTTAATTCCCCTCCGACAATTTGAAGTTTGAGGTCATCTTCGACTGGTATTTGCAAGGTACTAATTAGTTACTAGTTTCCCTTACTCTTTGCACCATGTACATGATTCTTGTTTTGTATTTGTAATTTTTATGTATTTTTATGTGGTATGAGAGCTATTGCAGAATGAGTATAATTGTGTTGGGTTTTCTGAAAAGAAGATAAACTTTGCGTTCAAGCAGTTGGCATGTACACGCTATAGGGACATTATGTTTAAGTTCAGAACTGCTTGGATTAATAATAGGCGTCCTCCTACTATCTACACTCTGGAGGTATGGTCTCAGTGGGTGAGCCATTGGCAAAGTGCAGGCTTTATCCAGAAATCTGATCAAAACAAGATAAACAGAAACAGCAACAACGGTGATGGCAATAAGCATACAGGGGGCTGCGTGAACCAGAGTGATACATTCGATAGAATGGTAAGTTTCCTGTCTAGTCCAAGCTTTAATTCAATCACTGATCTTCTGTGTATTGAGTGAGTTTTTTTTTTTTTTTTACTTCTATGGATTAATCTAGGCTGGTTACTATTAATCTGGTCCATCGTATTTGCCTTTATCATGCATGTATGGGCTTGGATAGTGATCAAAATTGCTGTGATTTAACGTATACTCCCTCCGTCCCATTTTAAGAGTAAAAAATGGATGGGTTTTCTGGCATTTCTGACTCTTAAAATGGGACGGAGGGAGTATGCATTTCTGTAAGTTATTCAACATAAATTTATGCGTTTTCTGGCATCCAAATCTTGCTGGAGTAGAAATTCCATTTCCATTACAGTTGCTCACAATAATTTTGTTTTTCCTGTTATGATAGAAACACTATGATAGAAACACTGCTGGTTTTTTATTTTAGTAAAATTTTGTCTGTTTTGTTTAGAGTGATTGTCATTTGACTTTCTTGTGATTTTGATTCTTGTGGTAGTCTCATTTTTGCACTGATCTCCATTCTTAGGATGAAATAAAGTAGGCAGGAATATGACTTTTGGTCCAAAATCATAAAGTGAGTAATCTTAAAGAATAGCTTCAAACTCACTGCACCAATTATTTGAGAATCTCTTTTCCATTTTTATTTTTTAACTTTTCACTATTCTTCCATGACTTTAGAGTGAATGTAGGAATGTCGTTTGACTCAAATCCTGGACCTAACGTATACTCCCTCCGTCCCATTTTAACGTATACTCCCTCCGTCCCATTTTAAGAGTAAAAAATGGATGGGTTTTCTGGCATTTCTGACTCTTAAAATGGGACGGAGGGAGTATGCATTTCTTAGTTAAGAAGCATGTATCCATCTTGTTTTGGTCTCAGTTCATGGAAGCATTACAGTAGTTGCTAGTTTTTTTTTTCTTACTCTTTTTTTATTTATTTGTATTTCTTGTTTGTGTTTTTTTGGTTATAGGTTGAACTTGTGGTTCAACTAATATTTGTATGTTTTGGTTAAAGGTTGAAGTACATGGACCAGGCATTGATTTGGGGGATTTGTATGTCGCTACACATACTAAAAAGAATCCAGTGACCTCCAAGCTCGAGTGGATTAGCCCTGTTTGTCAAAAAAATTACGTAAGCATTCATTTCATTATTAATTTATATATATATATATATGTATATTTAATCAAAAACTTTTTATGTAGATATATTATTTGACAATATGCATTTGATGAATGTCAGGAGAGCTATGAGAAAGTTGTTCGAGATCAAGCACTTTCGGAAGAGATTATTGAGCCAGGGAACTCCAGCGTTCATATCCCCTTCCGTGGTAAAGCATGGATAGAGGTGACCATTGATGGAAAGCGAAGAAGAGGAGATAGGGTGCCTGGGTTTGGAAACCATGGTGCTATCATGCTTGACGTCCCATTGGCACGAAAGAGTATCTCTTCAGTGTTTGGAAACGATGATGCTCAATCTGAGATGAGAAAGAAGGATGAGATAATTCAAAATCTAACCCAACGCCTTGATACCCATCAGCAAGAGAATCAAGAGCTGCGAAAGATGTTCGAGGAGCAACAACGTCAGCTTGCGCGTCTAACCAAACAACTCGGGCAACATGCCTCTGACCAATCCCTTAACAGTGATGGGGAGGGACGTAGTGGTTGTTAGTTACTACTTGGGGATTAGCTTTTGGATTTACTACATCATTTGGTATGTCTTTTGGATGTTAAATACTTCTTCAGTATGACTATGACATAGTTTGTTACTCCCTCCGTCCCGGAGTAAGAGTCTCACCCCTCATTTGCACGCTTATTAATAAATATTTGATGTGATGTAAATGTTGTGAGTGTAAAAATAAAGTATGAGAGAGAATGAGTGGGATAGAATAGTGAATTGATTGGTGTTGTGAGTATAAAAGTAAAATAGGAGAGAGAATGAGTGGGGTGAATAGTAAAGATTTTTTTCCATTTTAGGAATGTGACTCTTACTCTGGGACGGACCAAAAAAGAAAATGGGACTCTTACTCTGGGACGGAGGGAGTATTTGGTATTTGTTTTTGGATAGTTTATGAATACCATGGTTGATTAGTACAATTTGGTTTATTGAAAATGGGTTTTTTGCATTTTAGTTGAGTACTTGGATATGTGTAGTAGATTTAGTTTTTGATATTATTCAATAAATTTGGATTTTTAAATTAAAAAATGACTGACAGTGACCGGAAAATTTGGTCGGAAAATGCCCAGAAATTTGTCGAAAATTGTGACGGAAATAATCAACGCGACAGACAAATTTGTCGAAAATTGGGACGGAATTAGTCAACGTGACATACCATTTTGTCGAAAATTATGACGGAATTAGTCCACACGACAGACAAACTTGTCGAAAATTGTGATGGAATTAGTTCACGCGACAGACAAATTTGTCAAAAATTGTGACGGAAAAAATCAACGCGCGACAGAAAAAATTATCGCAAATTGTGACGGAAATAATCGAGCGACGACAACATCCGACACATGACGCGACACAAAACTTCTGTCGCAATCAGTAACGAAAATGTCGCGACGGAATATCTCCGTCGCAAAATTTGATTTTGCGACAGAATTTGAAATTCTGCGACGAACGTGTCCGTCACAGAAATCCTTTTTCCTAGTAGTATCCCATCTCCATGACTCAACTCCATGGACAGATTGATTTGATGAAGGCCATACAGTTCTAGGCCACCAAGTCCTTACTTCTTGAGGCTTAGGCAAACTATCTAGAGGTGATGAGAAGCTGAAAGTGCTAGAAGAATTATGGCTCTCACTGAAAACATAAGCCTCATCAGACCTAAAGCTTCCCTCTTCCTTCTCTCCTGCTCTGAAAGGACTACAACAAGCAAAATACTTGCTTGAAAGTAGGGAAAATGAACTGTTCTTAGTATAAGAACTGTATTCATAATTGTCCCCTTGTCCTTCTCCTCTCTCCCCTTCTTACCTATCACAATATCTGCCTTCCTCTCCAACTGTAAGAGATCAAAAAAAGACCTATGAGGTCCTTTGTCCTCCTCAATGTCTGACATCTTGGATTTTCCTTTGCTTATGTCACACCTTCTCTCAACCTCCTCTCCTCTCTTCAGTTTCTTCCTTTCTTCTTTGATAAATTCATCCCTGGCATGTAGCCACATCTCCTTTTTTATTGACCTCTCCATCATCACTACCTTCTTCATTGGATCATTTGGAAGAAGTTGGTCTACCTCCTGCTCATTAATCAATACCTCTTGAGTCTGGTATTCCCTAAATTCTCTTAAAAATTTCTCATCTACCTTATCCTCCTCCTTCTCCTTAAACTTCAAACTCTTGACAAGATCAGACATCTTGCTTGGGCTAAAAAGGTTGGTAAGTCTACCCATTTTTTTTGAAAAGAGAAGGATCAAGGTCTATTATCTTACTATGAGCAATCTTTATCTAAATATTTGTTGCTGTGATGTATAATTCACCAACAATGGTTCTTATATAGAGATATTTCACATCATTCAATTCATCTCGAAAATGTATGTGGTAGATACAATGATGATAGTAGACCTCAAAAGAAGCATTACAGTAAGGTTGATTTGATATGATAATTAATCTTGCCGCTTGACTATACTGAATTATAGTTGAATATTGGACTTAACCATGTCAATATTAAATGAAGGAATAAAGAATGTTTGCTTCTCTACAAGTTATGTCCTCTGCGTAAGTATAAAAAGGGGTGAATTTACTGTTTCAACAGTTACAATTTGATGAGTCACCTGCTTGCTCACGTCGCTTAAATTTATTGAAAAGGGCATGTCTTTTCAACTTATTTCAGTTGTCCCTTACCCCTTTATAAACCACCGTTCCATGTACACCAATCATTCTTCTTAAACCCTTCTTCTCCATTCAAACAAAAGTTACCGTTACAACCTCTGTTTCTCCCTTTCAAACCCTAGAAAAATGAATTCCTCATCCGCTCATGGTTACCTCATTCAAAAATCATTCTACCATAATCCCGCCTGTGGATGGATTGGAGAGCTTCTTACAAATGCATTGAAGACCTTCATGGAGGCCAACCACCCAATTCTTCCTCTGCTCTGCTCCCACATCTACGATCATGGAGTTTTGACAGAGCAATACAACATTCAGTTTACCCTTCAAGGTACCTCCTACACTATATCCCCTAGTGATGTTGCTGCTACTTATGGCACTGATAATGAACCCAACATGATAACAAACATTTGGGATTCCAATATCAATTACTCATCTCAAACTGCAAATATAGAGGGATGGCCTGCTTACCATACTGATAAACCTATTTATAAAAAGTTCCTTTCTCCCCATTTCTCTACCCTAGCTGATGTTGTAATGGAAGGTCTATGTGGAAAGACCTCATCTCACCATGTCATGAGCCCTAGTGAGTGGAAATAATTGTTGTGTCAATTTGCATACAGTTCAAACCACAAATTGGAGCTTTATATTGTTGTCTAATTTTAGACTTAGGTCTGGCCATCATCCCCTTAAAACCAAAAACAAATCCTCAACAAATCCAGGATTATTTAAGTTTATGAGTGGGATTTTGCTTCACCTTGGGAGAACAATGAGAGTTAGAGTAACTGCCCCCTATGATAGGCAAGCTACCCATCACAGATATAAGGTATTTAGCATTCATACCTTCTCATACAAACAACAGGGTAGGGTACAGGAACCTATTGAAGATCAACCAGATCCTGATCAACATGATGATAACTCACCTTCCCATGTCTCATCTCCATATGGTAGTGACCTTGAAAGGGAAAACCTAGCTGAAATGGCCCAAAGATTTAAGGGAAAGGGTAAGAAAAACAAAGGACCCAAGATAGTGGACCTGGATGATGACTCTACTGAGAATGAACCATTAGCCAAAATCATTCCACCCTTGTTTCTTGAAGCTCCACCACCCCCCACTCCTGGTCCGAGCTCAATTCAAACTCCTTCTCCCTCATCTAAAATTGCCTTTGTGTACAAAATAACCAAAGCCAAACCTAAACACTCTCCCTTTCCAGAAAAATCCAAACCCCAACCCTCCAGAAAATCCAAGAGACTCCAAAAGGACAATGAACCTATTATTTTAGATGAGGTTCCTCAAGTCTCAGTAAGACCTCTGAGTAATAAAAGGAAAGTAATCATCCCTGAAGAAGAATCATCCCCTTCATCTCCCTCTATTTCTCCTCCTGAACCCTTTGTTTTTGACCCTGATCATCATAGTTCATCTACTGAGACCCTCAGTTTAGGAGCCAAGGAAGCTGCTGAAGCTCTCAAAACCTTAACCCAATCTTAAAGCAAAAAGACTTCCTCACCCCCTGCTCACACTCCTATATCATCAGGTCCTTTATCTTCCTCATTCATGCCAACTCCTGGTCTTTTATCACAAATTGAGGATGTATCTGTTGGAAATGATAGGGGGAATGATATTCTTGATGAGATTGAGCCCTTCGTTAAAAGAGAAAGGGGGAATGACTTTGTTGAAATCATTCAAGAACAGACAGTAGACCCTGGTGAAACTAGGTCCATGATAGCTGACCTTGCCTAAACAATTCCAAGCTCACCAAAATCTACTCCTTCCACCCAATTAATCATTGAGAGGCGTGTTCAACCTCCTCCCTCCCTTCCTATCTCATCTGGTAAAGGAAAAGCAATCTTAGTTGAGGACAACCCATTTGATAAAGAAGCTTACTCTGCCCTATCTGATATGGGTAAAATTGCCAAATTCCATGAACTTGAAGAAAAGTTTGGTTTTGAGGCCACTTGGAAAAGACTTGGTTTGGACAAAGCTCCCCCTGCTGGTCAATCTTCCTCCTCAGCTTACTCTTCCAGAGTGAATGACCCTCACTTTCATACCAACTCCTCTTTTGAAGTCATCACTCCTGGCCCATATAATCCCTCAACAGATCCCTTTTTTTCAACCAACTTAATCCATATGTACTATACACCTCCTCCATGGTTTATTTCTCATTCTGTTGCCTCCATTCCTTCAATTCTCCCTCTTGGTCTCTCATTTGACCATCTTGAGTTTCCCCAAGAAATCTTTAACTCAGCTATCTCCAGTCAATATTGGACCTACTCTAAAGCCCAACTGAAAATGACTGCTAGAGAGCTTGTTGGGAGAATCCTTTTTGTGTATAATGAGTGGAAAACTTATAGACTGTCTCTAAATCAATTCTATATCCATGAGACTAGCCTGGTTCCCTCAAGCCTAAATGGAGGCAAAATGGCTCAATGGGAAAAATCTTCTCCCAGTGGTTATCTCCCAATCTAAATGAAGGCCTCCATATGCAATCTGGAGTTGTTCTGACAAAATGCATTGATCTCATCAAAGTCATCTATTGGAAGTTGGTGTCTGAGAAATTTTTTGGGTTCCATGCCATCAAGAGACTGTTTGGAGGAATTCTTCCCAGCTCTACTATCTTCCCAAATGAACAATCAATGCAAGAGCCCATCAGTACTCTTGTCCTCTCATTCCTGATCCAATTACTTCCACATATCCATCCACATTTCCTGCTGCCACTCATGAAGACATCAATGCAGTTGGGAATTATGTGAGAGATCAAATGAAAGGACTAAGACATGACTTGACAAAATTGGTTCAAGAAACACTTGCTGGCAGGATAGTTGACCAGACTGAAGCCAGTTCCCAAACAAGAAATTTCAGAGAATTCTCTCAACTTCAAAAAATCTTCACCCAGGATCAACCATCATCAAGAGGGCCTTCTTCAACAAGACAACTCCTACTTGGTCCTGGCCCTACAGTATCAAGAAATCTGGGAAAGAAGGAGCCATTACTAAAGAAGAGCTAACTGATTAACCATGGCATTCAGTATGATAATAGGATGAGTCTCACTTAGAACAACAAACAGTATTACTTCAGGTTCAACAAGAAGCAACTCCAACTACTGAATCTTGAAAGAGAAAGACACCTGACTGAAGTAGACCTTGGAGAAGCACAACCTGAACCAGACTACCAAAGTAAAGACAGTATAGAAGCTTTATTTCACTAAGCCTTTTTATCTCAAAACTTGCTTTATTATTATTGAACAAATTTTATTTCATGTTTTGTTGGGATGTAAAATTAAATCTTTGCATCTCTCTTTGTGATCTAACTCTATTTTGTTTCAAATTATAGATTGATTTCTTCTTACATATTATGCTCTACTTCTTTTCTTAATTATTTCCCAAAAAGGGGGAAATTGTTAGAACCCTAGTTTCTTAACTAAGTGTTTTGACAAATAAATAAGAACTCATCATGGATTATCAAAGAAGTAAACTGGAAATCATCAAAGTCTTCACAGGTCCACTATCTTGACACATCGAGATAACTGACCTTCAAGATAGCAGACCTTAACACTCTTGCCAACTCATACCTCAGTCAAAGTCAAACCTGACTTAACACTGTTCACAAACTTTACTCCAGTAAAAGATTAATGACTGACATGTGCATTTCCAAGATGTTCAAGACCGTTGAAACTCAAACGGATATATACTGAAGACCTATAAAAGGAGCTCTACAATGCTGAAAATACACACCTTTGTCTTGGCCATTTTCATACAACTTGATTAAAGCTTTTAAGCCACTCAATTGTAAAATCACACTTGATATTTATAAATCTGTGCTAAAATAGATAAGCAAACATAGAACTCACATAGCTACATAAGAGCCATTTTAGAAATCACCAAACCCTCACATTTGTGAAACCTTTTTCTTTCTTTTTGTGTGCTTTTCAACAAGTACAAAGCTTAGTTAGTGAGGATAATTAGGCTGGAAAATTCTGAGGGAATTTTCTTGCAATTTATTGTAATTTCTTGACGAAGTATTATAGTGGATTGCTTCTTCACTATTGAGGACAGTGAAGCGTGGATGTAGGAGAGTTACAATACTCTGAACCACGTTACATCATTGTGTTTGTGTCTCATTTACTCACACTTATTCACACACTTATCACTTTTAATTTACTCATTCATTTCTTCAATTTATTTCATTATTATTCCGCTGCATAACTCAACATACACACACTGCACCTCAAGATAGTCGACCTACTCTGCCAAGATAGTCGACCTCTTATGAACTAACCTTTTACATGTTTAAGTGCATAAGTAGAATAGGTACTTTAAGTATGAGTTTAAAGTATGTATCAAAATAACTAACTTTTCATAATTCGCTACTATGAGCAGGTGCTACTCTACACTCGAAAAGGCCTCTTCCTGAGCGCAATAGTCTGGAGCCTTTTAAATGGCATCCATCATGTTAGGATTGGAGTCCTAAACTATGAGGAAGAAAAGGAGTCTAATTTGGGGGAGTTGGTGGAGATTAAAAAGGGTTCAAACCGGAGGAGGAGTTCCTGGCGGAGGCGCAGGCGGGCGCTTGCCCTGGACCAGGCGGGCACTCAAGTGGATAGTGAGTGATCCGCCTGGGGGAAACTAATTCAAGCGGGCGCTTGCCTAGACCCAAGCGGGCGCTTGATATGCGGCTGGGCTGATTTGTTTCCTATTTTGACACGATCTCTTCTTAATTTGATTTAGATCTTCCTTATACTTCTATATAAGCATAGTCACGACCTAGGACACATTGTAGCAAATTATTAAGGTATGATTAATAATATATTGGCTTTAAAATTGCCCCCGGACGTAGTTCATGTGTTGAACGAACCGGGTAAACAATTCTTGTGTTCTTGTGTGTGTGATTCTCTCATTATTGTGCTTGTGGGTTTGTTGTTCTTTATCTAGATTGCAACGGGGTACCACTAAATTCCCAACAACTGGTATCAAGAGCTTTGGTTAGGAGGATTCAAAGTTTCATTAGTTGATTAATTTTGAATCACGTTCTTGGGGACTTTGTGAAGCAATCAAGATGAAGAACTCTCGAGAAATTCAACGGTGTGAATTTCACATTTTGGAGGACAAGGGTTGAAGATTACCTTTATTGTAAGGATATTTATAAACCCTTAAAGGAAAAACCTGAAGACATGTCACAAGGGGATTGGGAGACGTTGGATCGGAAGGCGTTAGGAGCGGTAAGGAGCGCTCTAACCGACGATGTTGCACGGAACGCGATGGAGGCCAAGACAACGGTGGGGTTGCTAAAGATGCTGTCAGACATGTATGAGAAGCCGTCTAATATCAATAAGGTGCATTTGATAAAGAGGTTTGCGAATACGAAGATGTCAGAGGGGAAGACAGCAGCAAGTCATATCGGCAGTTTCAAAGGTATGGTGGACCAATTGAAAAGTGTTGATATTACTTTCTCCGATAAAGTGTTAGCATGTTTTTTACTAAAATCGTTGCCTGATAGTTAGGAGGTAACTGTCACAGCGATCAGTACGTCGAAAACACCATTAGTGTATACGGAGGTTAGAGATCTCATCCTTCAAGAGGAGTTGAGAAAGAAAGAGAAAAGGGGAGAATCTTCCGCAGACGGGGCTGCACTTATGGTGGAGAGAAATAGGGGAAGGGGAGGACCGAAAAAGGGGAAAAAGCTGGTCAAGTGCTACAATTGTGGCGCGATGGGTCATATCAGTTATGACTGTCCGGATAAGGATGGTGATGCACATGTGGTGGATGATGGAGATGTATTAATCCTAGGAGAGGAGCAGTCGGGCGAAGATTGGGTGTTGGATTCTGGAGCTTCTTGTCATGCTAGTGGGGATGCAGAAACAATGGAGCGATACACACCGGGAGATTTTGGGGTTGTTTATCTTGGTGATGATCAACCTTTAAAGATCAAAGGTAAGGGGGATGTGATGATGAAGACACCTAACGGGGTTGTTTTACAATTGCACGATGTGATGCATGTTCCGGACTTGAGAAGGAGGGTGATTTTCGTGGGACAACTTGATGATGAAGGGTATGGTGTGACCTTCACTGGTGGGTCTTGGGAAGTCACAAAAGGAGCTAAGGTGATAGCTCATGGTGTTGGTAGTGGTGCCCTAGGCACGTTTAATAAACGTTGTAATTGTTTATCCTGATTTAATTAGGAAAAGGATTTTGGACGGGATTTGACACAAGTTTCCTATTTGGAATAGGTCTAACTTGTATATAAACAGCCAAATTCGGGCCAGAACAATAACATAGCTTTTGTGCAAGTCTCAAAGAGTTTGAGAGGGTTTTATTTTGTTCTAAGACATCCTAGATTGAAGAACAAAATAAAACACAAAATAATATTCCATATAGTTCATATTAATTGTGAAAACGTGTTTCACAATTTTGGTCTAGCAACCAAGATCAAGTGTTCTTGATATTCGTTCAAGGTGTGGATACCGCTAGAGGGTGAAGCTCATCATCTTCAAAGTTCGTGTTCTTACTTGTTCGTGATTGAAACTTCAATTTCTTCACCAAGATCAAAGACCAAATTCAAAGTCATCAAGGGTTAGTTTTTCTAGTATTCATATTGCAAGTATTTGATTTAATCATATGAATGGATCTATGGGCTTTGGGTTTCATAAAATTTTAAATGCTATTTTCCGCTGCGCATGTTACTCCGAAATCCAACAGTGGTATCAGAGCCCCGTTCATGTTGATTATTTCAATACCTAGATCATGTTGTGTATATATAAATTGTTTATGTGCCTAACATGATATGAATATTGGATATATGATGTTTATGTGTTATATGATTTTATGTGGTTTATTGTTTAACAACTTTAATCGCACTATTGAATCGCACTAAAAATTATGTTGGATTCTGAATTGTTTGATTATTAAATTTTGATTGGATCAAAGTTTTAATAATTGGGGAAAACAATTTTGAGACAAATTTTTGAACTTTAAAAATTCATTCTGATGCTACTGTGCGACCGCACAGAAAACCTTGGGCGGCCGCACAAAGTTTGGGCGACCGTACATGTTTTTCTTGGGCGGCCGCACAATTGTCAGGATTCTGGTTTTAATTTCCGGTCAGAGTCAGAATCTGGAATTTTGTTGGGGTCCGACCAGACCAGTGACAAGACCAGCCAGACCTGCTGATCTGGAGTGGGTTTTGGGCTGTTGGTTTGGGTGTGGATCCTGGGGTTTGATTTTCCTATTTGTTTTAGTCTTGTGATTCTAAGATTGGTTCAAGGTTTGGATGGCTAATCTACGTTCATCGAGATTGTGTTTCCCAAACTTGATCGCAATCAATGTTTCAAAGATAAAACGAAGTTAGAATTATGAAAAGTTCATAATTGCTAAAATTGAGAAACAAAGTTCTTGATTCAAAGATTGGAGATCCATGTGGAATTGTGGATGCAATTGGCCTACGTTCATCGAGACCATCTATTGCTTAGTTTCGGCCACATGGACTACTTTCTTGGTTTCTTGAATTAGTGCGGAATTGTGGATGCCTTATGGCTTAGTTTCGGCTGCACTTCTTGTTGTCTTGATTTGGAGATAATAACCAAAGTTGAAATAGTCTCATCCTCATAATTATAGAGAAATTAATGACACATAAATATTATGCTTAAATTAATGGAGATTAATTTAGTGGCTAAACTTGATGCGTAACATGTTTATATTATGTGCTCATAAATGTGTTGTATGCTATATGTGATGAACCTTCAAAGAAAGTTTTAAGTCCTTTTGCCATGCCATGATTAAAACACTTGTTTATACATGGGTAATTTTATGTGGGCTCGCCAAAGCGAGGTGCATTGATTTCATTCATGTATAAGCAAGATGAGTGAATAAGAGTTTCCTATGCGTTTAAAATGGTTGGACTTAATTAAGCGTCAAAACAGTTTTGGGCTTAAGGCAAAGATGAGATTTAACATGCTTTTTGAAATTGGATTTCTTAAAGAATCTCATGAAAAGAACCGAGAGTCATATGAGATATGATTGACAAGAGTTGTCTACCTAATTAATTTGATTTTGAGCGGTGCACCAAAGCGTACTTAAAATTAAATTAAAGCGGGATCTTAACACATTTAAATTATACTATACATTGGATGTATAAAGAAGGTTGTATAATTTAGTGGGAATATTTTTTTTTGAAAAATACATTGTTTATTTCTTTAATGAAAAATTGGTACTTATTAAATTTTGGAAATTTTGCATAATTGTAGATAATGACTAACAACACTCAATCAATTTTGTTGTGATCGATCCTTGAGAAGGATAAGCTCCAAGAGAATTGTACGAACTTTATGGATTGGATCCGTAGCCTAAGAATTGTTCTTAGGCAAGAAGATAAGTTATACATTCTCGATGGGCCACTTCCTGCTGAACCAGAACCTACTGCCCCTAGAGCAGAAAGAGACAGTTACAAGAAACATCGTAATGATTCTAGAGATGTAAGTTGTCTCATGCTTGCTACTATGTGCTCAAAACTCCAACAAAGTTTGGAACATTTGGAAGCCTATGGGATAGGCGTGGAGTTAAGAGCCATATTTCAAGAGCAAGCTAGGCAAGAGAGGTACAAGACCATTGTTGCATTCACTTCTTGCAAAATGAGTGAAGGGCAACAAGTGAGTCCTCACATGCTTAAAATGAAAGGTTATGTGGAGCATCTTGAGAAACTTGGCTATCCAATCCCATTGGAGCTAGCCACGGATCTCATTCTTAATTCATTGCCTAAAAGTTATAATCAGTTTGTGATGAATTATAACATGCATGGAATGGATAAGAATCTCTCCGAGTTGCATGGGATGCTTAAAACTGCGGAGATGAAGATTGTGGAGAAAGGTTCTCCTGTGCTCTTGGTTCATGATGGGAAGAAGGCTGGTGCCAAAGGAAAGGGTAAGGCACAAGTTGTCAAACCCAAGATAAGCAAGGCAAAGGTTGCCAAGGCTTCTGAGGCAAAACCCGATTCACAAAAGGATGCAATTTGTTTCCATTGTCAAGAAATTGGTCATTGGAAACGTAATTGCAAGGTTTTCTTGGAAGAGCAAAAGAAGAAGAAGGGCAGCAAGGCTGCGTCGAGTTCAGGTATCTATATGATAGATATTCTCCTTTCTACCACTGATTCTTGGGTATTGGATACCAGATGTGGTTCTCACATTTGTTTAAATGTGCAGGGACTAAAGAATAGGAGACTACTTAAAGAGGGTGATGTAGACCTACGCGTGGGGAATGGAACAAGAGTTGCTGCATTAGCCGTAGGGACTTATGAAGTCACTTTACCTTCCGGATTAATTCTTGTTTTGAACAATTGTTATTATGTTCCGGATTTAAGTAGAAATATTATTTCAATTTCTTGTTTGGATAATGAAGGTTTTAAGTTTCTTATTGAGAATAGGAAATTTTCTATTTATTTAAATGATGTGCTTTATGGTATTGCAAATTCATTTAATGGCCTTTATATATTGGATGTCAAGAATGAAAATAATGAAAATGTCTATCATATAAATAAGAAATCTAAACCTAATGATGTAAATCATTCTTATTTGTGGCATTTCCGTCTTAGTCATATTAATGAGAAGCGTATCTCAAATCTCCATGGGGACGGCCTTTTGGGTTCATGTGACCTCGAGTCATATGATACTTGCGAGTCGTGTCTTCTTGGAAAAATGACTAAGACACCTTTTACCAAGCTAGGTGAAAGGGCAAGTGACTTATTGGGATTGATACATTCCGATGTATGCGGACCATTAAGTAGTAATGCTAGGGGAGGATTTCAATACTTCATAACCTTCACTGATGATTATAGTAGATTTGGGTATGTTTACCTAATGAAACATAAAAGTGAAGCATTTGAGATATTTAGAATATTTCAAAATGAATTAGAAAACAACTTGGCAAAAGTATTAAGGCACTTCGATCAGATCGAGGTGGAGAATATTTCTTGGAAAAATGACTAAGACACCTTTTACCAAGCTATGTCATGAATTTGATGATCATCTAAAGAATTGTGGAATAGTTTCACAATTGACTTCACTCGGAACACCACAATGGAATGGTGTGTCCGAGAGGAGAAATCGGACTTTGTTAGACATGGTTCGATCAATGATGAGTCAAGTTGATCTTCCAATATCCTTTTGGGGTTACGCTCTAGAAACCGCTGCTTTCACACTAAATCGTGTTCCAACTAAATCGGTTCAAAAGACTCCATATGAGATGTGGAGCGGAAAGAAGCCTTGTCTGTCTTTCATGAAGATTTGGGGTTGTGAAGCTTTTGTCAAAAGACTTGTCTCAGACAAACTTGCACACAAATCTGATAAATGTATTTTCGTGGGATATCCTAAGGAAACTAAAGGATATTACTTTTACAACCAAACGGACAACAAAGTGTTTGTTGCCCGAACTGGTATCTTTCTAGAGAAGGAGTTTCTCTCCAAAGAAATCAGTGGGAGTAAAATAAATCTTGAAGAAATTCGAGACCCAAAAAATAACATTGAACCAATAGTGGAACAAGAACAAGAACCACAAGGAGTTGTGGAACCTGTTCAAAATACACAAGCAACTCGCAGATCTAGTAGGTTACGATCCGAGCCTGATAGATATGGATTTCTCGTAAAAGATAGTAATGAGGTGGAAATCATTGAGAATGATGAGCCGACAACCTACCAAGAGGCGATGTCTTCTCCTGATTCGGATAAGTGGCTTAGAGCCATGCAATCTGAATTGCAATCCATGCAAGATAATCAAGTTTGGAACTTGATTGATGCGCCCAAAGGTGTAAAAACCATAGGATGCAAATGGGTCTTCAAGAAGAAGACTGACATGGATGGGAAGGTACATACTTACAAAGCTAGACTTGTAGCGAAGGGTTATAGGCAAGTTCATGGTATTGACTATGATGAAACCTTTTCACCCGTAGCAATGATCAAGTCTATAAGAATTTTGCTTGCCATTGCCGCATATCATGACTATGAAATATGGAAAATGGATGTCAAAACCGATTTCCTAAATGGAAAACTACAAGAGGATGTGTATATGACACAACCAGAAGGTTTTGAACAGAATTCTAAGGTATGCAAATTGCAGAAATCCATTTATGGATTGAAGCAAGCTTCTAGGAGTTGGAATCTCCGTTTTGATGAATCGGTCAAAGAGTTTGGTTTCATCAAGAACGAAGATGAGCCTTGTGTATACAAGAAGATTAGTGGGAGCATAGTGCTATTCCTGATTTTATATGTGGATGACATATTACTCATTGGAAATGACATTCCTACACTTCAGTCCGTAAAGACTTGGTTGGGAAAGTGTTTCGCAATGAAAGATATGTGTGAAGCCGCATATATACTTGGCATTAAGATATATAGAGATATATCAAGGAAGCTACTTGGTTTAAGCCAAAGTACATGCATTGACAAGGTCACTAGAAGATTCCGTATGGAAAATTCTAAAAGAGGAATCTTGCCGGTGTTACATGGAGTTTCTCTAAGCAAGACTCAATGTCCTAAGACAAACGATGAGCGTGAGAAAATGAATGATGTTCCATATGCTTCGGCAATTGGGTCTATCATGTATGCCATGATTTGTACTAGGCCGGATGTATCTTATGCTTTGAGCATGACAAGTAGATACCAATCCGTCCCCGGAGAGAATCACTGGGTGGCTGTAAAAGCGATTCTTAAGTACTTGAGAAGGACTAAAGACTCGTTTTTGGTCTATGGAGAAATGGAAGATGATCTCGTTGTAAATGCTTACACGGATGCAACCTTCCAAACCGACAAAGATGACAGTCGATCGCAATCGGGTTTTGTGTTTATGTTAAATGGTGGAGCTGTAAGCTGGAAGAGTTCCAAGCAGAGTACAACCGCTGATTCTACAACGGAAGCTGAGTATATTGCTGCATCGGATGCTGCAAAGGAAGCTATTTGGATTAAGAAGTTCATCACTGAACTTGAAGTGGTTCTTAGTATTGCTAATCCAATAGACCTTTATTGTGATAATAATGGTGCTATTGCTCAAGCAAAGGAACCAAGGGAACATCAAAATCCTAAACACATACTTAGGCGTTACTATGTCATTCGAGAAATCATTGACAGAGGTGACGTGAATATATGCAAAGTACCTACTGATGACAATGTCGCGGACCCGCGAACAAAGGGACTTCCACAAGCTAAACATGAAGGTCATGTTAGGTCCATGGTTATTAGATACATGGGAGATTGGGCCTAGGGCAAGTGGGAGATTGTTGGTAGTGGTGCCCTGGGCACGTTTAATAAACGTTGTAATTGTTATCATTTATTTCATATCAATAAAGAGATGTTTTGATTATTATTGTTGTTCATGTTTACTTATAATAATCTCCGTCCCTAGTACTTGTTAAGCACTAGTATAAAGGATAAATGATCATGGGATGATCATGTTAGATTTATAGGTACTTGTTTGGAACAAGGTACTGAACATGACCCGCTGTATGAGATTTATGTCATGGTCCATGTCGTACATATATCTCATATTAGTTATGTCATTCGAATCCTTAGACATGAAGTTATTATAGTCTTCCACTTGATGAACATTATGTTTGACATATTCAAACGCTACCTTTAACCGGGTAGTTATAAAGTGTATGATTGGCATAATCAGATTCACGCAGGGAAGAATAATAAGCTAAATGGATTTGTCCCTCTTCGGAGAGATTTCAAGCTTAGGCCTCTCGTAGGAATGATGTTGATGATATCGCGACCCCGACCCCGCGGGCCCGGAACTCGCGAGCTGGACGTCGACTTACAACAATACACCAAAATAATGAAGATAAAAATTCCATTTTTATACCCAAAATGTTTAAAACAAAGTTTTAGAAATCCAAGCTTAACAACGACAACAAACTACTAGAATAAGCTTCGCAAGCTCACCCCAAAAATACAAAAGATTACAAATCTTAATGACGTCATTGTTGGTAAAACTATCCCCAAAAGGTTATACATTTAAATAATGCAAACCGATCAAACAACCTGCCCAAAATCTCAATCCTCTCGACGTCCTCCTCGATCCGCGAATCCTAATCCTTTTCCTCCTGGGGGGGGGGGGTTAAGGAAAACAATTTGAAACAAGAAACGGGGTGAGAATAAATCTCAGTAAGTTACTAATGCAACTACATGACATGCTATGATGCAAGAAGCAATAAGCAATAATAAATATCACATAGCACATAGCATTTATCACATAACAGATAGCAGCAGAAATAAACACATAACAAAGGATATAGCCAAGGTTTTCCAAACTGGTACATCCAAATAAAGGATCGCTGCGTAGCTTTAATAATCAACAAATCATCATCTTCATAATAGCATGAAAGCCGAAGAGAAAACCCCGATACCGGAACCAATAACCAAATGAAGTGTCACAAGGGACGGGAGACATGCCACAAAGTCATGCTCCAAGTAAAGCTAAAATGCACACAAAGGAGCTAGCTCTTCTCACATCCAAGGCCAATCTGGAGGAGGGTAATAATGGGGCAAAACAATGGTCAACATCACAATGGACTTGGCCGTGCCATCATAATGTTTCGCATCGCCCAAACACACACAAAATACCAGCTGGGGTTTCAAATTAATGCTAAGTAATAAATACTAGCTTAATTAAACAACTTAGGGTTCCAAAGTAGGGAACCACACCAATTAATCACCATAAAGATGCAAACGATTTCTCATGAAGAGTTCAACAACAACGAACACAAGAAGTTTCTCATACAAGCACAACAACGATAAACGGAGTTTCTCATAAAGAGCACAACAACATTGATCATTAAACAAGATGGTTCCAAGACAAGGACCCATACCAAACACATCCTAAAGATGATACCCACGAGTTAATCATAAAGAGCACAACCCAAACGGTCGCTCACCAATGGCACAATGACTATTACCAAAGTGTCCATAAACATTTACTCAAAAGATATACTAGGACTATGGACTCAACCATCTCATCACACCTGGAATTCCAAATAAGAAATCCGAATGAATGCATCTTAAGGTTAATCAAACCGTAAGTACCCAAACGAATCCAAAAGGTTACCCTTAGTAGAACATGATCACGACTGGACTAAACCCTGCACTTTAGTGTTCCAAAATAACCCTCTAGGTACTATAGGATATCACCTAAAACCTAGACCAAGTCTCATTCTAAAATCAATCCGATCAGTAAAATAACTTTCAATTAAAGGGTCTCAAAGTATGAAGTCCTCACTTATATCCCAAAATGATCATAACAACTCAATAAAGTCACTCAATTGGATTTACAAAACTTGTCCACAATGGATCGATACAACTCCTCTTAACCTCAAACACCCAATAAAATCCCGAAGTATAAAACTTATAACTTAACTGAACAACCTATACCATCTTGTAGTACTCGGAGAGAGCTTCGAAATGATAGTTTACACGCCTAAAACGGAGTCCGGACGAAGAAGTTATGGGGGAAACAGTTTTAGAAGAAAAGGGAAGAATATATCAGAGTCCCAGCTTGGCACGACCGTGCCTAAGAAAGTGGCACGACCGTGCCAATCATGACGGAAGGAAAGGGAATTTTGGCGCGACCGTGCCTAAGAAAGTGGCACGACCGTGCCAATCATGACGGGAGGAAAGTGAATGTTGGCACGACCGTGCCAAATAAAGGGGCACGACCGTGCCAGAAGAACAATGCCCAGATTTCTTCCTGGGTTCATACATACCCGAAAATGGCACCCAAACAACCCAAAATTCTTACCATTTCTCAAATACTCAAAATCAAGACTTCCAATAAGCATAACAATGAACCAAAACAACTTATAAAATTGAATAGGACCAAAATAACACATCTAGAAACCCAAATCAAGGTTTAAATCCCAACCTTCATATAATCACCATTTTTAACCAAAAATCCAAATAAATTCCAAATAAATTCCAAACTCAATAAAACTTCAAATATAACAACTAAATCATTATATAAGCATGATATGAACAATTTAGCATATTAATGGGGTAAAAGCAACTTACTCGGATTTTCTCAAAGTTGATGTATTTCAAATATTTTAGCCTCTACGCGATCCTATCGACGATCTAAACAAGATTCAAGTTATGAGAAATGAGAGATAATGGGAGGAAGATGAAGAAAATGAAGAGAGAAGAGAGAAAGAAAACTTACCCTTTTCTTGACAAATGGAGAGGGAGAAAGCTGGGAGAGAGAGAAATGAAAGAGTGAGGGTGAAAGAGTAGGGAGGTGAGGGAGAAGAGAGGGAGTAGGGGAATTATTTCCAAAACTTACACTCAGGCCCCTCCTCTACACTACACACAAATACTTACACTCCCTACTAACTATTAAGACCCAACAATATTACACTAACCCGAATGACTCAAATAAAATGCTAAGCATAATTATGATGAACATAAAATGCACACATAAATATTTAAATAAATAATAATTTAGATAAATAAATAAGCAAATAAATAAATAATAATGACTTTTTACCAATAAAATAGAGCCTAGTTTTCAGGTCGTGACATTCACTCCCCCTTAAAGAAAATTCGACCCGAATTTTAACGAGACTTACCCTAAAGACCGAATAGCTACGGATACGATAGTTCCGCCATTCCTCGTATTCCTCAATTATCCAATCTAATCCACTAAAAGGTATCCTTAAATAATGCTTACGATAACACCACCTCTCGAACCGAATCATTCCATCATTATCTTCATTACTAATCGAAATCCGTACTCAATCATCGAAGAATCCAAATTAATTCCACACATAATTCTCGAGGTACCTCAAGCTCGCCTTATTCATAACCTTAACTATTTGTAAATCGCATACTTAGTATTATTCCCCAGAAATTCAAAACATTACCATCTCGAGCTAAATTAGCTTTTGAAATATAAAAAGGCTAAAGAAATTTCTATTTCCACAATATTCATCAAAGGCTGTATCTCTAAGGATTCCCATTATAGTGCTCTCGCTCTAGGTAGCACTTTAAACTAAAGGTGTAATGTAAACCCAAAATTTTAATACAAAATGTTCACTTAAATTTACGCCATAATGTCATCGTCATAACACTCCAATCCTTGAAAGCCTAAAATAATTACGAATACTCAGTAGTCCGAAAATGATCTAAATTTTATCTTCACGGTATTTCCTCTAACTCCCTTTTTAGTTATTAATCTGTGCTCATATATCCAAGGAAGTCACCAAATCTCAAATCCTCAATAGCTAAGCCACGTTAATCTTTCACGCATACATTTATTAATCTAATGATACTTAGGCTCAATAGTACTACCATCGTAATAACCCAATTAGCTAGTAACGTTCCAACTGACCCAAGACCAACTCATGATATTCCTTAATTATGCCCAAGTATTGATAATCAACTTCCTTCACATACCCTTGATCCAATTCGGGAAACGCCACCAAGAAGGGATTTAGAACCATAGAAACACTATCTACCCAAAATTTCGAAATGCCTTTAACATAGATTGAGAAATTATTACTCTCCCAAAATGTACTTAGTCCTTTCTAACTTAACACGCTTACCACCATTAATGATCATAACTCCTACAACAAACTCATCATCCATAACAAATCGTACACCTCTCCATACTGATCCAATCCGATGCATTCACGGAGATGTACTAAAAGTGACTAAAATTTTCCTCAAAAGATCCTCATTGAATCCTCAACTCCTATAACCCAACCGATACAGTATGGATATTGATCTAAATATTAGCATTACAACCTTGTACCACAACAACCCAATTTAACCCAAGCTTCTCCTCAAACACTAGGTACTATTTAGAAGAAAGTAGAAACCTTACAATGATAATTACACCCAACCATTTGACCGAAGCTAAATACTCGGATTTTAATAAAAAAAATAAATTTGGTATAACTCTACGCAAAGGAACGGTCTCAAATAATTTTAAGAAATCAGGAATGGAGAATATAACCATCTTCCTACAACAATCAACTAAAGCAAGAGTAACATCAAAATCTTGTAATAGCAACATGGCTAGTTTAGCAGGTAAGACATAACCATACTTAAGCACATCATAAGCACATAAGACTTCATCAGATACCCTAAACTCCTCCATAGGAGTAGACACCTACAACACATAAGTCAAAGACTCAGAAGAAATAAATGCAACTAATGCATAGAAACACATAAATGCGATGATCCTAAAAGTTACGCGCTCGCTCTCACGACGCAAAATAATACCTCCTGAAATTTATCCGTTACCTGGTGAGTGCTGATTGGTCGCAAATAACCGACCCTGAACTTTTAGGGTTTCCCGAAGCATCCCTCTTCTGACCCTGTGGTATTCCAGTTCCTGCCCCCGATGACTGAACTCTAAACCTCGGACAATCTTTGACGAAGTGTCCCAACTGACCACACTTCACACATTTTCCTTGCTTCTTCCAACACTTGTCTTCTGAGTGTCCTTTCCTCTGACAGTAGCTGCAGACTTTCCCATTTCGTGTCCCCTTATTAGAACCTCGATTTCCTACTGTTGGTTGCCCTTGAAGTTGCCTTCTGAATCGAGTTTGCACTCCAGAATTACCTCTGTTATCTGAATGTTGCTGTTGTGACTCACTCTGCCCTCCTTGCTTACCCGGGTTAACCATCTCAGTCTTCCTTTTGTGTTCCCCAATATCCTGCTCAATCAAGTAGGCTCGATCCACCGCATCCTGATAAGTCTGAATCCGCTGTGCTATAAACTGAGTCCAGATGGATATCTTCAAACCCCTGATTAATCTTATCGCTTTCTGCTCCTCGGTCCGCGCAAGGTATTCACAACACCTGACTAATTCTGTGAACTTAGCTGAGTACTGTGCTACTGACATCATGCCTTGCTCCAAGCTGAGGAACTCGATCTCTTTCCGGTTTTGATTCACTAGAGAGATAAAATGATCCTTGAATTTCCTCACGAACCACTCCCAAGGATATGGTACAAGAGTCGCATCCCAACTGGTCTTCAGTGCCTTCCACCAATGTTCCGCAGCCCCCACGAGCTTATAAGCTGCAAACAGAACCCTATCCTCATCAATGCAACCAAAGACATCGTAGATTTTCTCCATCGATTCTATCCATAGCTCGGCTTTCTTCACATCCGGCTCACCGACGTACTCATTTGGTTTCAACTTTAAGAACTGCTCCAACCCATATCGCGGAGGTGCTACATGTTCCTCTCTCGGCCCTTGGTCATGAATTGATTTCACGGCCGCTTCAAACCTGTCCTGAAACATTGCACGGTTTTCTTCCCGTAGACCATTCTGATTCTGAGTCCCACTAGAACTTTCACCCGATCTTCTTCTAGCCATCACAAACAAATACCTGCAGAAAATTCTCATCGTTACTCACTCCGAACACACTACCCTCCTAGGTCATACAAGTCCACCTAGACTTATACTTAGAGCCAAACCATAGCTCTGATACCAACTGTCGTGACCCCGACCCCGCGGGCCCGGAACTCGCGAGCTGGACGTCGACTTACAACAATACACCAAAATAATGAAGATAAAAATTCCATTTTTATACCCAAAATGTTTAAAACAAAGTTTTAGAAATCCAAGCTTAACAACGACAACAAACTACTAGAATAAGCTTCACAAGCTCACCCCAAAAATACAAAAGATTACAAATCTTAATGACGTCATTGTTGGTAAAACTATCCCCAAAAGGTTATACATTTAAATAATACAAACCGATCAAACAACCTGCCCAAAATCTCAATCCTCTCGACGTCCTCCTCGATCCGCGAATCCTAATCCTTTTCCTCCTGGGGGGGGGGGGTTAAGGAAAACAATTTGAAACAAGAAACGGGGTGAGAATAAATCTCAGTAAGTTACTAATGCAACTACATGACATGCTATGATGCAAGAAGCAATAAGCAATAATAAATATCACATAGCACATAGCATTTATCACATAACAGATAGCAGCGGAAATAAACACATAACAAATGATATAGCCAAGGTTTTCCAAACTGGTACATCCAAATAAAGGATCGCTGCGCAGCTTCAATAATCAACAAATCATCATCTTCATAATAGCATGAAAGCCGAAGAGAAAACCCCGGTACCGGAACCAATAACCAAATGAAGTGTCACAAGGGACGGGAGACATGCCACAAAGTCATGCTCCAAGTAAAGCTAAAATGCACACAAAGGAGCTAGCTCTTCTCACATCCAAGGCCAATCTGGAGGAGGGTAATAATGGGGCAAAACAATGGTCAACATCACAATGGACTTGGCCGTGCCATCATAATGTTTCGCATCGCCCAAACACACACAAAATACCAGCTGGGGTTTCAAATTAATGCTAAGTAATAAATACTAGCTTAATTAAACAACTTAGGGTTCCAAAGTAGGGAACCACACCAATTAATCACCATAAAGATGCAAACGATTTCTCATGAAGAGTTCAACAACAACGAACACAAGAAGTTTCTCATACAAGCACAACAACGATAAATGGAATTTCTCATAAAGAGCACAACAACATTGATCATTAAACAAGATGGTTCCAAGACAAGGACCCATACCAAACACATCCTAAAGATGATACCCACGAGTTAATCATAAAGAGCACAACCCAAACAGTCGCTCACCAATGGCACAATGACTATTACCAAAATGTCCATAAACATTTACTCAAAAGATATACTAGGACTATGGACTCAACCATCTCATCACACCTGGAATTCCAAATAAGAAATCCGAATGAATGCATCTTAAGGTTAATCAAACCGTAAGTACCCAAACGAATCCAAAAGGTTACCCTTATTAGAACATGATCACGACTGGACTAAACCCTGCACTTTAGTGTTCCAAAACAACCCTCTAGGTACTATAGGATATCACCTAAAACCTAGACCAAGTCTCATTCTAAAATCAATCCGATCAGTAAAATAACTTTCAATTAAAGGGTCTCAAAGTATGAAGTCCTCACTTATATCCCAAAATGATCATAACAACTCAATAAAGTCACTCAATTGGATTTACAAAACTTGTTCACAATGGATCGATACAACTCCTCTTAACCTCAAACACCCAATAAAATCCCGAAGTATAAAACTTATAACTTAACTGAACAACCTATACCATCTTGTAGTACTCGTAGAGAGCTTCGAAACGATAGTTTACACGCCTAAAATGGAGTCCGGACGAAGAAGTTATGGGGGAAACAGTTTTAGAAGAAAAGGGAAGAATATATCAGAGTCCCAGCTTGGCACGACCGTGCCTAAGAAAGTGGCACGACCGTGCCAATCATGACGGAAGGAAAGGGAATTTTGGCGCGACCGTGCCTAAAAAAGTGGCACGACCGTGCCAATCATGACGGTAGGAAAGTGAATGTTGGCACGACCGTGCCAAATAAAGGGGCACGACCGTGCCAGAAGAACAATGCCCAGATTTCTTCCTGGGTTCATACATACCCGAAAATGGCACCCAAACAACCCAAAATTCTTACCATTTCTCAAATACTCAAAATCAAGACTTCCAAAAAGCATAACAATGAACCAAAACAACTTATAAACTTGAATAGGACCAAAATAACACATCTAGAAACCCAAATCAAGGTTTAAATCCCAACCTTCATATAATCACCATTTTTAACCAAAAATCCAAATAAATTCCAAATAAATTCCAAACTCAATCAAACTTCAAATATAACAACTAAAGCATTATATAAGCATGATATGAACAATTTAGCATATTAATGGGGGAAAAGCAACTTACTCGGATTTTCTCAAAGTTGATGGATTTCAAATATTTTTGACTCTACGCGATCCTATCGACGATCTAAACAAGATTCAAGTTATGAGAAATGAGAGATAATGGGAGGAAGATGAAGAAAATGAAGAGAGAAGAGAGAAAGAAAACTTACCCTTTTCTTGACAAATGGAGAGGGAGAAAGCTGGGAGAGAGAGAAATGAAAGAGTGACGGTGAAAGAATAGGGAGGTGAGGGAGAAGAGAGGGAGTAGGGGAATTATTTCCAAAACTTACACTCAGGCCCCTCCTCTACTCTACACACAAATACTTACACTCCCTACTAACTATTAAGACCCAACAATATTACACTAACCCGAATGACTCAAATAAAATGCTAAGCATAATTATGATGAACATAAAATGCACACATAAATATTTAAATAAATAATAATTTAGATAAATAAATAAGCAAATAAATAAATAATAATTACTTATTACCAATAAAATAGAGCCTAGTTTTCGGGTCGTGACAGATGAAAATGTTCGACCGGACTCATATGAATTGATTAGATCAATGTCATTTGGATTATCAACATATTCGGAATGCGAACTTGTATTTAGTTATACTATTTGGGTAGGTATGACAGTTTGCTATTACCTAATCATATCTTATGGATTCATGTTTGAACCCATTGCCAACTTAGTATAATCCTAGAGGGTCACACACAATAGAACGGATCCTTAAAGGACTATTTTGGAAAATTAAGGCTCTCTGATCCTGGTGTGCGACCGCACAAACCAGGCTGGGCGGCCGCACACCTGATTTTGGGCGGCCGCACAGTGTGTCGGGACAGATTTCCTGATTTAATTAGGAAAAGGATTTTGGACGGGATTTGACACAAGTTTCCTATTTGGAATAGGTCTAACTTGTATATAAACAGCCAAATTCGGGCCAGAACAATAACATAGCTTTTGAGCAAGTCTCAAAGAGTTTGAGAGGGTTTTATTTTTTTCTAAGACATCCTAGATTGAAGAACAAAATAATACACAAAATAATATTCCATATAGTTCATATTAATTGTGAAAACGTGTTTCACAATTTTGGCCTAGCAACCAAGATCAAGTGTTCTTGATATTCGTTCAAGGTGTGGATACCGCTAGAGGGTGAAGCTCATCATCTTCAAAGTTTGTGTTCTTACTTGTTCGTGATTAAAGCTTCAATTTCTCCACCAAGATCAAAGACCAAATTCAAAGTCATCAAAGGTTAGTTTTTCTAGTATTCATATTGCAAGTATTTGATTTAATCATATGAATGGATCTATGGGCTTTGGGTTTCATAAAATTTTAAATGCTATTTTCCGCTGCGCATGTTACTCCGAAACCCAACACATGGGGTTAAGGAGAAGATGCTGTACTCTACCTACAATGTCGACATTCGCTCGGGTGGGAGCAAGAGGCTAAAGAGCCGGCCTATTGGTGTAGAAAAGAGAGACATCAAGAAATGGTATGTTAGGGGGGAGAGGGACACAAAGTTGATCAACGCGGTGTGGAAGTCTAAGTGCCCTAACAGAGAGCGTGTTCAGACCAAGAGAAGACGATGCAAGAAACAGGGTGTGCCCATGTTTCAAGGGGAAGCATTGCGAGGAAGGTGGGTCTGGAGGGAGAAGGCGAAGTTAGACTTGCAGAGAGAAATCAAGGTAGAAGTTGATTTAGGGAGGCAAGAACTATCTAACATGGAGAGGTTGAAACGTCGCTTGGTTTCAACTCGCCTTAGTACTTGAGCGGGAGGCTCGGTAATGTCAAGCCAATAGGGGGGGGGGGTAAAATGTGTTCAAAGGTGTTCATTCCGTGGTGGGAGTTGATGGGTGTTTCTATGCTTATGAGTTTAGTCTCCAGGTGGGAGATTGTTAGGATTGGAGTCCTAAACTATGAGGAAGAAAAGGAGTCTAAGTCGGGGGAGTTGGTGGAGATTAAAAAGGGTTCAAACCGGAGGAGGAGTTCCTGGCGGAGGCGTAGGCGGGCGCTTTCCCTGGACCAGGCGGGCGCTCAAGTGGACAGTAAGTGATCCACCTGGGGGAAACTAATTCAAGCGGGCGCTTGCCTAGACCCAAGCGGGCGCTTGGTATGCGGCTGGGCTGATTTGTTTCCTATTTTGACACGATCTCTTCTTAATTTGATTTAGATCTTCCTTGTACTGCTATATAAGCATAGTCACGACCTAGGACACATTGTAGCAAATTATTAAGGTGTGATTAATAAATATATTGGCTTGGTAATTGCCCCGAATGTAGTTCATGTGTTGAACGAACCGGGTAAACAATTCTTGTGTTCTTGTGTGTGATTCTCTCATTATTGTGCTTGTGGGTTTGTTGTTCTTTATCTAGATTGCAACGGGGTACCACTAAATTCCCAACACATCAACCTGATTTGAAGTGAGAGTTATCAAGGCATCCCAATAGCCACGCAGGTTATATGCAGTAACAAATTTGCAGTAATAAATCCGTACGATAACGCTTCGCTCCAACTGAAATTCAAAATCGCAAATAATTAAACTTCAATTAAAAGAGTATCAAAAGCTTCCATAAATATTAAGTCGTCCTATCATACTAGCAACCCAATTTTTTATCGGCCCAACAATATGCTCGTCCAATGTAACTGACTCCAACTAACTACACGACAACCTCTCCCAAATACAAAGATGTTTAAACACATGTCAAAATCAAATGCATATACTACTCATAATGCTAGGTTACAGATAGATGTATACTAAATTGAATTAGTCACACTTGCACTATACAAGCACGATAGAAAAGAATCCCGCACACAGACTATAAGCAATATTCTTTGCCTTGGTCAATAATATATTTCCATAGATATGTAGGCCTATGTATTAGGAAATATTGTATTTCTATATGTAAGTAGGATTCCATCCATAGGCAATTACTTCATCCTATAAGAAAGGGATGTATTGTACATATTAGACACACAAATGACTCAATACAGTTTGCAAGTTTCTCATGGCATCGAAGCCTTTTTTTTTTTTTGTCCAAACTCGTTTCTGCCAAGTAGTCTCAAGCTTTGGTGGTCTTCTCTGTTCAGTATTCAGCAACGACTCTTGTGTCGTACCTTGTGGTCTATCTAGTCTGTTTTGTTTCAACAAGTTCAATTCTAACCTTGTTGGTACTGGATAGTTCATGTTTTTCGTGGCATAGTACGCAGTTCGTCGTTGTGAAATTGGTCTCCTGTCAAATTCACTAAACGCTCGTCATGTCAAGCGAGGAGAAGATCCCTCTAATCAATGATTTGTTATCGTTTTATTACATTCACCTGTCCGAACAACCAGATTTGAAAATCACTACTTACCTTTTGAATGGTGACAATTATGATATATGGACCAACTCTGTTAAAGATGGTCTTCAAGCAAAAATTAAAATTGGGTTTATTGATGGATCCCATTCAAAACCAAAGATAGATAAACAAGTAGTTAAGAAACCGTGTGTATGAGAGGAAATATTCAGAATGATTTTCCTTGATTAATTTGGCCAAATACAACAACGTTATATATAGTATAACCTTATTAGAGAAGGGGTCAATTAGCCCTAGAAATTAGCAAACAAAATGATCTCCTACCTAACTTAAAATGCCTATTTACAAAGAAAGAAGATATACAAAATAAAGAGGATATTGACGATATCCCGTCAATATCTCAACACCTCCCTTAAGTTGGAGCGTGTAAATCACAAACGCCTAACTTGCCCATCAAATGGAGGAATTGTCGGCTACCTAATGCTTTGGTAAGAATATCAGCCAGTTGTGAGGACGTGTGAACGTAGCGAGTTGTGATGACACCTGTCTGCACAGCATCTGTCAACTTCTATATGTTTGGTACGTTCATGATGGATAGGATTTTGGGCCATATGCAACGCGGATTGACTGTCACAAAACAGAATCATAGGAGTAGTATTCTGAACGCCGAATGAGAGAAGAAGACCACAAAGCCATTTGAGCTCACAGGTAACACTAGCCAATGAATGATATTCGGCCTCAGCTGAGGATTGAGAAATAGTAGTGTGTTTCTTTGTTTTCCAAGAAATGGGAGTGTCACCAAGGAATACAAAATAAGCGGTAAGGGACCAACGTGTAAGGGGGCAGCTTGCCAAGTCAGAATCACAGTAGGCCCAAAGTCGTAAATCCGATTGAGCCTTCAATAAAATCCCCTGTCCAGGATGAGTTTTGAGATAATGAACAACCTGTAAAGCAGCTTCCCAATGGTCTAGCTTTAGATTGGTCATAAATTGTGCAAGCGTATGCACACTATAAGAGAGCTCTGGGCATATAATGGTAAGGTATATAAGACGGCCAACCAAACGCCTGTAAGTCTCGAGATCATGTAAAGGAGCACTGTTGGATAATGCCAACCGATGGTTTTACTCAATAGGAGTAGAGGTTTGGCGAGCACCACGAAGTCCAACCTTAGAATGTATATCAAGCATGTACTTAAGCTGAGAAAGAAAAATACCCGTCGGGTGTCGGGCAACTTCAATGCCCAAGAAATACTTAAGACGACCGAGATCCTTCATATAAACATCTTCACTCAAATCTCCATGTAAAAAAGCATTGTGAACGTCCATCTGATGAATCTCCCATCCACGAGCTACATCAATGGAGAGAAAAACCCGTACGGTAACCATTTTAATCGTGGGTGCAAAGGTCACTTTAAAATCAACGCCCTCAACTTTTCGGTTTCCCAGAATGACCAACCGTGACTTGTAGCGTTCGATTGTCCCATCAGCATTGTACTTGATCTTGTAAACCCATTTGTTTCCGACGACCTTCTTGCTAATAGGAGCATCTACCAACTCCCACGTACCATTTTTATCAAGAGCATCAAGTTCCTTGTTCATGGACTCATGCCATAAAGGATACATAGCAGCTTCTCCAAAATGCTTAGGCTCGGTTCCTGAATCATCAGCAGCCAAAAAACAACGGTGTTCCATAGAGAATTTAGTGCAATCGAAACAACGTGATAAAGGATAACGAGTACCTGAAGAATTAAGTTGGGAAGGTGAACGTGACCGGGGGCTGACTTTAGCTGTTCTAATCTGAGAAGGAAGGTCATACTCCATCGATGGGTACCTTGTAGAGGGCACCCGAGCTCACTGTCCTCTTCCCAAATTTTTAGTATCAACGGGCTGAGTTTCTGGAAAATTAGACACTTGATCAACCTGTTGGTCCGTCACCTGGTCAGGCACTTGTTCAGCCAACTGGTCAGTCAGAGCAATATCTAGCATCAGATCAGTCTGTTGTTCAACCACTTGTCCAGGAAACTGGTTAGGCAACTGGTTAAGCCTAGGAGCAGTGACAAAAACGTTATCTTCCTCATAAATAGCCACATCATTGGGGGGGGACATAGGAAGATATTAGAATGTGTATAGACCTGTGTTGCATCAGTTTGAAAGGTAGCAAACAGAAATTCTATCTCAACAAAAATAACGTCCTGTGAGACAAGGGCTTTGTGTTCGACAAGGTCATACACTTACCAACCTTTCTTCCCATACGGATAACCAAGAAAGACACATTTTCTGTTACGACTGGCAAAATTGTCATTGTCTTGTCTAGAGTAACGAACATAGCACAAAGACCCAAAAACCCTAATGTTCTCATAAGAGGGAGGTATCCTAATGAGGATTTCAAAAGGAGTCTTTCCATGCAATAATTTTGACGGCGTACAATTGATTAAATAACATGCAGCCAAGACACACTCTCCCCAAAATTTAATAGGTAGTTTAGCTTGAAACATTAAAGCATGAGACACATTTAAGAGGTGTCGGTGCTTACGTTCAACCCTGCCATTTTGTTGAGAGGTACGAACACAAGTATTCTGATGCTCAATGCCATTTTCTCGAAAATATTTTGTCAAACACAAAAATTCCGTGCCATTATCACTTCGAACCTTTTTGACACGTTTGTTAAATTGTCATTCGACCATGACAAAAAAATTCTTTAGGATTTGAGAAACATCACTTTTGGAGCGAACAAGATAGACTCAAACACCACGAGAACAGTCATCTAAAATGGTTAAAAAATAAACGACCCCACATATAGCAGGCTTTCGATAATCACCCCAAATGTCGCAATGAATTAAATCAAAAATTCCAACTGAATTACTATCACTAGACGAAAATTTATCTCTACTCTGTTTTGATTGACAACAAATGCCACAGATGTCTTTATTAATACTACTACGACGAATTAAAGGCAAAAAACTAACTACTTTACTTGATGGATGTCCCAGCCGTTGGTGCCACAACTGATAATCCCCGGAGTTCTTAAAACTGCAAATGTACGATCCTGCCGTTCTTCTCAGATAGTACAGCCCCTCATTTTGTTCACCCGCTGATCTGACCACCATTCTGGGTACATACCAGCCTATAGAACGTAGTCACATCATGTCCCTTCTTCTTACAGTGAGAGCAAACAATATTGCCCCCATCCTTTCTTTCTGAAGAACCACCTGTTGAGCACCTGTGCCGATAACTGTCTTGATAGCAAAGCTGACAGGTTCCACATATTCTTTGTGCACACTGCCATAAACCCTTTCTTCCCCACAAACATAGATGCCTTATTAACACTAGGCAAAGGCTCTGTGTTCATTATGGTTGACTTCACGTTTTCAAATCTTGAAGTTTCTAACCCTATAACAAACTGATGTACCTTCTCTTCTTCATGCTGTTGAATCAACTTTGTACTAACATCACACTTGCAACCTGCACATGAACAGGTCGGAAGCACATCAAAGTCATTCAGTTCGACCTAGAGTTTCTTTACCCATCCATAATAAGCCGCCACACTCTCACCCTTCTATTGTTTACAGTTGGCGAGATCGGCCTTCAATAGTTGAACCCTTGGTCCATTACCAACCAAAAATCTCTCCTTCAAATTGTCCCACACCATATTTGCGTCTTCCACATAAGATATAGTGGAACGAAGACCTGGTTCAATGGTGTTGAAAATCCAAGAAACCACCATTGAATTGATGGTCTGCCAAAGCTCAAGATCAGATGCTCTGGTAGGCTGCTCAATTGTCCCATCAATGAAATAAGTTTTCGTTTTAGCCCTCAACGGGCCCCTGGAAACCCTAGCCCATTCTTTATAATTCTCCCCCTTTAATTGGACATGGGTGAGAATCATGCCCGGATGATCACTTGCCGCCAGGAAGTATGGAGATCGGCACTCATCCATGGCCTCCACCTTTTCTCCGCTGACTTCTTCGCCTGACATTTTTGCAAGCTCTAGATACCAAGTTAAGAAACCGTGTGTATGAGAGGAAATATTTAGAATGATTTTCCTTGATTAATTTGGCCAAATACAACAACGTTATATATAGTATAACCTTCTTGGAGAAGGGGTCAATTAGACCTAGAAATTAGCTAACAAAATGATCTCCTACCTAACTTAAAATGCCTATTTACAAGGAAAGAAGATATACAAAATAAAGAGGATATTGACGATATCCCGTCAATATCACAACACAAGTGTTGGGAATGGAGTCAAAACCAAGGAAGGGTCAAAACCGCAGAGAAGCAAAAAGTCAAGACCGGGATGGAGTTGGTGCAGAAAGGCGGAGATCCGGATGGACCTTGTAAAGGACCCGACCGGACCTTCAGATTAATGCGTGAATTAGGAGTCTGAAGGTGGGCCTGAAGTGGAAAGGAGTTATATTCCTTTATGGAATAAATTTCCAATTTATGCTGCATAATATGTTACGAATTGGTTTCCTAACTATATATACCCCTTCCGTCTCAGGGACTTCGGGTAAATTAGATTTTGATTAGGATTAGGTTTTGGTATCTCTATAAATATATTGTGACAGCCACCATAATATTTTGTACACTAGAAAAATAGCCAGAGAGAATCTATGAGTCACAAAGAGAGCCAAGTGAGTTGTAGCCCTTGGGGGTGCCCTTAGGGGCATTCCATGGATGGGTAGAAGCATACTACAAGAAAAGCACAGATTAACGACGGAAAGATCCGTCGCTAAAAACATAAAATCCGTCGCTACATGTAAATACCGACCTAATAACGTCAAAAAAATTCCGTCGTTAAAACACACGTCGGTAAATTTTAACGACAGTCTTTTTAAGGACGTCGTTAATTAACGACGACCACATCCGTCGCCAACGTCATTATGTCCGTCGTTGATAACATGATGTAAAGACGACCAAATGTTGCGTGGGATTTACGACGGATAATCCGTCGCTAGAATTTAATCCAAAATTTATTTGCATATTTTATCGACGAAAAAAATCCGTCGCTAAACTTACAAAATTTCAGAATGCAATTGACTCCTTTTTCGAAGCCCACGCATAACTGAGTTCATAAACGAGAAACATGTACCACAAACACGTTGATACCAAAATAACATAGAGTAATTTAAATAAAACTCAAGTTATCATCTTTTTCAAAAAGGTAAAAAAGGGTACTACCCATAAATCGTTAGTTCAAAAGAAAAGAGTTTATGTATCAAGACTAAAAAGCTACATAGATGGATGCCCCAATGAACCATTAACCCGCTCTAGCAAGTTATCATCACGTTGCTTCTAGATATACAAGGCGGGGCCCCGCGTGTTGGAGTGTGCTACCAAACCCGACATTTAACCCGCGGGGTTATGAAAAATTGTTACCAAACCCGCCCCATTACGAGGCGGATTGTCCCGGATACAAATCGGGTTCTGACAAATTGCCATCCCTATATATATACTTACTCTTTTGTCCCAATATGATAGTCCTTTCATTTTTATCTCACAATGTAGTCTCATTTTTCATATAAAACGTTAAAAATCACTTAACTTCTTAAACTACCCGCAATAAATAATATTGATCACTTCACTTGCATCATTTTTGATTTTAGAGGAACCATGGTGCTTGATTGTTTAACACCAAAGATAATTATGGAAAGAAAAATAAATCACTAAAATGGTTGAATAACCAAATGGGACTATCAAGGCGGGACGGAGGAAGTATTAGTTCTTCAATGATAGAAGAAGACAGTCAGAATGTATAATTATAAACACTACAACAACTTGGCTTCAACTAGATTATACAATTTACAAATATCTGACACTATGTTAAGCCAAAATTATTTTGACAAACTACCTATCTGCAAAATCATAATCGTAATCTGGTCCATTTCCTTGAAAAGTCCGGATGAGCCAAATTGAAGGTGAATGTGGCTGCCTCAAGTCTTCTTCATCACTGACATCCCTCCACTTGATTCTGTTCCGCGTCAGTTCCAGCAGAATATAACTCCAAAGGGTCGACATAGTCAAGCCAAACTCTGAAAGAAGCGTCACGACAGGTTTTTCTTCAGCAATATCCTTGTAGAACTCTCCCATTATCTGAAACCAGCGGGTCCCATCAAGTAAAGATCGGATCCGGGACGGGCCCTTTCCACTGTACAAAAACCCTTTTTCATGTGTTTTCTTCTTGACCGCCTAAAGTCAATATCTCGAAACCAGCTCCGGGAGTATACATATAGACCACTTTGAACACCTTGGTCAAAGGGTCAAACACAATTTTTCTCATCGAACTTCATTCCTTTGACGTTGAAGTATGTTCTTTTACCAGAAGTCGGGCATTGTAAAAGTAATTGGGGCTCCGGGTATTTGTAATTATGAACAATGGAATCTATTCTAGAGATTATATCTATCCATTCTTTGTTAACCAACCTGCAGTTGTTAACAAAGCTGGCAGAAGATCTAACAAGAACATCGTAAATAACAGTACCAGGCATGCATGGTACAATTTCAGAGACATTTTTTCGTGCACGTTTGGTCTTCCTCTTCAAAATCTTAACATCTTCATGTGAGGAATTGCGGTCAATGGTTTTGCCCTTCTTCTTGGCAGACCGTACTAAAGAAGTACTCGTTGATTCCTGTCGTGGAATTGGAAAAGTAAAAATGGAAAACACTTATTTTACTCTTTTATGTACTAAAGATAAACGTGCATGAATTAACTAGGAAAATATACAAGAAAATTAAATGAATATGCACATCATACAGATTCAGACAACATATAAGTATATCCTGCAAATATTTCAGATTATTTTTTGAACGTCTGTTTAAGTTATTTGAATACTAATAGTACAGAGTATAAAATTACTAGTACCTTTTACAAAAGCAATTTATAGCCGACAATGCATGGAGTATGTCTAGTAACGTAATATGCAAAAGATAGTTCGCTGCCAAAATTAACAATGAGCCCTATTTGTATTCATCTAAAAATTGTCAAGTTAAACTTCCACAAGATGATGACTAAGACCCATAAACAAATTTCTTAGATACCTTTTAAGAGAAAAAACATCCTGCTGGTGTTGGCTAAATATTTTAGCAGGCAATCCGATATAATACCACCATATCTCACTTCGAGCATTTCATGAAAGAACCAAAAATATCACTATTCTTAAAACATCAAACACGTAAGTCTTAATTTCATATTTACGGATGTAATCATTTGCACACTCAATTTCAAGTTCGTCATCCTCATAATTTTGTATTTGAGTCATTTGTGGGGACTGACAAAAAAAGCGAGACCGGAATTAGCATGTTACAATTTATAGGAATACTAAAAGTGTACTAAAAAACCAATTGGATTGAGTTAGTTTTAAAAGAATAGCCACACGCCGCTTTGATTAGGCCCAAAGCATTGAAAAAGAAGCCAACAGTGATTTATGAGTTAAAGGTTCGAGGGTTAAATTATGAAAGAAGGAGATTATAGAGCTCTACTCGACCACATAATTATGGACTTTCTATATGTCAAGTGTGTGTGAGTATCATGCACAGTGCTTCCTTGGTTTTAGTGTTGTTTCTTATAGGATAGAGTAAGATAGGAAGGATCATGCTGAAGGAAGAGGGGAGAAAAGAATTACAAACTTTCTCAATGATCCTGATTGTCGCGTGACAAAAGTACTGCCGCGTGACTAAGATAACCTCTGTCGTGCATCAATAACTGCGTCGCACGGCAACGATGTTTATAAATCCGAATTGGGAGAATGCATTCGAATCAGAACATAATCATAACAGATTGATATTAAAGAGATTTTAATATCAAACACGTAATGTAAAGGAATCATTGAATTGTTAAATTGAATCACCTAGACATAGGATCATCAATAAACTAGGTTTGTAATGATACAAGTCATCATAGGTAACTCAATTGAACACTTAAGATTGGGTTTAAGTGATTGAGATAAGAATCAAGCAAACAAAGAGAATGAATGCATAATTGAAAGACATGAATTGAAGTAACAATGGAAATAAAAGCAACCGAGATTTAAAATGCACTTAACCACCAAATCATTGAGATCTTAATGGTGATTTAGGCCTTCTATATGAGATCATAGGACTGAAACCTATATCCTCGTAGAAACAATAGGTAATAGAGATATGAGTATCAAATAATCAATTAGGCAATTAAGGTCTTACACATTGCACAATCAATAGATTAATTGTACCACCGATGGTTGATTTAGAGCTCCTATGAATTAGTATCACTTTTGATTGTAGGAGAGAAATTAGGATCAACCTTACTTGGAGGAGAGAGATTGGGATATTGAGGAGAGAGACTAGATCTTTTAAGAGAGGGACTGGAGGAGAGATGCTAGAGGAGAGAGATTACCTTTTAGGGGGGGAGAGAGAGGGAAATGTTCAGAATTGAATTCGAAAGAGTTTTCGCGCTCAGGTTTGATGCTTCAAAACAGGTAGAGAGATATATTTACAAATTTATGAGATTTTCCAAGCTTGTCGCGGCAACATTTGAACAAGAAGTACAATGTCGCGCGTCAAAATTTGTGTCCCACGACAAACTTATCTAATCGACACCCGGACATTCAATAAGGTTTCCTCTTAGGTCACCGTAAGCCTAATCTAGAAATATCAGAAAGATCATTGGAAGGTTTCAAAGAGAATGATCCACTAGGTCACACTGCTGACCCAATTTAGGATCATGCGTATCCCCTAGCGGGAGTCAACTCGATCGTAGTTCGGAAGAGAAAATGGGACGAATAAAATGCAAAGAGGTCAAAGTATGGAATATGAGAACACTAAGGCTCTACGGATCGTACTAAGATAAAAGGGATGCATAACATACGAAGACTGGCGTGTCTTGCGAGTGATACTAAAAATGAGACTTTATGGGGCATCTTGAACCTATGAATGATTTATGAGGCAACTCTAGGGGTGCATTCAAACCAAAGGAGCATTATAGGTGTGTACGAACTAATGAATACTCTAAGAGGTAACTTTAGGGGTGTATTCAAACTAAAATGATAAATGACCGTAAAGATCAAATGAGAAATGACAGCAAATGTCAAGCGAGAGGTGACTGTAAAGATCAAGAGGTAGCCGGTACATGTTGAGGAAGAATTGCGTGCAAAGGCCGGGTGTATGCGACCGTTATAGGTCAAGATTAAAAATGGCCATTGTTGGAGATTATTCCCTAGGCCCTTGAGAAAGGCTTTATGTTATGTCATGTTCTCATTTGTTAGGGAGATAACAACCTTGGATTATTATATGTTTTACATGTTTATTATAATAATCCCCGTCCCTAGTACTTATGAAGAACTAGTATAAGTTTAATTGATGATCATGTGTATGTGATACAAATTAAACTTATGGGTACTTATTGGTGAACAAGTACTGGACTTGACCCACTATGAGATTTATGTCATAGTCAAATGTCATAATTAAATCTCATTTAGTTATATCATTGGAATCCTTAGACCTGAGATTATCATCTTCTTCCACATGATGAACGTTGTGTTTGACATACTCAAATGCTACCCTTAACCAGGTAGTTATAAAAGCTACGATTGGCACAATCGGATTCTTTTAGGGAAGAATGACTAGTCAAGATGGGATGTTGTCCCTCTTATCTCAAGAGAGATATCTGCTTGGCCACTCGAGAGTGAGATTGATGATAATGCATGCCCATGCCCAAATGAATTGATGTATTCAATGTTATTTGCTCAATCAATCTACTCGGAATCGAGAAATCATTGGACACTTAAGTTGACTTAGACCGTGGCTTATGTTCAATATGATATCGCGTGACGAAGGGATCATGGTATGTTCTATGAGGATAAACGAATTTTGTTAAGTTATATTAATTGGATAGTCATGATGGCTTGCTAGAGTCCACTCATGATTTATGAGTTTGACCTGGTCGGACTTATTGCCAACTTATTATAATCCTATGGGGTCACACACAAAAGAACGAATCAAGAAATTGCTAAAATTATAATTTCGGAAAATGGCTAAAATTGGTTTTAAGGAAAATCAGAAAACGGAGATTCTAGAGGGGTGGTCCGGTCGGACCCCCTGTAAGACCCGGTCGGACCACTGCTCCGGATTTTCAGATTTTTCACCTCCGAATTTTGACGGGGTTTTGACCTATTTCTCCTAAAGTGTTTAGGTTTAATAAGTATAAATACCCCTCTCTTAGCCCTAATCAATATGGTATTGATGAATTGATATTGAATCATCAATGGTACCCTCCATGTGTTTGAGAAACACATTTTTGAGTTTAGATTATGAATCAAAAGCTCAAGAACACCAATAAATTCATTTAGCCTTTTGATAGAAAGAGTTTCTATTGGATCTAGCAGTCCGGATCTATAATTTTTCTAGATATTCGTTCGCGTGTGGATACACATAGAGGATACTTGCTTAGGCAACTCAAGTTCGTATTCCTGAAATCGTGATTCGAAGAACGTGTAGAAGATCAAACCATAAAGCTTGAAGACTTGAAGATTTGAACATCCAAAAATTTTAAGCGCACAACAACGGTTAGTATTCTAAATTCATCTTCCTATTAATTTAGTCATCATGAATGGATCCATGGGATCTAGGTTTTTGTTGATTTTCTGTTGCCGTTTCCGCTGTGCGTAGGACCCTCAAAACCCAACAACCATGTAGGTCAAAAAAGGGAAATGACCAAATATGTTGAGAGGAAAACAACCATGTAGGCCAAGAGAAGAGACGGTCAAGGTGAGAAAGATTAGAGAGATTGTATAGAGTACAAAAGAATCAAGGGGTAAAGAGGACATTTCAATGCCACTTGCAGAAATTGACGCGCAACAGTGTCATAAAAACCAAGTTTGTCGCGCGACAAAGGTTGAGAAACCAAAAGGAAGAAAACACGCAGAACAGATTTATTTTGACAGGAACTCAAACTTCGTGAAAGAGAGAAAAGGGAGTAGGGAATCAGGCGATTTTTGGGTGGTTTTCACCAAAACATCATCTAATGTGCAAGGGATCTTCAGGAGGCTTATCATCTATCATGGATCAACAGTAGCAGAAACACATGATGCGCAATTTCCGGCCATATACACTCCGATCTACACCCCTCATCTGGTTGCTCTCTCCTAACCCCAAATTTTGAAAACTGCCCAAGCTGAATGCTCACTCAGCAAGAGAAAACACATAGTCCACGTTTTTTAGAAATTGAAGATTATAATCTATGAATCAGTATAGTCGTCCACGTACCACACGTTACATGCGGTATCTAAAAGATCTTCAACAAACTAAAATAATAAGGATCTGGTTATGGGAAAAGGACACAGAACCAAAGTTTAAAGCTTTAACAAGAGTTGGTACTTTTGCGTAGTCCATTCTGAGACTCATTGGAAACTAATGCAAGTCAATTATCTGACAAAGACCTACGTCCGCTCAACCTCAATCTCAATTTGAAACACCCCTTCCCCTCCACCAAATTCCATTGAAGATGCCCATGGGTCAGTAAGACTGATCCAACTACTCGGTATCTGCTAGATACTCCAACATTAACGATAAGCTTCAAATAGTTGCCCCGCTATAAAATTATAAGAAAGGGATGCGGATAAATATTACATGTAAATGAAAACAAATCAATTCCCACATTAGTAGGTTAATTATGGAACCTATATCTATTTGCAGAATGCAATGTGGTGTGATATACAAAATGAATGCCTCTCGTCCCCGGCAAGTGTTTAATATACATCACCTAGATATGCACCAAGAAAATAAATAACAAAAGCAATACTCACCTCGAGTTTTGTTAGATTCCAGTGCAGTCGATCAGATGTCACTTCAAGCAGGAAAAATGTATTGTACTCCCTCCGTCCCGAAAAAGGGTCACACTTACCATTTTCATCTGTCCCCAAAACAGAGACTTTTTTCTAAAAGAGGAAATAAGTTTATTTCAATTTCACGAAGGTCCAATCAAATAAAGCTATATTCATAAAAAAACACTGTGCTATGTACAATGTGATTATTTCTTTTTAAATGGGACGGACCTGCTTTCATCATCATTATCATCATAATCAACTTTGTTTTCATCGAGATCGCAGGGATCATCCACAAACGCAAGAAGGTCATTGTTTCTCTCTGAGAAAGGGATCATCTGAGTAAACTAGTTGTGAGATCCACTATCACAATAGTAAGGGGTTTGGCACTGCCTTCTTTTCTCACCTAACAGAATGCAAATGGAAAAATAAAAATAAAAAAAATAAATGGTGATGTTTCTCTTGACCAATTAGTTGCCTGTTAAAGAGAAAATGAAATCCCCACAAGCGTAAGAAAAGAAAAGCAAGGAATGCAAATATCACCAGAATGGAAAAAGAAAATAAAGATAGAAGGTAATGTAGAGTGTATTATTAAATATGAATGTTGATATTTATCATGTATTATGGAGCTGAAAGCATGTACCAGTCACCGCATGCGAAAAAATATTTTCTCATATAAGCTACAGCTACTGTTACAAGATTTAATCACAAATGAGCATCTTATTTTAAGATTTCTATTTATTGGCATATGGGCATCAAATGTAAAAAAAAGTGAGGCTTCTAAAATCATTCTATGTACATATCGTTGGGCTTTTACAAGATAAGTGGATAGGGACAATTCGTCGTTCACCTTCCTACAGTAATGTATAAAAGCTCTTTCAGGCTACTATCTCGTTTCGACTACACCATGAGACAAAGGTGTGGTCTGGCAAGGGCCCTAAGATTGTCCTACCTGCTGACCGCCCTACTCGCTACAAGGTTCACACCATTCAGGCCCTGCCCCGCAGATCTGAATCCCGCCCATACCTTAAAATAGTGATTTTTTTTTTTATATATATCTATATCAGTACTAAGAAGGAAATAATTAGCAGTAAACCATACACCCAACCAGATCCGTGTTCTAGAGATATCAAATCATCCAATTCCATGTTCTAAAGCAAGAATTAGTACTTAAACCAGAAACAGAATAACATAAATATCCGTCCAACAAATTCATCCACATAAAATTCACATTTATTCGAAGTGCATGTGTGTGCGATTTTATACACAATCAATAAATCGAAAATAGAAGGCAACCCTGATGGAATGATTGGATTTTATAAGTTACCACAAGACTTCCTCCATCAACTCGACTTAGATCAAACGGAAGTGGCAAACCTCAGATGAAGATGTGATCATAAATTGAAGGGAGATTAGAGATGAGCACCGCAGCCGCATAAAATAGATGATAGAGAGGCGATGAACAAATCTTCTGGTGCCCTAAGTACCACTTATATATAAAGGCGGCCTTGGAAAACTCTAATGGGCCGAGTCATCAAGAATACCAATTCTAACCCTATCCTACATTTAACTTCATACCGAAACCGGCTAGAGCAAATATGGGCCGCAAAAGGCGAGATTAGATGTTGAGGGCTGGGTCAGTAGCCATCGCAAGCCGTAATAGTGCTATTTCAAAGAGGGAGTAAAGTACTTGCAACGGAAGATAAATAAAAGGAATGGATTTATTGGTACTTAACATAATACTTATAAGCATCAAAAGATTCAGAACATCTACAAGCTGCAGTAATAACCATGAAGCCTCTTAAACGTTTTCAACCATTTTTCTTGAACGGTTTGAACTTAAAGGTGGAACCTCACAATATGCAGTCCCTGATCAACATAAGATTCCAATGTGCGATCGATAACATCGCTGGGAATATAAATAGGGTTAATGACAATTTAGACCCTAAAGTGATATGCCACCCTCCCAAACGGACTCTGATGTTTTTTTTCCGCCAAATTAGACCTTGATGTGAAAAATAGTCGTCAGTTAAGGCCTTTTTGATGGTTTTCATTTAAAAAATCAGTTAAGTCACATGTGACTGTGAAAGACCCTGTTTAACTAAATGAACAGATGAATTAAAACTTGGACAGCTAAATGTTTGAGGTTAGCTGTTGAGAAATAATAAATAAATAAATGTGCAGCGGAATATAAATAAATAAAGAAATGAAAGGACAAAGTGTAGTGTGTGTGTAAGTGTATGGATAAGAATGTACACAGTATTTTTAAAGTGGTTCAGAGGCAAAACCCTTCTCTTACATCCACCCCCACTGTTGGAATAGTGAGATCAATACACTATAATATTCTCTTCAATAAGAGTTACAAGAATTAATAAGGCAAGTTCCTTTGAACCCCCTCTACTTAATTGACACTTCAATTAAGGTTGCTTCTTTCAAAGCGAGAAAAAGAAAAAGAAAATAATCACAAGTGTGTTTACAAATGAAAATAGCTTGGTTGTTAGCTGGCTGGATGTGGGTTGTAACTGGGTGCAAGAAGGCACAATATTTGCAGGGGTCTATGCAAATATTTAAGACTGCTGAGTGAATTCAGGGGAGCTACAAAGGGTTTAGAGATTTGCAAAGGTTGAGGGGTTAAAAGGTTAACTTGACAACATGCCTGTATGCTCCTTTATATATGGGTGGGCATATAGCCGTTGGGGGACAAGGCTACAAGAGTAGCCGTTTGGGGAACACAGGTACAGAAGAGTTAATGGTTTGTCTTTGACTTTGGTGAAGACAGTTGTATTGCTCCTTCCTTATGCAAGTTGTCAAGAGAGGACTATGAAGGCTTGGTCAAGCTTTAATATGAATATTCCAATGATTGGTATTATTGGAATAAACATTCTTCAAAGATTTGGCAAGGTGGGGTCAGCTGTTCATCAAGAGCAGTCTCAGCTGTTGAGACAAGGAGCTTACCTGTTGGGCCTTTAAGGCTTTGGCTATTGAAGCTTGTTTGTAATTAGCATCTTGGTAATTCGTTTGAATGTAATGGAGTCTATAGTAGATGGTTCTTCAGTTTGTTGGATATATTGTTGATAGATGGATCATGTAATGTTGACTGTTGAGTTGTGTAGATACAGGACAGTCTTAGCTATTGGGATTTGTCTTGGGTTGCCTGTGCTCAGGTCTTTGTATACATCATATAATCAACTGGGTTTGATTATTTATTTATCAAAACATATTTACTATAATTAATTTGTGATTAAACATTGTGAGGTACTAACAATTTCCCTTTTTTTGGTAAATAAATAATGTTTTTGATTATGTACCTGCAAAAAATTTGCTAAAGGATAGAAATACTAATGAAAAGAAATTCTTCTTGATTAAATCACTTGGCACATAAAACAGATTAATACAAATAAAATGTACTGAAGGAAATAATTGAAAATAGAGAATTGTTCTGAACAGCTATTCAAAACACAAAGAAACAAACTAAATTATTTTAATCCTAGATTAGGCATTCTGGCTTCTTTTGATTGCTTTAAGCTCTTGAAGGAGAGCAGCCTTCCTCACTGGTTCTATATGCCTGTAAAACCATTCATTGTTCTAGTCTAGACCCATTATGTAGTTGTATTAGAAATAATGGTCTTGTCTGGCTATCAATTGGTTCTTGGTCAGCACAGGTTGATGATTGAGAAGTCTTCCACCAATCCATGCTTGGAGCTGTTGAGTGGTCATGGATTCTTCAGTTGGTGTAACCCCCATGGTGTAATCTTTGTAGAGGGAAACAGGTCTCTTTTTGGTAGATTTGATAGGGTGGCTAGGAGGAGGAGCTTGGAAGTAAGAATATATGGAAGACTGGGAGGGTCTGGAGGGTATGATATGGCTGCTGGTAGGAGAAGGTGGGAAAGCTATATAGGTTGGCTGTTCAGGAGATGGAGGGGTTGAGTTGTCACCTCTTTGAGCAATTAACTCAGATATATTATCATGCTTTCTGAGTAGTGAGGTTTTGAGTTGTTTGATGAGGGTGACTGAGAATTGATTGAAGTCAGTGTAGGTGAGGTGATATGGAGGGGTGTATTTTAAAGAATCAAAGTTAGGAGGGAGATTGGCAAGCTTTGATTTGGATTTCTTATGAAATGCAGGAGGAGGGGGAGGTAAGTATTGAGGGTAAACAGTAGAGATTGGGAAGAGATTTTTGACACTTATCCCAATTATGCAGCTCTTTTTGGATAGAAGAGTCCAAAAGATGGACTGAGCATATTGAATGCAAAGAGAATACACAAGGGAGGAAGGGGTGTAGAGGCATTCCTGAAGATTCTTGGAAATGAGATGAGAGAAGTCTAATTCTCACTCAGGAAGGTTTGAAAGATTGAGGGGATTAGGTAGTTTTGGAGCAGAGAAGAGGAAGCAATACTGAGTTGTGATCCTGAACCTTTTCCACTCTTCATATGCATAAAAGAGTTGACCCCCAATATTTCTAGCATGAATGCTCATGTGGGTCTTTGTCATTTCCCAGGAATTTGAAAGATTGTGAGGGTTAAGAAGAGGAGGGAGAATGGGAATTGAACTAAGCTTTTTGTGGACTTCTTGAACAGTTAGGATAGAAAAATCAATGTCACAGTCAAGGGCCCAGAAGCTAGGGGTAGGCATAGAAGTATCTAGATCAATTTGGGATTGAGGAGTAAATTTAGAAGGGGGGGTAGCTGTTGAGGCAGGTTGGGGAGTAGAAGATCCACCTTGACCTTGGGATTGCCTAGCTTCTCTAATTCTCATAAAATCAAAGGCCTTGAGAGCCTCCTCTATAGAAAATTTGGCAGATAGCTGCTCAAATAAAGATGTTCTTTCTTCCTCAGATAAACTGGAAACAGTCTTATCCTTGATAACCTCAATAAGATTTGGGTTGAGAATTGGAAGGACAGTAGAGTGAGCAGGAGATCTAGGAGGGAGAGAAGTAAAAGGTTTTGATGAAGGGGGAGGTACAAATAGAGATTGGGTCTCAGCTGTTAAGGTAGTTTCATGAACTGGAGAGTTCCCCCCTTGACTTAGCAGGGTTCTCTGACCTAGGAGAGTTCCCCCTATGGGTTTTAACAGGTGAGAGGGTTGAAGATGTATGAGATTGAAGGTGAAGAATGCCTTCAGTGGTAGAGACATGGTCAGAACTGGAAGTGGGATGGGGAGAAGGAAGGGTGACTTGTCTTTACATTTTAGGAGGTGGAAAGGATGATCTTATAGGTCTTCTTTGCACAATAAAAGCACCAGCAGATGAAGATGAAGATGTTACCTTATCAGGGGCATCTGGTTCAACCTTAGCTATTGGTTTATCTTGCTCAGCTGTTGGTTTATCTTGCTCAGCTGGCTTAGTTGTTGGCTCATCTTGCTCAGGTGATGCTGCACCATGTTTAGCTCTTCTAATCTCTTCAATATGTTGTTGTAGAGATAGCTGGACATCAAATTCTTCTTCATCAATCTCCATTATACCACTAGAACTGCTTGACTTTTGAACTTCAGGCTCTGCTTCACTAACTCTTGCTTCATCATCAACATAGATTTGGCTGGCATTCCTATCAGCTGGCCTAACCCTTTCAACACTAACAGTGGTTTTCTCATGACTGTCCACAGGTAAGGAAGAGGTTTAAGTAGTGGCTCTTGTGGATTTACTGGATGATGAGGAGGTTGACGAGGTTGAGGAGGAGGGAGGTTCATCATTCTTGTTCTTCTTTCCTTTGCCTTTGACAGCTATGGATTTCCTTCTGGTAGTAGTCTAGGCTGTTCCTCTAGTGGCCATTCTTGTTGCAGGGGCTTCCTTAGCTATTGGCTTCTTAACAGGTGCAGGCTTAGCTATTGGGACCTTCTTGGTCAGATCTGTCTTGGCTGTTGGTGTTGGTAGTGGTGCCCTAGGCACGTTTAATAAACGTTGTAATTGTTATCATTTATTTCATATGAATAAAGAGATGTTTTGATTATTATTGTTGTTCATGTTTACTTATAATAATCCCCGTCCCTAGTACTTGTTAAGCACTAGTATAAAGGCTAAATGGTCATGTGATGATCATGTTAGATTTATGGGTACTTGTTTGGAACAAGGTACTGGACATGACCCGCTGTATGAGATTTATGTCATGGTCTAAGTCGTACATATATCTCATATTAGTTATGTCATTCGAATCCTTAGACATGAAGTTATTATAGTCTTCCACTTGATGAACATTGTGTTTGACATATTCAAACACTACCTTAACACGGTAGTTATAAATGGTATGATTGGCATAATCGGATTCCCGTTGGGAAGAATAATAAGCTAAATGGATTTATCCCTCCACGGAGAGATGCCAAGCTTGGGCCCCTCGAAGGAATGATGTTGATGAAATGTTCGGCCGGACTCAAATGGATTGATTGAATCAATAGCATTTAAATTATCAACATATTCGGAATCGAGAAAGTATTGAACATGACAAGTTGACTGTTTGACCATGACTTGTGTTCAAAGACATCGTGGACAAAGGGATTGTGACATATTCTAAAGGAATGCAAACTTGTATCTAGTTATACTATTTGGGTAGGTATGACGGTTTGCTAGAACCTAATCATGTCTTATGGGATCATGTTTGAGCCCATTGCCAACTTAGTATAATCCTAGAGGGTCACACACAATAGAACGAATCTTAAATAAGAGGACTATATTGGAATTTAGGGTCGAAGGACCTCAAAGGAATTTTGTGAATGAATTATGGGCTTCCTGGTCAACCGAGCGGGCGCTTGGGTTGGACCAGGCGGGCGCCTGAATTAATTCTGAAAGAACTGGACCTTCTGGTCAAATGAGCGGGCGCCTGGGTTGGACCAGGCGGGCGCCCGGTATGCCGACAGAAAAATTCCTAATTCGATTAGGAAAGGTTTTTGGCACAAGTTACCTATTTGGAATAGGTCTTAATTGTATAAAAACCCCAATTCGGCCAGACCATATTAACTAGTGCTTTTGTGAGTCTCAAAGAGTTTGAGAGAGATTTTATTTTGTTCTAAGATATCATTGATTGAGGAACAAAATAATTCACAAATAAATTCCATATAGTTCTTTATTGAATTGTGAAAGTGTGTTTCATAATTATTGGTCTAGCAACCAAGATCAAGGAGCCTCTTGATATTTGTTCGAAGTGTGGACACCGCTAGAGGGTGAATTTTATCATCTACAAAGTTCGTGATTTTGTTCGTGATAAAGCTTCAAGTTTCTCCACCAAGACCGAAGAAAACTTTGATAGTCATCAAGGGTTAGTTTTTCCTTTATTCATTATGTTGTATTTGATTTAATCATATGAACGGATCCATGGCTTTGTGTTTCTTAAAAATTTTATTGCTATATTCCGCTGCGCATGTTACTTGGAAACCCAACAGTTGGGACCTTCTTAGTCTGAGTTGTCTTGGCTGTTGGTGACTTGTCTTTATCTCCCTTTGTGGTTCTCTTAGCTGCTCCATCCTTGGTACCTTTGAGAGATACTGTTTTCTTATCAAATTTCTATGAGGTACTGAGGGGGACATGTTCCAGCCATTTGGTATTGATGGGAATTTTTAGGACAGTAAATTTCTTGTACAGGATTCCACTCATAAATTTGAAGAGATTGGGTTTGGTGGACTTGACATAGGGCTTATCCTTAGATGGAGAGAGAGTGCTAAATTGTAGTTTTCAAGCATCACTGCACACCAATTTACTTTCCCTCTGATAAGTCCAAGAGCTACCTTCCATTCTGCAGAATTTAGTTGATCAAGAGAGGATTGCTTCCTACACATTCCCTTGATCACAACATCACTCAGAGAATAGTTGTTGATTAACAGGTGTTTCTTCCAAATTGGTTTGAATTTGACTGAGGCATAGTCAATGTTAAGTCTATTGGTGAAGGCTTGGTAGAGAACAGAGAATGTTGGATGCAACAGGTTATTCCAAACATTGGTTATGAAGCTAGGATCATTTGAAATTCCATATGTGGTATGCACATCTTCAGGGGAGATGGTCATTTGGACAGAGTTGAAATGACATTGGATTGAGCTATTTGTGAGCCTAGTTCCATTTTTGTATACTTCTGGGCAAGCATTTTCAAGGATTGGATGCTTAGCTGTTAGCATTTGAGTCAGGGTGTTGGCTTCAAGGATATCTCTCACATAGGTTCCATCATCGCCTATAAAGAAATCTTGCTCAATATAATACCCATGAGCATCGTCGGTGACCTCAATTTGATTTATAGTGAAAGGGTGAAAACAGAGGGTTAGGGTTTGAAACAGGGGAATCGAATGAATGAGAATTTTGGAAGGAGATTTACTGTTTGGATGTTTTTAAATGGGTAGAAATAGTGGAAAGATCGTGGTTTAGAAGGTGGGGACAACGGTTATATTTTGGGAGAGAGGCGACGTGGGGGTTATTTAATGTAGCCGTTAAGATGACTCAACGGTTATCCCCTGTTACTGTTTGCGTGAACAGTAAATAGAATGAAATTTAATGCTGAACCATTTATTTCCAGAAAAGGCGGGCGGCTATTTATGGAAAGTAAGGTGCTAAAATAACATAACACGCTTTTAAAGTAATATTGACCATCACTTCCTCAGTATTGCCACACCTTTGTACCAATAGTACAAATTTGGTAGTCAAATCAGTTGATATTTTGGACACAAAAAAAATTATCCAACATCTAAGTCTATAGTCATACCCTATTATGAACCAACATAAATTCATGCACTTAGCTGTATAATCACACTAAGTTTGTTCTCTTTGTTCTTAGCTGTAGAATTCATACCCAGTTCATTCTCTTGAAAATGGGGGAGACTTTCCTCTAAATTTAGTCCCAAGAAAATCGCACATACTGTAAAGAAATTTATCTTTATAATTCCTACAGGAGAGGAGACTGAGAGGGATAAGTTTGATAGAGAGTTTAGGTCATATGTGGTACAGAGTGACTATTCTTTGCATGAGGAAGTTGACCAGCTCCCTTTTGGTCACCCTATGAAATATGGAGAGTTGAGAGACAGAGAAAAGAGAAAGATAGAGTGGGAAAATGAAAGAGAGGCATTAATTAATGCAGAGAGGGAGAGATTATCACACTGTGGTAAGGTTCAGGACAAAGGAAAGGGTAAACAGGTTGAGGAGAATGTGGAGAGAGTTAGCATCAAGTTGTTTGGTCAGGAAATGAGGGTAGATAAGGGTGAGAGTAGCAGAGCCAAAACTGCACAGTCTGAGGTTCAAAGGGTGTATTCCCTTTGAGAGTTAATGAAGAATGAGGGGTTTAAGATCCATGAGAAGGATTTAGGGAGGAAAGATGTAGGAGACACACAAAATGTGAGAGAGTTCACACTAAGGGAGCTTATGCATCATGAGAGTGACTTAGCTACAAGGGCTAAGTAGGTTACAAGGATTGAGCAGCCAAAGGTCTATACTCCAGTAACAAGGGATTCCTTTTCTATTAGCATGACAGTCCTTGAAGGAGGAGGAGATAATTTTTAGGGAGTCCATCAATCTCCATTAAGGACACACACTCTGCTCTTTAGGCAGTATTTAAGGTGTTGTAGTCCTGTTCAAGTTCAGGAAAGTAATGATGAGGGTCCTGAGTCTCAGCTGGCCATGATAGCTGTTGACAGTTTGCAGACTTCAGGAACCTTTAGTTTTTTGTCTCCCTTGGATGATTTTCCTCCTTATGATGCCGTGGAGGAGTGGTGGCCAAGAACCATGGGTCCAACTCTACAGCAGTCAGTGACTTCTATTGATCCTGTTATGGAAAGACATCCAGTTTGGTTGGAAAGGTATATAGAGACAGGTCAGTCTACACCTGTTCAGCTATTTGGAGGGGAGGACACGTATGAAATAGGATCAGGAGTTGGTGGAAACCAGGTTTTGTGAGAGAGGGAAGATGGTTGAGCAGCTAGGTTTGTGGATTAGCTGTTGAGATGAGGTTTTTGTAATTTTTTGTTTTTGGAGGGGTACTTTGAGGAGGGAAGGCTACCATGTATCACATGAGGTAGTGGTGTTAAGAAATAGTTCCAAATCATATGATGTTAACAGGCCATCATATGGTTATCCTTGAATAGAGTTTTGTTTAGGTTAGCTGTTGAGACACTGTAAACAGATAACCATGTTCTTTGTACTTTTTAAAGTTATGAAATGAATTTCTAGTTTATCCCTTTTACTTAGGCAAGTTAATCATTCCTAACATTGCTCTCAAAAGTTCAAACCTTTTTTCATCCATAGCTTTAGTCAGTATGTCAGAGACATTGTCCTCAGTACCAACTTTGGCTAAGTTAATGTTCCCTTTTTCAACATGATCTCTTATGAAGTGGTGTCTGACTTCAATATGTTTAGTTTTAGAGTGTTGAACAGGGTTCTCAGTCATAGCTATGGTACTTGAATTATCACAAAATATGGGAATATTAGTGACATTCATACAAAAGTCTTGTAGTTGACTTTTTAAGTACAGTATTTGTGAACAGCAGAGACCAGCTGCAACATACCCAGCCTCAGTTGTTGAGGTTGCAACTGATTTTTGCTTTTTGCTAAACCAAGACACAATTCTTGATCTAATGAATTAACATCCTCTACTTGTTGACTTTCTGTCCAGATTGCATCCAGCATAATCTGAGTCAGTGAAGCCAATGACATTGATCTAATCAATTCATTTGAGTCCGGCTGAACATTTTCATCAACATCATTCCTACGAGAGGCCTAAGCTTGAGATCTCTCCGAAGAGGGACAAATCCATTTAGCTTATTATGCTTCCCTATGTGAATCCGATTATGCCAATCATACACTTTATAACTACCCGGTTAAAGGTAGCGTTTGAATATGTCAAACATAATGTTCATCAAGTGGAAGACTATAATAACTTCATGTCTAAGGATTCGAATGACATAACTAATATGAGATATATGTACGACATGGACCATGACATAAATCTCATACAGCGGGTCATGTCCAGTAATTTGTTCCAAATAAGTACCCATAAATCTAACATGATCATCCCATGATCATTTAGCCTTTATACTAGTGCTTAACAAGTACTAGGGACAGAGATTATTATAAGTAAACATGAACAACAATAATAATCAAAACACCTCTTTATTGATATGAAATAAATGATAACAATTACAACGTTTATCAAACGTGCTTAGGGCACCACTACCAACAGTTGGATGAAGAAGGTTACAAGGTAAATTTTGGCTGCAGGAACTGGGTTATTACTAAGGAGGATTCAGAGATCGCTCGGGGTAATAAAGAGGGGACATTGTATTTGGCGAATAACACCAAGGATAGTATCGCGGTGGCGTCAGCCAAAGGTGATACAGACTTGTGGCACTGTCGATTGGGTCACATAAGTGAGAAAGGGATGAAGGTACTTTGCTCAAAGGGAAGACTACCGCGTTTGAAGACAGTCGACGTGGGGATCTGCGAAGATTGTGTCTTTGACAAACAGGCGAGGAGTAATTTCTCGAGGACAGGTAGGACTTTGAGGGAAGCAAAGTTGGAATTGGTTCACACGGATTTGTGGGGGCCGGCCCCGGTAACTTCTCTGGGTGGTGCGTCTTATTACATGTCGTTTTCATTGATGATTCGACAAGGAAAGTCTGGGTTTATTTCTTGAAACACAAAGATGAGGCATTCGAGGTGTTTAAGAAATGGAAGGCTTTGATGGAGAATCGGATTGGACTCAAGGATAAATGCTTGAGGTCTGTTAATGGTGGGGAGTATGAGCTCAGGGAGTTTGAGGAATACGGTGATGCAAGTGAAGTTTGCATGGATATTCCAGACTCGGGTGGGAGCGGCATGGTTCATGATGACCAAGGTAAAGGGGTCACTGAAGATGAACCAAATACTCCAGGACAGGATATTCCGCTACGCAGATCTAACAGAGAGTGTAGATTGGATGCAAAGACTCCAGGTTTCTCAAGCAAGGTGAAGTTGAAGCTGGGAATAGCTTCAACGGGTCTTGGAGAATAGGGGAGGAGGACGGCACTACCATGATCGAGGTGAGAACTATGGCACCAAGGATGAGTTGAAGAATGGATACGGGGCTTATATGCGGTTGATCTCTAGGTGGGAGATTGTTGGAATAGAGACCAACCGGGAACTAGCGATCGGAGCAAAAGGAAAGAAATCCGTCAGAGGGACTGACCTTCTGGGCGGCCGCCCAAGGTCATAGTGGGCGACCGCCCACTTGATCAGTTTGAAATCATTAGCGGAGTCCAAGAGTGGGCGACCGCCCATAGGCAAAGTGGGCGCCCGTCCACATGTCGGGACAGGTTTTTTGCTTAGTCATTTTTGGGCCAGATTTCGGGTTTCCTTGTCCATCTAGGGTTAGGTTTTATTCTAGGATGCCTATATAAGCAATGTTCCGCCCCCATACTCATTGTAACTCCATATTTACATATTATAGTGCAAGATCCTGGCTTGGTAGTGCCTCCAGACGTAGTTAAACATATTGACGAACTGGGTAAACAATTTCTTGTGTATTTTCTCTGCTTTATTTCTTGTGCTTGTTTGTGGTGCCATGTTTTCTTGGGATTTTGCTTGGGTGTTGGAGGGTCAATTCCACAACAAGGCAATGGATGGTTGAGCTTGAATGAAAGACGGATGCCACTGGTAGATTCCATGTTTAAGTGTTCCATGGAGAAGGATGTGATTGGTCTGGAGTTATTTAAGAACAAAAGAAGAGTGTGAGAATTCAAGAGTGGCATGATTATCTTTGCAAAGTTGTGAGACAGAAATAATATTGCATGTGATAAGAGGGAGGTGCAAGAAATTATTAAAAATAAGGGAAGAAGAAGGAGTAGAGTGAGTGAAAGAACTTATGTTGGAGATGGGAAGAGAAGAGCCATCGCCAATGATGACATCATCGCTCCCGGTGTAAGGATTGTGAAGAGCAAGGTTGGAAAGATCATTGGTTATGTGGTGGGTGGCACCGCTGTCAAGGAGCCAGGGTTTGGGAGGGGAGGGTGGTGGTCCAGTGGCCGAGTGAGATTGGGGGTTGGAGGGGCGAGGTTGGAGGTTGTTGGGGGTGGGTGGGGGAAAGGTGACGGAGGGATAGGCCTTTTGAAATTTGTGGCATTGGGAGATAACATGACCTACGATGCTACAATATTGGCATTTACCTTTGAATTGTCCTGAGGAATTGTCGGAGGAGGACTCGGAGGATGAGGAGTATGTGGTGGATTTGGAACGGTTATAGGTGGGATGGGTCTGGGCGGACATGGCAGTGGTAGGAAAAGGAGTAGGGGTTGTATGTTGTTTGAGGGCGAGTTCATGATGGATAAGTTTTTTATGGAGAGGATCAAAAGAAATAGGGGTGTCTCGGGCATGGATGGAATCGATGACAGGTTTATAGGCATCATAGTCAAGACCTTTGAGGATCTTGGCTATGATGTCTTCGGGATCCATGGGTTTGCCGAGGATGGCGAGTTTATCGGTGTAGGATTTGACTGCATGAATGTAGTCAGAGATGGAGAGGTTGTTTTTGGTAAGGTTATCGAGATTGTCTTTGATTTGAAGTATGTGGCCACGGGAGGGATTGGCATAGGTGGTTTTGAGTATGTCCCAAGCCTCACGAGAGGTGGCGGCTTGGTTACCAAGAGGGGCTACGGTGGGATCAAGTGTGCCAATGAGAGCACCAAGGATGAGACGATCCTGGCGGCTCCATGTGATGGTGGGTGGGTTAGGTGTGATGGTGGTGATGGCGGTTTAGGAGGTTCATTACCGGAGGCAGCAATGGCGGGTGTGGTGATAGTGATGTTTGCGTCAGGTTGGGGACGAGAGCCATCAACGAATTTTAAAAGATCTAGGCCAAACAGTATGGAGGTGATTTGAGAGGCCCATGTGAGGTATGTGAGTGGGGTTAGGGTGCGGCAATGGGATAGATTCACAAGAAGGAGGGGTTGATCCGGTTGAGTGGTGTTGGTAATGGAAGTGGCGGCGACGGCCATTAGGGTTTGTAGGGGGGGGGGTATCGCCAAAAAGGAAGTAGAGAAGGTATGGATCTTTTCAGCTCTATACCTTATGAGAAATGCAAGGCTTAACTTGTATTCACAATGATGATAATATATATAGATGAGAGAGTCCTAACTATGAACAAGATACTAGTTTCCTAATCTAAATACAGTAGTGATCTATACAATTATTTGAAAAGAATAAACTAGGGAAGAGTAAAACACAAAACCCTAGAGGCGGTTAGGTTATGGGTTTTAACCATGGGTCGGGTAGGACCCGTGTATTCCTTAATAATTTATACTACACATAGGAAAATTCTAGAGTGACTTTACATGATCTCTAACTTATCATTAAAGAGATACATGTATTACTTTATTCATGAACCTACTAGTAAATGTACCAGACTATTCAAATAACCATAACCACTAAGACCTTTGGTATTTCTTGCACATGAAAATTAATCAACATTATATTTATATGGGTTAATGAAAATTTAGACCCTAAAGTGTTATACCACCCTCCCAAACGGACCCTGATGTTTTTTTTCGCCCGATCAGACCTTGATGTGAAAAACTGTCACCAGTTAAGGCCTTTTTGACGGAATTCGTTAAAAACTCAGTTAAAATGCATGTGCTTGGCACGTGACTAACTGAATTGGGTTGTTTGAAGTTGATGTTTCTTTTAGGGGGCTTATTGAAAATTCTAAACTTAGTAGGGATGAAAATTAAAATAATATCATTTCAAAAATAAATATTAAAATTTTAAATAAAATTTTAACACAAAATAAAAAATTATCATCTATTTTCTTCTATATTTTTTTTTAACAAAAATAAAATTAAAAAACAATTTCTTTTTTAATTCACCAAGGTTTGTTATTCAAAAAGGTAGAGCAAATGTAATTTTCTTTTCCAAATTAAAAAACAATTATTCAGTTTTAAACTTTATTATCTACATAACTCACATTTAATTATTATCTATAACCCCCACCATTATTTCACAACCACCACTTACCACCACCATCCACCACTATTCACACCACCATCACCACACACCACACACCACTACATACATAGCACAAACTCACTTCAACATTCATCTTACCTCAACTAGAGAACTTACCTCATCTCACCACAACCATAACACCCCTTCCCATCCTCCATCACCAACAACCACCGTGCACCACCATCTATGATTAGCATAGCCACGACCCAGCCACCACAATCAGAATACCACCACCAGCACAAATGAATAACACCAACATTTCAAGAATTATCTCTGAAAGGTCGAATTAATGGATGGGAAGGGAAAGGAGTCATTCGAAGTGTGAATCAACGAACAATGAACGGAAGCGCAAATTGTAGCCGGGGATGAATACGAAATCTTCAAATTTGACACACAAATCTGCAATCGTCTTTTAACACATTATGACATTACCTGAAAGCTTCAACTCTGCTACACAAATCTCGTCCACTCTTGTGTAAGTCCAGAAAGAGATTCTTCCGAAGAAGAAACTGCAAAAAATGAATAACAAATTCGTTAATTCAAAATTGCAAACACGAATCGGATTGATTGTTGATCTATGTCAAAAAGTAATGAATTCAAACACCTTATTCACTTTGTTCGTTCATCACAACACAAAGTCGCTGATTTGAATAGGTTTCAAGAACAAACCCAAATCAGCAATTAGGGTTCCAGAATGTGATGTTGAGGGCAACGTTGTTGTGGAGGGTGTTGTTGGTGTCGGAAAGTTGGAATTAGGTGAGAGTAGCGTCGCTTAATTTTGCCGGAAGAGGAGGGGACAGGAGACAGAGGCGGTGGCATGGGCCGAAGACGATCTGGCGTGAGCGAGAGGAAGAAGATTGGGTTTTATCTTTTCCATTCACAGATCCACAATACGAGCTTAGGTTTCTTTAACCCCATAAAATTAAAATTTTTTTTACTAAACCCCTTAATACTTAATCTTAATGACAAACTCATCCAACTAGATCATCACGTGCCAGGCTGTTAGTACCTCACTATGTTTAATCACAAATTAATCATAGTAAATATATTTTGATAAATAAATAATCAAACCCAGTTGATTATATGATGTATACAAAGACTTGAGCACAGGCAACCCAAGACAAATCCCAATAGCTAAGACTGTCCTGCATCTACACAACTCAACAGTCAACATTACATCATCCATCTATCATCAATATATCCAACAAAATGAAGAACCATCTATTACAGACTCCATTACATTCAAATGAATTACCAAGATGCTAATTACAAACAAGCTTCAATAGCCAAAGCCTTAAAGGCCCAACAGCTATGGTCCCATTCTCAACAGCTGAGACTGCTCTTGATGAACAGCTGACCCCACCTTGCCAAATCTTTGAAGAATGTTTATTCTAATAATACCAATCATTGTAATAACTCATATTGAAGCTTGACCAAGCCTGCATATTCCTCTCTTGACAACTTGCATAAGGAAGGAGCAATACAACTGTCTTCACCAAAGTCAAAGACAAACCATTAACTCCTCTGTACCTGTGTTCCCCAAACGGCTACTCTTGTACCCTTGTCCCCCAACGGCTATATGCCCACCCATATATAAAGGAACATACTAGCATGTTGTCAAGTTAACCTTTTAACCCCTCAACCTTAGCAAATCCCTAAACCCTTTGTAGCTCCCCTGCATTCACTCTGCAGTCTTAAATATTTTCATAGACCCTTGCAAATATTGTGCCTTCTTGCACCCAGTTACAACCCACATCCAGCCAGCTAACAGCCAAGCTATTTTCATTTGTAAACACACTTGTGATTATTTTCTTTTTCTTTTTCTCGCTTTGAAAGAAGCAACCTTAATTGAAGTGTCAATTAAGTAAAGGGGGTTCAAAGGAACTTGCCTTATCAATTCTTGTAACTCTTATTGAAGAAAATATTATAGTGGATTGATCTCACTGTTCCAACAGTGGGGGTGGATGTAAGAGAAGGGTTTTCCCTCTGAACCACTTTAAAAATACTGTGTACCCTCTTGTCCATACACTTACACACACACTACACTTTGTCCTTTCATTTCTTTATTTATTTATATTCCGCTGCACATTTATTTATTTATTATTTCTCAACAGCGAACCTCAAACAATTAGCTGTCCACGTTTTAATTCATCTGTTCATTTAGATAAACAGGGCCTTTCAATTGGCATCAGAGCTTGGATTCATTATACATAGTCTAACAACTTGTGAAATATCCATTCAACCCACCATGCCTCAACCAAGAGGAAATAATGAAAAGGACATTCCACACATTGATGATTGTGGATCTTTTGAGATTTATTCCTCAACAATTAAAACCTATCTAGATGCTAATAGCATATGGAACTGATATGTCTTGGAAAATGAAGTTGAACCTCCCACTCAAGCTGAAGTCAATGGAGGAGATAGAAAAACCAAATCTCCTGAAACTGGACTGATGCACAAAGACAACTTATGACTGCTAACTTAAAAGTTAAAAACATTCTGCAAAAAAGTGTAAATGAATCCCTAGCATAAGAAATAGCTAAAGTTAAAAGTGCTAAAGCTGCATGAGAACTAATTAGCACCAAGTTCACTAAACACACTAGTGTAAGAACTTAGAATCTGTATAACTTGTTAAGACAACTGGACAACTTCAAATTCTACCCTGGAGAAAAAGTGAGTGCTGCAAGACCAAGATTTGAAGATCTTGTAAGAGCCATTTCAGACCATGGAAAACAATTTGATCAATCTGACCTATGTTTAAAAATCTACTCAAATCTTCCTCAAGAGTATGAGAAAGTAGCCCTTCCAATTAGAGAAGGAGTTGAATGGAGTAGTATGGCCATTGAATAATACTTTGGTAAACTTGAAGCCTATGAACTAGAAGGAATGATTAAAATTCAACCAGCACCCACCATATCTCAAACCCTTGCTCTTATAGCTCAAGAGCAATCACAGAAGAAATTCTCCCAATAGGACATTGACACTCTTGTAATCAATGCCCTACAAAAACTGAACATAACCCCAAAACAAGAATCAAAACCAATCTCTCAAGAAGACATCCCAAGCCTTATCTCCATGGCTGTCAGAAATGCCATGAAACATTAAAAGAAAGAATTTGATAGAAGATACAGCCCTTCACCATCTAACCCAACTCAAGAAGTTGTTAAGAAGAACATTGAATGCTACAACTGTGGTAAACCAGATCACTATGCTGCAGATTGCAAAGAACCTAAGAAACCAAGAGAAAACCCAAGAAGAATGACTTACTCGAAAGAAGTTATTCATAGCTCTAGGTGCAATTGCTACAATTGTGTCAAAGCTAAGAATGACAAAAATAAAGAACAAGTCATGCTTGCTGATTCTTCTAGGTTCAGTGATGAAGAATTTGAGTCATCTGACTCAGATAGTGATGAGGAAAAAGCTCTACTATGCCTGGTTGCACAAGAATGTGAAGAATCAGACAATAAAGAGGACCTAGAAGCCTTAGCTGCTGCTGAAGAACTAAAAGAGGTACATAATTTAAATCTCTTAATATTGAAGGCTTTAAAAATTTAGTTTGCACCCTCTTGATTCAAAAGAAGAAACAAGACTCTAGCTTTACTGCCCTCATTACTGAAAACCTTGAACAATCCAAAACCATTGAGAATCTCAAATCCTCCAACACCACCCTTGAAACCACCAAAAGGGATTTATAGGACAAATGTCAAAAACTTGAAAATGACATACTTAGCTCAACAACTAAGACTGACTGTTCTAAGTCCCAAAAGGATAATGAACAAGAAATGAGAATCTTGAAGGAGGAAAACAATGATTTAAAAAGAAAAATTGATTCCTGGAACAAATCAAGCAATGCTCTATCCTTTTATCACTTTAACCAAAGACATCCTGGGGATAGGTCTGGAATTGGAGCTAAAAATCCTACACTCAAAACCTACACTCCACCAATTGGTAATAGAGCTATTGAGACTATGGTTCTACAAAGCCTCAATACCTTCTCTACCAAGAAACCATCTTACCCTATTTAAACAAAGGAAGATGTGAATAAAAAGGAGAGTGGAGGCACCAAAAAGGGTGAACTAAAAGAGGATTCTCCTATAATTCCTAAACCGCATGCTTCTACTAGTACTGATGATATTCACTCTCAGAAAAGGAAGCAAGAACAAAAGTCTAGAAAGCCTAGATAAGCCAGACAGCCAAGATAGGTTGAACAGCCAAGGCAAGCTGGACAGCAAAGACAGGCTATGCAGCAGAGGCACTCTAGGCAACCTAGACAAAATTGGCAATACTCCAATGGGAAGAGCCATGCTTATCAGTCCCAAAACTCCTCTCCTAGCTCACCATACCACTCACAAAACCCCAGACAACAATCTCACTTTCATTAACCAAACTACAAAAACCAAAACCAATACAATACTGAACACCTATACAATACCCCTCAACCCCTCACCCTGACACCCTATATGATGCAAATCATGTCCTACTATAACACCCTTAACCAGTTATTTAAGAGAAGGTCAGGTGGCAAGGCTAGGGTACCAAAGAATGTCTACTCCTTTGGACCCAAAAGAATAAAGGGTACCATAATTTTTATTATGTTTTGTAGGTATCTAGTAAAGGAATATGGTACTTAGATAGTAGATGCAGCAGACATATGACTTACAACAAGGAATGGCTTCAACAGCTAACACCAAAGAATGGTCCCAATGTTACATTTGGTGACAATTCTCAAGCAAGAGTCAAAGGATCAGGAAATCTAGTGACCAAGGAGATCATCTTTACAGATGTATCTTATGTTGAATGCCTTAAGCACAATTTTATAAGCATCAGTCAAATCTGTGATAAAGGTTACCATGTTATCTGCACAAAAGATCATTGCCAAGTCAGAGACAAGAACAACAAGGTTATTCTAACAGGAGTTAGAAAGAAGAACCTCTACTGCCTACACCTTGAAGTAGTCCAATCCTCCTCTGCATATTGTCTTTTGTCCTACAGCCAATCTGATATGTCATGGTTGTGGCATAAAAGACTTGCTCACCTTAACCTCAATACCATTTCCAAGTTATCCATCTCCAATCTTATCAAAGGTCTTCCAAAAATACCTTTCAAGAAGGACAAGTTATGCAAAGCTTGTCAATGTGGAAAACAAAAGAAGACATCATTTTCTGCTAAAACCAGACTGGACACATCTAAACCTCTTGACCTCCTTCATATGGACCTATTTGGCCCCATTAGAACTAGATCTTTAGGTGGAAAAAGATACTCCCTTGTAGTTGTTGATGACTACACAAGATTCACTTGGATCATCATTCTTGAATCCAAAAGTGATACTCTTCATAATCTGTCGCGCCCCAGACCCGTGGTCCAACTTGGCCCCACGCTCGGGACACGATCGGAAGACGTCATAAAACAATTTAGGAACCTTTTTTTTCGAAATGAACTTCCATAAAAGTTTAACACTTTAAAATAACTTTACAAACAACTTCCAAAATGAAGTACTTAGCTCGAAGGCTTACAAACTTTGTTTACAAATACACAAACACCAACATTTTCCAAAATATAAGTTTTAATAGATGATGAAGTCACGGATACTCTACCCCTAAAGGTTATACATTACATAATGTATTCCACAACAACCCTCTAGGTACTCTAGGATATCACCTAAGACCTAGACTAAGATTGAACTTTAAATCCCTTGAAATGAAACAACTCAACTATTTCAGCAACCCTGGGCGGTCGCCCACACCAGACTCTGCGGCCGCCCAAAACACTCTGTCCCAAGACAAAAATCTTCTAGATAAGTGTGCGGTCGCACGCCCTATTTGGGCGGCCGCCCAACACACCTGCCAGGCCAAAACTTGAACAAACTATACTCCTTTCGTTTCACCGTCCCAAAAGTACAACACTTAACGTTTATCACTTTACTAAGACTACAAAATCAGTCTCAAAACAACTTTAATACTACTTTGAGCCCAACCAAACCAACATACCAAATACTCCCTTTGTCCCAAAATTTCAAGTATAACAAGTATTACCCAAATCGCAAAATAACAATTACAAGTATCAATTATAAATATAATTTTTCTAATATACTAATATACTCATTTAGGGATACTTTCATTTAATTTCCCCGTCCCAAGAATAATTGTATAATTTTATAATATACTCCCTCCGTCCCACTAGAAGTGAGACTTCTTTCCTTTTTGGGCCGTCCCACTTAAAGTGAGACTACCCAAAATGGAAATGTCTTAATATACTTATATTCATCATTTCCCACTATTTAACCCCACTCATTCTCTCTCTTCATTTTCCACCACTCATTTTATTCAACCAACACCACTATTTACCCCACTCATTCTCTCTCTTCATTTTCTACCACATATATATCACTTTATCTTAAATATCGTGCCCACTCCTCTAGTCTCACTCTCAATGGGACGGAGGGAGTACTTATTTAACATTTAACTCAAGTTAATATTTTACCGTCCCACAAGTAGGAGTATACTTTCAAACACTTATACTAACATTCTTAGGATATAAACATACTCCATATACACCCTTGCATACAAACCAAGTCACTTACCCAGTATAATTATACTCCCTTTGTCCCAAATAAACAAGTATCACAAATAAATTCCTTTCACAATAATTTCACCACATATCACACATATAGCAAATATATGACCATTTTATTATTTAAGGGGAATTAGTAACTTACCTATTTTCCGGAAAAGTATCGAGAAAATAATATTTGATCGGGTAGAAATGGCCTACTCAACACCCTGAACATTTTGGTATAATTAGATTTTAAAATGGAGTAATAAATAAAAAGAAATAAAATCGAAACGGAGGAGTTCTTACCTTTCTTCTCGTAAGCCAGAGAGAGTATGAATATTGTGTGTGTGTGTGTGTTTTGTGCTTTCTATCTCACACAGAGAAAAAGTGAAGATAAACATGCCTTACTTGCTATTTATAGCATTCCATTAAGGCCCTTCTAATTTCAATTCTAACAACTAAGCCCCTGAACTTTAAAATTACACTTTGGCCCATCAAGTTCCACTAGCACTAATTAACTCCCCAAAAAAATATTACTACTAACATTTTAACTAACACATATACTCAAATAATATATGCGAGTCAAGAAAATATTATTTAACACATAAAAATGCACACATAATTTCCATTTAAATAGAAAATTAGGGTGGATTTTGGGGTCGTTACAATCACTCCCCCTTAAAGAAAATTCGACCCGAATTTTAGGGTTTACTTACCTCGACCCTCAAACAACCAAAGATAGATTCTTCCACATTATGATTTCTCCATATAACCCGAACAAGAGGAATACTCTTATTTCTTAATTCTCGGAAACTCTAGAATCCATGACTTAAACTGGATGCTCCTCATAATACATACTCGGTTCAATATCCTCGTGAACTTCAGACAACACTTGAGAAGGATCATAAACATCCCTCAGAGCATAGAAACATGGAATACATTATAAACATTGTCAAGAAAAGGAAGTAACACAAGACGATAAGCTCAATCTCCAGCTCTTTCCAAAATCTCAAAAGAAGCGATATATTAAGCAAACTCCATGAGAAGTAAAGGTATATCTCGCGAATCTTAAGAATTAACTGAACAAGTCCTCAACATGTCCTCAAGAATCTGAAATGTTCTTTCTAACTGTCCATCTGTCTGCAGATGAAAAGCCATGCTAAATCTCAATTCTGAACCCAAGGCCTTCTGAAATGCTTGACAAAATTAAAATATAAGTAAAGAACCCATATCTAATACCATTTTAGGAGCCCTTTTTTTTCTTTTCGAAATGAACTTCCATAAAAGTTTAACACTTTAAAATAACTTTACAAACAACTTCCAAAAGGAAGTACTTAGCCCGAAGGCTTACAAACTTTGTTTACAAATACACAAACACCAACATTTTCCAAAATATAAGTTTTAAAAGATGATGAAGTCACGGATACTCTACCCCTAAAGGTTATACATTACATAATGTAGCCTTTACAAGACTCATATCCCAAACTCTTACCATCACGACGTCCTCCCGTGCAAGTGTCCTATTCCCTGGACTTGCCTTTATCTAAAACAGTAAACAAATAAGGGGTGAGAATGAATCTCAGTAAGCTACTAAAATGCAACTACGTTACATGCTGATATGGTAATCATAAAGAAACAATATCAACAAATAATAAAATAGTATATAGCATATAGCACATAACATGAGAGGCTCCCTATCGCCAACCGTCCCATACCAGTTGGAAATAACGACCAACTCATCATACAACACATAAGGCAGAATAAACACTCATACGTGGATACTTTGAGCCAAGGTTCTCGAAACATACAGAACCATATGAGAAAACCAGTTGAGTAGCATAAATAGCTGAAGCCGGGATCCCGTACTCGAAGCAAACATAACCATCAGAGAGGTATCAACTGAGCAGCACCAAAGGGCTAAAACGGGTTCATGAACCAAACAATAACAACAACCACAAGAGGGGGAAAATGACACCAAGTCATAACCCAAAGTGCCAAACCTTTGACCTAAAGAAGGGGGTTAAAAATGGGAAACCAATGATAGAAGCCTTACAATGAACTTGGCTCGTGTGCCATTGTAATCCCTACCACTGCCCGATATCATAAACAATGGGAAACCAATGATAGAAGCCTTACAATGATGTAATCCCTACCACTGTCCCGACACCACAATAAGAAGTACCAGCTGGACTTTACACAAGAGCACAGTAATGAATACTTGCTTAAACAATAACCAGGGCATGATTCCAAAGTAGGGAACCAGGCCAAACACATCACAAGTTGCGCACGAAAGAAACACTCATAAAGAGTTCACAACACAATCCATTACCATTGACATCAAGTCACCTCACAAGCTTGCACCCATTCACAATTAATCCAAAACACATCAAAAGGATGTTCCATAATATCCATTTAATACTTAGTTAAATCCCACAACACTTATGTTCACAAAGGAACCATTTCGAACACTAGAGTATTCCACAACAACCCTCTAGGTACTCTAGGATATCACCTAAGACCTAGACTAAGATTGAACTTTAAATCCCTTGAAATGAAACAACTCAACTATTTCAGCAACCCTGGGCGGTCGCCCACACCAGACTGTGCGGCCGCCCAAAACACTCTGTCCCATGACAAAAATATTCCAGATAAGTGTGCGGTTGCACGCCCTATTTGGGCGGCCGGCCAACACACCCGCCAGGCCAAAACTTGAACAAACTATACTCCTTTCGTTTCATCGTCCCAAAAGCACATCACTTAACGTTTATCACTTTACTAAGACTACAAAATCAGTCTCAAAACAACTTTAATACTACTTTGAGCCCAACCAAACCAACATACCAAATACTCCCTTTGTCCCAAAATTTCAAGTATAACAAGTATTACCCAAATCGCAAAATAACAATTACAAGTATCAATTATAAATATAATTTTTCTAATATACTAATATACTCATTTAGGGATACTTTCATTTAATTTCCCCGTCCCAAGAATAATAGTATAATTTTATAATATACTTATTTAACATTTAACTCAAGTTAATATTTTACCGTCCCACAAGTAGGAGTATACTTTCAAACACTTATACTAACATTCTCAGGATATAAACATACTCCATATACACCCTTGCATACAAACCAAGTCACTTACCCAGTATAATTATACTCCCTTTGTCCCAAATAAACAAGTATCACAAATAAATTCCTTTCACAATAATTTCACCACATATCACACATATAGCAAATATATGACCATTTTATTATTTAAGGGGAATTAGTAACTTACCTATTTTTCGGAAAAGTATCAAGAAAATAATATTTGATCGGGTAGAAATGGCCTACTCAACACCCTGAACATTTTGGTATAATTAGATTTTAAAATGGAGTAATAAATAAAAAGAAATAAAATCGAAACGGAGGAGTTCTTACCTTTCTTCTCGTAAGCCAGAGAGAGTATGATTATTGTGTGTGTGTGTGTGTGTGTGTGTTTTGTGCTTTCTATCTCACACAGAGAAAAAGTGAAGATAAACATGCCTTACTTGCTATTTATAGCATTCCATTAAGGCCCTTCTAATTTCAATTCTAACAACTAAGCCCCTGAACTTTAAAATTACACTTTGGCCCATCAAGTTCCACTAGCACTAATTAACTCCCAAAACAAATATTACTACTAACATTTTAACTAACACATATACTCAAATAATATATGCGAGTCAAGAAAATATTATTTAACACATAAAAATGCACACATAATTTCCATTTAAATATTAGAAAATTAGGGTGGATTTTGGGGGTCGTTACATAATCTCACTCAGCTGTTCAACAAAGTTCAGAACTTTAAAGGCTTGTCTATCAAAAAGATAAGATCTGATCATGGAACTGAATTTGAGAACACTGGAGTTGACACCAATTGTAATCAAATAGGGATTGATCACAACTTTTCAGCTCCAAGAACTCCTCAAAAAAATGGTGTAGCAGAAAGAAAGAATAGGACCACTTGTGAAGCAGCAAGAGCAACGCTGTCAGAACACAATCTTCCTAAATACTTTTGGGGGTGAAGCTGTAACCACTGCTGTTTATGCACAGAACAAAACTCTTATCAAAAAGTTCCATATGAAGACCCCATATGAGTTGTGGAATGTAAAGACTCCAACCATATCTTACTTCCATGGATTTGGAAGTAATTGCTATATTCACAACAATGGGAAGAACAACCTAGATAAGTTTGATTCAAAAAGTGATGAAGGAATCTTTCTTGGTTACTCCAACACTAGCAAAGCCTACAGAGTATACAACAAGAGAAGACTGGTTGTAGAAGAATCAATTCATGTTGACTTTGATGAGAACAATGATCAAAGCAATACTGACTTGTGTGATTTTGATGAAAGCATTAGAAATTCTGACAATCTTCCAGAACCATCACCCACAATCAACAATCCCTCTCCCTTAAATGAGAACAACATTATTATTCCCTATGTTCTGCCTAAAGATACTCCCAACAACTTACCTCCTTCCAACAGCTTAGATGAAACAGTTAGCTGTCAAATAATTCCTTCTCAAATCCCTACTCCAATCCCCATTGTAAATGATGATAACCTTGTCATTTTCATTCCTATTCAAAACGAAACCATTCCTGATGGCATTCCTCATTATGATATTTTCATGAGTGCCTTCATTTCTCAAATGGAACACAAGAAAATCCATGAAGCCCTTCAAGATGCAGACTGGATAGAGGCTATGGAAGAAGAACTTGAACAATTTGAAAGGAATAAAGTATGGAAACTTGTTCCCAAACTAAGAAATCAGACTGTCATAGGCACCAGATGGGTATTTAGAAATAAAATGAGTGAAGATGGTACTGTAGTGAAAAACAAAGCAAGACTTGTAGCTCAGAGATATAGACAAGAAGAAAGAATAGATTATGATGAAACTTTTGCTCCTGTAGCAAGACTTAAATCCATAAGATTATTTCTGGCCTTTGCATCTTTTAAAAAGATGAAAGTATTCCAAATGGATGTCAAGAGTGCATTCCTGAATGGAGTACTTAATGAACAAGTGTTTGTTGCTCAACCACCTGGATTTGAACACCCCAAATTCCCAGATCATGTATACAAGTTGGACAAAGCTTTGTATGGTCTAAAATAAGCACCTAGAGCTTGGTATGACACTTTGTCTAATTTCCTTCTCAATAAAGGATTTACCAAGGGTCATGTTGACAACACTCTGTTCATCAAAAATATGGAGATGACACCCTACTCATTCAGGTCTATATTGATGATATTATCTTTGGATCATCAAATGAAGACATCTGCAAAGAATTTGGACATCTTATGCAAAAACAGTTTGAAATGAGTATGATTGGAGAACTAACCTACTTCTTAGGTCTTCAAGTTATACAAATGAAGGATGGAATCTTCATTAACCAAGCCAAATACACCAGAGACGTGATTAAGAAGTTTGACATGTAGAATGCCTCAACAGGTCCAATCCTTGGTCACTAGGTTTCCTGATCCTTTGACCCTTGCTTGAGAATTGTCACCAAATGTAACATTGGGACCATTTTTTGGTGTTAGCTGTTGAAGCCATTCCTTGTTGTAAGTCATATGTCTACTGCATCCACTATGTAAGTACCAGATTCCTTTACTAGATACCTACAAAACATAATAAAAATTATGGTACCCTTTATTCTTTTGGGTGGATATGGAAGTAAGGCTCTCTTTTTGAGAGTTCGTTCTTTCCCCCTTATCCGCAAGCTGCCTCTTGAAAAAGCTATCATTTTTTAGTCTATAGGGACCTCGTGGAATACAATCGAAATGACTCCCGCTAGATAGCCACCCCTTTCTCTCTTTTTACAGCCTCGTGGACGGACGAAAGAAGGGAAGTTACAGAACGGGGCTGTGAAGGCTCACGAAGTAGACATCAAGCAAGAGCTTCTCAGCCCCCTATTCTATTAGTCAAGCGCTAGCGCGCCCGGGGGCGTAACAAAGGATTATACATTCTTTGGTACCCTATCCTTGCCACCTGACCTTCTCTTGAAGAACTGGTTAAAGGTGTTATAGTAGGACATGATTTGCATCATGTAGGGTGTCAGGGTGAAGGGTTGAGGGGTATTGTATAGGTGTTCAGTATTGTATTGGTTTTGGTTTCTGTAGTTTGGTTGATGAAAATGAGATTGCTGTCTGGGGTTTTGTAAGTGGTATAATGATCTAGGAGAGGAGTTTTGGGACTGATAAGCATGGCTCTTCCCATTGGAGTATTGCCAATTTTGTCTAGGAAGTTCCATATGAAGACCCCATATGAGTTGTGGAATGGAAAGAATCCAACCATATCTTACTTCCATGGATTTGGAATTAAGTGCTATATTCACAACAATGGGAAGAACAACCTAGATAAGTTTAATTCAAAAAGTGATGAAGGAATCTTTCTTGGTTACTTCAATACTAGCAAAGCCTACAGAGTATATAACAAGAGAAGACTGGTTGTAGAAGAATCAATTCATGTTGACTTTGATGAAAACAATGATTAAAGCAACACTGACTTGTGTGATTTTGATGAAAGCATTGGAAATTCTGACAATCTTCCAGAACAATCACCCACAATCAACAATCCCTCTCCCTCAAATGAGAACAACATCATTCTTCCCTATATTCTGCCCAAAGATACTCCCAACAGCTTACCTCCTTCCAACAGCTTAGATGAAACAGTTAGCTGTCAAATAATTCCTTCTTAAATCCCTACTCCAATCCCCATTGTAAATGATGATAACCTTGTCATTTCCATTCCATTAAAAAAGAAACCATTCTTAATGGCATTTTTCATTATGATATTTTCATGAGTGCCTTCATTTCTCAAATGGAACCCAAGAAAATCCATGAAGCCCTTCAAGATGCAGACTGGATAGAGGCTATGGAAGAAGAACTTGAACAGTTTGAAAGGAATAAAGTATGGAAACTTGTTCCCAAACCCAAAAATCAAACTGTCATAGGCACCAGATGGGTATTTAGAAATAAAATAAGTGAAGATTTTCTAGTGAGAAACAAAGCAAGACTTGTAGCTCAGGGATACAGACAAGAAGAAGAAATAGATTATGATGAAACTTTTGATCCTGTAGCAAGCTTTGTATGGTCTAAAATAAGCACCTAGAGCTTGGTATGACACTTTGTCTAATTTCATTCTCAATAAAGGATTTACCAAGGGTCATATTGACAACACTCTGTTCATTAAAAAATATGGAGATGACACCCTACTCATTCAGGTCTATGTTGATGATATTATCTTTGGATCATCAAATGAAGACCTCTGCAAAGAATTTGGAGATCTTATGCAAAAACAGTTTTAAATGAGTATGATTGGAGAACTAACCTATTTCTTAGGTCTTCAAGTTGAACAAATGAAGGATGGAATATTCATTAATCAAGACAAATACACCAGAGACATAATTAAGAAGTTTGACATGCAGAATGCCTCAATAGCTAAGACACCTCTGTCTACTACAACAAAACTTCATGCTGACACTGATGGTCAAAGTGTTGACCAAACACTATACATAAGCTATATAGGATCCCTTCTATATGTTACTGTATCTAGACCTGATATCATGTTTAGTGTATGTCTCTGTGTAAGGTTTCAAGCTAATCCTAAAGAATCTCACCTTGCTGCTGTTAAAAGGATTTTGAGATATCTAAAAGGATTGACTATGGCCTGTGGTATCCAAATGAATCACGGTAACAACTTGAAGGATTAAGATGTTGTGCCAAGTTGAGACATTCAAGATGGAAATGAAGATAAAAAATTCTACCCCAAACAATTGCCCCTGATTTTTGAATTCAAAGAGTGTTTTTTTGGAGTTCGAAAATCCCTTAGTTGCGAACACGTGGAAGAGGTTTTATATCTGAGCGGTTGGATTGGCGGTTTAGGAAAGTTTCTAGGTTCTTGAGTTTTAGTAGGCGTCTAGAACTGTCAAATCCATCAACTTAAATACCCCCAATACGAATTTAATTCTCCAGTTCTGCAGAGAGAGAAAAATAGAAGTTGCTTGAAGAAAACCTCCGGTGAGTTCCAACCTACCATCTTATTTTGTTGTTTTTAGCTTGAAATTGCCATGGCTATTGAGTTGCCTGAAGGTTTTAGGTGCTTGGGGTTGATAGATAACCATGATTCTGAAAGATGTATACTGGAGCCAACACAAATTGAAACCCTAAAACAAAAATTTCCCCAAACTGCTGTTTCATGCCCCCAAACCCTAACTTGGCCGCCGATTGCGTTTCTCTTGAATGGCTAGCTTTTCCAGAATATCCCTTTGATATAGGGTTGAACTTTCCTTTTTTGCCTTCTATTACCCGTTTCTTTGAAGTTACTGGTCTAGATTTTACCCAACTTATGCCAGTAGGATGGAGAAATCTTGTTACATTGGATAGGTTGAGCACAGATTTGAACTTTAGGGTAGGTTTAGAGGAACTTGCTTTCTGCTATCTTCTTAGATCACATGGTCCTCCCTGGTATGGATTTAGGGCAAAAAATAGGGCATATAGTTTGGTAACTGAGTCCACTGATCAGGATAAAGATTGGAAAAGGAAATTTTTCTATGTAAGGAGGGATATCTTGAAGGAGTGAAGAATTTTTTCTCAACCTGGAAGCAGGATGGTAGGGATTTTAACTTTTGCTCTTTTGCTTTGTTGACTGATCATGTTGATTCATCCTTTTCATGCTTTTGGTTTGCAGTTGGAAAACTTGACGACTTGTTTCCTAAGTTAAACGACACCTTGGTGATTGTTGAGGCTGTTTGTTCGCAACCATCTAACAAGAGGAAGTTCATTCGCCCTGGTACTATTGCTGGTGCAAAAAGTGATAGGGAAGGAACTGTTCAAAACATGTCTTCTGGTAAGCCTTTTACCTGCAATTTTGTTATTTTGAAAAATAGTTTATTTGTTTAAAGATTTTGAAAAAACCCCTTTGTACCAGCTACTCAGTCTGACAACCCCTATGGCGCAAGCAACTTGTTGGCTAGGTTAAAAAAGCCTAAGGTTGATGATCCCATGCAATCTATCCCCAAAGCTGAAGGTTCAAGTATACCCAAGTTAGTGATTGGAGATGCTGTTCTGTTCAAGAGGAAGAAGAGGGAGATTGTGGATCTTAAGGATTCTGAGCCTGTGGTAGAGAAACTAGTTGAAAAGGTGATGCTTTTGCCTAAAAATTTAAGGTTTCTGTGAAATAGTGCAGAATGTTGATCATATTCCTTGCTATTTTGCAAATTCATGATGCTTTAAGCATGCTAACCAAGGAGGTTGAACTGTGGAAGATGAAGGCTGGAGAAGCCAAGACAGAAAAGGAAAAAGCGATGATTAACTTGAAGGAGAAGGATGCAGAGATTAAGAGGAAGGATGTAGAAATCATGGGTTTGACAGTTAAGTTGGCAGCATCCAACAAGAATCTGCGTATTTCATTATGCAGGCATACAACAACGATATGTCCAGTCTAAATCTTCTCTCATAATAATGAATTATGCAGGCGTACCCACATCTGCGTATTTCATTCAACGTTTCACTGTATATGCTCCGGTTTCATTTATGAAGCTTCTTACTTTTCATTTATACTTGTCTCGCTCTAATATTGTTACAGTATTTCTAATGGAGAGTTGGGGATCATGGTGTTTTTTAGATCCAAGAAATTTATGAAAACATAAATTAAGATATTATCATTTATCTTGTGACAAGAATGCCCTACGCTCATGCTATGTGATGGCTGTTTTAAATCAATTTTGAACAACCAATTGCTCTGCTAAAAAAGAAAAGAAGAAAAAACCAATTGCTCTGCAAGAAGTTTGTCATTTGTGATTACATAGTTAAATCACTTGTTCATTTCTCCAATTTGGAGAAAACCCATTTACAATTATTTTGACAATGATATCTAAATGTAATTCAAATTAGATTATTCATAGAGATCTTTTTCTTTCTTCATTATTCAATTTTCAAAGTGATATATGGAATACTGTTGTTTTGCGAATAGATTTCCAAATGGGCCTAACATTTAATTGGAGTGCTGAATTTATACTGATTTCTATGGGTGCTTTTCTCTTTACTCTGCATGGCACATGCTTTAGTTAAATACTCATCTTTATTTATTCATATTTACATAACAAAATTCTTTGGAAATATTTTGGGGCCCTCATTTTTTTCTTCATAAATAGTTGTACATAATATTTTCTTGTGTTTTTTTCGCCCTTGTATTTTATTCTCTATATAATTGCAGTAAATAATATGTTCTTTTGTTCGGCCTTCATATTTTTTTCCTTCATATCGTTGTTGTCCATAATCTTTTCTCTAAGTGAAAATCTAGTAAAAAACGCATTTTTAAGCTATGGAAAAACAGGTTTTGTCCATCAATTCCCGTCGGCGCACTCGCTCTACAGGTGGCCGTGCTAATGCTCGGCCTGATAAACCCTAAATCGCTTGTTTAATACTTCAAGGCATTGAATCCAAACAATGACCTCATTGTTGTTTTGGAGACGACAAAATTGTAGGGGTGAGCAAAAAAAACCGAAAAAACCAATAAAACTGAAAAAACTGGACCCAAAAACCGGTCCAATAAGCTATTGGTTAGGACCGGTTTGTAAAAGTTAGAAAACCGAAATTAGTGGTTCGGTTTAGGTTTCCAGCTTGTTAGAACCGATAAGAAACCAAACCGAACCGATAACCTAAAACTATGTCGTTTTATTCCTAGCTTATTATTTGAATTAATAGTTGTAAACTTTAATTTGTAGTTTTTGGCCCAAGTAGTATGGCCCATTAGCCCAATTCATACTTCAATCAGAAAATGTGCCTTATTTTATCTTATTATTTATTATGTGCAAATTGGGCCTCATTTGAATGTAGCCCATTAAGGCGGCACAACAAACCCACAACCCAACAGTACATTCTATTGGTTTGACAACAAACCAAACCGATATCACACCGAAACCGAACAAACCGAACCATTAAGAAACCGAAGCTTAATGGTTTTGAATTACATAAACCGATAACTATTGGTTTGGTGTCGGTTTTGGCCTAAAACCGAACCAAACCGAACCGTGCACACCCCTACAAAATTGATTGAGAATCCAGGAATTGCGTCAGTTCATGAGCATTGAAATTCAAAAATTTGGGCAAGGATTATTAGTAATTTGAGTTTTGACTGTGGATTGTTACTGTTGGGTATGCATATTATAAATCACTCCTATTACCTAGATTTGATTGATCCCATAACCTTATTTTACTTTTTATGGACTTTAGGTTTTATTGTAAGAAGTTTTACAACTTCAGTAGTTAAGTCCATTTTTAGTTTAGTTAAGCTTAGAAGATCAGCCCCTCAAATTTTGAAAAAATGCCGCTGCTGCTGATGTTGTGAAAAAGCTAAGTCTGCCTACCTACCGATAATTAAGGGACCGCTCATTGAGCGACTGCATGGAGTAGGCGACCGCACACTCCATGATGATTGCAAAGTCTAGGAGACCGTTCGTTGCTTGTTGCTGCAAGAATCTAAAGACCGCAATTCATAGCTACCGCAGACTCTGGCTACCGCACAACCAAGTGAAGACCAAGAAAAGACAAGTTTGATTTAAACATTGCAAAAATTCAAATTTGAATTTGGTCGTTATGTCTGGTACAAGATAGTACATCTTGCCCACTAACTTCTGCAACTACAAGACAACAAAGAAATGAGCTCAAATCAGAATGCTCCAGCTCATCATCTTCCAAACTTGTACTCCAAGAATTCAAACAGCTATCTCTCCTACAAAGGCTATAAATAGTCATTGCCAAATGCAATCTTGACCACGCGGCCATCTTTGCCTCAGGTGATCTGGTCCGTCAGATCTCTCCACAAGTTTCCTATTTAAAGACCTCCCTTGCCTCATAATTAAGAGATCCGAATTTAGAGCTCACAAGTGACGATTTTGCTCCCAAATCAAGTCATTCAAGCCTCCAAAAACACTCTCAAGAATCCCAAGAAGATCCAAGGTTATTTCTTGCCAACAAAGGTAAGTTTTCTAACTTTTTCTTCATGTTCTTGTCATATTATTAGTTTAGATCCATAATATTCATATTCTTAATATGTTTATTCATGTGTTCTTCATAATATTCATGTTCCTAACATCTTTATTCATATGCTTTGCATGTTAATTCATATGTTCATAATATGTTCTTCGCATGTTCTTCATGTTCATAGATTAAAACCTTATTTATGCTATATTTAGGGTTGTGATCTTCATAATTACATGTTATTTAATAGCCGATGATGATCTAGGGTTCATCAACCCGAGGATGATCTAGGAACTACTTCTAAACCCTAATCTTTAGGTAATTCCCCCCTCATTATGCATGATCCCGATTCTTCTGCCTATTCTAATTCTCTGCGAACTACGCTGACCTGAGCTTCTCACATTGAGAGGAACGTAGGCAATCTTCGGATCCGGTCTAAATCACTAACACACTACTAACACATTCATCATGATATAAAGACCGATTAATTCGGGCAATAGGAGTGATAACGTTCAATATTCTTCTCTTGTTGTAAATTGACCTCCGAACCCACTAAAGATGCTTTTTTCAATGTTTTGGCTATAATTAAAACGGCGTGGCGACTCTCATATTTTAATGTTACTATGAATATCCCAAATTCAAACACACGTATTCACAGTGGCGACTCTGCTGGGGACTGCTTTGAAACTTTTTCAAACTTAGTGGGTCTAACTTTCGTTTACATCATGATGCTTGCCATGTTTACACATGCACACACCTGCCATGTTTACACATGCACACACCTGCCATGTTTACACACACACACACCTGCCATGTTTACACATGCAAACACCTGCCATGTTTACACACGCACCTCACACACTTTCCATGTTTACACATGCACCCTACACACACCTGCCATGTATAAACATGCACCCTACACACACCTGCCATGTTTACACATGCACCCTACACACACTTGCCATGTTTACACATGCACACACTTGCCATGTTTACACGTGCACCTCACACACACTTGCCATGTTTACACATGCACCTCACACACTTGCCATGTTTACACATGCACCCTACACACACTTGCCATGTTTACACATGCACATACTTGCCATGTTTATACATGCACCTCACATACTTGCCATGTTTACACATGCACCCATGCACCCCGCCATGTTAATACTTGTACCTTGTATTTCTGTACCCTTGTTATTTTCATCTTAGTATTAGGGTCAAACAAAACCTTGCTATGTTCCCTTGTACATTCTTCTTCCCTCTCTCTTGCATTGCATTGCATCATTCAAACATTTAAAGCTTCCCTCTTTTCTCCCTAAAAAGAATTAGCTTCTTGCCACAGACTACCACTAGTCCGTGTCTGCACTGCACAGGTCCCCATTACTCGGAGTATTCGATGTGCAGGAATTTGTGCGCTACTGCCGCCCTCTTTTCGAGTCACTCGTCTACTCCACTCACCGTGTACATTCCGCGAGCGGTGGGAACCTTTTACCTTACCCGTGTCAACCCACACATAGAGATTAGGACACTCCTTAGACCAACCATTTAGGAGGTAAATAAATGCAAAACTTTTCGCAAAATAAAATGTGCATTGCATCTAGACGACCTCTAAGGTCCATCGCTCACCCCTTGGGCATCTATCAAAATTCCTCATCTTGGCCTATTTAGGTTACCTACCCATCATTGCGATCCATTTGGGTCTACCCTTCATCTCGACCCGCTTTGGTCAAAATCCCACCATCCTTTGGCCTCTTAGGACAATCTTATCTACCTTTGACCTCCTAGGTTAACCTTTGACCCCCTGGGTCAACCTTATCTACCTTTGACCTCTTAAGCCAACCTTTGACCCCCTAGGTCAACATTTGACCTCCTAGGTCAACCTTATTCGCCTTTGACCTCCTAGGTCAACCTTTGACCCCCTAGGTCAACCTTATCTACCTTTGACCTCCTAGGTCAACCATACCACCCTTTGACCTCTTAGACCAACCTTTGACCCCATAGGTCAATCTTATCCGTTTAAGTCAACCTTTGACCCCCTAGGTCAATCTTATCCGTTTAAGTCAACCTTTGACCCCCTAGGTCAACCTTACCCACCTTTGACCTCTTAGGTCTACCCTTGACCCCCTAGGTCAACTTTATCAACCTCCGACCTCTTAGGTCAACCCTTGACCTCCTAGGTCAACCTTATCACCTTCGACCTCTTAGGTCACCCCTCGACCTCTTAGGTCAACCTTTGACCCCTTAGGTCAACCTCATCCACCTTTGACCTCGTAGGTCAACCTTTGACCCCATAGGTCATTCTCATCTGCCTTTGACCCCATAGGTCAAACCTTGGACCCCTTAGGTCAACTTTATCACCCCTCGATCTCTTAGGTCAACCTTTGACCACTTAGGTCAACCTTATCCACCTTTGACCTTTGAGGTCAACCTTTGACTCCCTAAGTCAACCCAATCACCTTTTGACTTCTTAAGTCAACCTTTGACTCCTAGGTCAACCTTATCTGCTATTGACCTCTTAGGTCAATCTTTGGTCCCATAGGTGAACCCAATTACCTTTGACCTTAACCCGCTTAGGTCAAACCGTCATCCTGACCCACCTAGGTCATTATTTGACCCACTGTTGTCCATACCAACCTAGGTCAACCCGTCTCGACCCGTTTAGGTCCACACACCATCCTCGACCCATCTAGGTCAACTCGTCCGTCTTAGGTTAAAACTACCCCTTTACCTTTGACCCATCTAGGTCAATCCTTGGCCCGCTTAAGTTGACTTGCCCGTCTTGAATCTATCTACCGACCTCCCTAGGTCAACCAACCCGAATAAGTCAGCCTACCCATGTTTAACCCGTATAGGTCAACCATTTAGGTCAACCAACTCACATTCGACCCGCTTAGGTCAAACCATGTCAATCCCGCTTAGATCATCCCATAAGCAACCCGCTATAACCCGCTATCTTGATTCATTCACCATATAGGTCAATCCAACCCTTCTCATTTTGGTCGACGTATCCTTTACCCATCTACGTTAACCCACCATTATCGTCGCATTCTAGCTTGAACCACTTCTTGTCTCAAACCTTAGGTCAAATTTAGGTCAAACCATAAGTCAAACCATACCCGACTCAATCAAAACCAACTCCTATAGGTCTTCGTCACCCATGCTTGACCAAGGACCGAGTCATCTCCTGCTTTTGACCTCAAGATCGCTCTTTATCTTAAAAAGACTCTATCAAATTGAACCCTATGGTCACCTCTCACCTCTTTTTAAAAGTCTAACTTGATTCGAACTACGGCGACCTGAGCCTCTTATTGTGTGGGACCTCTCCCTCATGATAAGGGGAACGTAGGCAACTTCGGCCCGGTCAAACTTTCAATTTTTACCAAAATGCATTTCAAAAATGTGGAGACCGACTCTTTTCCAAATGTGATTTTATAACGATGCCTTGTCATTAATTATGAGCCTAACCTCATTGAAGATGATTAATGTGCCAATATTGTCGCTGCCATAGGTCGCCTGCATGTCGTCAAAGTACTTCGAGATGGCCCTCGCCTGCGTGGCCGAACGACTCAACGCCCAAGAGAAGAGGTACATAGAAGATTTGAAGATGATCATTGACATGAGAATAGACGTCATGCCAAAGAATTGCACTTGGCGTTAGTAGCCCAAGAGAAGCGCCATAGGACGGAGTTGGCCAAAGCACTTGAGGAACAAGAGACTCGTCATTCAAAGGAGAGACAAAGCATCTCCGAGAAGCTCAAAGGACTAGCCACGATAATCCAAGGTGGAATTTGGGATCAACGACAAGAGATCTCCGATCATGCTAGCAGAAATCTCTCATCAATTCACTTTAGATCACCTCAACGCACCAAAGACGATGTAGCCGTAATTGAGGAGGACTCCCACAGTGTCAACAAAGGAAGCAATGCAAAGAGGCCACGTCCTGACAACTCAAGCCAATGCCGCCACGCGCCTAAGGAATGTGGTTGGATATCAGAATGAGAAAATTGGGGCTACCTCCTTTAAAAAAAAAAAAAGAAAAAAAGGGATCATTCAGTCTTCGTAGGTTCTAGAGTGTCCTTAGTCAAAAGTCCACCTTGGACGATTTTTGTTTCTTTAGTAAAAGTCCACCCCGGACTAGTCAGTTTAAATCTTTTAGTTCCAATAAAAGAGTCTTTATTTCTTTTCTCTCTAGACTTGAGACATAATCTTGCATAAATCAATTCCATGAAAATTGTCTTATTCACCATTTTAACTTGATTGCTATATCTTTATATGATGAATTAATCTTAATCTTAATAATTAATGACGACTCACTAAAAGGTAAATGGACCCACAAACCATTCGCATAACTAAGTAAACAATTAATCTCAAGATAACATATGCTTTGATCAATTGAGATGAACAAATCACTTTCTTTTCTCTCTACATTCTACCCCCATACACTCTCTCTATACACTCACCCCTTGTACACACTTCATGTACACTCTCTGTATACACCTTGTCCCATACACTATCCTCATACGCCTCTCATCCCACCATTAGACCCCTTTTTATAAGGTCGTGACAAAGAAATGGACTGCGGTTGCACATCATCAAATAGACATCCATGCTGCCACAATTTAAAGGGTTGGTTTGTTCCCTTCATGAGAACTACATGCCGTTACACTGGGGCTGTCCGTATTCCATCACAAATGTAAGACAAGTGCACGAAGTCATTCATGCCATTAATTGGTGCACGTGATAATCCAATGGAGCTCTACCGGTGAAAATCAAGGGGCTAGGATGCCCGCCGCCAGTAAAAGGCCGCTTGAACTATAAGGAAGCTACCTCGCAATCGAGAGAGGCGAAAGAAAACTAGGGGCTTGTCTTGCCCAATGTTTCATGTACAAATATAAAAAAAAAATATGGCTCGCTAGGTTGAAACCCAAAAGGGCGACCTAGGCAAAAGTTAGAGCATTGCACAAAAAGAAGCCCGCTAGGTTGAAAACCCGAAAGGGCGGCCTAGGCAAAAAAAAGGGTGTGCACAAAGAGATAAAATAAAAAAGAAAAAGAAAAATAGAAGGGGCAATCACCATGGAAAAGTAAATGTCCCATTTTCTTTTCACCTCAAATGTTCTATTTTCCCTTCTTTCCTTACAAAGTAGATAAACGGCAGCAACCCATGACAACTACGATGGAGCAATCCACTGCAACAACTACAAAGGAGTAATCCACCGCAATGAGCTACAAAGAACAACTCACCTCAAACGAACCTCACACCCCTAAACTCAAAACCCAACTTCATCGTCAACCGGGCAACCACTCAAAGCCAAACATAACCTACCTTGGGCCAACTTTCTTTCTTTTCTTTCCTCCCACACATACCCACTGAAACCCGACACCATCGTCAAGCGGGTCATCCCCGAAATACGCGGACCTGATCTCCTCACCTTGAGGAGAACGTAGGCAACCTCCCGGTTCGGTCCCAAATATACACAACCCACCTCGAGCCAATTTTCTTTCTCTTCTCTCTTCCCCCATATTTCTACTCCTGACCTCTTCACTCACAATTGATCAAAACATTTATTAATTTGAGGCTACTTGTTTACCAATTAACCATAACTCATTAACTAATCAACGAGGTCCATTCTCGAGCAATCAAATGAGAATCTTGAATAAAGCAATTTTCAAATGTCTCGACAAGTCTTCTGTTCTACAATCTAGGAAAGAGCTAAACACTTACTTTCTGTCAAGCAGGGGCTTCCTTCCTTTTATATACACTCAATTGTCCAAAGAGTCAAAATGCGAGTACTATCTCTCTCTCCCTCTCACTATCACCAAAATGCCCCCGCATGTTTAAACAATTATTTTTCCTTTGGTGAGTCGACTGAATGATTTTCAAAAAAAAATAAAAAATAAAAATAAAAATAAAAAATGACGCAAAAAGAGATGCCCGCTAGATTGAAAACCCGAAAGGGCGGTCTAGGCAGAAAAAAGGGTGCGTCTTAAAGGAGGTAGGATACCCTGCTCTACACCCTTATCAAACTGGGGCTTCCCCAACAGAATGGGTCGACTATGTGTTTTCTCGGAGAATACCGAGGTCCCAACAAGAATATACTTAGAAGAAGGGTATCCCTCATCATCAAGCTTGACGTAGAGTTTCTCAAAGGAGGGAGGGTACCCGCTCACCAAATTAGATAATCCCTAACGGAATGGGTCGACTATGTGGTTTCCCAGAGAATACCGAGGCGTCAACAAGGATACACTTAGAAGAAGGGCACCCCTCATCGTCAAACTCGGCACGCGACGACCTATTTGGATTGATTAGAATCAAAATTAATTATAAGGCATCTGTATAAGATCATAACACTTTCATAAAGTTTTCTCCTCCCCGACACTTTGTTTATAAACCCGCACTCTCGGTCTCCATAAAATTGTAAAAACATCTTCGGTCCGTCCAGGACCCATCTATGTGATTCCCAGAGTTGACTCGGTCCTTTACCCTATCTCCTACACTTTAGGGAACCTTTAGGACCAAACCCTCAACTCTCTAGGTCCCAAGCCTACCCGGTCAGTCTTACCTAGGTTACACCATAACTCCTTAGGTCCCGAACCTACCCGGTGAGTCTTACCTAGATTACATCATAACCCCTTAGTTCGACCTTCCGCAAGTTTGTAGCATGACCCCTTAGGCCTTAAACCGGTTCTACCCAGACCTTCAAACCTTAAATCGGTTAGCCAAAGCCAAGTCCTTAGGATGAACCATTAGGTCCCGAACCTACCGGTCCCAAGCCTACCCGATCTCCTAGATCTCAAACCTACCAACACATACTCGTCCTTGCCCTATCTAGGCCATAGCTCTCTTATCCTCCTAGGTCCAGCCTCTTAGATCTATCCAGTCTAACCTGTTAAATGATCCCTTAGATCCCAAGTCCATGCAAGGCCGCCAAACACCTACCTTATAGGTCTCTAGCATATCCGATTCACACCTTAGGTCTCAACTCCTAAACCCTTTAGATCACAAAACTGTCTACCCTCTAAGTCTATAACCTTAGAGCTCGTCCCTTACAACTCTTTAGTTCCCAAGCCTTCTTGGTCTGACCAACTAAATCTATGTTATCCATACTCCTTGGGTCTAAACCCCTCTACAAACCTAGTGTCACCCATTAGCCGCGAGAGACTACCTAGCCTGACCTTCACCCCTTAGGTCTCCAACCTACTTAATCCAAGTCGAGTCCAAACCTCGAACCTACGCGATCCTCTCCTCAAACTCCATGGATCTCAAACATCGCTCCCCCAACGAGCCTAAACCTCGAACCTGCTCAAGCACATAGGATCTCCTGCATACCGCGCCATGCCATAGACCCGTCCGGTCAGAACTCGTGCGCTTAACACCTTTGGGGTCCCATCCCTAGCCTACCTTCACAATCGCCGAACGAGCTTGGTCACGCGCAATGACCTCTAAGACAAACTTAGGTCCTAAGCATACCCAATCTAACTTAGGCACCTATTGTACTCGAGCAAAGTCTTGGACACTCAATCCCTTTACCTAAAGCGCCAATATAGTCACATGTCTAGACCCATTTCTCGCACATGGCTCACACCTAGCACACCTTAGAGCCCAAACCCGACATGCGTATTAGGTACTAGGATCATCCAATCCCAATCCATTGCTACTTGGCCGACCTCAATCCTGCTTGGTCCTAATCCATAACGCGGTTTCTCTAGGATAAAAGACTTACCCGCTTGAAAGCCTTATGTCCCAACGCTACCCTGCCTAGCCTTCGATCCCCTAGATCTCACGCCTACCATTTCATTAGGCCCCGGTCTCCTTAACACATGTCTGAGTCTTACCCTAGCTAAACCCTAGAACTTTAGCCTAGGTCTAATCTATCGAGCCTATCCAGCCACGAGGTATCAAGCTCATTTGCCCCAAACCGCAACACTCTTAGACCTCAAACTTGCTCGGTCTAAACCAAGACAAACCTTCAAATGCTTTCGGTCTCCAAACCCTAGCCTTAAACCTAGGTAAACACATTCTCTAAACCCTAGCCTCAAGCCTAGGTAGTCATATCATTCTCTCTGAACCCTAGCCTCAAGCCTAGGTAATTACATCCTTCCTAAACCCTAGCCCCGAGCCTAGGTAGTTACATCCCTTCCAAACCCTAGCTTAGAGCCTAGGTATTTACACCCTTCCTAAACCCTAGCCTTGATCATAGGTAGTCACGTATCCTCTCTAAACCCTATCCTCAAGCCTAGGTAGTCATATCATTCTCTCTGAACCCTAGCCTCAAGCCTAGGTAATTACATCCTTTCAAACCCTAGCCTAAATCCTAGGAAGTTACATCCTTCTTAAACCCTAGCCTTGATCCTAGGTAGCTACACCCTTCCTAAACCCTAGCCTTGATCCTAGGTAGTCACATATCCTATCTAAACCCTAGCCTTAAGCCTAAGAAACCACAACATCCCCTTTAACCCTAGCCCAAATTATAGGGAATTTCCAAAGCCCCGTATGCAACATCATTTCCAAATTCCCGAAACCCTAGTCTCGAAACCTAGGAAATTTACAATCTCAATTCTCCGTTTTATTGAACCCTAGGCCAAAACCTAGGATATAATGCCCTGTCCAAAACTCAATCAACCCTAGCCTCAAGCCTAGGAAGCCACATTCACTCTAAACCCTAGCCTCGAGCCTAGGTAGTCGCATTCGCTCTAAACCCTAGCCTCGATCCTAGGTAGTCGCATTCTCTCCAAACCCTAGCCTTAAGCTTAGGTAGTCGCACTCTTTCTAAAACCCTAGCCTCGAGCCTAGGTAGTCGCATTCGCTCTAAACCCTAGCCTCGAGCCTAGGTAGTCGCATTCGCTCTAAACCCCAGCCCCAAGCTTAGGTAATCGCACTCTTTCTAAAGCCCTAGCCTCAAGTCTAGGTAGAAATTATCCTCTTTAAACTCTATCATCAAGCCTAGGATTCAACATTCCCTTCAAACCCCAGTCCTAGACCTAGGAAACTCCTTCACCTTAGTCTCAAAACGTAAGAAGTTTACAGTCCTTAGCCTTAAAACCTAGCCTAAAACCTAGGTTACCATGAACCTTTCCAAGCCATAGTCACCAATCCCGAAAAATGGTGAACCCTAACATCAAGCTTAGTGGACCTTCCACAAAAGCAATCCCTCTTCCCAACGGTCCATGGTCTCAAACCTAGGAAGTCACAACCCTTTCAACTCCCAGCCTTAGGTCTAAAGCCAACGCCTTTGCAACCTCTGAACCTACCACAACTCCAAGCCCTAGCCTCGAAGCCTAGGATATTTCTAAACCCTAGTCCCAAACCTAGGAGAGTCATGGTCCTTAAACACCAGTTTCCAAACCCTTGTTCGAAACCCTAACATCTAGGAAGTTCCCAAACCTCAACCTCTCCAAACCCTAGCCCCAAACCTAGGAATCTGCATTCTCTCCAAAACCTAGTCTCAAGCCTAGGAAGAACCATCCTCTTTAACCCTAGCCCAAGTTCTAGGGAATTTCCAAATCCCTGTGTGCAACATCCTTTTCCAAATTCCTGAAACCCTAGTCTCGAAACCTAGGAAATTTATAATCTCAATCCCCCGCTAGTCTTATGCCTAGGATACAATAGCCTTTCCATATTCTCTCCGAACCCTAGCCTCGAGCCTAGGTAGTCGCATTCTCTCCAAACCCTAGCCCGTAAGCCTAGGAAACCCACATTGTATCCAAGACACAATCTCAAGTCTAAACAACCATAACATCTTTTGCATCCTTATCTCAAGGCTAAGAGGCTACCCATCCCCTTTCCTTAGAAGCCTTAGGTCATACCCTAAGCAACCAAGCAAAATGTCCCTTACCTAATACCTTCATCTTAATGGTTCGTAGCCTCATATTATGTATTCCTTCTAATTTAGGGTAAGCGGATCCCAAACATTACGCTTTCTGTGGTTGTCCTTTGCTCACCAAAGAGTCCTTTACCTTGGCGACTCCCCGAGAGTCCATCACCTTTGCGACTCCCCAAGAGTCCATCACTTCTGCGATTCCCTGAGAGTCTATCACCTTCATGACGCCTTGAGAGTTCATCCCGTTTGCGACTTAATAACGATCCATCATCCTTGCCTCCGCATGTAAAATCCCATTTTTACCCCTAACCTGTTTCATCCATTGTAGGTGCCCTTAAAAGCTATTTTGACTGATATTCGTTACCTTTGGGTACGGAAAACCCCTTAAAATTTCCATTTTTCACCAAATATTTGCTTAGGATTCGTATGGTTGCAGAGACCTCGGTACCTCTATGACATACGCATCCTAGATCGATCGAGATTGGCAGAAGCCTCGGCGTTTCTGTTTGCGAGAGATCCAACATCTATTATTTTAGCATTTCCCAATATTTGCTTAGGATTCGTATGGTTGCAGAGACCTCGGCGCCTCTATGACATACGCATCTTAGATCGATCGAGATTGGCAGAAGCCTCGCCGTTTCTGTTTTCGAGAGATCCAGCATCTATTATTTTAGCATTTCTTAATATTTGCTTAGGATTCGTATGGTTGCAGAGACCTCGGCGCCTCTATGACATACGCATCCTAGATCGATCGAGATTGGCAGAAGCCTCGGCGTTTCTGTTTGCGAGAGATCCAACATCTATTATTTTAGCATATTTTCTTAAGATTCGTATGGTTGTAGAGACTTCGGCGCCTCTATGACATACGCATCCTAGATCGATCACGATTGGCAGAAGCCTCGGCGTTTCTGTTTCCGAGAGATCCAGCATCTATTATTTTAGCATTTCCTAATATTTGCTTAGGATTCGTATGGTTGTAGAGACTTCGGCGCCTCTATGACATACGCATCCTAGATCGATCGTGAATGGCAGAAGCCTCGGCGTTTCTGTTTGCCAGAGATCCAACATCTATTATTTTAGCATTTCCTAATATTTGCTTAGGATTCGTATGGTTGTAGAGACTTCGGCGCCTCTATGACATACGCATCCTAGAACGATCGTGATTGGCAGAAACCTCGGCGTTTTTGTTTGCGAGAGATCCAGTATCTATTATTTTAGCATGTCCTAATATTTGCTTTGGATTCGTATGGTTGTAGAGACTTCGGCGCCTCTATGACATACGCATCCTAGATCGATCGCGATTGGCAGAAGCCTCGGCGTTTCTGTTTGCGAGAGATCCAGCATCTATTATTTTAGCATTTCCTAATATTTGCTTAGGATTCGTATGGTTGTAGAGACTTCGGCGCCTCTATGACATACGCATCCTAGAACGATCGTGATTGGCAGAAGCCTCGACGTTTCTGTTTGCGAGAGATCCAGCATCTATTATTTTAGCATTTCCTAATATTTGCTTAGGATTCGTATGGTTGTAGAGACTTCGGCGCCTCTATGACATACGCATCCTAGATCGATCGCGGTTGGAAGAAGCCTCGGCGTTTCTGTTTGCGAGAGATCCAGCATCTATTATATTAGCATTTCCTAATATTTGCTTAGGATTCGTATGGTTGTAGAGACTTCGGCGCCTCTATGACATACGCATCCTAGAATGGAAGAAGCCTCGGCGTTTCTGTTTGCGAGAGATCCAGCATCTATTATTTAAGCATTTCCGAATTTTTGCTTAGGATTCGTATGGTTGTAGAGACTTTGGAGCCTCTATGACATACGCATCCTAGATCGATCGTGATTGGCAGAAGCCTCGGCGTTTCTGTTTGCGAAAGATCCAGCATCCATTATTTTAGCGCGATCGGCAGAAACCCGGGCGTTTTTGTTTGCGTTTACCTCATCGTTTATTACTCCACCTCGGGATTATTTAGACAACGTAGTCATTATTGTCCCATTATCCCTCTTGCTTCAAATGACTTCATTTCCTAACGAATGTTCGTTCTTCATACAGGATAGTTCCCGTAGGTTTATTATCCCTAGCAGAAGTCCGATGGCTCGTTTTTCCCTAATCGCTTCGAACTACGACCGGATTGATTCCTCCGAGGATACGTAGGAAGCCTGAAAAGGTTCAGCCACCCGACCAACGTGGTCATCTCTCATCCCTAGTAGTTGTATTTTCCCCGATGGATAAATTTTCCCGCAGATCAGATTTCTCCCCATCTGAGGACAATCATTCTCAATTCAGATTTGAACTACGTTTGGCTTGATTCCCCCGCGGATACGTAGGTCGCCTTCCAAGGTTCAGCCGTTCGCTTACCTTTCATCTGTTTTAAAACTCATGTTTCAGAACGGTTCCTATTTTTACTCATGTTTCAGAACGGTTCCTATTTTTATCGTCGACCCCCTTGCCTTGCAAGAAGCGTCGCCGAGGGGCTACTGTTAGTACCCGATCTTAAAATGAGTTTATTAGGTATTTCCCAAATATACAAGGACTTTATAGGGATTAGAAACCTTGCAAAAGACTTGTCCCGGATTCCCAAAATATAGCTCATTATTTTAGGAATATCTAGAATAACTTAAATTACAGTCGGCACGAAAACAGTCATAACTTTTGACTCCGGATGAATTACGAAATGCACCGCATATCAAATCGAACGCGAGAGAAAGAAGAACAAGAAAAAAATGAACTTGGCCACGCAGCCACATTCCATCATGGCCAGGCGGCCATGTTTGCCAAATGCAATCTTGTCCACGCGGCCATGTTTGCCAAATGCAATCTTGACCACGCGGCCATCTTTGCCTCAGGTGATCTGGACCGTCAGATCTCTCCATAAGTTTCCTATTTAAAGACCTCCCCTGCCTCATAATTAAGGGATCCGAATTTAGAGCTCACAAGTGACGATTTTGCTCCCAAATCAAGTCATTCAAGCCTCCAAAAACACTCTCAAGAATCCCAAGAAGATCCAAGGTTATTTCTTGCCAACAAAGGTAAGTTTTCTAACTTTTTCTTCATGTTCTTGTCATATTATTAGTTTAGATCCATAATATTCATATTCTTAATATGTTTATTCATGTGTTCTTCATAATATTCATGTTTCTAACATCTTTATTCATATGCTTTGCATGTTAATTCATATGTTCATAATATGTTCTTCGCATGTTCTTCATGTTCATAGATTAAAACCTTATTTATGCTATATTTAGGGTTGTGATCTTCATAATTACATGTTATTTCATATCCGATGATGATCTAGGGTTCATCAACCCGAGGATGATCTAGGAACTACTTATAAACCCTAATCTTTAGGTAATTCCCCCCTCATTATGCATGATCCCGATTCTTCTGCCTATTCTAATTCTCTGCGAACTACGCTGACCTGAGCTTCTCACATTGAGAGGAATGTAGGCAATCTTCGGATCTGGTCTAAGTCACTAACACACTACTAACATATTCATCATGATAGAAAGACCGATTAATTCGGGCAATAGGAGTGATAACGTTCAATATTCTTCTCTTGTTGTAATTTGACCCCCGAACCCACTAAAGATGCTTTTTTCAATGTTTTGGCTATAATTAAAACGGTGTGGCGACTCTCATATTTTAATGTTACTATGAATATCCCAAATTCAAACACACGTATTCACACCTTTGACTTCAAATCTTCAAAGTTTCCCCGCAACCTTCAAGAACATCAAATCTCAAGCCCAGCAACACTTAAAGATTCATTAGGCTTTCAATCACATAGATTATATAGAGCTATTGTTTCTTACACACACACACACCCCCAATTGATCAATCACATAGATTGCATTATTAGGAATACACAGGTCTAAGTCTAGGATTTGTTCTTCATAGAAAGTAGGTATTGGTTCAATATTCATCTTTGTAATCTGTAATCAAGAGAATCAATATATCCTCCATTCAAAATCCAAGACTGACCATCTTGGTAAAGGACGCAGATCTTTTAACAGATTGAACCTTTCCAAATCATCATGTCATTTACATTCTGCAAATTTACTTTCAGCTATTGTTCTTATTGTTCATATTGATCTTGTCTGTTGTTTAGTGTGTTGATCTTTACATCTATTCAAATTATTGTGAACTGTGTTTGTTGCTTGCCTAGTGCCTTAGTTACTATCTCTGACTACTTACCTATTTGCCAAAATCTCTCAGACACAAACTTTCATTTTCAACCTACCTTGTCTGTTCCCTTTGCCGACCACAGGTTGCCTACCGCAATCTTACCGACCGCAAGTTATCTTACCGCAGATAGAAGCTTTCCAAATTCATTCTTCTGTTTATCTCTTGGCTGCCGTGTATTGCTTACCGCAATAAAGGCTGCCACATTATCTGCCTACCTAGTCGTTTTAACTTCAAAACCAACTCTACCTCGTTTTTATCGAAAACTTCCGCTGTGCATTTTACTTTGAACTAGTGGTTTTTACTTGACCGCAAAACTCAATAGTAAGCATAAAGTTGAATTTTTAAAAATGGTTGATAATTTTAAATAGGATATTCACCCCCTCCCCTCTAGCCTCTTTTCATACTGTTGTTGTGTCTTTGGGACCAACAAGTGGTATCAGAGCAAACACCTTCATAAAACTTTTATTTTTTAAGCTTAACAGCTTGGGTGCCGATTCAGTATGGCAAGTCAAAAAACTATGGCAACGGTTAACTACACTCACGTTACAGCGTTGAACAAAGATAACTTTGACGTATGGATCGTCAAGCAAAGCTCCAGCAAGGTTTTCAAGGGGCAGCTCTACAAAGAAGAAAGAGAACATTAACTTCTCTAAGAAGAAAGAAGATCTCATTTGTTTTAATTGCAGGAAACCCAGTCATTTCGCATCAGAATGCCCAATTCCCAAATTTGAGTACATGAAGAAGAAAAGCAACTTCACTCCGAGATAGGTCACTGAAGAGGACTCTACCACAAAAGAGCTAGCTACCTGCATAGAGTCAGATTCTAATGAAAGCGACGAGGATTCTGAAAAAGGTCACATTTGTTTGGTCGTTCATTCCGATGATGAGAATGATCATGAAAATCGTTTCTCACCAAATGCAAAACCTAAATGGATAAGTTATACGGCTGATGAACTTGCTGAAAAGCGATTCCTAACTCCAGTTCAAAAGAATGGCGATCTTCTATTTTCTAGATGTGATGTAAGTGCAGCAAAGAAGGCTCTACACAATCCCAAAGTGAAGGAAGCTCTACCTATCACTCCTCAAATCAAGTTTGACATTTCCCCCGAGGAAAAAGAAAATATGTTTATGAACGCTAAACATGTAATTAGTAACTTTACTGGCATGAAGGAAGCTTTAACACTTTCAACTGAAGAAATTTCACAGCTTAAGACGTAGAAATCTCTACTAAGATCTGAACTCACCCTCCTTAAGGAGCAGATCAAGAGCATGACTCCTCTTACTGATTGAAACCGTTTCTTAGACGAACAAAATGCCATATTTAAAGTTAAAAACGATGAATTGGTTGCTGAGATAAACGACCTTAAACAAATCACTAATGAGTGGACCAATTATCGTGTCTGTCACGACCCGAAATCTAGGCTCTATTTTATTAGCAATTAAATGATTTTTATTTAATTATTTGCTTATTTATTTATTTAAATTATTATTTATTTAAATAATTATGTGTGCAATTTATGTGTTATAATCATTTGTGCCTAGCATTTTATTTGGGTCATTGTGTTAGTATAGAAATGTTGGGTCTTAATTGATAGTTGGGAGTGTAGTTTGTGTGTAGTGTGAGAGAGGGGGCCTAAGTGTGAATCTTTTAAATTATTTCCCTACTCCCTCCCTACTCCTCCCCTTCTCCTTCTCACACTCCATCTCCCTCACTCTCTTCTCTCTCCCAGACAAATCTCTCTCTCTCTCCAAGGTAAGCATTTTTCTTCCTTCTTCTTCTCTCTTCATTTTCTCCTTCTTCCTCTCATCTTCTCTCATTTCTTAAAACATGAAACGTGTTTAGATCGTCGCTAGGATCGCGTAGACTCAAAAAGATTTGAAATCCATCAACTTTGAGAATTTGCAAGTAAGTTACTTTTCCCCCATTTTAATGCTAAAATGTTCATATCATGCCTAGATAATGTTTGATGTGTTGTATGTGAAGTTTGGATGAGTTTTGAATTTGTTTGGAATTTATTTTGGATTTTGATCAAAAATGGTGATTTATGAATGTTGGGTTTGATTCTTGTTATTGGTTGATTAAATGTTGTTAAAGGAGTCTTTTTTGACTTATAAGTTGTTTTGGTACATTTGTATACCAGTTAGAATGCTTGATTTTTGGTTGAAATGTGTTTGGGTTTGAAAAATGGAAGAACCCATGTTGTTCTTCCCGATTTCCAGAAATTCAGATCATTGGGCGGCCGCACAAAAATGCCTGGGCGACCGCACAACTATCTGAAAGCTTTTGGTCGTGTCTTGAGACTGTTTGGGCGACCGCACATACTCCTTTGGGCGGCCGCACAGTCCTCTGAAAATATCACATTTGTTATTTGGTGTGGTTGAAGATCGTGTTTTGGTCTAGGTCTTTGGTGTCTTTCTAGTTGACCCTTGTGAACATTGTTGCACACTTTAGTGATAGAATTGGGTCCTTTGTGATCAAGTTCGTATTTGGAAGTCATTAATGGTGAATTGGGATTTTAAAGCACCTTTATTGTGCATTGTTTGTTCATTTCATCTTCTTGGTGATTAATTGGCATGATTCCCTACTTTGGAATCCTTTGTTGTTTATCGTGCTAGTATTTTATTACTTAGCATTTATTTGAAAGTCCAGCTGGTATTTTGTGTGTGTTTGGGCGATGGGAAAGATTATAATGGCAAAGCCAAGTCCATTATAATGTTGACCATTGTTTTGCCCCCTTCTTTACCCCTCCTCCAGATTGGCCTTGGAAAGGATAAGTCAGCGTTCCTTTGTGAATGCATCTGGCTAGCGGGCATGACTTTGTGTCATGGTCCTTGTCCTTTGTGACACTGTTATGATTATTGGTTCCGGTACCGGGGTTTTCTCTTCGGCTTTTATGCTATTATGAAGATGATGATTGGTTGATTATTGAAGCTGCGCAGCGATCCTTTATTTGGATGTTCCGGTTTGGAAAACCTTGGCTATATCCTTTGTTATGTGTTTATTTCCGCTGCTGTCTGTTATGTGATAAATGCTATGTGATACGTGATAATTATTATTGCTTATTGTGTATTGCATCATAGCATGTCATGTAGTTGCATTAGTAACTTATTGAGATTTATCTCACCCCCTTTCCTTTTATCTTTGTTTTTCCTTAACCCCCCCCCAGGTGCTAAGGAATAGTCTCGCTGATCACGAGAAAGAGGACGTCGAGGGTGGATCCGTTCTTTTGGGGAAGGTTGATATAGGTTGGTTCCCATTATGTAAATGTGTAACCATTTTGGGGTAGTTGTACCAAACATGACGTCACTAAGGATTGTATATTTTTATTTGTTGGGAATAAACTTGTGGAAGTTTATGATCGTTGTATTTAGTCTTTATCAAACTTGGTTTTGTAAAACTTTGGATTATCACTTTTGGTATTAAATGGAATTTTTAACTTCGGTATTTTGGAGTTTATTGTTAGAGTCGACGTCCAGATCGCGGTCCCGGGGCCCGCGGGGTCCGGGGTCGCGACAGTGTCACTATGGAACAAATACTAGAATCCCAAAACCTAGTGGTGATAAAGAATGCTTGGGATTCCAAACTAGTGACAACTTTAAATGTGCATCTTGTTGTGAAAGAGATGAGAAATTTACCCAGCAAACTTTGGAAGGGTCGAAGGCTAAACATCATGTTTCAAAGGGTGAAGGACAAGAACCAAAGAAGAAACTAGTGTTCAACTATGTCTACCCTAAGAAGCAAACTGGCAAGGCACAAAAGTTGAAAGGTATTGCCATGGATGAACCTGCTGCTGCGGCAAGCACAAGCAAGGTACCTGAATCTCCTTACCACACTAAATTTCTGCGAGGTCAGGCGACCGCACCAAGGAAGCTGGCGACCGCATGGAAGCCGGCGACCACAGGTGGTGGCAAGTGTCACGACCCGAAATATAGGCTCTATTTTATTAATAATTAAATGATTTTTATTTAATTATTTGCTTATTTATTTATTTAAATTATTATTTATTTAAATATTTTGTGTGCATTTTATGTGTTATTATAATTATGCCTAGCATTATAGTTGGGTCATTTGGGTTAGTGTAGTGTTGTTGGGTCTTAGTTGTTAGTGGGGAGTGTTGAGTTGGGTAGTTTTGAGGAGGGGGTCTTTGTGTAAGTTTTTGAATCCTACTCCTACCCTCTCCCTACACCTCCTTCTCCCTCACCATACTCCACCCCATTTTCCCAGCACTCTCTCCCTCTCTCATTGGCAAAAAGGTGAGTTCTTCTTCTCTTTTCCTTCTCTCTTCATTTACTTCTTCTTCCTCTCATCTTCTCTCATTTCTTAAAACATGAAACGTGTTTAGATCGTCGCTAGGATCGCGTAGACTCAAAAAGATTTGAAATCCATCAACTTTGAGAAAATTCAAGTAAGTTACTTTTCCCCCATTTAAATGCTAAAATGTTCATATCATGTTTATATGATGATTAATATGTTATATTTGAACTTTGGTTGAGTTTGCAATTTATTTGGAATTTATTTGGGTTTTTGATCAAAAATGGTGATTTATGATTGTTGGGTTTGATTCTTGTATTGGTTGATTAAATGTTGTTAAAGGAGTCTTTTTAGACTTATAAGTGGTTTTGGTACATTAGTATATGAGTTGGGAGTTGAGATTTTGGTTAAATGTGTTTTGGGTTGAAAATGGAAGAACCCATGTTGTTCTTCCCGATTTCTGGCGATTCCGGCATGTTGGGCGACCGCACAAAACTTCCTGGGCGGCCGCGCATCTTTCTGAAGGCTTTTGTTCTTGTTTTGAGGCACTTTGGGCGACCGCACAACCCATCGTGGGCGGCCGCACAGATCTCTGAAAAATGCACATTTTGTTAAATTGTGTGACTAAAGAATGCGTTGTGATCCAATTCTTGGGTGTCCTCCTAGTTGACCTTAGTGAACATGGTAGTGCATTCTAGTGATAGAATTGAGTCCTTTGTGATCAAGTTTGTGTTTGAAATTAAGTAAGTGTTAAGTGTCATTGTTGGAACACTTTATTGATTGGGTTTGATTCCTTTGTGAATAAATATGAGATGGAATTTGATTAAGTATCATTTTGGGAATGTGGTTCATCTTTGATGCACGGTTTGTATTGGTTTACCTTTGTGGTGATTTAATTGGAATGGTTCCCTACTTTGGAACCTTAAGTTGTTCATTCATGCTAAATTATTATTACTTAGCGTTCATTTGGAAGCCCAGCTGGCATATTTGTTGCATCGGGCGATGGGAAAGATTATAATGGCAAAGCCAAGTCCATTATAATGTTGACCATTGTTTTGCCCTTACTATACCCCTTCTCCAGATTGGCCTTGGAAAGGATAAGTCAGCGTTCCTTTGTGAATGTATCTGGCTAACGGGCATGACTTTGTGTCATGGTCCTTGTCCCTTGTGACACTTTTATGATTTGGTTCCGGTACCGGGGTTTTCTCTTCGGCTTTCGTGCCATTATGAAGATGATGATTGGTTGATTATTGAAGCTGCGCAGCGATCCTTTATTTGGATGTTCCGGATTGGAAAACCTTGGCTATATCCTTTGTTATGTGTTTATTTCCGCTGCTATCTGTTATATGATAAATGCTATGTGATACGTGATAATTATTATTGTTTATTGCTTATTGCATCATAGCATGTCATGTAGTTGCATTAGTAACTTATTGAGATTTATCTCACCCCCTTTCCTTTTATCTTTGTTTTTCCTTAACCCCCCTCCAGGTGCTAAGGATTAGTCTCGCTGATCACGATAAAGAGGACGTCGAGTGTGGATCCGTTCTTTTGGGGAAAGTTGTATAGGTTGGTTTACATTATATCAATGTGTAACCTTTTGGGGATATTTGTACCAAACATTGACGTCATTAGGATTTTGTATATTTGTATTCTTGTTAGCATAAACTTGTGGAAGTTTATGATAAGTTGTATTTGGTTTTTATCAAACTCGGTTTTGTAAAATTTGGATCACCACCTTTTGGTATTAAATGGAACTTTTAACTTCGGTATTTTGGAGTTTATTGTCAGAGTCGACGTCCAGATCGCGGTCCCGGGGCCCGCGGGGTCCGGGGTCGCGACAGTTGGTATCAGAGCTATGGCATTAGCTCTATGTATAAGTCTAGGTGGATTAGTATGACCTAGGTGGGTAGTAGTGTGCGGAGTGATTAACGGTTGATGTCTTATGCAGGTAATTGTTCTCAATGTCTGGAAGAAGAAACAGAGGAGGTGCTAGTGGGGCACAGAATCCGAATGATACAAGGGATGAAGCACGTGCCATGTTTCAAGGCATGTTTGAGGCGGCCATGAAGTCCATACATGATCAAGGTCCGAGGGTAGAGCAAGCACCACCCCGTTATGGATTGGAGCAATTTCTGAAGTTGAAACCGGTTGAATTCAATGGGGAACCCGATGTTCAGAAAGCTGAGCTATGGATTGAGTCTATGGAGAAGATTTATGATGTATTTGGGTGTTCGGATGAGGACAAGGTCCGGTTCGCGGCTTATAAGCTTGTGGGAGCCGCCGAGCATTGGTGGAAGGGCGTTAAAGCTACTTGGGATGATACTCACACAGTTTATGCGTGGGAGTTGTTCGTGCGTAAGTTCAGAGAGCATTTCATTCCGGCTGTTGATCAAAACCGAAAGGAGATCGAGCTACTCAACTTGGAGCAAGGATTGTTGTCTATAGCACAATACTCGGCTAAGTTCATAGAATTAGCCCGGTATTGCGACTATTTGGTGAGGACCGAGGAACAAAAGGCTATGAGATTTATTCGGGGATTGAAGACCTCCATCCGTACTCAACGGATTGTGACTTTCCAAGATGCGGTGGACCGAGCCTATTTGATAGAGCAAGATATTGGGGAGCATAAAAGGAAGACCGAGGTGGCTAACCCGAGTAAGCAAGGGGCGCAGAGCAAGCCTCAACCAAGGATTGAAAATCGAGGTAACTTTGGGGGACAATCTCAGTCCCGAGGGCAACAAAACCCAAGTAACCCGGGTACCACTTCCGGGAACCAAGGGAGCCAAATTAGGAAGCCTTGTACCTTTTGTCAAAAGGTAGGCCATTCGGAGGATAGGTGTTGGAAAAAGCAAGGCAAGTGCATCAATTGTGGTGAAATGGGGCACTTTGCGAGAGATTGCGCGAGGCACCGAGGACAAGCATCCGGGTCAGGAGTTGGTAATAATCAGGGTCAGAAAAGGGATGCCGCTGGGAAGCCCAGAGTTCAAGGGAAGGTTTATGCCATGAATCAACAACAAGCTACCGATGATCCATCCGTTATTGGAGGTATTATTTCTGTGTCTAATGTGAGCGCGCGAGCGTTAGTAGATCCAGGATCATCTCATTCATACATTTCTGTGCAATTTGCTTCCATGTTAAATGCTGCATTCGAGTCTTTACCGTACGTGCTAGAGGTGTCGACCCCTATAGGAGAATGCTTGATTTCTGATCGAGTCTTTCGTGATTGTGACGTGGTTATTTGTGGTCGAGTCCTTTGTGCGGATTTGGTAGTTCTTCCTATCCAAGACTTTGATGTCATTTTGGGTATGGATTGGTTGAGCAAGTTTCATGCGTCCGTTGATTGCCGTAAGAAAACTGTTACTTTTTCTATTCCCGAGGTGCCTAAGTTTGTTTTTGAGGCTAGTCCTCTGAGTAGAAAGGTTCGCTTAATTTCTTTTATGAAAGCGAGACGATTATTGCATAGTGGTTGTGAGGGGTATTTGGCTAGTGTTCTTGATACTAGGAAAGAATCCCCTAGTCTTGATAGTGTTCGGGTAGTTCGGGAATTTCCCGATGTTTTCTCTACCGAGTATGAGATGCCTCCCGATCGTGAGATTGAGTTTTGTATAGATCTTTTGCCGGGTACGGCTCCGATTTCGAAAGCGCCTTATAGGTTAGCTCCCGCAGAATTGAAGGAATTAAAGGTTCAGTTGCAAGAGTTGCTTGATCGAGGGTTTATCCGCCCTAGTGTTTCCCCGTGGGGAGCGCCGGTTTTGTTTGTGCGGAAGAAAGATGGTTCGTTGAGGTTGTGCATCGATTACCGGAAGTTGAATCAGGTTACGGTGAAGAATAAGTATCCTCTACCGCACATTGATGATTTATTTGATCAGCTTCAAGGGTCCGTTGTGTTTTCCAAGCTCGATTTGAGGAGTGGGTACCATCAGTTGAAAGTTCGATCGGAGGATATTCCGAAGACTGCTTTTCGCACTCGTTATGGTCATTATGAATTGTTGGTTATGCCGTTTGGGTTGATTAATGCGCCGGTCGTGTTTATGGATTTGATGAACCGGATTTTCCATCCCTATCTTGATTCGTTCGTGGTAGTCTTCATCGACGACATTCTTGTTTATTCGAAATCTCGAGATGAGCACGAGCAGCATCTGAGGACAGTTTTATCCGTTCTCGCGAGGGAGAAATTATTTGCGAAGTTCAGTAAATGCGAATTTTGGCTCGAGAAGGTGGCATTTCTGGGCCATGTGATTTCTAAAGACGGGATTTTTGTGGATCCGTCTAAGATTGAAGCTATAGTGGATTGGAAGAGACCCGAGTCAGTGACCGAGATTCGTAGTTTTCTTGGTTTAACCGGTTATTACCGAAGATTTATTGAAGGGTTTTCGAGGATTGCTACTCCGATGACTCAGTTGACCCGGAAGAATGTTCCGTTTGTGTGGACCGAGAAATGTGACAAGAGCTTCGAGGAATTGAAGAAGAGGTTGACTACCGCACCGATCTTGACTTTTCCTAATGGGAGCGATGGCCTAGTGATTTACAGTGATGCTTCGAAAGAGGGTTTGGGTTGTGTGTTGATGCAGAATGGGAAAGTAATTGCTTATGCTTCGAGGAAGTTGACCCCGAGTGAACAGAATTACCCGACTCATGATATGGAGTTAGCGGCGATAGTATTTGCGTTGCACAAGTGGAAGCACTATCTTTATGGAGCGAAGTTTGAGATTTTTACGGATCACAAGAGTTTGAAGTACCTTTTCTCCCAGAAAGAGTTGAACAACCGACAGCGCCGATGGATGGAATTGTTTAAGGATTATGATTGTACGATTTCTTATCACCCGGGAAAGGCGAATGTGGTAGCCGATGCGATTAGTAGGAAATCTTATGTGGCTTCGATGATGGTTCGTGAATGGAAAATGCTTGAGGATGTTCGAGATTGGTCTCCTCGTGAATCGAGACATGGGGCTATTTTTGCGGATATTAGGGTGTCTCCGACCCTAATTCAGAGAATAAAAGAAGCTCAGAAAGAAGATCCCGAGTTGGTGAAGATAATGGGTAAACTGAAATAAAAGAACTTCGAGGATTTTTCTATGAGTTCGAGTGGAGTTTTGACTTTCCGTGGTCGTTTGTGTGTTCCGGATGTTGATGGAATTAAGCAGAGAGTTCTTGATGAGGGTCATAAATCAAGGTATACTATTCATCCGGGTAGTACGAAGATGTATCAGGATTTGAAGCAACAATTTTGGTGGATTAATATGAAGAGGGAAATAGCCGAGTATGTTTCGAAGTGTTTAACGTGTCAGCAGGTCAAAGCCGAGCATCAGAGACCCGCGAGACTACTTCAGCCGTTAGAGATTCCCGAGTGGAAATGGGAACATGTGACTATGGATTTCGTTACGGGACTGCCTCGTACCCGTAGGAAGTATGACAGTGTTTGGGTAATAGTGGATAGATTGACCAAGAGTGCCCATTTCTTGCCTATTGATATCAGAGATTCGATAGAGAAGCTTGCGACCCTTTATATTGATGAGATTGTTAGATTGCATGGGGTTTCGGTTAGCATTGTGTCAGATCGAGACCCGAGGTTTACTTCTAGATTCTGGAAGGCGTTTCAGGAAGCTTTGGGTACAGATTTGCGATTCAGTACAGCTTTTCATCCTCAGACCGACGGTCAATCCGAGAGGACCATTCAGATTCTTGAGGATATGTTGCGAGCGTGTGCGATAGACTTTTCTGATTCTTGGGATTCGCACCTACCGTTAGTGGAGTTCTCTTACAACAACAGTTATCAGGCTAGTATCGAGATGGCACCGTTTGAGGCCTTGTATGGAAGGAAATGTAGATCGCCTATTTGTTGGGATGAGGTTGGTGAAGCGAAAGTTTTGGGTATTGATTTGCTTCGGGATTCGGTTGAGAAGGTTAAAGTTATCCGGGATAGATTGAAGACAGCCCAGAGTAGACATAAGAGCTACGCAGATAACCGAAGGAGAGACCTTAGTTTTCAGATTGGTGATTTGGTATTCTTGAAAGTATCTCCAAAGGTGGGTATTCGTAGGTTTGGGAAGAAAGGCAAGTTGACTCCGAGGTTTATTGGCCCGTTCGAGATCTTGGGGAAGGTTGGACTTCTAGCGTATCGTCTTGCGTTACCGCCATCTTTGGACCGGTTACACAACGTGTTCCACGTTTCTATGCTTCGGAAGTATGTTCATGATCCGTCTCACGTGTTACCGAGGATACCGGAGGATATTGAGCCCGATATGAGTTATGAGGAACGACCAGTTCGGATCTTAGATTCCAAAGTCCAAGAGTTGAGGAACAAGAGCATCGCGTTGGTTCGAGTTCTTTGGAGGAATCATAACATCGAGGAGTCGACGTGGGAGCTCCGTGATGAGATCGAGAGGAAATTTTTGTGGCTTTTTGTTTGAGGTGAGTCTCGTTAAAATTCGGGTCGAATTTTCTTTAAGGGGGAGTGAATGTCACGACCCGAAATATAGGCTCTATTTTATTAATAATTAAATGATTTTTATTTAATTATTTGCTTATTTATTTATTTAAATTATTATTTATTTAAATATTTTGTGTTCATTTTATGTGTTATTATAATTATGCCTAGCATTATAGTTGGGTCATTTGGGTTAGTGTAGTGTTGTTGGGTCTTAGTTGTTAGTGGGGAGTGTTGAGTTGGGTAGTTTTGAGGAGGGGGTCTTTGTGTAAGTTTTTGAATCCTACTCCTACCCTCTCCCTACACCTCCTTCTCCCTCACCATACTCCACCCCATTTTCCCATCACTCTCTCCCTCTCTCATTGGCAAAAAGGTGAGTTCTTCTTCTCTTTTCCTTCTCTCTTCATTTACTTCTTCTTCCTCTCATCTTCTCTCATTTCTTAAAACATGAAACGTGTTTAGATCGTCGCTAGGATCGCGTAGACTCAAAAAGATTTGAAATCCATCAACTTTGAGAAAATTCAAGTAAGTTACTTTTCCCCCATTTAAATGCTAAAATGTTCATATCATGTTTATATGATGATTAATGTGTTATATTTGAAGTTTGGTTGAGTTTGCAATTTATTTGGAATTTATTTGGGTTTTTGATCAAAAATGGTGATTTATGAATGTTGGGTTTGATTCTTGTTATTGGTTGATTAAATGTTGTTAAAGGAGTCTTTTTAGACTTATAAGTGGTTTTGGTACATTAGTATATGAGTTGGGAGTTGAGATTTTGGTTAAATGTGTTTTGGGTTGAAAATGGAAGAACCCATGTTGTTCTTCCCGATTTCTGGCGATTCCGGCATGTTGGGCGACCGCACAAAACTTCCTGGGTGGCCGCGCATCTTTCTGAAGGCTTTTGTTCTTGTTTTGAGGCACTTTGGGCGACCGCACAACCCATCGTGGGCGGCCGCACAGATCTCTGAAAAATGCACATTTTGTTAAATTGTGTGACTAAAGAATGCGTTGTGATCCAATTCTTGGGTGTCCTCCTAGTTGACCTTAGTGAACATGGTAGTGCATTCTAGTGATAGAATTGAGTCCTTTGTGATCAAGTTTGTGTTTGAAATTAAGTAAGTGTTAAGTGTCATTGTTGGAACACTTTATTGATTGGGTTTGATTCCTTTGTGAATAAATATGAGATGGAATTTGATTAAGTATCATTTTGGGAATGTGGTTCATCTTTGATGCACGGTTTGTATTGGTTTACCTTTGTGGTGATTTAATTGGAATGGTTCCCTACTTTGGAACCTTAAGTTGTTCATTCATGCTAAATTATTATTACTTAGCGTTCATTTGGAAGCCCAGCTGGCATATTTGTTGCATCGGGCGATGGGAAAGATTATAATGGCAAAGCCAAGTCCATTATAATGTTGACCATTGTTTTGCCCTTACTATACCCCTTCTCCAGATTGGCCTTGGAAAGGATAAGTCAGCGTTCCTTTATGAATGTATCTGGCTAACGGGCATGACTTTGTGTCATGGTCCTTGTCCCTTGTGACACTTTTATGATTTGGTTCCGGTACCGGGGTTTTCTCTTCGGCTTTCGTGCCATTATGAAGATGATGATTGGTTGATTATTGAAGCTGCGCAGCGATCCTTTATTTGGATGTTCCGGATTGGAAAACCTTGGCTATATCCTTTGTTATGTGTTTATTTCCGCTGCTATCTGTTATATGATAAATGCTATGTGATACGTGATAATTATTATTGTTTATTGCTTATTGCATCATAGCATGTCATGTAGTTGCATTAGTAACTTATTGAGATTTATCTCACCCCCTTTCCTTTTATCTTTGTTTTTCCTTAACCCCCCTCCAGGTGCTAAGGATTAGTCTCGCTGATCACGAGAAAGAGGACGTCGAGTGTGGATCCGTTCTTTTGGGGAAAGTTGTATAGGTTGGTTTACATTATATCAATGTGTAACCTTTTGGGGATATTTGTACCAAACATTGACGTCATTAGGATTTTGTATATTTGTATTCTTGTTAGCATAAACTTGTGGAAGTTTATGATAAGTTGTATTTGGTTTTTATCAAACTCGGTTTTGTAAAATTTGGATCACCACCTTTTGGTATTAAATGGAACTTTTAACTTCGGTATTTTGGAGTTTATTGTCAGAGTCGACGTCCAGATCGCGGTCCCGGGGCCCGCGGGGTCCGGGGTCGCGACAGCAAGGTGGAAAAGTTCAAGAGGATGAAGGGAGACCTCGTCCATATCAGTAAATGATGTTGTGCTCAAGACTTCAACGAAGTTTGTTAACCCTCAGTTGGGTGGCTTCCACCATTGTTCTGTGTGTGATGATTATGGTCACAAGGCTGCTGAATGTCTTTTAAGATTCACACCCAATCCCAGAAGGCTTAAACCCCCTTATGTGAGGCAAGTGTGGGTTGTCAAAAGCTGCTAATCTTTAGGACCCAAAATAATAAAAGGGACCTCTATCTTAAATGTTTATTTTGTAGGTCATCTGCCTCATGGATGGTCACTCCAATGAAGTTACAAGTTTATGGTATCTAGACAGTGGATGCTCAAGGCATATGACAGGAGATATCAATCTATTGGAAAATGTCCATAATGAAAAAGGTCCAGCAGTTACTTTTGGATACAACAGCAAAGGAAAAACCATCGGTTATGGAGTCATCAGAAAAGGAAAAATAACAATCCAAGATGTTTCTCTAGTTACTGGTCTAAAACACAATCTTCTCTCAATCTCACAATTTTGCGACAAAGGATTGCAATGCCACTTCACTTCAACTCATTTCTTAATCAAGGATGGCAACTCTGGCGTCACTTTTCTCAAAGGGAATCGTAAGAAAAATGTTTACATTGTTGATTTAAATTCTTCTTGTATTTCTTCTATTCTCTGTTTTGTAGCAAAGAATGTTAGCGAAAATAGTTGGCTTTGGCATAAACGACTCAGTCACTTGAACTTTAAGTATCTCTCCAAGTTGGTAGAGAAAATCTAGTTCGTGGTCTACCCAAGGTAGCTGATCACCACGATGAAAAGTGCTCAGCTTGTCAACTAGGCAAACAACCAAAAGCGTCTTTCTCCAGAAAGACGACTCCGTCAACTTCAAGATGTTTGCAGCTACTTCATATGGATTTATTTAGACCTATCACTACCACTAGTATTGGAGGCAATAGATATACATTAGTTGTGGTCGACGATTATTCAAGATATACGTGGGTTGAAATGATGATCTCCAAAGACAATTGTTATGACATTTTGACCGCGCTCTTTAGACATCTCCAAACCCAAAAAGAAGACGATATCGTCAGTGTTCGATCCGACAACGGAACAGAATTCAAGAACAATGGCGTCGCTCAATACTATGACTACCATGGTATTGATCATAACTTTTCTGCTGCTGGAGTTCATCAACAAAACGGTGTTGTGGAAAGAAAGAACAGAACGTTGATAGAGGCAGGAAAAATGACGATTGCTGAAGCTAAGCTACCTCAATATTTTTGGGCTGAAGCTATCAACACAGCTTGCTTCACTCAAAATCGATCCCTCATCAACAAGACCTACAACAAAACTCCTTATGAACTTTGGAGAGGAAGAACCCCCAACATTGCCTACTTCAAAAATTTTGGATGCAAATGCTACATTCTCTACAACGGTAAAGAATATCGAGGTAAATTTGCTCCTAAAGCCGATGAAGGTATATTTGTTGGGTATGCTAAACACTCAAAACATTTTCGTGTATTTAATAAAACCAATCTTAAGATAGTTGAATCTGTCCATGTTACTTTTGATGAACACTCTCTCCTTGAGCCACATTTGGCTCCAAATATTGCTGATGATTTTGTTAAGCTTAATGAGATAGGTACTAGTCGACCGCAAAATCAGTCAACTCAAGGAAATCCATCTACCTCAACAACACGTCCACCTAACTCATATGAAGCTCCTGATGCTACCACATCAGCAGCAAATCAAAATGGAGAAAATGCTGAAGCACCCATCAATATTGAAGAACCAATCCCTCAACTTACCTATGACTGGGATGGCACAAATGATGTACCAATCGAAGACTTACAACAACCATCATGAAGTACGAGAGGTCATAGATCACCTAATTCAGAATATCATTGGTGACCTACATTCTGGTGTTAGAACAAGAAGATCAAATTATGATGCACTTCCCGCATTCATATCTCAAGTTGAACCCAAGAAAGTTGATGAAGCACTCTAAGACTCAAGTTGGGTTGTTTCTATGCAAGAAGAGCTCAACCAATTTGAAAGGTGTAATGTTTGGACCTTAGTTCCAAGACCAAAGGATCAAGGAGTGATTGGTATAAAGTGGGTGTTTAGAAATAAGATGGATGATGTAGACACCCCATTTGGAACGTTCCTTCATAATCACACTAGTTTTGTGTCTCGCCTTTGATTTGTCGAAACTCGTTAAGTTTGACATGTTTTGTTAAATTTCTAACTGACTCCGTTAGTCAGGGACAAAAACGAACATCAAAACTACTGCTGAAGGGCATAAATGTGATTCCAGCATATAGATGCCTCGTACAAGACATTGATGTCCCGTACGAGACATCCCCCTTGACAGTCGGGTTTTAGACAGTTTCCTTGTTGATCTCAACCCCTTTTCTTGGCAAACACTTAAGCAATACGGGAAAAACCTAATGAGCGATCCTAAAGTCCAAAAATACCTCTTGGGAAATCAAGTCCTTGATTCCCATCCAAACTTACCTTCTTGGCTTAAACCCTAGGTCTAGAACTCCTATAAATATAGAGGTTCTTGAACCGAAAAACCTCTAGAATGGTCATTCACCCAAAACCACTCCAAATCTGATCAAAGAGGTCCTCATAATCAGCCTCTCTCCCTCACCCAAGAAATTCAAACCCTAATAACACCATTCAAGCCAAGTTCATCGGATCATCAAGGCCTTTAGTCAAGGCCATCTATAGGATTCTCGAAGAACGCTTAGGTAAAACTCTTTGCTTTCTACCTTCTCAACTCCTTCTTTGTTTTTAAGTAGTGTGATTCCATTAAAGGATCAGCTTAGAGCCCCTCTAATTCATGGAGATGGTCTCGAAGCATATAATCCGACATTCCAAATAAATAGGAAACTATTTATTTGGTTCCTTTTGCGTCCGTTTTGTATGATTTTGAGACAAAGATGATGATTTCTTAGCAAGACCAATTCTAGATTGGGTGAATTGGGTGCTCCTTGACCTTCCTAATTCATAAATTAACCCCCGAATCCAAATATCACGGTCCATGTTCCCTCAAACATGGTGGTAACTCACAACAATCGAGCAACAATCAATCCCTTACGACCCGAAGCGAGAGGCGGCGGGGGCGCGCGCTTACATTGGCGACTCTGCTGGGGATCATCACAATAAGTGGGTTAGACTTGCGTCAAAAGAAATCATCATTATTTTGAAATTATACAGTTCTGCGTTGTATCTCTGTTCCCAGAAGGGATGTCTCGTACGAGACATCGATGTCTCGTACGAGGCATCCCTGTTCTATCCAGACAGTCTGTTATTTTGGTTTGAAAAAGGGACTCCATCCGGTTCAAACATGTACGCAGGATTACTGACTTGTACTTCCCTCTGTTTCTGAGTCTTAGGACCCTCCTAACGATGAAGAAACTCCCCTTATATCATAAAGTTAACCTCTATTTTGCAAGAGTACTTGCTAATTAATTTATTCTTTGCTTTACTTGTGTTTTCTTTATGTGTGAACTACGACGGCCTGAGTTCCTCCACAAGAGGGAAACATAGGCAGCCACTTGGCCCGTCCATTGCATGTTTTTGTTTTACTTTTAAAAAAAAAACTTTCTATTTTTTCTCTTTGACACCTAGATCTTAACTCTCACACACGTGCATACATGTAGAATAATTGCACTACATATCCTTCAACCCGGGTCCCAATCGGAGGACGGATGTCGGTCAGCACCCCCATTCTAACGAATGGCCCTTGCCGGTCTCTCCAATGATGGTGTACCCACTCTGTGACACGCTCTTAGACTGTGTTCATGGGGAGCTTTAGTCGTAAGCCTTGCAACAACCTCATGCATACATACAAGTCAATAGGACACTCCTTGAGTCCGTTCGGTTCGATTCTTAGGGTTGTTTTAATCTTGGCCCAAGATAACACATTTTCTACAATCTATAATCATCCCTTCATGAATTATTGACGAATGTCCCTTCGGTTAAATTGTTGAACAAAGGATTGAGATGGTGGAATTGAAAATTTTTCTACGTTCATCGAGTCTAGTCTCTTTCACCACCAAGATCCTGCGTTTGAGAATGTCCCTTTCGGTTGTCCCTTACAAGAATTCATAAGGTCTGATTGCATTAAAGGCATTGTTTAACAAAGTGCAAAACAACTATAGAATCACTTAGGTTTGGTTAATTTGAGTGGTTGATTCCGATGAGAATATGGGACCTTTGCCCAAATATCTGTTTGGGAGAGTGAAATACAGGTGAAAAACAAGGGGCTCATATTCTAGGGTGACAGAATCCACTGTTCCAGGATGAACTAGGTAGTAACCTCAATTTAAAATGGATTAAATTCCATCCGACCAATAGGATTAAATTCCATCCGACCAATAGGATTAAATTCCTCCCTTTTCTGTAATTCTTCCATGTTGGTCAACCTAATCTCATAAAAGCCGACATGCTGGGACCCCAGCCTGGATTTAACACAGTTTCTGCACTCTAGGTCTATCCGATCAGCAAGGAAGCTCTATAATCTCGACACAATGCCCGCTCGCACAGAAATGTCCCTCCAAGAAATCTCCCAAAGTCTACGTTTCAAGATGGAAGCCACTGGAGGTTGGAAGGAAAGTCTACCCAATGGACAGGCCCCAGAAATCAATATCATGCAGGAATTTTGCTTTAGAGGGCTCGACTATGCCTCTTATTATGCTCATGACCAAGTTAAAAAGCGTAACGAGAAAATCAAAAAAGATTGGGCTGAGATCGAGAAGATGATCGATGGCAGTAAGCTTGAGATATTACAAGCCGAATACAATGAAATGAATAAATGGTACAATACCGCTGTCAAGAGAACTCAAGATTTGGAAGAAAAAGTCATTAATGATGAGGTGGGTAACTGCATCAGCCTACTTTATCATACAAAGCCTTTAACCCAAGCCGCTTAGAGCTTACGCTGATTTAAGCTAAATCTGACTCGGCAGAGTGTTTCGCGAGCTCGAAAGGGAAGGAAAGCTCACACCAATGAAAGGATACAAACCCAAATATGAGGGAGCTGGAAAGGCCTTGCACCTGTATTGCTACTACCATCAGTGTCGCGGTCACCACACCGACAAATTCAACAACTTGAGGGATAAGATCCAAGATCTCATCGACCAAGGAACTCTCCAAATAACAGGCAATGGAATCGGCCTCGTATTGAAGAATGAAGGGTCCAAACCTCACGCTTCTTTTCCGCTCCACTAGTTAGAAGTTTAATAGACTAGTTATTTACTTTAATAGATTAGACGTTTCTTTCTTTTCTTTCAATAGACTAGTTGCTTTTCGTTCTTTAAGGGATCCTACTCACCCTAGAAACATTGTGGGTGAGAGCATGCCCTCCTATCAATTTCAACTTTCAGCAATAATCAGTTTCCTTTAAGTTTCGTAAGTTTTTTGCAAAAACAAAGTAGCGTAGAAATGGTAGAAGTGCAAAATGAAAATTACTACTCAAAAGCCATTCCATTTTCCGGAACATGCCCAGTGCTTAACGTGATGCTAAAAGAAGGATACTTCCCCGGTCTTGAACTTGGCAAGAACTTACAAGGGATCAAAGAACCACCACCTGTCGTTCTATATCCACCCGAATATGGCCTAGGGTATGAGTCACCACTCAACAACATCCCTAAGGAAGAAAGGGACTGGACCTCGTACGTAGTGCTACTAGCACCACCCTATCAAAGGACTCTAAACGGGTACTTTCTACGCGAGGGGGAAAATTTGCCATACTTCATGTTCCCTGAACCATGGATTGACCATAGGGGGAAGCGCCAGCCGGGCTTTGAAATCTTTAGTGACTGTGATCCGTACTCACTTGAAACAGAACCGAGGCAATTCTCGTGGCTACCTCGAGAATTAGGAGGTACCAAGGCCGAAGCATTCAGTGAGTGGGACTTTGTGTTGGGAGAAGACCTACTGCGCCAATTTCTCAACCTTTACAAGCTAGAGGATACTCAGATCAATGCCATAGACAAGGGGGACGCTCCAGAAAAAGACTACACCAAGCTCATCGAGAAAAGTGATGAGCCTATCCAGAATTGGTATACAACTAGGGGACCCACAGCAAGTGAAGACTTCCTGATCAGGGAATTAGGATGCACTCCCTGTAAGTACCCCAATCTAAAATCGACCAACCTTAGAGGAACTCTTAGCACCATTCAGGGATAAACTGATGGGCTGGGACCTCACTAGGATAAACTAAAAATTCCAGGACATCTCTAGAATTAAAATTGGAAAAATCTAGAAGCTCGCCAGGCTGAGCCATATGGATGGTTTGGACGTGGGAAGGGTCTAGCCGTACGGATGGTTTAGACACCTTCAGTCCCTATAAATTGAGACCTTGCTGATCATTTCAGGGGGGGAGAAATATAGTTTTGTAGGTGAAACTCTGCAGAAATTCAGCCTGAGTGAAACACCACCAAACACTTGAGTGAAAAGAGAGGAAGATAGGCCATAACCACCATAGGTCAAGCCTCCTCCCCATCTTCTCTCCATCTGAAACTCTTTTGTTCTTGCTCATATTGTTTATTTACTTGCATTTTAAGCCTTGCCCTTATCAAGCACCTTTTGTATTGCAAGTCTTGCCCTTGTCAAGCACTCTTATATTGCAAGTCTTGTCCTTTCAAGCACCTTATATTCTTGTTATGTATCTTGGAACTAAATCATGAAATGATTTAAGGTGCCCTCACATCCAAGTATGTGAAAAAGGATAAAACCTAAAGAAGATCATGATTTGTTAATTTCTTGTCTTTAAATAGCTTGATGATCCATTTTCATGGTGAAAGCATGTATCTTTATGTTGTATTTGGCCATGATGATCATGTTGGGTGATAAAGTTCCAATCTTTATCATCCCAACCTTGATTTAGCCAAAAATCCCACATTTGGGTCATAAAGATTCAATCTTTATGGCATTTTGTTGTCCCTAAAGGTTTAATCTTGTATAAAGATCCCATTTTGATGGTAAAGTTTGAATCTTTACTCATCAAAATGGCCATCTTGGCTCAAAGGCCACTTTCATCACCTTTTCTCAATAATTCCCCAATGATTGTCTTAATCACATCCAAAATCCTTGTTTTGGTGTCTAATCTAGTGATTAATGACATAGGGATGGTTTAATTTGTGTTTTGTTACAAAGGAATGACTGGATATGATCAAACAGTCCAGTTTCAGACAGAATGCTCTGTTTCTGTATGGAACTGGACTGATTCCTGGGAATCTGTTAAAATTCCCAAGAAGACCCCCTTTAGCCGTACGGCTAGTTTGTCCAGGGGCATGTTTCAGTCCAGTCCCCCTTTAATCCAGAATGTTTTCAAACGAACCCCTTTCTATTAGAATCCTAACCGTTTTCTGTTAAAGTCAGTTTCTCCCGTTTCCTAAACACACACACACACATATGCACTTTTCGTTAACAAACTTACGGAACCTAAGGTTTGTCCAAGGCGGCTTGGGTGACGTGAAACTCTTCCCAAGCCGTAACCTGACCTCTAAACTCATAAATCTCTAACCATTTTCATTTGTTGGGTTAAAAGTTAACAAATGTGGTGACTCCGTTAAGTTTGTGAAGTTATACGTGTTTGGCTTTTCTTCCTCGAAACGAACTCTCATTTCGCCCCAAGGGGGAGGTTCCTCACAGTGACGACTCCGCTGGGGAATGGAGTGTTTTTGAACTTCTTTTTAGAAGATTCGGGGGAATTCTTGTGTGGGTCAAACTCCCATCCCCGTTTGTTGAGTTTGTGCATATTTTTGTGTGTGTTTTATGTTTCTGTTTTGATTTCTGGGAATGAAACTGTTTTGGGATTGCAATAAACTGGGGCTTGATGATCTGAAGCTGAAAATTTGCAAAAAATAATGGATCTCCTGCTCTAGCCGTACGGCTAGTTTGGCCGGGCCCACAGAATGTTTTAAATTAACAATTTTGTACAGGGAAGAAACATTCTGATGGTCCCCTTGCATCTTCTTGTCCAGGTTCCAATTTACAGCCTTTCTTGTGCACTTCTAACTTCTTTTTCTTAGCCAAAAATGGATTTTCAAAGCTTGGTTATGCACAAATTTTTTGGACATAAAATTGGGTTTTCAAAACCTCATTGTGCATAACCCTTTTCATAAAAATTTTGGTCTTCAAATTCTTCTTGTTTGTGCACAATCTTTTTTTTTTACAAATGACTTTCAAAAGGTTGTTCTTCTTGCAAAATTTTGGTTTCAAGAACTTTTGGTTGTGCACAACCTTTTCATGTACAAATCTTGATTCTTGCTCGTTAATATGTTTGTTTACTTTTTTGTGCAAAATACTTGTCCATCTTACTTGTTCATACAATTGTTCATACAATGCTCATGATATTAAAACACATTGAAAATTTCTAGTTTGACTCAAAAGGGAACATAGAAGGCTTCACACAACGCGCACTCGACCTTGTGCACGTTCCAAAAAACCCTTTAAACCCGGGATGGATGCCACGATAGAACTTGATTGTTGCTCTTGTGCCCTTCTCGCGCGCACGGGTCCATTCCACCTCCCCTTCCGAGCCGAGTCAACCACACTTGTCAGTGACACACAAATACCGTGACCTTGGTTGGTTTTTAGTCTAGCTCACGTCATCACGTCCTTATTACATGCCCAAAGTTAATGATGTCCAAGTTAACGCCCGAGTCATGACTCCTTGTGAAAACAAGCGTGACCAAGGTCATCTTTGACCTAGTTTTTGACTTATGCGTTAATTCCAACCATAATTAACCGAAGTCCTGTATTAAGGATAGGTTGACACCACGTAATTAATCTCTAATGCTTGACCCATCCTAATTATCTTTAAGACCAAGACTAAGGTCCGAGATCCCTCATTAAAATGAGGTCATGCCGGAATTTTGTTAAGGCGTTAAGTCAATGTTAACCTTAACCGGGGCTTAGCTATGATAAGAATGGCCCTCGCATTGAAACTTTGTGACGCACTAGACCCTAGGTTTGGTTCTTTTGGTCGGTGGAAGCTGCGTGCCCTATAGGACCCTCGCCTGGGATAGTCTATCCTTAGAAGTGTGCAATACGAGGGGTCTATAGGTGTAGTGATGGCCTCCAATGATCCAGGAATTAGAGTAGTTGCGAAAAAGAAGAGAAATCTTTTCCAACCATTTAGGATTAAAAATGCGTTTTAAGTAAACTTGAATGGATAACTGTTGGTCCCTAAGGGGCAACAAGGGTGTGAAAAATCGCTAGAGGGGGGGGGTGAATAGCGTTTTAAAATTCTTTTCAAACCCTTTTGCAATTCAATGGCAAATGCGCACAACTCTTATTTTGGCTAAGTATAGTGCGCAGCAAGAGTGTGAAATGCACAGCGGAAATTTAAAGCAGCTCTGCGCAGGGTATACTGCGCAGAGATAGAAACGCACGCGCTAAGTTTGAGGCTAAAGAGTGGCACAAAAATGGTTCTAAGGCAAATGAGCAATAACAATTACAACATCAAAGTGTAGCAATCAGAAAGATCAAACAAAGCAGTTCATAAATAGTTAAGCAGGAAATATGCAGTTAATATAATGAACACGCTATTTGGAGAGGTTCGATCGATGAAAGATCTACATCCTCTACCAAGATGGTTAGTCTTGGATTTCTAATGGAGATCTTATAATATGAGTGAGTATTACAGATTACAACATTTGAGCTCAATACTAACTCAAGATCTATTATCTATGAAGAACAAATCCTAGACTAAACCGGTTTATCTCTAGAAGTTAGATCAAAATGATCAAAGCTTCAAGAGGTGTGTGTGTGACAGAAATTCTGGGCTCTATGAATATGAAAGATGAAGAGCACCAAGAATTCTTGTGATATAGGGCTTTGTGATTTGAGCAGGAGTTTGAAGGTTTGAAGATCTTGAAGCCTGTTCTAAGGAATCTGGAAATATTGAGCAACAGTCTTCAAATCTTCAAGGTTTCTCAATGAAGCATGAAACTCGAGCTCTTGAAGCATGCAAGCTTAAGAAACTTGGAAATGGGAATGAGCAGGCTATTTATAGCAGAGAGCTTAAAACTAGCCATTGGTGCTCTGAGCAAGGAAGATGAGCTGGCACGATATGATTGGTGCGCAGGTGTCCTTTATAGTCGTTGGGGCTCTGATCAAAGATGATGACCTAGCACAATATGATTGGTGCGCAGGTGATTTAGAGCCGTTGGAGACTGAGCATGAAGACCAAATTTAAATCTTCTTCTAGAAGGTTGACAGCTGTCTTCACTTGAAATATTTCTTTGAAGCGTGTCTCCACCAATGGTTTTGCTGAGTGTGCTTATTTTGTCGTTTGTGCACACCTCAGCACTCTGACACAATCCAAAAAGCGTAGCTTGTCATGTCGCTTTCCAAGCTTCTAGAATATGAGATCAGGAGATGAGGAATTTGACCAAGGATGAGTGTCCGCGCACAAAGGCATGCGCATTGCCAGTGCGCATGGATGCTGCGCATGGGCAGCATGCGCACCATGCTTGGTCACTAAAAGATCTCTTCAGATTTTAGGGAATAAGACCTTGAAAACTGAGCAGGGTCAAAAGCTGCGCAAGATATCTGTGCGCAGTGGCGACCTGCGCAGTGAAATGAATCCTGCTTAGGAAATCTTCGATCCTTCATAGCTTCAAGTCCTATAATCTAAGCCTATACTATGAAGAGGAATTGACTAAAAATTGAAGTTATAAACTTCTTTACATGAGGTCCTAAAGTCCATAAAAATACTCATAGGTGATGGTATCAATCAATTCTAACAAATGTAGGACGGTTAAGTGATAAGCATACCCAACAATAACTAACTGCGCCTTGCATGAATTTTCTCCGTTTTCCTTCTTGTATTTGACACTTTGTTTTCTTGCGTTAACAAGAGTCATTTTGTTAAGTCTTTTGGATGGATCCCCATTATCCCCCAAGACGTCCGTTAAATCCTTAGGCGTAGTCCCCTAAGAACCCATTAAGTCCTTGGAAGATCTCCGAGGCACCCGTTAATCTTTGGATGGATCCCCATTATTCTCCAAGACTTCCGTAAAATCACTAGGCGTTGTCCCCTAGGTCCCCGTTATGATTACCATTGGAACCCTAGGCGTTGTCCCCTAGGTCCATGTTATGATTACCGTTGAAACCCTAGGCGTTGTCCCCTAGGTCCCCGTTATTATTACCGTTGAAACCCTAGGCGTTATCCCCTAGGTCCCCATTATGATTACCATTGAAACCCTAGGCGTTGTCCCCTAGGTCCCCATTATGATTACCATTGAAACCCTAGGCGTTGTCCCTTAGGTCCCCGTTATGATTACCGTTGAAACCCTAGGCGTTGTCCCCTCGGTCCCTGTTATGATTACCGTTGAAACCCCAGGCGTTTTCCCCTAGGTCCCCATTATGATTACCATTGAAACCCTAGGCGTTGTCCCCAAGGTCCCCATTACGATTACCATTGAAACCCTAGGCGTTGTCCCTTAGGTCCCCGTTATGATTACCATTGAAACCCTAGGCGTTGTCCCCTAGGTCCCCTTTATGATTACCATTAAAACCCTAGGCGTTGTCCCCTAGGTCCCCGTTACGATTACCATTGAAACCCTAGGCGTTGTCCCTTAGGTCCCCGTTATGATTACCATTGAAACCCTAGGCGTTGTCCCCTAGGTCCCCTTTATGATTACCATTGAAACCCTAGGCGTTGTCCCATAGGTCCCCGTTATGATTACCATTAAAACCCTAGGCGTTGTCCCCTAGGTCCCCGTTATGATTACCATTGAAACCCTAGGCGTTGTCTTCTAGGTCCCCGTTATGATTACCCTTAAAACCCTAGGCGTTATCCCCTAAGTCCCCGTTATGAATCCCTTTGAAACCCTAGGCGTAGTCCCTTAGGTCCCCGTTATGATTACCATTGAAACCCAAGGCGTTGTCCCCTAGGTCCCCGTTATGATTACCGTTGAAACCCTAGGCGTTGTCCCCTAGGTCCCCGTTATGATTACTATTGAAATCCTAGGCGTTGTCCCCTAGGTCCCCATTATGATTACCATTGAAACCCTAGGCGTTGTCCTCTAGGTCCCCAATATGATTACCATTGAAACCCTAGGTGTTGTCCCCTAGGTCCCCGTTATGATTACCATTGAAACCCTAGGCGTTGTCCCCTAGGTCCCCGTTATGAATCCCTTAAAAACCCTAGGCGTAGTCCCCTAGGTCCCCGTTATGATTACCATTGAAACCCTAGGCGTTGTCCCCTAGGTCCCCGTTATTATTACCGTTGAAACCCTAGGCGTTGTCCCCTATGTCCCTGTTATGATTACCATTGAAATCCTAGGCGTTGTCCCCTAGGTCCCCGTTGAAGCTCCCGTTGAATCCCTAGGCATGGTCCCCTAGGTTCCCGTTATGAATCCCATTGAAACCCTATGCGTGGTCCCCTATATCCCCGTTATGAATCCCGTTGAAACCCTAGGCATTGTCCCCTAGGTCCCCATTATGAACCCCGTTAACACCTTAGGCGTAGTCCCTTAGGTCCCTATTTTGATTACCGTTAAATGCCTAGGCGTTGTCCCCTAGGATCCCGTTATGATTACCATTGAAACCCTAGGCGTTGTCCCCTAGGTCCCAGTTGAATCTCCCGTTGAATCCCTAGGCATGGTCCCCTAGATCCCCGTTATGAATCCCGTTGATACCCTAGGCGTTGTCCCCTAGGTCCCCGGTAGGCATAGTCCCCTAGGTCCCCGTTAGGATTCCCATTGAAACCCTAGGCGTTGTCCCCTAGGTCCCCATTAAGATTCCAGTCAAGTCCTTAGGTGGAACCCCGCTATCCTCCAAGAAGTCAGTCAAGTCCTTGGACGGATCCCCGTTATATTCCGAGAAGTCAGTCGAGTCATTGGATGGACCCCGTTATCCTCCAAAGTGTCCGTTAAAATAATATATATATAAAAAGGAAATAAAAGTGCTTAGGATGACTCTTTTCCCCTTCCTGGAGACGTCATGTGATGACCAATTTTGCGCCCCTCGTGGCATCTCGTTCCGATTAGTGTCGTCGCGTGACCATTCCCCCTTCGAGGCTAGGCGTTATGGCACCACATGGTAATACACCTTGGTCAAACATTGACCTCCTCGATTTGCACCGCCATGTGGTGACCATTTCAATTGTCCCGATTGCCTTTGTGACTCGGACTGGTGTGAGTACCATTTAGTCTCAAACCAGTAATGTCCCGTCCCATGTCATCCCGACTAGGTTCCAGTGAGCCAAGGAGGTTTTCTTGTCCCATAACCATTATATTAGGGCCCTCAAGGCCATTTCCCGTCCCCCTAAAGGTCCCGTTTGGAAAGTGAGTCAATCACTCACCTCTGCCCAAAAGTCTGTCTGAAATGAGTCAACTGAAGTCATGTTCGTCTTTTCACCTTAGGTTTCTAAACCCATTTGAACTACGGTGACCTGAGCCTCTCATCGCGTGGGACCCCCTCCCTCGTAGTGAGGGGAACGTAGGCAACTTCGGCCCGGTCAATCCTTATTTAAAAAAAAAAGGAGAAAACAAAAAATGTGTGAGTCTTTTACTCAAATGAAAAAAAAAATGGAGATCAAGTTTTCTTAAAATAAAAGATCAAGTTTTTCCTAAAAAGGCTAATCCGCTAATGAAGTGTTTTTTCTCAAATCATGGTTATAATTTCACCATGAGGTTTAATATGCTAAAGTCCTTCGTGGTTCTGTCCATTGGAGACATCAACCAAGGAGCCCACATCTGAATTGGCGCCCGAGACAACCATCCACATGAGCGAGAGGATCAAAAGGAGAGGCATGTGCTTCGGAAGCCGAAAAGCGGCTACATCAAATGGATATTCGTACCTTCGTCAAGTGCCACGCACGAAGGCTACGCGCCTTGAAAGGAAATCACCAAACGGAGATGGCCAATGCAAACTCCCAACTCGTGAGTAGACGAATCCGGCAATTACAACGCCAAGCCAAGTGGAGACCTCGCGACATCTTTCCCGATGATATGGAAGTTCCTCGTGGAAGACATGGAACATGCCGCCGACAACCCCTCCAACAATTGAGGAAGAAAATGGATCATCGTGCTTCATGGGAGCCCATCCCTAAAAGAAAAAAAAATGAGTCTTCCAACCTCGTAGGATCTAGACTTTCACCAAAGTGTCACGACCCGAAATCTAGGCTCTATTTTATTAGTAATAAATAATTATCATTTATTTATTTGCTTATTTGTTTATTTAAATTATTATTTATTTAAATAATTATGTGTGCAATTTATGTGTTATAATAATTTACGCCTAGCATTGTAATTGAGTCAATTGGGTTGGTGTGGTATTGTTGGGTCTTAATTGTTAGTAGGGAGTGTAGTATTGTGTTAGTAGATGGGGAAGGGGCCTAAGTGTAACTTTGATTTTAACTTCACCTCCTTCCTTCTTCCCCTTCTCCCTCACAAATTCATTTCCCAGTTACTCTCTCTCTCTCTTCTTGAAAAAGGTAAATTTCTCTTTCCCTTCTCTCTTCATTTTAGCTATCTTCCTCTCATCTTCTCTCATTTCTCTCTATACGAAATGTGTTTAGATCATCGATAGGATCGCGTAGAATCAAGAATATTCGAATTCCGTCAACTTTCATTATTTTCAAGTAAGTTGCTTTTCCCCCTTTTATGCTAATAATGTTCATATTTAACTCCCTTGATACTCTTGTTGATATATGTAACCTCTTTGTTTGATTTGGAGCTGATTGGTATTTGGTTCATCTTTTGTGATTTTGGGCATTTGGAATCACTCCTTGGTTTAGGTTGTTTTAAGGTTGTTTATGGGTCATTTCTAGGTTCCTAAGTGGTTGGGTACCTTGGTATTGTTATTTGGAAGTATTGGCTTTGAGTCATTTGAGTTTTGGTAAAGAAATGGCAATTTTAGGTTCATTCCCGAATTGAAGAACCAGGTGAAGTTCTGGGATTTCGTTGAAGACGACAGGAGGCGCGCGCCCTCTTCCCTATGAAGCGCGTGCACCATCCCCCCCTTCCAATTCTTGATTTCCTTCTGATACAAGGAGGCCTGCGCCCCTTTTTGGTTGAAGCGTGCGCACCCTCATCCCTTGAATTCTAGCATTTCCTTCTGATCATATGAAGCGCACGCCCTCTTCCCTATGAAGCGCGCGCACCCCTCCCTCCCCTGTTCCAAATTGATTTGTTTTCGTGCTATCTTCCGAAAGTCATAACTCTCTCGTCCGAACTCCGATTTAGGTGTATAAACTATCATTTTAAAGCTCTCCTTGAGCTCTTCGAGATGAGTGAGTAGTTGTAGTTGGATGCCTATAATTGAATTGGATCCTTTGTGATTGAATGTGTTATAGTAATTGAGTATTCTTACTTTGGAAGTATTGGAACACCTTTATTGTGTATTGTTGGTTCATTTCATCTTCTTGGTGATTATTTGGCATGATTCCCTAATTTGGAATCCATGGCTATTTATCGTGCTAGTATTTTATTACTTGGCCTACGTTTGAAAGTCTAGCTGGTTAATTGTGTTTGTTTCGGGCGATGCGAAATATTATAATGGCACGGCCAAGTCCATTATGATGTTGACCATTGTTTTGCCACATTATTACCCTCCTCTAGATTGGCCTTGGATGTGAGAAGAGCTAGCTCCTTTGTGTGCATTTTAGCTTTACTTGGAGCATGACTTTGTGGCATGTCTCCCGTCCCTTGTGACACTTCATTTGGTTATTGGTTCCGGTACCGGGGATTTCTCTTCAGCTTTCATGCTATTATGAAGATGATGATTTGTTGATTATTGAAGCTGCGCAGCGACCTTTATTTGGTTTATCAGTTTGGGAAAATCTTGGCTATATCCTTTGTTATGTGTTTATTTCCGCTGCTATCTGGTATATGATAATTGCTATGTGTTATGTGATTTATTATTGATTATTGCATCATAGCATGTCATATAGTTGCATTATTAACTTATTGAGATTTATCTCACCCCCTTTTCCTTTGTCTTTGTTTTTCCTTAACCCCCCCCCTCCCAGGTGGAAAGGATTAGACTCGCTGATCACGAGACAGGACGTCGCGAGGGTTGAGCTTTTGGGGCAAGTGTGTATTGGTGGGTTTACATTATATAAATGTGTAACTCTTTTGGGGATAGTTGTACCACACTTTGACGTCACTAAGATTTGTATATTTTATTATTTTGTAGTGTGAGCTTATGGGTCTTACACTAGTTCATTATCGTTGTTAAATTATTTTCCAAAACTTTGTGTTATCCTCTTTTGGTATAAAAGGAAATTTTTATCTCCATTATTTTCGGGTTTATTGTTTAAGTCGACGTCCAGCTCGAGATCTCGGGCCCGTGGGGTTCGGGGTCGCGACAGTTGGTATCAGAGATATGGCATTAGCTCTAAGTATAAAAATAGGTGGATTAGTATGACCTAGGAGGGTAGTAGTGTGCGGAGTGATTAACGGTTGATGTTTTATGCAGGTACTTGTTTACAATGGTTCGTAGAAGGAGTGGTGAAGGTAGTACCGGTAATGAAAATCAGAATGATACAAGGGAAGAAGCCCGTGCCATGTTTCAAGGCATGTTCGAGGCGGCCATGAAGGCCATACATGATCAAGGTCTGAGGGTAGAACAAGCACCACCCTGCTACGGATTGGAACAATTTCTGAAGTTGAAACCGGTTGAATTCAATGGGGAACCCGATGTAAGGAAAGCCGAGTTATGGATTGAGTCGATGGAGAAGATTTATGAGGTATTTGGTTGCACGGATGAGGATAAAGTCCGGTTCGCAGCTTATAAACTTGTGGGTGCCGCCGAGCACTGGTGGAAGGGTGTTAAAGCTAGTTGGGATGATACTCACACGGTGTATGCGTGGGAGTTGTTTGTGCGTAAGTTCAAGGAGCATTTCATTCCGGTTGTTGATCAAAACCGAAAGGAGATCGAGCTCCTCAATTTGGAGCAAGGTTTGTTGTCTATAGCACAGTACTCGGCTAAGTTCACAGAATTAGCTCGGTACTGTGGCTATTTGGTGAGGACTGAAGAGCAAAAGGCCATGAGATTCATCCGCGGGTTGAAGACATCCATCCGTACTCAACTGATAGCCCAAAAGATTGTGAATTTTCAGGATGCAGTAGATCGAGCCTACTTGATTGAACAGGACATTGGGGAACACAAAAGGAAGACCGAAGTTGTGAATACGGGCAAACAAGGAGGCCATGGTAAGTCTCAACCACAACACCGTTCCGATAACCGAGGTAACTTTGGGGGACAATCTCAGTTCCGAGGGCAACCGATCCCAAGGAACCCGGGTACCACTTCAGGGAACCAAGGGAACCAAATTAGGAGGCTTTGTTCGTATTGTCAAAAGGAAGGTCATTCAGAGGACCGGTGTTGGAAGAAGCAGGGAAGGTGCACCAATTATGGTCAAATGGGTCACTTTGTAAGAGATTGCCCGAGAGGTAGAGGACAAGCATCCGGGTCAGGAGTTGGTAATAATCAAGGTCAGAAAAGGGATGCTACCGGGAAGCCTAAAGTTCAAGGAAAGATATATGCCATGAATCAACAACAAGCGACCGATGATCCTTCTGTTATTGGAGGTATTGTTTCTGTGTCTAATGTGAGCGCACGAGCGTTAGTAGATCCAGGATCATCTCATTCATACATTTCTGTGCAATTTGCTTCTCTGTTAAATGCTGCATTTGAGTCTTTACCCTATGTGCTAGAGGTGTCGACCCCTATAGGAGAATGCTTGATATCTGATCGAGTCTTTCGTGCTTGTGATGTGGTTATATGTGGTCGTACCTTATGTGCAGATTTGGTAGTCCTTCCCATTCAAGACTTTGATGTTATATTGGGTATGGATTGGTTGAGCAAGTTTCATGCTTCTGTTGATTGCCGTAAGAAAACTGTTACCTTTTCTATTCCCGATGTGCCTAAGTTTGTCTTTGAGGCTAGTCCCTTGAGTAGAAAAGTTCGTTTAATTTCTTATGTAAAAGCGAGAAAATTATTGCACCGTGGTTGTGAGGGTTACTTGGCTAGTGTGTTAGACACCAAGAAGGAATCCCCTAGTTTGGATAGTGTTCGGGTAGTTCGGGAATTTCCCGATGTTTTCTCTTCGGAGTATGATATGCCTCCCGATCGTGAGATAGAATTTTGTATAGATCTTTTGCCGGGTACGGCTCCGATTTCGAAAGCACCGTATAGGTTGGCTCCCGCAGAATTGAAGGAATTAAAGGTCCAGTTGCAAGAGTTTCTTGATCGAGGGTTTATCCGCCCTAGTGTTTCCCCGTGGGGAGCACCGGTTTTGTTTGTGCGGAAGAAAGATGGTTCGTTGAGATTGTGTATCGATTACCGAAAGTTGAATCAGGTTACGGTGAAGAACAAGTATCCTCTACCGCACATTGATGATTTATTTGATCGGCTTCAAGGGTCCGTTGTGTTTTCCAAGCTTGATTTGAGGAGTGGGTACCATCAGTTGAAGATTCGATCGGAGGATATTTCGAAGACTGCTTTTCGCACTTGGTATGGTCATTACGAGTTCTTGGTTATGCCGTTTGGGTTGACTAACGCGCCGGCCGTGTTTATGGATTTGATGAACCGGGTTTTCCATCCTTATCTTGATTCGTTCGTGGTGGTCTTTATTGATGATATACTCGTCTACTCTAAATCTCAAGAGGAGCACGAGCAGCACTTGAGGACAGTCTTATCCATTCTTGCGAGGGAGAAATTATTTGCGAAGTTTAGTAAATGCGAATTTTGGCTCGAGAAGGTTTCTTTTCTGGGCCATGTGATTTCTAAAGATGAGATTTCGGTGGATCCTTCAAAGATTGAAACCATAGTGGATTGGAAGAGACCCGAGTCAGTGACTGAGATTCGTAGCTTTCTGGGTTTGGCCGGGTATTACCGAAGCTTTATTGAGGGGTTTTCGAGGATTGCTACTCCGATGACTCAGTTGACCCGGAAGAATGTCCCGTTTGAATGGACCGAGAAATGTGACAAGAGTTTCGAGGAATTGAAGAAGAGGTTGACTACCGCACCGATCTTGACCTTGCCTAATGGGAATGATGATTTAGTAATTTATAGTGATGCTTCGAAAGAGGGTTTGGGTTGTGTTTTGATGCAGAACAGGAAGGTGATTGCCTACGCTTCGAGGAAGTTGACCCCTAGTGAGCAGAATTACCCGACTCACGATATGGAGTTGGCGGTGATAGTCTTTGCGTTTCACAAATGGAAGCACTACCTTTCTGGGGCAAAATTTGAAATTTTTACCGATCACAAGAGTTTGAAATACCTTTTCTCCCAGAAAGAGTTGAATAATAGGCAACGCCGATGGATGGAATTGTTGAAGGATTATGATTGTACGATTTTTTATCATCCGGGGAAGGCGAATGTGGTTGCCGATGCGATTAGTAGAAAATCTTATGTGGCTTCGATGATGGTTTGAGAGTGGAGAATGCTTGAGGATGTTCGAGATTGGTCTCCTCGTGAATCGAGACATGGGGCTATTTTTGCGAATATTAGGGTATCTCCGAACCTAATTAAGAGGATAAAGGAAGCTCAGAAAGAAGACCCCGAGTTGGTGAAGGTAATGGGTAAATTGAAGGAAAAGAATTTCGAGGATTTTTCTATGAGTTCAAATGGGGTGTTGACTTTCCGTGGTCGTTTGTGTGTGCCCGATGTGGATGGAAATAAAAGGCAAGTTTTAGATGAAGGTCACAAATCGAGATATACCATTCATCCGGGTAGTACGAATATGTATCAGAATCTGAAGCAACATTTTTGGTGGAATAATATGAAAAGGGAAATAGCGGAGTATGTTTCGAAGTGTTTAACGTGTCAGCAGGCCAAAGCCGAGCATCAGAGACCCGCGGGACTACTTCAGCCGTTAGAGATTTCGGAGTGGAAATGGGAGCATGTGACCATGGATTTCGTTACGGGACTACCTCGTACCCGTAGGAAGTTTGACAGTGTTTGGATAATAGTGGATAGATTGACCAAGAGTGCCCATTTCTTGCCTATTGACATCAGATATTCGATGGAGAATCTTGCGACCCTTTACATCGACGAGATCATTAGATTGCATGGGGTTCCGGTTAGCATTGTGTCAGATCGAGACCCGAGGTTTACTTCTAGATTCTGGAAGGCGTTTCAAGAAGCTTTGGGTACAGATTTACGTTTTAGTACAGCTTTTCACCCTCAGACCGATGGTCAATCCGAGAGGACTATTCAGATTCTTGAGGATATGTTGCGAGCTTGTGCGATAGACTTCTCTGATTCTTGGGAATCGCACCTACCGCTAGTGGAGTTCTCTTACAACAACAGTTATCAGGCTAGTATCGAGATGGCACCGTATGAGGCCTTGTATGGAAGAAAGTGTAGATCGCCTATTTATTGGGATGAGGTCGATGAAGCGAAGATCGCGGGTATTGATTTGCTTCAGGATTCGGTTGAGAAAGTTAGAGTTATCCGGGATCGATTGAAAACAGCCCAGAGTCGACATAAGAACTATGCAGATAACCGAAGGCGAGATCTTAGTTTTCAGACCGGTGATTTTGTGTTCCTGAAAGTATCTCCGAAGGTGGGTATTCGAAGGTTTGGGAAGAAAGGTAAATTGGCTCCGAGGTTTATAGGTCCGTTTGAGATTTTGGGGAAAGTGGGACTTCTTGCATATCGACTTGCGTTACTGCCATCTTTGGACCGGTTACATAATGTTTTTCACGTTTCTATGCTTCGGAAGTATGTTCATGATCCATCTCACGTTTTACCAAGGGTACCGGAGGATATAGAGCCCGATATGACTTATGACGAACGACCGGTTCGGATCCTAGATTCTAAAGTTCAAGAGTTGAGAAACAAAAGTATTTCTTTGGTTAGAGTTCTTTGGAGGAATCATAATGTTGAGGAGTCGACGTGGGAGCTTCGTGATGAGATAGAGAGGAAATATCCGTGGGTTTTTAATTCGGGTAAGTCTCGTTAAAATTCGGGTCGAATTTTCTTTAAGGGGGAGTGAATGTCACGACCCGAAATCTAGGCTCTATTTTATTAGTAATAAATAATTATCATTTATTTATTTGCTTATTTGTTTATTTAAATTATTATTTATTTAAATAATTATGTGTGCAATTTATGTGTTATAATAATTTATGCCTATCATTGTAATTGAGTCAATTGGGTTGGCGTGGTATTGTTGGGTCTTAATTGTTAGTAGGGAGTGTAGTATTGTGTTAGTAGATGTGGAAGGGGCCTAAGTGTAACTTCTATTTTAACTTCACCTCCTTCCTTCTTCTCCTTCTCCCTCACAAATTCATTTCCTAATTACTCTCTCTCTCTCTCTTCTTGAAAAAGGTAAATTTCTCTTTCCCTTCTCTCTTCATTTTAGCTATCTTCCTCTCATCTTCTCTCATTTCTCTCTATACGAAATGTGTTTAGATCGTCGATAGGATCGCGTAGAATCAAGAATATTCGAATTCCGTCAACTTTCATTATTTTCAAGTAAGTTGCTTTTCCCCCTTTTATGCTAATAATGTTCATATTTAACTCCCTTGATACTCTTGTTGATATATGTAACCTCTTTGTTTGATTTGGAGCTGATTGGTATTTGGTTCATCTTTTGTGATTTTGGGCATTTGGAATCACTCCTTGGTTTAGGTTGTTTTAAGGTTGTTTATGGGTCATTTCTAGGTTCCTAAGTGGTTGGGTACCTTGGTATTGTTATTTGGAAGTATTGGCTTTGAGTTATTTGAGTTTTGGTAAAGAAATGGCAATTTTAGGTTCATTCCCGAATTGAAGAACCAGGTGAAGTTCTGGGATTTCGTTGAAGACGACAGGAGGCGCGCGCCCTCTTCCCTATGAAGCGCGCGCACCATCCCCCCCTTCCAATTCTTGATTTCCTTCTGATACAAGGAGGCGTGCGCCCCTTTTTGGTTGAAGCGCGCGCACCCTCATCCCTTGAATTCTAGCATTTCCTTCTGATCATATGAAGCGCGCGCCCTCTTCCCTATGAAGCGCGCACACCCCTCCCTCCCCTGTTCCAAATTGATTTGTTTTCGTGCTATCTTCCGAAAGTCATAACTCTCTCGTCCGAACTCCGATTCAGGTGTATAAACTATCGTTTTAAAGCTCTCCTTGAGATCTTCGAGATGAGTGAGTAGTTGTAGTTGGATACCTAGAATTTAATTGGATCCTTTGTGATTGAATGTGTTATAGTAATTGAGTATTCTTACTTTGGAAGTATTGGAACACCTTTATTGTGTATTGTTGGTTCATTTCATCTTCTTGGTGATTATTTGGCATGATTCCATACTTTGGAATCCATGGCTATTTATCGTGCTAGTATTTTATTACTTGGCCTACGTTTGAAAGTCCAGCTGGTTAATTGTGTTTGTTTCGGGCGATGCGAAATATTATAATGGCACGGCCAAGTCCATTATGATGTTGACCATTGTTTTTCCCCATTATTACCCTCCTCCAGATTGGCCTTGGATGTGAGAAGATCTAGCTCCTTTGTGTGCATTTTAGCTTTACTTGGAGCATGACTTTGTGGCATGTCTCCCGTCCCTTGTGACACTTCATTTGGTTATTGGTTCTGGTACCGGGGATTTCTCTTCAGCTTTCATGCTATTATGAAGATGATGATTTGTTGATTATTGAAGCTGCGCAGCGACCTTTATTTGGTTTATCAATTTCGGAAAACCTTGGCTATATCCTTTGTTATGTGTTTATTTCCGCTGCTATCTGGTATATGATAATTGCTATGTGTTATGTGATTTATTATTGATTATTGCATCATTGCATGTCATGTAGTTGCATTAGTAACTTATTGAGATTTATCTCACCCCCTTTTCCTTTGTCTTTGTTTTTCCTTAACCTCCCCCCAGGTGGAAAGGATTAGACTCACTGATCACGAGACAGGACGTCGCGAGGGTTGAGCTTTTGGGGCAAGTGTGTATTGGTGGGTTTACATTATATAAATGTGTAACTCTTTTGGGGATAGTTGTACCACACTTTGACGTCACTAAGATTTGTATATTTTATTATTTTGTAGTGTGAGCTTATGGGTCTTACACTAGTTCATTGTCGTTGTTAAATTATTTTCCAAAACTTTGTGTTATCCTCTTTTGGTATAAAAGGAAATTTTTATCTCCATTATTTTAGGGTTTATTGTTTAAGTCGACGTCCAGCTCGCGATCTCGGGCCCGCAGGGTTCGGGGTCGCGACAAAAGTCCGTCCCCGAATATGTCTTTTTATTTTTATAAAGGTCCATACTTGGACATGAATGTATAAATTTATCTAAATAAAAGAGTCATTTTCCTTCTCTTCTCTCTAGACTTGAGACATTATTTGCAATATACACTTACTCCTGAAATTGCCTTGCTTGTTATTATCAATTGATTGCTACGTCCCTAAAATGATGAATTTACTTCTAAGCATACTAGTCAATAACGACTCATTAAGGACCAATGGACCTAACACGAATAAAAATGCTAAATGAAAACAATTAATCATGATGTGAATAAATGTTGTGATCAATTGGCGTGAAGAAACCGTTAATGGAAAGCCTTCCCCGATACACATTCCCGATACACATTTCCCGATAAACAACCCGATACACCTTTCCGATACAAATTCTTGATGCACATCAAAGGCAACCCGAGACAATGAAAAGGCAAGGATGTTGTTGCTCAACCACCAAGATTCAACCGTGATCGCGCGTGAGCAACCGAGCAAAGGACTTCCCGGATCTCCAAAAGTCATAGTGAGAAGTGGCATACATTCCACCAAGGGGCTACAAATGAGCCAATGTCCAAGATAGCAAGTTAGGGCTAATGTTTCCTCTCTCTCTCTCTTAAAAAAAAAAAAAAAGAGGGGAAAGAAATGAATAATGGAAAGAAGGAAAGGAAATATTGGCGAAGAGGAAGATTACCTCAAAAGCTCACCTCAAGAGTCCACCTCAAAGAATATCCCGAAGGGTTCACCGCAAAGCGAAGCGATCTACATCGGAAAAGCAACAACATCCTTCAAAAGGACACCGACTTCGACAAAAGACGATCCAAGGCCGAACTACGGCGACCTGAGCTCCTCAAACTGAGGGGAACGTAGGCAACCTTCGGGTCCGGTCATAGCATGAAACAAAACTATCAAACCATGATCCTCTCGAAGTGACTAAATTCTCTTCCCTCAGTCCCATCAATGACCGATTCCCCAGAAACACATTCTCCTCCCGATCTTGCCATTGGTCGAATCTTAATCTTAATTGATCACAACATTTATACATGTTAAGGCTAATTGCTTGCTATAATCTTGACTTAATGACAAACATGGTCCATTCAAGCAATCATTTTGATAATATTAACTAAGGTAAATTTCAAATGTCTCGACAAGTCTTCTTTTTTCTCCACCTTAGGAAAGAGCTAAACACTTGTATTCTGTCAAGCAAGGACTTCCTCCCATTTCATGATACATCGGCATGAAGGGACTCTCTCCCAAATAAAATGCCCTTGCATGTTTCCTCTAAGAAAAATACTTTAAAGTCCCCGTTCTATCGAGTCGGCTGGATCACTCATAAAAGAAAGGAAAAAAAAAGGCACCAAAAAAGTATCCCGCTAGGTTGAAAACCCATAAGGGCGGCTTAGGCAAAAAACAGGGTGTGCCATAAAAGACGCAAAAGAGATGCCCGCTAGGTTGAAAACCCGAAAGGGCGGCCTAGGCAAAAGAAAGGGTGCGTCATGAAAAAAAGGGATGGGTTCCTAACGACATCAAAGGCCGCGAGACGACAACGGGTCCGCGTCAACATCAAAAGTCGAAGGATGACATTGGGGCTACCTCCACATCAACGACAACAAGGACATGAGGCTACCCCGACATCAACGACAAAGATGAAATTGGGGCTATCCCCATAACAGTGACGAGCAAATTTCCTACCATCAGTTACTTCTCAACAAATGGACAAAATCCAAAGGACTTTATGCATAACAAACCTCACGGTTAAGTTAAAATAAAAAATTTGACTAAAGTGCTTTGTTAAAAGATTTGCCTTTAATAAGCATTTCCAAATTTGGCCATTTGGCATCATTTGTCAAAAGCAATGTTCCAAGCAAAATGATTTTGATCTCCCCTCAAAATGATTTTTCCAAAGTCTTGGACTTTTTTGTCCACAATGAGTCTTAAAGGTTGCCCCTAGGCTCACCCCGGTGTCAAGAAATGTGTCAACCACCTCGTAGTATAGATTTGACCATGTCCCGCCTCTGACCCCGAGGGTCATGCTTCCATGTGTAAGTCAACCCTCTCCATAGAGCCAAGTTGACCATGTCCCGCCTCTGACCCCGCGGGTCACGCTTCCTTGTAAGTCAACCCTCTCCATAGAGCCAAGTTGACCATGTCCCGCCTCTAAACCCGAGGGTCATGCTTCCTTGTAAGTCAACCCTCTCCATAGAGCCAAGTTGACCATGTCCCGCCTCTGACCCCGAGAGTCACGCTTCCTTGTAAGTCAACCCTCTCCATAGAGCCAAGTTGACCGTATCCCGCCTCTGACCCCGAGGGTCACGCTTCCTTGTGTAAGTCAACCCTCTCCATAGAGCCAAGTTGACCATGTCCCGCCTCTGACCCCGAGGGTCACGCTTCCTTGTAAGTCAACCCTCTCCATAGAGCCAAGTTGACCATGTCCCGCCTCTGACCTCAAGGGTCACGCTTCCTTGTAAGTCAACCCTCTCCATAGAGCCAAGTTGACCATGTCCCGCCTCTGACCCCGAGGGTCACGCTTCCTTGTAAGTCAACCCTCTCCATAGAGCCAAGTTGATCATGTCCCTCCTCTGACCCCGAGGGTCACGCTTCCTTGTAAGCCAACGCTCTCTATAAAGCCAAGTTGACCATGTCCCGCCTCTAACCCTGAGGGTCACGCTTCCTTGTGTAAGTTAACCCTCTCCATAGAGTCAAGTTGACCATGTCCCGCCTCTGACCCTGAGGGTCACGCTTCCTTGTAAGTCAACCCTCTCCATAGAGCCAAGTTGACCATGTCCCGCCTCTGAACTCGCCAAGAGTCATGCTCGTCCCCCTAGGAAATGATGACTGATATCCGCCTAGCCCTTAGGTTTGGATAGCCTTAAAACTTCTATCCTTTTCTGAACTACGTAGGCTTGGTTCCCCACAAACGGGATACGTAGGAATCCTATACCTCTAGGTCCAGCCATGCAAACCAAAATCGGCCAGGCCGTCCTCCCATCAGATTGGGATGCTTATTTTTATCGACAACCACGCTTTTCCAAAGCGACGTTTCCGAGGGGCTCTGTAAGTACCCCAATATGAAATCGACCAACCGTAGAGAAACTCTTAGCACCATTCAGAGATAAACTGATGGGCTGGGACCTCACTAGGATAAACTGAAAATTCCAGGACTGCTCTGGAATTAAATTGGAAAAATCCAGAAGCTCGCCAGGCTGAGCCGTACGGATGGTTTGGACGCGGGAAGGGCCTAGCCGTACAGCTGGTTTAGGAACCTTCAGTCCCTATAAATTGAGACCCTTGCTATTCATTTTAGGGGGGAGAAATATAGTTTTGTAGGTGAAACTCTGCAGAAATTCAGCCTGAGTGAAACACCACCAAACACTTGAGTGAAAAGAGAGGAAGATAGGCCATAACCACTATAGGTGAAGCCTCCTTCTCCCCATCTTCTCTCCATCTCAAACTCTTTTGTTCTTGCTCATATTGTTTATTTACTTGCATTTTAAGCCTTGGCCTTTTCAAGCACCTTTTGTATTGCAAGTCTTGCCCTTGTAAAGCACTCTTATATTGCAAGTCTTGTCCTTTCAAGCACCGTATATTCTTGTTATGTATCTTGGAACCAAATCATGAAATGATTCAAGGTGCCCTCATATCCAAGTATGTGAAAAGGGATAAAACCTAAAGAAGATCATGATTTGTTAATTTCTTGTCTTTAAATAGCTTGATGATCCATTTTCATGGTGAAAGCATGTATCTTTATGTTGTATTTGGCCATGATGATCATGTTGGGTGATAAAGTTCCAATCTTTATCATCCCAACCTTGATTTAGCCTAAAATCCCACATTTGGGTCATAAAGATTCAATCTTTATGTCATTTTGTTGTCCCTAAAGATTTAATCTTGTATAAAGATCCCATTTTGATTGTAAAGTTTGAATCTTTACTCATCAAAATGGCCATCTTGGCTCAAAGGCCACTTTCATCACCTTTTCTCAATAATTCCCCAATGATTGTCTTAATCACATCCAAAATCCTTGTTTTGGTGTCTAATATAGTGATTAATGACATAGGGATGGTTTAATTTGTGTTTTGTTACAAAAGAATGACTGGAAATGATCAAACAGTCCAGTTTTAGACAGAATACTCTGTTTTTATATGGAACTGGACTGATCCCTGGGAATCTGTTAAAATTCCCAGGACGACCCCCTTTAGCCGTACGGCTAGTTTGTCCAGGGGCATGTTTCAGTCCAGTCCCCCTTTAATCCAGAATGTTTTAAAAAGAACCCCTTTCTGTTAGAATCCTAATCGTTTTCTGTTAAAGTCAGTTTCTCCCGTTTTTTAAACACACACACACACATATGCACTTTTCGTTAACAAACTTAGGGAGACTCGGCTTTGTCCGAGGCAGATTGGGTGACTTGAAGCTCTTCCCAAGCCGTAACCTGACCTCCGAACTCATAAATCTCTAACCATTTTCATTTGTTGGGTTAAAAGTTAACAAATGTGGTGACTCCGTTAAGTTTGTGAAGTTACACGTGTTTGGCTTTTCTTCCTCGAAACGAACCCTCGTTTCGCCCCGAGGTGGAGGATCCTCATAATCCCCATCCCCATAGAGAAAGAAAATTTGTAACTCTAACCTTAGAGTTAGATAGTTAGATACCGCTACCGATGAACTCACCCAAGAGGACTTGGATGCCATCGCGGAACGTGTATTCCCATACTTTCTTAATGAAAACATAGATCTTTCCGAGTATCCTGAGATTGCTAGCGTCATGAATGATGAATTAACTAATAACTCGGACGAATTAGATAATAATGAGTCATATGACAAGATAGATCAAGAAAATGAACAAATCTTAAAAGAAATTAATAAGCAAGTGGGTTATCATGGCGGAAATGGTCCTATTGATGCCGAAGAAATGCAAACAGTTAATATGGGGACGAACGATGATCCGAAAGAGACCAAGAGCGGAAGTTTCTTCAAGGGGGAAGACCGACAAACCCTCATAGCGCTTCTCTGAGAATTCGTAGATGTGTTCGCTTGGTCCTACAAAGATATGCCGGGGCTATCCAATTCGATTGTTGAGCATAAAATACCGCTACTTCCCGATTCAAGGCCAGTCAAGCAGAAACTCCGCAGAATTAAGCCAAAATGGTCGGTACAAGTCAAGCAAGAGATAGAAAAACTCCTGAGTGTTGGGTTTATCAAAGTGATAGAGTATCCAACCTGGTTGGCTAATACTGTGCAGGTTTCTAAGGCAAATGGAAAGGTTCGCGTTTGCGTAGATTTCCGTGATCTCAACAGAGCATCTCCGAAAGATGATTTTCCTCTCCCTAACATAGACATGCTCGTTGACAATACAACAAAGTACAAAGTCCGTTCATTTATAGACGGGTTCGATGGGTACAATCAAATCCTCATGGCTGAAGAGGACCAGCATAAAACGGCATTTACCACACCCTAGGGGACGTTCTGTTATACAGTCATGCCATTCGGACTCAAAAATGCCGGAGCCACTTACTAGAGAGATGTAATTTCACTGTTCCATGACATGATACATAAAGAGATGGAAGTGTACATTGATGACATGATCATACACTCTAAAGGCTCCGATGGGAAACACTTTGTCAACCTCTGAAAGTTCTTTGAAAGGTTGAGACACTACAAGATGAGACTTAATCCGGCCAAGTGCACATTTGGGGTAGTGAAAGGAAAAGTCCTTAGGTACATGGTCACCGAGCGTGGTACAGAAGCAGATCCCGCTAAGATCAAAGCCATCATTGACATGCCTCCACCTAAGATGCAGAAAGAAGTAAAGGGATTCATGGGTCGCCTTCAGTACATTAGTCGTTTCATTAATCAACACACAATGATGTGCGAACCCATCTTCAAACTCCTCAAGAAGAATGCATCCCTAGAATAGACCGAAGAGTGTCAAGAAGCCTTCGAAAAGGTCAAGAATACTTGGTGAATCCGCTAGTATTGGTCCCACCATATAAGGAGAAACCGTTGACCTTGTATCTCACAGTCAATGACACTGCACTAGGGGCTATGCTAGCACAAGAGCAACCCGATTAGAAGAAATAGAATGCCGTGTACTTTGTCAGCCGTCGCTTCCAAGGGGCTAAATTAAATTACTCTGCATTAGAAAAGTCATGTGCTGCACTGGTATGGGTAGTTGAGAGACTAAAGCCGTACATGGAAGTGTTTCCTGTACAACTGGTCGCCTAAATGGACCCAATGAAGTACATCTTCGAGAAGTCGCATATCTCCTCTAGGATAGCTAAGTGGTATTTTATGCTCGTGGGGTATGATATCACTTACAACACACAGAAATCCGTAAGAGGAAGAGTCTTTGCTGATCATTTAGCCGAATTTTCATGTGATGAAGCGAAGGGGGAAGACCCACGATTCCCTGATGAGGACATTATTGCAATAGCAGAAAATAAGTGGCAATTATTTTTCGATGGCGCAGCCAATAAACGGGGATATGGCATTGGCATGTTACTAGTAGATCCCTCAGATTTCTACACTTCACTCGCAATTCGCCTTAATTTCGAGGCCACTAACAACATTGCCGAGTACGAAGCTTGCATAGCGGGGCTTGAAGCAGCCTTAGAAAGAAATGTGACCGAACTAGAGGTGTACGGAGATTCACAACTTATAATCTATCAGTCATATTGGTCCCAGAGGGCTACAAGGGTATAGAACCGCTAGAGGGGGGGTGAATAGCGGTCGAAAACTTTTTCAAAAATACCCTTAAAATCAACCGAGTACTTATCAGTTTGGCCAACTGCGGTTCAAAGCACAAGAACCGAACTGATAAAATGCACAGCGGAGTTTGCGGTTTGGCCAAATAGGTTAGTTAAAGAGTTGGGAGGTTTGACTCAGGTTGAGAAAACACTATGATGCAACTGAATAGTTAAACTTAAAGTTCAAAGGAAAACACAATTCATCTTTCAAGTCATTTCGTATATGGAGACAAGTAAAAGACCACAAACAAGAAAGATAAATATCAAGACAGAAAATAAAGATCAAACACAGAAATTAAAGAGGTTCGTTCTTAAATGAACTACGTCCTCTACCTAGATGGTTAGTCTAGGATTTTCTAATAGCTACTAGACTTGTATTAATTTAGAGGAGGTTTTACAAGATGAATCTAAACTCTAAACAATAAGTCTAACCTAAGCTATAATAACAACCGGTGTTTTCAAAGTATATAATCTATGTGATCATATAAATCGGGTGTGTGTGTGAAAATAAATCAAATGCTCTAAGTATCTAAATGATGGTTGAGCAAATGAAAGTCTTTTGGTGTAAAGGCTGAATATGAAAGGTTGTTAGGCTTGAAGCTTTGATGAAGAAAACTGGGTTTGCTATAGAGATGGTTTGAAGATATGAATATCTGGGTTTGAATCTTCAAAGCAAACTTGAACACTTGGGAATGAATCTCTTGAAGCTCAGCAACCTTCATTGTTGAATAATGTAGGCTATTTATAGGCAGAGCACCCTTGTGACCGTTGGGTAAAGATTTGAATCAAATCTGAAGGGTACAGTGCTGTCGAAATCCCATTGGTTGAGCTGTCATTTTCGTCCTTGGTTTTGTCTTGTAGTCCTAGGTAGTTGTTGCACCACTACCTGACATTTGTCCTTTGTTGCAGAAAGGACTAACGGTAAACAATTCAAACTGATAGACAAACCGACATTCCTTGCAGAAACTCCAAGTTAACTTAGAGTTATTTTGACATGACATAACAACATCCTTTTATGGTTAAAAAGGGAATGTTTGTCTAAGGAATAAATGACATATCTTTAATTCTTCAATAACTGCTTTGCGGTTTCACCAAGCATAGGGGCGGTTTGAAGAATGATCTTGATGGGCGGTTTCATCAAACATGCAAACTGCAGTTTGATGAAAACTGAAGGGCTCCATGCTGGCGGTCTCAAGATGACGGCTTGAAGCACTAAACCGCTAATGATACAACCGAACTATACTCAGCCTAAAAAATCTAGAAATGGACTTATCTAAAAATTGAAGTAAAACTTCATTACATGCGGTCCTAAAGTCCATAAAAAGACACGTGGCATGGATCAATCAAATTAAGGTGGGTGTACTAACAATGAATTCTAACAATCTCCCCCTATTTGATTGATGCCATTACCACACTATGATAATAGCAAAACATTGTACTTGGTAAGAACATGTCCGAAATAAATTTCATGAAATTGCATGTCCCAAGTCAATGCACACACTATGCTAGATCATAGATTTCTAATCTATCAAAAACAAAGGAAATGAAGAAAAGATAGAAAAAGAAATGCATTCAGATGCATAGAGAATGATATGATTTTGAGAATCAGAAATGCATGTTTAAACTGAATGTTTAAAACACAATGCACTTAAAAGTATTTCCATAATGAATGTAGTGCATGAGGTTTTAAGAAATGCAAGCATTGTTTCACAAACAAGCAGTTTGAATAAACAAAGTTTTGGAAACAGAATGCTATGCAGTCATTCTCATTATAATTCAATCATAAAGGATAGTAACTTACAATGTATGAATTACAAGAGATATCAAAAAGAAAGTCTAAGAAATGAAATCTAGTCTACTTCATCTGCAACAGAACCCCTTGCAGCAGCAGCATCATCTGCGGTTTGGTTTTGATCAGTTTGAGCGTCTGGAGCAGCTTGTTCTTCTGCGGCTTGAGCATTAACAGCAGGGGCGGTTTGATCATCATTCCTAGAACCGGAGCCACGGGCGGCTTCAAAAACAAAGTCAGCTGCACGAAGCCGAACTTCATTCGGTTCATCAATCTTTAATTCAATTACAGCGGCTTGCTTGACAAGTTTCCCGGTTCTATGCAGGATAAGCTCAGAAGAATCAAACGCATGCTGGGCCAAAATGTCAAGTTTCTCAACAACATATTGAAGTGTTGCATCAACGGCTTGAAACTTTAAGTTGCAAAGATCATTGTTGGTTCTGACAAGATCTTGAAGAGCCAGTTGATTTTCCAAAATGAAGTTCAATCTCTCATCTAATTGTTGTTGTCTTGATCTATCATCAAATCTCTCATTCACTCTCTCCCCCTTAATGGCATCAAGATCAGATTGTATAGTGAGGAGATGAGTGTCAAACCGAGAGGTAGCGGTTTGCTGATGAACTTGAATATTCCTAACCGCATCTATTAAATCGGCGGTTGTAGCATGAAGAGGTAGAATTGGATAGGAAGGAATTGAAGGAGGAGGTTCATCAGAAGGAGGGTAGTCTGGCACAGACTCATCATTGGAAGAAAGAGAGATGGTATCATCGGTTTGATGGGAAGGAGAAGAATGCAGTTTAAATTTTCCTTTCAGGAGAGTATGTGCATCTTCTAAGGTTTCACCCATAGATACCCTAATGGCGGTTTCAAATTCTATGGGATCAAAAGGAAGGGAAAAATAGTAAGGAATAACTTCGGTTTGAGGAGGGGGAGGAACATCATATCTCATATAGTCATCATAGAGAAAGATGGAAGGAGAAGGCACAATGAATAATCTATAGAGATTGGGAATGCAAAGACAATTAAAGAACAGAAAGAATTGGGAGGCAAGAGTGGGATCATTCATAACCTGATAGGCTATTTCAGCCAAGAGCTATTCTGCAGCGGCTAGAATGATTTGGTCCACAACAGCTTCCATATTATCTTTGGGAAAAATTGCATAAGGGTTGGGGCGGCCTGACTTGAGAAACCTTTCTTCGGCTTTAGCAGCGGCACGAGCATGAGCCCCAGCCCTTCTATCCCTTAAAGTCTCTGATTTGAACCGCTTTATGTAGGAAGCCAGTTCAGCAGCACTCTTCCATTTCCTAGTCTTCGGTTTAATGATTGAAACCGATGGCGGAGCAGATGGTGAAATTGAAGACAGAGCCATCGGTTGGACCGACGTAGATGGTTTAACTGGAGATGGCAAAACCGTCGTTGAAGCATAAGGAAGATCTGGAGATGAAGTACTTGAACCTGGTTGAGCCGGAGATGATTGAACTAGAGAAGGAGTGTGATCAGGAGAGTTAAAGTCCAGTTTTCTCTGAATTGAAGGAGGGGAGACTTCAACCATCATTGGGTCAATACCTGCCTTTCTCATCTTAGCTCTTTCTCTTAATTCTTTTGAAAATGCACCTTCAAGAGGTGAGTGATCTCTTTTGTAATCAGCCTCACTGAAGTCTACTGCTCCTGGTGGCCTTGAGTGCCAATATTCCACAAAATCACTTTTCTTCACCAACTTTCTTTTCTTCTTTGGCGGTTGAACCTCAAGAATTGCAACATCTTGCTCAGGTTCAAGTAGTGCCTCAGACACATCAGTCTGTTCAGGCAAAATTTCAGTCTCAAACACCTCGGTTTGATTAATCTGAACTGCAGCCTCAGACACTTCAGTCTGCTCAGGCTCGGTTTGAGTAGAAGGTTTAAGGTTTGGAAGGGCATTATAAATGGCAGTCAACTGTTCATTAGTGAACTGAACAGAGGGCGGTTTAGAGGTTGGAGGTTTAGGAAGAGAGGAGATAGGAATAAAAAGATGAGGTGAAGGAATGAGTTCTGGAATTGATTTGGCTTTGGCAGCTTTGAGAGAGGAGGCATCCATTGCAAAGTTAAGGGATTTCTCCACATTCTGATGTAATGAGGAGAGAGGTTTAATTTGAGGTTTTGGGAAGGAGGGTTTAGAAGTGATAGGTTTAGAAAGAGTAGGTGATAGTCTGATAGGGGGAAAAGAGGTTGAAGAAGATGAAGGTTTTGATGACGGTTTGGATAAGGGTTTAGGGGGCAGTTTGGATAAGTCGGCTTTTGTAATAATTGAAGGGATTTGAGCGGTTCCCTTTCTCTTCCTTGTAGCAGCGGTTTCCTTGGGACGAGCCACAGGTTTAGACCGAACTGCAGGCTCCCCCTCAACCGCAGGCTCCCCCTCAGCCTGTACCGCGGTCTGGGCAAGATGACTTAAACCTAATCTGTTCAATGTAGCGGTCTGACCTTCATTTCTTAACATCGTAGTATGGGCTTGATCAGCAACGGCACCAGCATACGGTTTCCTAGACTTGTTGAGCCGGGCCTCAGGAAATGGACCTCTTTCGGCTTCAGGAAGAGGGTCTTCATTACAAACTGCCTGTGCAAACCGCCATCCGTGAGAGGTTCTGAAAGTATCAAACTTTGATAACCCAAAAATTGACTTCTCTACTGGGTCTAACCAATACTCCTTGTTGTCAGCAGAGAACTTGAAAATGTCAGTATCTTGGTGCAGGAACTTAGTCAGCAACCTGCAGTGAGTTCTGATCTTGGATTTTCCAGCGGCTTTAGCAGCATGGAGGCGGTTTAGGGCATTGATGACCTCCTTCATCACAACCTTGGGCCAGTGCAGTTTCTTCCCCTTAAGAATTGCCACACAGTAAGCATACTGTTCAGAGGTAAAGTTGTTGTGGTTCCCATTCTTGCACATAATCCCAGAATCAACTAATTCACATAAATGAGCCATTACTTCTCCAAAGTCCTTTTTGGAGGAATTCTTGGTGGAGAAAGAATTAACTCCAATAAACTCCATAGTTGTATTGCTCGGAAGTTCCGGTTTTATCCCCACAACTCCAGAATTCTCAAGACCAGCCAATACTGCTATCTTGGAGGCGGTTAGGATCACTTCTTTGTTACGTACGGTGGACTTGATAGCATCCTTAACTTTTACTTCTCCTGTCTCTAGATCTCTGATCGGTTCTCCCCTAACATCCATCAAGCTGCATTGGTTGCAACCCCGTTTTCAAAGAATTCAACGCAGATGATTGTAACAAACTGCGGTTCATCCATAAGGAACAGAGGGAGAAGCTTCGCATTACTCAGCAGTTTGAGGAGCTTCCTTCCAACTGCATCTTGTTTAACTTCCTCTTCTAGTATCCTAGAGCCTGGTACAAAGTTTGAAGGATCCTGAAAAAAATATTCTAAGTCAGAAATAGCTTAAAGAATGATAGTTTGAATCCTTAAACAAACCACGGTTTGATTAAGTCTTACAGACTATAACAAGGAATCCTAACAATGAAAACATGCGGTTCAAGGAGAGTAAGGGTAAAAATGTAAAAACAAAAAATGAGTGAACAGTAAAGATAAAACGGATCAAAGAGGGAAAATTTTGAAAAAGAGTTTGAATGCATGAAGAGCACGAAGAACAGAGTATGAACATGCAAAACAAAATCTTAACCAAAATATGAAAGAATTATACCAAAATGACCACAAAGGGCAGATCCTAACAAAGTTCTAAATAAACTAAGACAAATAACATCATCAGAACCCAGAAATTGCAAAAGTGTGCAAGAACACCAAATAATCCAAAAATCGATTTTGCTCAAAATTGAACACAAATCTCAAAACAAAGTAATCAAACAGTATATATAAGTAAATGCGAGCACAATTCAACCAAGAAATTGAAGAAAAAGCATAAAAATGACTAAGGAAGATGAACAAGCTTTTTCAAGCAACAATGGCGGACAAGTATGATAAATACTGAGTTAGGGTTCAGAAATTCATACCATATCAGGCTTCGATGGTTTGGAAGATGTAGAAGTAGAAGCAAGATCAATGGTTTTCTTTGGTGCCATTTTAAGAATCGTTTTAAGTAAGAAATATTAGAGAGAGAACAGAGAGTGTGCAGAGGAGAGAGAGAGATTTTGCTAAAAGGAGTAAGAAGTTAAAAAGTTAAATTGAAAAATGGTTTGTCTTTTATATTCAATTAACCACCTCGGGTAGTGGAGCGGGCATAACGGCTGAAGGAAACTTAACCGTCAGTGTACCTGTCGATTCATATTTAATGCGGCAGAGATAATTTCATAAAGATCCTTAAAGAATGAAGTGACATAAAGTAGGGACTAAATTGCAATATCATACCTGAGCGGTTTGAGTAAACCGACTTACCTTTTCTCATTCTCGGTTTTTATGAAACCGATATCTTTCAGATATGCTTCGGTTTCACTAGATTAAACCGATAGTTTGCTTTCTCCTTATGGTTTGGTTCAAACTGAAATTATTCTTCTTGACTCTTCGGTTTGACCGGAATCTTCAACCGAACTTATATAGCGGTTTCTAATTTTGATAGACCCGAACACTATTTCCTTTTTCTTAATTGAGCCAAAATACTTAACAAATTTTATTAGACTAAGAAATAAATAGGCATGAAATATATTAAGTTAGTTCCAGAATACCCATTTCTCCTCGTAAATGAAAGAACCTTGAATTTTCAAGCGGTTTGGTGAGGATATCAGCAATTTGATCATCGGTTCCCACCTTTGCTAGAAAAATATTCTTCTTTTCAACATGATCTTTGAGGAAATGATATCTTATGTCAATGTGCTTGGTTTTTGAGTGTTGAACTGGATTGTTAGAGATAGAAATTGCAGCAGTACTATCACAGTAGATAGGACAATTCTTTTCAAATACTTCATAGTCTTCCAACTGCTGTTTCATCCAGAGAATTTGAGAGCAACAGCTTCCAGCTGCTATGTATTCAGCTTCAGCGGTTGAGACTGAAACCGATGCTTGTTTCTTGCTGGACCATGATACAAGCCGAGATCCAACGAACTGACATGTACCACTAGTGCTCTTTCTATCAATCTTACATGCCGCAAAGTCAGCATCTGAATAACCTAACAAATCAAATGAAGATTCTTTGGAGTACCAAAGTCCAAGGTTAATAGAGCCACATAAATATCTAATAATTCTTTTAACAGCAATAAGATAAGATTCTCTAGGGTCAGCTTGAAATCTAGCACAAACACACACACTGAACATTATATCTGGCCTACTTGCAGTTAAGTAAAGAAGAGCGCCAATCATACCTCGGTAGAGTGTCTGATTCACTTTCTTACCTTGTTTATCTCGATCCAAACTGTAGGCCTTTTGTATTGGGGTATCAACTGGCTTAGCGGTTTCAAGCCAAAATTTCTTGATTAAATCTTTGGTATATTTGGCTTGGTTGATAAAGATTCCATCATGACATTGCTTGATTTGGAGTCCAAGAAAGAATGTCAACTCTCCCATCATACTCATCTCAAATTTACCTTTCATAAGCTTCTCAAACTTAACACACATAGTTTCATTACTAGAACCGAAAATAATATCATCAACATATATTTGCACTAATAATGAATGACCTTTGTGTTTAGCAATAAATAGGGTTGTATCAATTTTACCTCTAGAGAAGCCTTGTTCAATAAGAAATTTAGATAGAGTGTCATATCATGCTCTTGGATCTTGTTTAAGTCCATACAAGGCCTTCTTGAGCTTGAAGACATGATTACGATATTTGTTGTCTTCAAATCCTGACGGTTGAGCTACATAAACTTCTTCTTGTAGTTCACCATTCAGAAATGCACTCTTCACATCCATTTGATATAACTTGAATTTCTTAAAGGAGGCATAGGCCAGGAACAATCTAATGGCTTCAAGTCTGGCTACAGGGGCAAAGGTTTCATCATAATCAATTCCTTCTTCTTGCCTATAACCTTGAGCAACCAACCTTGCTTTGTTTCTTGTTATAGTACCATTTTCATCCATCTTATTTCTGTATACCCATTTTGTTCCAATTACAGTGTGATCTTTAGGCCTTGGAACTAGAGTCCAAACTCTGCATCTTTCAAACTGATTAGGCTCTTCTTGCATTACAGCTACCCAACTTGGATCACTTAGAGCTTCATCTACCTTCTTCGGTTCCATCTGAGATAACAGTGCGGTTGAGAACAAACTGTGGTTATCTCTATGAGTTAAGCTTCCTCTTGTTTGAACACCAGAACTGATAGGACCTATAACATTGGTTGTTGGATGGTCTCTATACTCATTGATTTCTGGAGAGTGGTCTTCATGAACCACTATTTCTTGAAGATTTTCTAGAGGAGGCTCTTCTTGATAATCATTGAAATCTTCATTGAAGGTGATGTTTGGAACTGGATCAACGGTTTGAATGGGATCAAAAGAGTGCGGTTCTATAGCAACACCTTCGGTTTGATTTGGAGCGGCTAGAGAACCTGATGGAGCGGTTTGAGTAGGTTGGTCATTTGCGGTTGCATGATTAGGGTAAGATGTACCTGTCTCAAAACCACTAAAATCATCAGCAACATTTGGAGCCATATGTGGCTCAAGAAGATCATGTTCATCAAATGTAACATGGACTGACTCTACAATTTTTAATGAAGTTTTATTGAAACAACGAAAAGCTTTAGAGTGTTTTGAATAACCAACAAAAATACCTTCATCGGCTTTAGCATCAAATTTACCTCGATGCTCTCTGCCATTGTATTAGATATAGCATTTGCATCCAAATATTTTAAAGAAGGCAATGTTGGGTGATCTTCCTCTCCACAATTCATAAGGAGTCTTGTTGTGAACTTTGATGATTAGGGAGCGGTTCTGGGTGAAACATGCGGTATTAACAGCTTCGGCCCAAAAGTACTTGGGAAGCTTTGCTTCTGCAATCATGGTCTTCCCGGCTTCAATTAAAGTCCTATTCTTTCTTTCTACAACTCTATTCTGTTGTGGAACCCCAGCGGCAGAGAAGTTATGATCAATTCCATGATCATCACAATATTAGGCAACACCATTGTTTGTAAATTCGGTTCCATTATCTGAACGCACAGCAACAATGTCATCCAATTTCTGAGTTTGGAGCTGTCTAAATAGAGCGGTTACGATGCCATAAGTATCATCTTTTGAGGCCATCATTTCCACCCATGTATATCTTGAAAAGTCATCAACAACCACCAAGGTATAGCGGTTTCCTCCTATACTGGCGGTTGGGACAGGTCCAAATAAATCTATGTGAAGCAGTTGTAAGCAGCGGTTCGTTGAAGATGCGGTTTTGCTTGGAAATGACTGTTTGGGCTGCTTACCAAGCTGGCATGCATTACATTTCTTATCGTGATGGTCAGCCACTTTGGGTAGTCCTTTGACAAGACCATCCCTTTGCAGTTTTGCTAGATACTTGAAGTTCAAGTGGCTAAGCCGCTTATGCCATAACCAGCTGCTTTCACTAACATTTTTGGCTACAAAACAGAGGTCAGCAATAAAAACAATATTACTCAAATCTATCATATATACATCACCTGTTCTGTTGCCAGTCAGTAGAGTAACTCCGGAAGTTGCATCTTTGATGAAACAATTAGTTGAAGTAAAGTTGCAGTTCATTCCTTTGTCACAAAACTGAGATATGGAGAGAAGGTTGTGCTTGAGTCCTTCTACTAGTGACACATTTTTAATGGTCACTTTTCCATGTTTGATTGCTCCATATCCTATTGTTTCTCCTTTCTTGTTATTTCCAAACACTACTGGGGGGCCTCTCATACTGATGAAATCACAAAGAAGTTCATTATCTCCGATCATGTGTCGTGAGCAACCACTATCCAGGTACCAAAGATCCTTATTCTTCTTTGCGGTTCCAGCCATAAGGCATAAGATCTGAAAAATAAACATTAAACATTTTGGTCCCCCTTATTCTTTTGGGTCCTAGGGTTTGCAGCTTTTTGGGACCCACACATGTTTGACCTTAGGATTTTTACATCCCTTGGCATTGGGTGTGAACCTTAAAAGACAATGACCAGCACCATGACCATAATCAGCACAAATAGCACAATGAATAAATACAGGTTTAGGTTGCGGTTATACAAACCCTTTACTGACCGTCGGTCTCTCATGTTTTATTGGGTCAGCGGTTTTGGCTTTAACAAAGATTACCTTCTTGAGCTCAACCTTCCTCTTAGGTGCGGCTTTAGGGAAAATGATAGGAATTTCCTTAAACCAACTAGGAGCGGTTTCATCACTCAATACTTCCTTGGTTGCCTCAGCCGCTATGGATTTCTCTTTCCACTTTGAATCTCTCCCAGTCTGGTTTTTAGGATACTCAAAGAAATAATTTTGCCTTTTAATTTCTTGTTTTGAGCCCTTTTTACCGGCATGATTAACCTTAGGAATTTCTTTGGTTTGTTCAGTAGGTTTCACACCACCTTCGGCACAGAGACAAGGACACTTACACCCATCATCGGTTTTAAACCCCAATCCACTTTTATCCGAAGTAGGAATTTGTGAATTTAGGATTTGTTCCACGGTGACACCAGACTTAGTCCATACATCGGTCACTTTTTGAAGGTCATCCCTTTGTATGGTAAGCTCATGGATTTGGATGAGAAGTACCTCGGTTCTGTCCTTCAGATAGCGGTTTTCATTCACAATAGTAGATATCCCAGCAATTTGGAGCTTGAGGTTTTCAATTTCCTCCTTGTGGGATTTACATACACGTTGGGATTCTTTAAGTTCCGCAGCCATTAGTTTATATGCCTTTTTAAGCACAGTGTGTTGTTGACATATAATATTAGCACGTTCTAGTACCTGGTCATCATGACTTTGGTCTGCTTGAACCTCAGGAGTGTAGTTTGGTGTTGTAGGAGCTTTGCTTAATCTAGCCTCAGGAGTCTTAGGTGAAACTGACTTCATTTGTTGATTTGGCAGTGGAAGGCTTTCGTCAATTTCAATTCATTCTTCAAATCCCATGAGGCAGAGATTTGCAGTTTCTTCATCATCACTTTCATCTGAGTCTGAACCCATCCATGTTAGCGGTTGATCTCCTTGGTCAGCTACCATTCCTCTTCTTTTCACGAACTTCTTGTTTAATGGTTTCTTTGCTGGCGCGGCTTCATAACACGGTTTGGGACAACTTGAAGCAAAATGACATGGCTGTCTGCAGTTATAACAGACCAAGTCATCCCTTGTCTTGGGATCTGCAGTTTTGTTGAATCTGGTTGGAGCGACAAACTTTGCTGGGCTTTTGGATGGAAATTGAGATCTATTGTTTTTCCTGAACTTGGTGTATTTCTTCACATACAAACCAAATTCTTCATCATCCATTTCATCAAAATCAACTTGAGAAGAACTTGAGGATTATGATCCTACACTCTGAGCATAAGAACTTTGAGGAGGAGTGTAAGGTTGATGAGACTGCTGATAAGATTGATAAGGTTGAGGATATGGTTGATGTGGTTGAGGATAGGATTGGTGAGACTGCTGGTAATATTCATGAGGTGCGGTTTGAGGATTAAATCTAGTAGCATTTTGGTCAGGAGGAGCGGTTTGTAAGTGGAGGTGAGGAGCGGTTTAATGATGGTCTGGATTGTAGATGGGAGATGATGTATTATTGAATGCAGCTAGAGAGAGTGTCTTAAATCTGCTTTCGGTTTCATGGACCTCTTCAAGCTTGAATTCAAAAACCTTCAGCATGGCATACAAGTGTCGAAGATCAAGACCTTCCAAGTCCTTGTTGTCTTCGATGTTAGTAGTTTTGATCAGCCATTTGCTACCAAGTGCTTGCATGAATCTCATGTTCAAATCTGTATTAGAATAGACATGTCCAAGAGAAAAACACACATTAACAATATCAATAACCCTCTCATAGCATTGTCTAAGAGATTCCTTAGGATCTTTAACAAAATAGATAAAGAGTCTTCTCTGTTGATAGAGGCGGTTCTTCTTGGTATCTGAATCTCCTTCCAGAAAGTCAACTATAGCATCCCAGGTAGCTTTTGCGGTTTTACAGTGAAGCACCTTAGAATGAGTCTTCAAGTCAATAGCTGAAACTAGCATGGACATAGCTATTCCATCAAAATCCACATTGATGTGGTCTGCATCAGTCCATTCACTTTCTACCTTCTTAACTTCAGCTTCTTCTCCTGCGGTTCCTGCACGCGGATTAGCTTTCATAGGAACATATGGTCCATCAGTAACCGCGGTCCACAGTCTACGATCACATGAAATCATGTGTTTCATCATCCTATCTTTCCAAAAGATAAAACTATCTTCATCCAGAATCGGTAAGTGATTCGAATTGGATGTTTGCATCATATGGGTGTTTGTGTTTGCCATTGGATCAGTACCCAAGCGGTTAAGCTTGTAAAAACAAGTTTGGTGGATATGCTCTGATACCACTTGTTGGTCCCAGAGGGCAACAAAGGTATAGAAACGCTAGAGGGGGGTGAATAGCGGTCCAAAACTTTTTCGAAAATACCCTTAAAATCAACCGAGTACTTATCAGTTTGGCCAACTGTGGTTCAAAGCACAAGAACTGAACTGATAAAATGCACAGCGGAGTTTGCGGTTTGGCCAAATAGGTTAGTTATAGAGTTGGGAGGTTTGACTCAGGTTGAGAAAACACTATGATGCAACTGAATAGTTAAACTTAAAGTTCAAAGGAAAACACAATTCATCTTTCAAGTCATTTCGTATATGGAGACAAGTAAAAGACCACAAACAAGAAAGATAAATATCAAGACAGAAAATAAAGATCAAACACACAAATTGAAGAGGTTCGTTCTTAAATGAACTACGTCCTCTACCTAGATGGTTAGTCTAGGATTTTCTAATAGCTACTAGACTTGTATTAATTTAGAGGAGGTTTTACAAGATGAATCTAAACTCTAAACAATAAGTCTAACCTAAGCTATAATAACAACCGGTGTTTTCGAAGTATATAATCTACGTGATCATCTAAATCGGGTGTGTGTGTGAAAATAAATCAAATGCTCTAAGTATCTAAATGATGGTTTAGCAAATGAAAGTCTTTTGGTGTAAAGGCTGAATATGAAAGGTTGTTAGGCTTGAAGCTTTGATGAAGAAAACTGGGTTTGCTATAGAGATGGTTTGAAGATATGAATATCTGGGTTTGAATCTTCAAAGGAAACTTGAACACTTGGGAATGAATCTCTTGAAGCTCAGCAACCTTCATTGTTGAATAATGGAGGCTATTTATAGGCAGAGCACCCTTGTGACCGTTGGGTAAAGATTTGAATCAAATCTGAAGGGTACAGTGCTGTCGAAATCCCATTGGTTGAGCTGTCATTTTCGTCCTTGGTGTTATTTTGACATGACATAACATCCTTTTATGGTTAAAAAGGGAATGTTTGTCTAAGGAATAAATGACATATCTTTAATTCTTCAATAACTGCTTTACGGTTTCACCAAGCATAGGGGCGGTTTGAAGAATGATCTTGATGGGCGGTTTCATCAAACATGCAAACTGCAGTTTGATGAAAACTGAAGGGCTCCATGCTGGCGGTCTCAAGATGACAGCTTGAAGCACTAAACCGCTAATGATACAACCGAACTATACTCAGCCTAAAAAATCTAGAAATGGACTTATCTAAAAATTGAAGTAAAACTTCATTACATACGGTCCTAAAGTCCATAAAAACACACGTGGCATGGATCAATCAAATTAAGGTGGGTGTACTAACAATGAATCCTAACAAGTCACTTAAGAAGTGGAAAGTACAAGATCCTACACTCCAGAAATATAATGACCATCTCCAAGACTTTATCAAACAGTTCAAAGAAGTCACTTTCTACTATCTTCCTAGAGATAAGAACCGCTTAGCAGATTCGCTAGCCATGCTAGCATCACTTGTGGAAATTCCCGAATGGACTGAGGTAAAAACCTTCAAAGTCACGAGACGAACGACTCCTTCTTATCACTCGATCATAGATATACATGACTACAAAGAGGTGTGTGACTCTGTTTCCGTAAATACCTTAGACAATAAGCCTTGGTATTATGATGTATGGCGTTTCCTCCTAGATGGAACATTCCCATCGAACGCATCACCTAAGGCAAAGATAGCTCTCAAACGGTTTGCCGCCCAATTCATTATCATAGGTGATCGCCTCTACAAGAAATATCATAAGGAGTGTCTACTTTGTGCCGATGAGCATGAAGCCATAGAAATCATGGACCAAGTCCATCAAGGAGTCTGTGGAACCCACATGAATGGCAATATGCTAGGAAATAAAATTATCCGACTAGGGTACTTTTGGGCTACAATGGAAGCCGACTGCACCGAGATGGTTAAGAGATGCCACAAATGTCAGATACATGCTAACTTGCAACATGAACCACTGTCCATGTTATACCCCCATGAAATCCCCTTGGCCATTTTTTACATGAGGAATAGACGTCATTGCCAAAGTCTCACCGACAGGTCATAAAGGACACTCATTCATGTTGGTCGCCGTTGATTACTTCACTAAGTGGATCGAGTCTCAATCCTACAAAGTCTTAAATGCCAAAAAGGTGGTTGAGTTCATTAAGACCAACATCATATGCCGATATGGGGTACCTCATGAGATGATATCCGATAATGGTACACACTTTGAGAAAGAATGTGACCAACTGCTTGCAGAGTACAAAATAGAGAGACATCAGTCATCACCGTACCAACCACAGACTAATGGAGCAGTCAAAGCTGCTAACAAGACCATAGAAACCATCATCAGAAAAATGGATAAGACTGGCAGAGACTGGCCCGAGAAGATACCTTTCTCACTCTAGGGCTACCGTACTTCAATCCGTACTGCCACCGGTGAAACTTCATACACCCTAGCCTATGGGATGGATGCATTATTTCCAATCGAATTAGAAGTGCCATCATTAAGGGTTTTCCTAAAAAACCAAGGGAATGAAGTCGCATGGTTGAACAGCCGTTACGAACAACTAGCCCTGCTAGATGAACGACGACTTCGAGCCGCCGAACATATCCAAGCATATCAACGGAGAATGGACCGAGCATTTAATAAGAAAGTCAAATCCAGAAACATCAAAGAAGGGGACCTTGTCCTACGTGAACATCGTCCTGGACCATTCAATCCTATGGGAATGTGGGAACCAAGATGGATAGGCCCTTACATAGTCAAGAAGATATTCTCTGGAGGAGCGGTACAACTTGCATACCTATATGGAGATCAACTGCCGAAGCCCGTCAACATGGACAAGCTGAAGAAGTACTATTCATAGCTCTGTCCCCTATTTCAAAAAAAAGGCACGAGAAAAGAAACCCGCTAGATTGAAAACCTGAAAGGACGGTCTAGGCAAAAATCAGGGTGTGCATATATATATATATATATATATAAAATAAAAAATAAATAAATAAATAAATAATAATGAAATAGGGGACAGTCTCATACGAGACACCTATGTCTCATACGAGACATGTCAGTCAGCAGACATATTTTTCTCTTTCTTGAACAAGAACTACGATGACCTGAGCTCCTTATTTAATTAATGTAAAAGGAGAACATAGGCAGCCTTTTAGCCTGGTCTATTCAATAAATGAAATCAAAATCTTGTCTTTCTTATTAACTGAATGCATTTCAAGAAGGCAATAGAGAAATTTCTAACATGAACACCTGTCACGACCCGAAAACTAGGCTCTATTTTATTGGTAATAAGTAATTATTATTTATTTATTTTCTTATTTATTTATCTAAATTATTATTTATTTAAATATTTATATGTGCATTTTATGTTCATCATAATTATGCTTAGCATTTTATTTGAGTCATTCGGGTTAGTGTAATATTGTTGGGTCTTAATAGTTAGTAGGGAGTGTAAGTATTTGTGTGTAGTGTAGAGGAGGGGCCTAAGTGTAAGTTTTGGAAATAATTCTCCTACTCCCTCTCTTCTCCCTCACCCCCCCTACTCTTTCACCCTCACTCTTTCATTTCTCTCTCTCCCAGCTTTCTCCCTCTCCATTTGTCAAGAAAAGGGTAAGTTTTCTTTCTCTCTTCTCTCTTCATTTTCTTCATCTTCCTCCCATTATCTCTCATTTCTCATAACTTGAATCTTGTTTAGATCGTCGATAGGATCGCGTAGAGTCAAAAATATTTGAAATCCATCAACTTTGAGAAAATCCGGGTAAGTTGCTTTTCCCCCATTAATATGCTAAATTGTTCATATCATGCTCATATAATGCTTTAGTTGTTATATTTGAAGTTTGATTGAGTTTGGAATTTATTTGGATTTTTGGTTAAAAATGGTGATTATATAAAGGTTGGGATTTAAACCTTGATTTGGGTTTCTAGATGTGTTATTTTGGTCCTATTCAAGTTTATAAGTTGTTTTGGTTCATTGTTATGCTTATTGGAAGTCTTGATTTTGAGTATTTGAGAAATGGTAAGAATTTTGGGTTGTTTGGGTGCCATTTTCGGGTATGTATGAACCCAGGAAGAAATCTGGGCATTGTTCTTCTGGCACGGTCGTGCCCCTTTATTTGGCACGGTCGTGCCAATATTCACTTTTCTCTCGTCATGTTTGGCACGGTCGTGACACTTTCTTAGGCACGGTCGTGCCAAGCTGGGACTCTGATATATTCTTCCCTTTTCTTCTAAAACTGTTTCCCCCATAACTTCTTCGTCCGGACTCCATTTTAGGCGTGTAAACTATCGTTTCGAAGCTCTCTCCGATTACTACAAGATGGTATAGGTTGTTCAGTTAAGTTCTAAGTTTTATACTTCGGGATTTTATTGGGTGTTTGAGGTTAAGAGGAGTTGTATCGATCCATTGTGAACAAGTTTTGTAAATCCAATTGAGTGACTTTATTGAGTTGTTATGATCATTTTGGGATATAAGTGAGGACTTCATACTTTGAGACCCTTTAATTGAACGTTATTTTACTGATCGGATTGATTTTAGAATAAGACTTGGTCTAGGTTTTAGGTGATATCCTATAGTACCTAGAGGGTTGTTTTGGAACACTAAAGTGTAGGGTTTAGTCCAGTCGTGATCATGTTCTAATAAGGGTAACCTTTTGGATTCGCTTGGGTACTTACGGTTTGATTAACCTTAAGATGCATTCATTCGGATTTCTTATTTGGAATTCCAGATGTGATGAGATGGTTGAGTCCATAGTCCTAGTATATCTTTTGAGTAAATGTTTATGGACATTTTGGTAATAGTCATTGTACCATTGGTGAGCGACCGTTTGGGTTGTGCTCTTTATGATTAACTCGTGGGTATCATCTTTAGGATGTGTTTGGTATGGGTCCTTGTCTTGGAACCATCTTGTTTAATGATCAATGTTGTTGTGCTCTTTATGAGAAATTCCGTTTATCGTTGTTGTGCTTGTATGAGAAACTTCTTGTGTTCGTTGTTGTTGAACTCTTCATGAGAAATTGTTTGCATCTTTATGGTGATTAATTGGTGTGGTTCCCTACTTTGGAACCCTAAGTTGTTTAATTAAGCTAGTATTATTTCTTAGCATTTAATTGGAAGCCCAGCTGGCATATTTGTTGCATCGGGCGATGGGAAGGATTATAATGGCAAAGCCAAGTCTATTATAATGTTGACCATTGTTTTACCCTTACTATACCCCCTTTTCCAGATTGGCCTTGGAAGGGTTAAGTTAAGCTTCCTTTGTGAATGTATCTAGCTATCGGGCATAACTTTGTGTCATGGTCCTTGTCCTTTGTGACACTCTTATGGTTATTGGTTTCGGTACCGGGGTTTTCTCTTCGGCTTTCATGCTATTATGAAGATGTTGATTGGTTGATCATTGAAGCTGCGCAGCGATCCTTTATTTGGATGTTCCGGTTTGGAAAACCTTGGCTATATCCTTTGTTATGTGTTTATTTCCGCTGCTATCTGATATGTGATAATTGCTATGTGCTATGTGATATTTATTATTGTTTATTGCTTATTGCATATTAGCATGTCATGTAGTTGCATTAGTAACTTACTGAGATTTATTCTCACCCCGTTTCTTGTTTCAAATTGTTTTCCTTAACCCCCCCCCCCACCCAGGAGGAAAAGGATTAGGATTCGCGGATCGAGGAGGACGTCGAGAGGATTGAGATTTTGGGTAGGTTGTTTGATCGGTTTGCATTATTTAAATGTGTAACCATTTTGGGATAGTTGTACCAAACAATGACGTCACTAAGAATTGTATATTTTACTTTATTGGGCATAAACTTGTGGAAGTTTATGATAGTTGTAATTGGTTTTTATCAAACTTGGTTTTGTAAAACTTTGGATCATCACCTTTTGGTATCAAATGGAATTTTAATTTCAGTATTTCTCAGTTTTGGTTTTAGAGTCGACGTCCAGATCGCGGTCTCGGGCCTGCGGGGTCCGGGGTCGCGACAGTTGGTATCAGAGCTATGGTTTAGCTCTATGTATAAGTATAGGTGGACTAGAATGACCTAGGAGGGTAGATGGGTTCGGAGTGAGTAACGATGAGTATTTTATGCAGGTATTTGTTTGTGATGGCTAGAAGAAGAGCTGGTGAAGGCATCAGTGGGACTCAGAATCAGAATGGTCTACGGGAAGAAAACCATGTAATGTTTTAGGACAGGTTTGAAGCGGCCGTGAAAGCAATTCATGACCAAGGGCCGAGAGAGGAACATGTAGCACCTCCGCGATATGGGTTGGAGCAGTTCTTGAAGTTGAAACCAAGTGAGTACGACGGTGAGCCTGATGTGAAGAAGGCCGAGCTATGGATAGAATCAATGGAAAAAATCTACGAGATCTTTGGTTGCACTGATGAGGATAGGGTTCTGTTTTCAGCTTATAAGCTCGTGGGGGGCTGCGGAACATTGGTGGAAGGCACTGAAGACCAGTTGGGATGCGACTCTTGTACCATACCCTTGTGAGTGGTTCGTGAGGAAATTCAAGGAACATTTTATCTCTCTAGTGAATCAAAACCGAAAAGAGATCGAGTTCCTCAGCTTGGAGCAAGGCATGATGTCAGTAGCACAGTACTCAGCTAAGTTCACAGAATTAGTCAGGTGTTGTGAATACCTTGTGCGGACCGAGGAGCAGAAAGCAATGAGATTAATCAGGGGTTTGAAGACATCCATCCGGACTCAGTTTATAGCACAGCGGATTCAGACTTATCAGGATGCGGTGGATCGAGCCTACTTGATTGAGCAGGATATTGGGGAACACAAAAGGAAGACTGAGAGGGTTAACCCGGGTAAGCAAGGAGGGCAGAGTGAGTCACAACAGCAACATTCAGATAACAGAGGTAATTCTGGAGTGCAAACTCGATTCAGAAGGCAACTTCAAGGGCAACCAACAGTAGGAAATCGAGGTTCTAATAAGGGGACACGAAATGGGAAAGTCTGCAGCTACTGTCAGAGGAAAGGACACTCAGAAGACAAGTGTTGGAAGAAGCAAGGAAAATGTGTGAAGTGTGGTCAGTTGGGACACTTCATCAAAGATTGTCCGAGGTTTAGAGTTCAGTCATGGGGGGCAGGAACTGGAATACCACAGGGTCAGAAGAGGGATGCTTCGGGAAACCCTAAAAGTTCAGGGTAGGGTATTTGCGACCAATCAGCACTCACCAGGTAACGGATAAATTTCAGGAGGTATTATTTTGCGTCGTGAGAGCGAGCGCGTGCATTTTAGGATCATCGCATTTATGTGTTTCTATGCATTAGTTGCATTTATTTTTTCTGAGTCTTTGACTATGTGTTGTAGGTGTCTACTCCTATGGAGGAGTTTAGGGTATCTGATGAAGTCTTATGTGCTTATGATGTGCTTAAGTATGGTTATGTCTTACCTGCTAAATTAGCCAGGTTGCTATTACAAGATTTTGATGTTACTCTTGCTTTAGTTGATTGTTGTAGGAAGATGGTTATATTCTCCATTCCTGATTTCTTAAAATTATTTGAGACCGTTCCTTTGCGTAGAGTTATACCTAATTTTTTTTTTATTGAAATCCGAGTATTTAGCTTCGGTCAAATAGTTGGGTGTAATTATCATTGTAAGGTTTCTACTTTCTTCTAAATAGTACCTAGTGTTTGAGGAGAAGCTTGGGTTAAATTGGGTTGTTGTGGTACAAGGTTGTAATGCTAATATTTAGATCAATATCCATATTGTATCGGTTGGGTTATAGGAGTTGAGGATTCAATGAGGATCTTTTGAGGAAAATTTTAGTCACTTTTAGTACATCTCCGTGAATGCATCGGAATGGATTAGTATGGAGAGGTGTACGATTTGTTATGGATGATGAGTTTGTTGTAGGAGTTATGATCATTAATGGTGGTAAGCGTGTTAAGTTAGAAAGGACTAAGTACATTTTGGGAGAGTAATAATTTCTCAATCTATGTTAAAGGCATTTCGAAATTTTGGGTAGATAGTGGTTCTATGGTTCTAAATCCCTTCTTGGTGGCGTTTCCCGAATTGGATCAAGGGTATGTGAAGGAAGTTGATTATCAATACTTGGGCATAATTAAGGAATATCATGAATTGGTCTTGGGTCAGTTGGAACGTTACTAGCTAATTGGGTTATTACGAACCGGCCATCAGAAAGGGTTGGGGATCGCTAGAGCTTGGTGAAAATGAAGATTTTTTTAGAAAGAAAATCGCCTAGGGTTGAGAACTCTCGCAAACGAAGTATGAAATGTGATTTTAAAATCACTTTCAGCGCCTGATATTGGCTCTGATCTGCGTAAAAACAAGGATACCTAGTACGAGACATCCATCCCTCATACGAGAGATCCTCAGAAATATCCCAGAAAACCCTGTTTTCTTGGGAAATTCCAGAAAAGCCCTGCTTTTAACAAAATTATCAGGAAAGCCCTTCTTTCAACAGAAAGGTCAGAAAAAACCCTGCTTTTGACTGAAAGGTCGAATCTGAACCCGGTTCAAGATGGAACATTGAGTCATCAACAAAGGAATATTTTCAGAATTGGAACAAGAAAAGTTGTTTCTCAGTACGAATTTATTCTCACTGCACATCCAAGATCATGGGTTAGCAACGAAGTCTATATCAGCAAACTCTAAATCCCATGACTTTCATCGAGACGTATGTTAATGACACAGGATTTACAATCGGGTATCCCACGACTATTATCAAGACGTAAGTTAATAACACAGGATCCCACCATTTAGAGTCCCATAATTTCCATTGAGACGTATGTTAATGGCATAGAATTCACTTTTCTGACGGAAAGGCAGTCTCGTCGGAAGGAGAAGCAAGGTCCAAGTAACCCTCAGAGTCCCATAATTGTCATCAAGGTGTAAGCTAATGACATAGGATTCATATTTTCAACAGGAAGGCAGTCGCGTTGAAAGGAAAAGATAGATCCGAGTAATTGGTGTCTCCAAAACCTAGAATCCCTTAATTGTTATCAAGGCGTATGCTAATAACATAGGATTCACATCAGAACTGAAGGCGGTTCGTTATCAACAACAGGGTATATTTAGAATTGGAGTCAAAGAGATTGATTCCTCAGTATGGATTGCAACTGGAGACGGTTCGTCATCAACAAAAAGGAGTATATTTAGAATTGGAGTCAAAGAGATTGGTTCCTCAGTATGGGTTACTCTCTAAACTTTAAACTTTACTTACTGCAGTATTGTTTTCGAAATTCTTTTCAAAATACCTCAAGCCTCCATTTTTGCATGTTTTGGAGTCGAACTACGTTTGGTCTGATTTCCTTCCAAGGAATACGTATGCAGATTTCTAGCAGGACCATACCCAAAGTTCTAAATGGTGTCTTTTCTATCGACGACGTTACATCATTCATAAGTATCATCGTCGAGGGGCTCTGTAGACACCCCATTTGGAATGTTCCTTCATAATCACACTACTTCTGTGTCTCGCCTTTGATTTGGGTTAAAACTCGTTAAGTTTGACAGGTTTCATTAGGTTTCTAACTGACTCCGTTAGTCAAGGATCAAAACGAACATCAAAACTACTGCTGAAGGGCATAAATGTGATTCCACCACATAGATGCCTCGTACGAGACATTGATGTCTCGTACGAGATATCCCCCCTTGACAGTCGGGTTTTGGTCAGTTTCCTTGTTGATCTCAACCCCTTTTATTGGCAAACACTCAAGCAATCCGGGAAAAACCTAATGAGCTATCCTAGAGTCCAAAAATACCTCCTTGGAAATCATGTCCTTGATTCCCATCCAAAATTACCTTCTTGACTTAAACCCTAGGTCTAGAACTCCTATAAATATAGAGGTTCTTGAACCGAAAAAGCTCTAGAATGGTTATTCACCCAAAACCACTCCAAATCTGATCAAAGAAGTCCTCATAATCATCCTCTCTCCCTCACCCACAAAATTCAAACCCTAATAACACCATTCAATCCAAATTCATCGGATCATCAAGGCCTTTAGTCAAGGCCATCCATAGGATTCTCGAAAAACGCTTAGGTAAAACTCTTTGTTTTCTACCTTCTCATCTCCTTCTTTGTTTTGAAGTAGTGTGATTCCATTAAAGGATCAGCCTAGATCCTCTCCAATTCATGGAGATGGTCTCGAAGCATATGATCCGACATTCCAAATAAATAGGAAACTATTTATTTGGTTCCTTTTGCGTACGTTTTATATGATTTTGAGACAACGATGATGATTTCTTAGCAAGACCAATCCTAGATTGGGTGAATTGGGTGCTCTTTGACCTTCCCAATTCATAACTTAACCCCCGAATCCAGATATCACGATCCGTGTTCCATCAAACATGGTGGCGACTCACAATAATCGAGCAACAATCAAGCCCTTACGACCCGAAGCGAGAGGCGGCGGGGGTGCACGCTCACAGATGAGAATGGAAACATCACAAGAAACAAAGCTAGGTTGGTTGCACAAGGATATAAACAAGAAGAAGACATTGACTACGATGAAACTTTTGCCCCTGTTGCATGATTTGAAGCTATAAGGATATTTTTAGCATATGCCTCTTACAAAAAATTCAAGCTTTATCAAATGGATGTGAAGAGTGCATTTCTCAACGGCGAACTTCAAGAAACTGTCTATGTTGCTCAACCGCTCGGATTTGAAGATCTCAAATTTCCACATCATGTCTACAAAATTCAAAAGGCTTTGTATGGAGTCAAACAAGCTCCACGGGCATGGTATGATACTCTATCTAAATTTATCCTAGAGAAAGGTTTTAAGCATGGTAAGATCGACACAACTTTATTCATTGCTAAATATCATGATCATACTTTACTTGTTCAAATTTATGTCGATGATATTATTTTTGGTTCTACTAATGAATTGTTGTGTAAGCGTTTTGAGAACCTAATGAAAAGTATATTTGAGATGAGCATGATAGGAGAATTAACATTCTTCCTTGGACTTCAAATTAAACAATGTGCTGAAAGCATCTTCCTCAACCAAGCAAAGTACACTAAAGATCTTATAAAGAAATTCGGACTTGAAAATGCAAAGGCATACGACACTCCTATGGCTGCTGGTAACATGATAGATAAGTACTTGAAAGGTAAGAAGGTTGATCAAACCTTGTATCGAGGTATGATTGGCTCTCTCCTATACTTAACTGCTAGTAGGCCAGATATCATGTTTAGTGTTTACGTTTGTGCTCGCTATCAAGCAGATCCTAGATAAGCACATCTTATTGCTGTAAAACGTATTAATCGATATTTATCTGGGACTATTAACCTTGGACTTTGGTATTCCAAAGATTCGAACTTTGATCTTATAGGTTACTCAGATGCAGACTATGCAGCATGTACCATTGACAGGAAAAGCACAAGTGGGACTTGTCATTTTCTCAGAAATGGACTCGTTTTATAGGCAAGCAAGAAACAAGCCTCAGTCTCCGTATCTACCACTGAAGCTGAATATATAGCTGCTGGAAGTTGCTGATGCCAAGTGCTTTGGATGAAACAACAATTGGTCGACTACGGAATCAAAGAAGAAAATTGTCCAATTTATTGTGATAATACATCTACCATTGCTATGTCCAACAACCCTGTCATGCATTCGAAGACCAAACACATTGATATCAAATACCACTTTCTCAAGGATCATGTTGAAAAAGGTAACATTTATCTAGAGCATGTGAGTACTGACAATCAAATTGCAGACATTCTCACCAAGACTCTGGATTTCAAGAGATTTAGGTTTCTCAAAGGAGAAATGGGTATTCTTGAACTCTAAAAACTTGTCCTTATGATTTATGTACTTATTTTGGGTTTCTCCAAGTTTCTCAAATAAGTAGGTAACAAGTCAGTGGCAACCACATTATAGCTGACCGCTAGAAAGCTACCACAATATCAAATACCACTATTACTCTCGACCGCTTCACGTCGACTGCGAAGATCAAGGCTTCCATTCATGCCTACCGCATGATACATGACCGTATGGGAAAATGATGACATGTGTTCATTGCTTTTGAGAAGGTTTACAAGTTGGCTGACCACACTTCATACGGTCTGTCACTTTCCTCGACCGCACATTTACGGTCAGCTCCTCTTACTACTTACCGCACTGTTGGATTCCAGGTAAGTATTCTAACCTTAGATACTTAGGAGTGGTGATGATTTGACTTCAAGGGTATAAAGGTAACTTTAATTTTTCCCTCGCTTTTATTTAATTCAAATCATTGTTATATTATTGCTCCGCCGTCATTGGTTCTCACTTAGAGACGAAATGACTATTTTCTGACAAATCTTGTCACGACCCGAAATCTAGGCTCTATTTTATTAGTAATTAAATGATTTTTATTTAATTATTTGCTTATTTATTTATTTAAATTATTATTTATTTAAATATTTTGTGTTCATTTTATGTGTTATAATAATTTGTGCCTAGCATTTATTCGAGTTATTTGGGCTAGTGTGGAAGTGTTGAGTCTTAATAATTAGTAGGGAGAGTAGTATTTGTGTGTAGTGTTGTGGAGGGGGCCTAAGTGTAAATGTTTGAAATTTTTCCCTACTCCCTCCCTATACCTTCCCTCACCTCCCTCACCCTACTCTTTCACTCACTCACTCCACCCCATTCCCTGGAAAACTCTCTCTCTCTCTCCAAGCTTTGGGTAAGTTTCTTCTCTTTCTTCTCTCTTCATTTTCTCCTTCTTCCTCTCATCTTCTCTCATTTCTTAAATCATGAACATTGTTTAGATCGTCGCTAGGATCGCGTAGAGTCAAAAAGATTTGAATTCCATCAACTTTGAGAATTTGCAAGTAAGTTACTTTTCCCCCATTTAAATGCTAAAATGTTCATATCATGTTTATATGATGATTTATGTGTTATATTTGAAGTTTGGTTGAGTTTGCAATTTATTTGAAATTTAGTTGGGTTTTTGATAAAAAATGGTGATTTTGGAATGTTGGGTTTGATTCTTTGTTTTGGGTTGATGAATGGTATATTGGAGTCCCCACCCTAGTTATAAATGGTTTTTGGTACATTAGTATGTGAGTTGGGAGTGAGATTTTGGTTAAATGTGTTTTGGGTTGAAAATGGAAGAACCCATCTTGTTCTTCCCGATTTCTGGCGATTCCGGCATGTTGGGCGACCGCACAAAACTTCCTGGGCGGCCGCGCATCTTTCTGAAGGCTTTTGTTCTTGTTTTGAGACTCTTTGGGCGACCGCACAACCCAACGTGGGCGGCCGCACAGATCTCTGAAAAATTTACATTTTGTTAAATTGTGTGACTAAAGAATGCGTTGTGATCCAATTCTTGGGTGTCCTCCTAGTTGACCTTAGTGATCATTGTAGTACACTTTAGTGATAGAATTGGGTCCATGGTGATCTAGTTTGTGTTTGAAATTCATTAACTATTAATTGGGATTTTGGAGCACTTTATGGTGTATGATTGGTTATTTCATCTTCTTGGTGGTTATTTGGTATGATTCCCTACTTTGGAATCCTTGTTGTTTGATCGTGCTAGTATTTTATTACTTAGCAGTTATTTGAAAGTCCAGCTGGTATTTGTGGTTGTGTCGGGCGATGTGAGATATTGTGATGGCACCGGCCAAGTCCATTATGGTGTCGACCATTGTTTTGCCCTTATTTTCCTCTTCCAGATTGGCCTTGGTTGAGACGTTTGGAGCATGACTTTGTGGCATGGCTCCCGCCCTTTGTGGCACATTAGTTGTTATTGGTTCCGGTACCGGGGTTTTCTCTTCGGCTTTCATGCCATTATGAAGATGTTGATTGGTTGATTATTGAAGCTGCGCAGCGATCCTTTATTTGGATGTTCCGGTTTGGAAAACCTTGGCTATATCCTTTGTTATGTGTTTATTTCCGCTGCTATCTGTTATATGATAAATGCTATGTGATACGTGATAATTATTATTGTTTATTGCTTATTGCATCATAGCATGTCATGTAGTTGCATTAGTAACTTATTGAGATTTATCTCACCCCCTTTCCTTTTATCTTTGTTTTTCCTTAACCCCCCCAGGTGCTAAGGATTAGTCTCGCTGATCACGAGAAAGAGGACGTCGAGTGTGGATCCGTTCTTTTGGGGAAAGTTGTATAGGTTGGTTTACATTATATCAATGTGTAACCTTTTGGGGATATTTGTACCAAACATTGACGTCATTAGGATTTTGTATATTTGTATTCTTGTTAGCATAAACTTGTGGAAGTTTATGATAAGTTGTATTTGGTTTTTATCAAACTCGGTTTTGTGAAATTTGGATCACCACCTTTTGGTATTAAATGGAACTTTTAACTTTGGTATTTTGGAGTTTATTGTTAAGTCGACGTCCAGATCGCGGTCCCGGGGCCCGCGGGGTCCGGGGTCGCGACAGTTGGTATCAGAGCTATGGCATTAGCTCTAAATATAGGTCTAGGTGGATTAGTACGACCTAGGTGGGTAGTAGTGTGCGGAGTGATTAACGGTTGATGTCTTATGCAGGTAATTGTTCTCAATGTATGGAAGAAGAAATAGAGGAGGTGCTAGTGGGGCACAGAATCCGAATGATACAAGGGATGAAGCACGTGCCATGTTTCAAGGCATGTTTGAGGCGGCCATGAAGGCCATTCATGATCAAGGTCCGAGGGTAGAGCAAGCACCACCTCGTTATGGATTGGAACAATTTTTGAAGTTGAAACCGGTTGAATTCAATGGGGAACCCGATGTTCGGAAAGCTGAGCTATGGATTGAGTCTATGGAGAAGATTTATGATGTGTTTGGGTGTTCGGATGAGGACAAGGTCCGGTTTGCGGCTTACAAGCTTGTGGGAGCCGCCGAGCATTGGTGGAAAGGTATTAAAGCTACTTGGGATGATACTCACACGGTGTATGCATGGGAGTTGTTCGTGCGCAAGTTCAAGGAGTATTTCATTCCGGTTGTTGATCAGAATCGAAAGGAGATCGAGCTACTCAACTTGGATCAAGGTGTGTTGTCTATAGCACAATACTCGGCTAAGTTCATAGAATTAGCCCGGTATTGCGACTATTTGGTAAGGACCGAGGAACAAAAGGCTATGAGATTTATTCGGGATTGAAGACCTCCATCCGTACTCAACTAATTGCTCAACGGATCGTGACTTTCCAAGATGCGGTGGACCGAGCCTATTTGATAGAGCAAGATATTGGGGAGCATAAGAGGAAGACCGAGGTAGCTAACCCGAGCAAGCCGGGAGGGCAAAGCAAGTCACAACCAAGGATTGATAATCGAGGTAACTTTGGGGGACAATCTCAGTCCCGAGGGCAACCGATCTCAAGGAACCCGGGTACCACTTCCGGGAACCAAGGGAGCCAAGTTAGGAGGCTTTGTTCGTATTGTCAAAAAGAAGGTCATTCTGAAGACCGTTGTTGGAAGAAGCAAGGAAGGTGCACCAATTGTGGTCAAATGGGTCATTTTGCAAGGGATTGTCCGAGGAATAGGATTCAACCAACGGGGTTAGGAGCTGGAGCTCCTCAGGGTCAGAAAAGGGACGCTGCGGGAAAGCTCAAGGTCCAAGGGAAAGTGTTTGCAATGAATCAACAACAAGCGACCGATGATCCATCCGTTATTGGAGGTATTATTTCTGTGTCTAATGTGAGCGCACGAGTGTTAGTAGATCCAGGATCATCTCATTCATACATTTTTGTGCAATTTGCTTCCATGTTAAATGCTGCATTCGAGTCTTTACCGTACGTGCTAGAGGTGTCGACCCCTATAGGAGAATGCTTGATTTCTGATCGAGTCTTCCGTGCTTGTGATGTGGTTATTTGTGGTCGAGTCCTTTGTGCGGATTTGGTAGTTCTTCCTATCCAAGACTTTGATGTCATTTTGGGTATGGATTGGTTGAGCAAGTTTCACGCTTCTGTTGATTGCCGTAAGAAAACTGTTACTTTTTCTATTCCCGATGTGCCTAAATTTGTGTTTGAGGCTAGTCCTCTGGGTAGAAAGGTTCGCTTAATTTCTTTTATAAAAGCGAGACGATTATTGCATAGTGGTTGCGAGGGGTATTTGGCTAGTGTTCTTGATACTAGGAAAGAATCCCCTAGTTTTGATAGTGTTCGGGTAGTTCGGGAATTTCCCGATGTTTTCTCTACCGAGTATGAGATGCCTCCCGATCGTGAGATTGAGTTTTGTATAGATCTTTTGCTGGGTACGGCTCCGATTTCGAAAGCGCCTTATAGGTTAGCTCCCGCTGAGTTGAAGGAGTTAAAGGTTCAGTTGCAAGAGTTGCTTGACCGAGGGTTTATTCGCCCTAGTGTTTCCCCGTGGGGAGCACCGGTTTTATTTGTGCGGAAGAAAGATGGTTCGTTGAGGTTGTGCATCGATTACCGGAAGTTGAATCAGGTTACGGTGAAGAATAAGTATCCTCTACCGCACATTGATGATTTGTTTGATCAGCTTCAAGGGTCCGTGGTTTTCTCTAAACTTGATTTGAGGAGTGGGTACCATCAGTTGAAGGTTCGATCGGAGGATATCCGAAGACTGCCTTTCGCACTCGTTATGGTCATTATGAGTTCTTGGTTATGCCGTTTGGGTTGACTAACGCGCCGGCCGTGTTTATGGATTTGATGAACCGAGTTTTCCATCCTTATCTTGATTCGTTCGTGGTGGTTTTCATCGACGACATTCTTGTTTATTCGAAATCTCGAGAGGAGCATGAGCAGCATTTGAGAACTGTTTTATCCGTTCTTGCGAGGGAGAAATTATTTGCGAAGTTTAGTAAATGCGAATTTTGGCTCGAGAAGGTGTCATTTCTGGGTCATGTGATTTCTAAAGATGGGATTTCGGTGGATCCGTCAAAGATTGAAGCTATAGTGGATTGGAAGAGACCCGAGTCAGTGACCGAGATTCGTAGTTTTCTGGGTTTAGCCGGTTATTACCGAAGGTTTATTGAAGGGTTTTTGAGGATTGCTACTCCGATGACGCAGTTGACCGGAAAGAATGTTCCGTTTGTGTGGACCGAGAAATGTGGCAAGAGTTTCGAGGAATTAAAGAAGAGGTTGACTACAGCACCGATCTTGACTTTGCCTAATGGGAGCGATGGCCTAGTGATTTACAGTGATGCTTCGAAAGAGGGTTTGGGTTGTGTGTTGATGCAGAATGGGAAAGTAATTGCGTATGCTTCGAGGAAGTTGACCCCTAGTGAGCAGAATTACCCGACTCATGATATGGAGTTAGCGGCGATAGTCTTTGCGTTGCACAAATGGAAGCACTATCTTTATGGGGCAAAGTTTGAGATTTTTACGGATCACAAGAGTTTGAAGTACCTTTTCTCCCAGAAAGAGTTGAACAACCGACAGCGCCGATGGATGGAATTGTTGAAGGATTATGATTGTACGATTTCTTATCATCCGGGGAAGGCGAATGTGGTAGCCGATGCGATTAGTAGAAAGTCTTATGTGGCTTCGATGATGGTTCGAGAATGGAAAATGCTTGAGGATGTTCGAGATTGGTCTCCTCGTGAATCGAGACATGGGGCTATTTTTGCGAATATTAGGGTGTATCCGACCCTAAGTCAGAGGATAAAAGAAGCTCAGAAAGAAGATCCCGAGTTGGTGAAGATAATGGGTAAATTGAAGGAAAAGAACTTCGAGGATTTTTCATTGAGTTCGAGTGGAGTTTTGACTTTTCGTGGTCGTTTGTGTGTTCCGGATGTGGATGGAATTAAACAGAGAGTTCTTGAAGAGGGTCACAAGTCGAGGTATACTATTCATCCGGGTAGTACGAAGATGTATCAGGATTTGAAGCAACAATTTTGGTGGATTAATATGAAAAGGGAAATAGCCGAGTTCGTATCTAGGTGTTTAACGTGTCAGCAGGTCAAAGCCGAGCATCAGAGACCCGCGGGACTACTTCAGCCGTTAGAGATTCCCGAGTGGAAATGGGAGCATGTGACTATGGATTTCGTTACGGGACTGCCTCGTACCCGTAGGAAGTATGACAGTGTTTGGGTAATAGTGGACAGATTGACCAAGAGCGCTCATTTCTTACCTATTGACATCAGATATTCGATGGAGAAGCTTGCGACCCTTTATATCGATGAGATTGTCAGATTGCATGGGGTTCCGGTTAGCATTGTGTCAGATCGAGACCCGAGGTTTACTTCTAGATTCTGGAAGGCGTTTCAGGAAGCTTTGGGTACGGAATTGCGATTCAGTACAGCTTTTCATCCCCAGACCGACGGTCAGTCCGAGAGGACTATTCAGATTTTGGAGGATATTTTGCGAGCGTGTGCGATAGACTTTTCTGATTCTTGGGATTCGCACCTACCGTTAGTGGAATTCTCCTACAACAACAGTTATCAGGCTAGTATCGAGATGGCTCCGTTTGAGGCTTTGTATGGAAGGAAGTGTAGATCGCCTATTTGTTGGGATGAGGTTGGTGAAGCGAGAGTTTTGGGTATTGATTTGCTTCGGGATTCGGTTGAGAAAGTTAGAGTTATCCGGGATAGATTGAAGACAGCCCAGAGTCGACATAAGAGCTATGCAGATAACCGAAGGCGAGATCTTAGTTTTCAGACCGGTGATTTGGTGTTCTTGAAACTGTCTCCAAAGGTGGGTATTCGTAGGTTTGGGAAGAAAGGCAAGTTGGCTCCGAGGTTTATTGGTCCGTTCGAGATCTTGGGAAAGGTTGGACTTCTAGCGTATCGTCTTGCGTTGCCGTCATCTTTAGACCGGTTGCATAATGTTTTCCACGTTTCTATGCTTCGGAAGTATGTTCATGATCCGTCTCACGTGTTACCGAGAGTACCGGAGGATATTGAGCCAGATATGACTTATGAGGAACGACCGGTTCGGATCCTAGATTCTAAAGTTCAAGAGTTGAGAAACAAAAGCATTGCGTTGGTACGAGTTCTTTGGAGGAATCATAACATCGAGGAGTCGACGTGGGAGCTCCGAGATGAGATCGAGAGGAAATTTCCGTGGCTTTTTGTTTAAGGTGAGTCTCGTTAAAATTCGGGTCGAATTTTCTTTAAGGGGGAGTGAATGTCACGACCCGAAATCTAGGCTCTATTTTATTAGTAATTAAATGATTTTTATTTAATTATTTGCTTATTTATTTATTTAAATTATTATTTATTTAAATATTTTGTGTTCATTTTATGTGTTATAATAATTTGTGCCTAGCATTTATTCGAGTTATTTGGGCTAGTGTGGAAGTGTTGAGTCTTAATAATTAGTAGGGAGAGTAGTATTTGTGTGTAGTGTTGTGGAGGGGGCCTAAGTGTAAATGTTTGAAATTTTTCCCTACTCCCTCCCTACACCTTCCCTCACCTCCCTCACCCTACTCTTTCACTCACTCACTCCACCCCATTCCCTGGAAAACTCTCTCTCTCTCTCTCCAAGCTTTGGGTAAGTTTCTTCTCCTTCTTCTCTCTTCATTTTCTCCTTCTTCCTCTCATCTTCTCTCATTTCTTAAATCATGAACATTGTTTAGATCGTCGCTAGGATCGCGTAGAGTCAAAAAGATTTGAATTCCATCAACTTTGAGAATTTGCAAGTAAGTTACTTTTCCCCCATTTAAATGCTAAAATGTTCATATCATGTTTATATGATGATTTATGTGTTATATTTGAAGTTTGGTTGAGTTTGCAATTTATTTGAAATTTATTTGGGTTTTTGATCAAAAATGGTGATTTTGGAATGTTGGGTTTGATTCTTTGTTTTGGGTTGATGAATGGTATATTGGAGTCCCCACCCTAGTTATAAATGGTTTGGTACATTAGTATGTGAGTTGGGAGTTGAGATTTTGGTTAAATGTGTTTTGGGTTGAAAATGGAAGAACCCATGTTGTTTTTCCCGATTTCTGGCGATTCCGGCATGTTGGGCGACCGCACAAAACTTCCTGGGCGGCCGCGCATCTTTCTGAAGGCTTTTGTTCTTGTTTTGAGACTCTTTGGGCGACCGCACAACCCAACGTGGGCGGCCGCACAGATCTCTGAAAAATTTACATTTTGTTAAATTGTGTGACTAAAGAATGCGTTGTGATCCAATTCTTGGGTGTCCTCCTAGTTGACCTTAGTGATCATTTTAGTACACTTTAGTGATAGAATTGGGTCCATGGTGATCAAGTTTGTGTTTGAAATTCATTAACTATTAATTGGGATTTTGGAGCACTTTATGGTGTATGATTGGTTATTTCATCTTCTTGGTGGTTATTTGGTATGATTCCCTACTTTGGAATCCTTGTTGTTTGATCGTGCTAGTATTTTATTACTTAGCAGTTATTTGAAAGTCCAGCTGGTATTTGTGGTTGTGTCGGGCGATGTGAGATATTGTGATGGCACCGGCCAAGTCCATTATGGTGTTGACCATTGTTTTGCCCTTATTTTCCTCTTCCAGATTGGCCTTGGTTGAGACGTTTGGAGCATGACTTTGTGGCATGGCTCCCGCCCTTTGTGGCACATTAGTTTGTTATTGGTTCCGGTACCGGGGTTTTCTCTTCGGCTTTCATGCCATTATGAAGATGTTGATTGGTTGATTATTGAAGCTGCGCAGCGATCCTTTATTTGGATGTTCCGGTTTGGAAAACCTTGGCTATATCCTTTGTTATGTGTTTATTTCCGCTGCTATCTGTTATATGATAAATGCTATGTGATACGTGATAATTATTATTGTTTATTGCTTATTGCATCATAGCATGTCATGTAGTTGCATTAGTAACTTATTGAGATTTATCTCACCCCCTTTCCTTTTATCTTTGTTTTTCCTTAACCCCCCCCAGGTGCTAAGGATTAGTCTCGCTGATCACGAGAAAGAGGACGTCGAGTGTGGATCCGTTCTTTTGGGGAAAGTTGTATAGGTTGGTTTACATTATATCAATGTGTAACCTTTTGGGGATATTTGTACCAAACATTGACGTCATTAGGATTTTGTATATTTGTATTCTTGTTAGCATAAACTTGTGGAAGTTTATGATAAGTTGTATTTGGTTTTTATCAAACTCGGTTTTGTGAAATTTGGATCACCACCTTTTGGTATTAAATGGAACTTTTAACTTTGGTATTTTGGAGTTTATTGTTAAAGTCGACGTCCAGATCGCGGTCCCGGGGCCCGCGGGGTCCGGGGTCGCGACAAATCTGATCTGCAGGGATAACCTCCCACTTTTCCACTTCTCCACTTCCCATAACCACCCATATACTCCCTTCCACCTTCTCTCTTGCCACTCTCTCTCTGCTCCACTCTCTGTCCACTTTCTATCTATACTTTCTCTCTTCTGCACCTCTCTCTCTTTGTTCGACTCTCTCTCTATTTCTTTATAAAAATTCATGGCCCCAACAGATAAATCTCACAAAAAATCATCCTCTTTCATTCCCTCATCTCAGAAATCCAAAATGGTATGATTTCCACCCTTAATCTCTTCATATTGTTGAATTTTTCGAATTGTTTTTGTTCTTGGTGGGTTTATTGCAACTTTTCATATTCTTCCTCCCATTCTTTATTTTGATGTTCTCTATGCCTAAATAATGCTTGATTCTTGCCTTAGTTCATCTTTATACATCTCTATGCATGTTTCATCATGTTTCTAGGGATTATTTGAAGCTTTTTACCAACTGGGTTTATAAAACTTTCGCCCCCACCCTTCCTTATTTCATCAATTTCTGGTATTTTGAATGTTTATTTCACAAAATTGATGTTATTTTCGCCTTTAATCGGGCTTTTAGAAGCTATATATATTTTTTTTTGATTTTTGGCACTATTTTCCACGAATCTGGGCTTCGGCTACAGTAAAATTCTTCGTGTTCATATTCGTGTTCTTCGTGTTCTTGAGCTTTTAGTTTTTGATCCATCTTCTTGGGAACACACACTCAAAAGGTGTTTGTGCATGTTTTGATTCTCTGAGTTTTATTTCTTTCAAATTTCTTTGTTTTCAAAAATTTGGTCTCCAAAGTATGTGGACCGCATGGTCTCCATTACCGCATATTTTTCTCCTTACCGCTTGCTTTCCTCTTACCGGGTGTCCCTTACCGTTAATGCCTACTGTTGGTCACTTGCCGCACCATCAAGAAAGTTGTTGGTCCCAAAGGGCAACAAGGGTATAGAACCGCTAGAGGGGGGGTGAATAGCGGTTTAAAATCTTTTTCGAAATACCCTTGAAAATCAACCAAGTACTTATCAGTTTGGTCCATTGCGGTTTAAAGCACTATAACCGCTCAGATAAAATGCACAGCAGAGTTTTGCGGTTTTGGCCAAACTGAATTATAAAGAGTTGGGCGGTTTAAGTGGTTGAAAAAGGAATGATGTAACTGACAAGGCACAACTGAAGTATCACAAAAGTATGCAAATCATTTATCAAGTCATTTCACATGAAAGTAAATAAAGCTCATAAACATAAATGTAAATGACAAGACAAAAAATAAAGATCAAGAACACACAATTTGAAGAGGTTCGTTCTTGAAAGAACTACGTCCTCTACCTAGGTGGTTAGCCTAGGATTTTCTAATAGCTACTAGACTTGTATTGATTTAGAGGAGTTTTTACAAGATTACAAAAGAATCCAAACTCTAAATAAACAATCTAACCTAACAATGCTATTATAACAACCTGTGTTTTCGAGGTATATAATCTATAAGAAAATATACTCCGGGTGTGTAGTGTGGAAAGAAATCAAGAGCTCAAAATATCTAAGTGATGGTGAGCAAATGATTACTTTCTGTGCAAGGCTGAGTAGTGATGATTTGAAGGCTTGAAGCTTTGATGAAGAACTCTGGGTTTGCTAAGGAGATGATGAAGATATGAATATCTGGGTTTTCAATCTTCAAAGAAAACTTGAATACTTGGGATATTCTCTTTGAAGCTCAGCAACCTTCAATGTTGAACAATGAAGGCTATTTATAGTGAAGGCATTAGTGACCGTTGGACAATGAGGTGAGTCATTGTATGGCGGTTTAATGCGCTGTCACAATCCCATTGGTTGACCTGTCACTGTCGTCCTTTGCTTTTGCTTTGTGGCAGGAAGTTGTTGGATCACTACCTGACATTGTCCTTTTAGTTGTTGAAAAGTACAACGGTAACTTTTCAAAAAGCGAGACAAACCGACATTCCAAGAATAACTGAACCATGACTTGAAGTTTAAGGACAAGTCACCCGTCATTCATTTTTACGGTTGAAAAGCGAATGTTTGTCTTTAAGGAGTAAATGACAGCAATAACTTCTTCAATTTCTTGGTCGGCGGTTCCACCAGATGCATGTGCGGTTTCATGAATGAACTTGAAATGCGGTTTCATCAAAGACACAAACTGCGGTTTGATGAAGGACTTAAGGCACCATGCTGGCGGTTTGAAGATGGCGGCTTGAGGGACACTAAAACCGCTATGAATAAACCGATTATAACTCAGCCTAACTACTAAAAATCTAGAAATGGACTTGTCTAAAAATTGAAGTAAAACTTCATTACATGTAAACCTAAAGTCCATAAAAAGACACGTGGAATGGGTCAATCAAATTAGGTGGGTGTACTAACGATGAATCCTAACAATCTCCCCCTATTTGATTGATGCCATTACCACACTATGATAGAGCAAACATTGTACTTGGTAAGAACATGCTCAAAAGAGTATGTATTGAAACTGCATGTCCCAAGTCAAATGCACACACAATGCTATACCATAGATTTCTAATCTATCAAAAACAAAGGAAATGAAAAACAGATAGATAAAAAATTCATTCAGATGCATATAAAGAGATATGATTATGAGAATCAGATATGCATGTTTAAACTGAATGTTTAAAACACATACACTTAGAAAATTTTTCATGATGAATAGTGCATGAGTTTTTAGAAATGCATTGTTCCACAAACAAGTAGTTTGAATAAACAAGGTTTTGGAATATTGGATGCAATGCATTCATTTTCATTATAATCCTTCAAATGTTTTAGAAGTTACAAATTACAAGGAAAATAATGAAAGGAAAAAACTGATTACAAAAGGTAGAAAGAATTCTAATCAGTTCTATCAGGAACCCTAGCGGCGGCTTGGATAACGGTTTGAGCATCAGAAGGCTCAACTATGCTGGAGGTTTCAAACACATATTCAGCTGACTTGAGACGAAGATGGGTCAGTTCATTTACCTTCTCTAAGATTTTCTCAGAAAGCTTTTTCAGGTCGTTGGCATACTGAACTAAGTAGTCAGTTGATGAAACCGTTAGATCAGCTAGTTGGTCTAACTTATTCTCCAGAGCCTCATTCATTTCTTGGGCCGCTTCAAGTCTGAGGGAAGACATCTCATTCAGAGTTTCAAGCAGAAGGGTTTCAATTTTGAATTCCATTCTCCCAATACGAGGGTCAACAGCATTCTCCCTCTTAATGGCATCAATAAGGAAAGGCGGAGAGGAAAGAAATGCGGATTGGGTAGAAAAAGAATCCAGCACAAACTGAATCTTCACAGGATCAGTTTCAAAACGGGAGGAAGGGAAAGGAATGATAGAAAATGAAGTGTAGAGAAGAGAAGGGGAAATGGAAAGAAGTTGGGTATTAGAGAGAGGAAAGGAAGAATAAGGAGAGAACTGCCATCTATAAAGATAAGGAAAGACAATGCAGTTTATTCTAAAGAAAAATTGAGAGCCGAGAGAGAAGATGAACTCAACTGCCAGATCTTCAATAATTTGATCAAGAGTTGAAGCAATCAGTTGATCTGAAGCAGCTTGAGACTCATTGGCTGGAAAGATTGCAAATGGATTTGGACGACCAGACTTGAGTCGTTGCTCTTCATGCTTGTTAGCGGCTCTGATGATGGCTCCATGGCGGTTGGCTTTGGAAGTAGTAGCTCTAAACTTCTTCAGGTAACCCGCTATGTCCTGTGCATACTTCTTTTTCAAACCACGCGGTTTTGGAGACCTAACTGCAACTGTGAATTTAGGCAGAACCGAAGGGGCAGAGATGTTGATCAGTTGTGGTTGAGCCGATGGTTGAACTGCTGAAGCAAAAGGCAGTGTAGGGGATTCAGAAGGTGAAGGAGTGTGCTCTGGTGAGTCAAACTCTAGCTTTCGCTTTAATGAAGGAGTAGCGGTTTCAACCAGCATGGGGTCTATTCCAGCCTTTCTCATTTCAGCTCTTTCTCTCAACTCCTTTGCAAATGGGCCTTCAGTGGGTGAATGATCCTTCTTGTCAGAAGCTTCAGTGAAGTCCATTGCACTAGGTGGCCTTGATTGCCAGTGCTCCACAAAGTCATATTTCTTTACTAACCTTTTCTTCTTCTTCAGCGGTTGAACCTCAAGATTATCATCATCTTGCTCCGGTTCATCTTGGACTGCGTCAGACACATCAGTCTGCCCAGGCAATACTGCAGCCTCAAACTCATCAGTTTGCTCAGGCTGAACCGCACTTGTAGATACCTCGGTTTGTTCAACCGGAACCGCAGCCTCAGACACTTCAGTGCTCAGGCTCGGTTTGAGTAGGCGGTTTAAGATTGGGAAGAGTAGAAAAGATTAGCTGTAACTGTTCTTCAGTGAATTGAACAGTTGGCAGTTTGAGAGGGGATTTTGGAGGTGAGATAGGTTTGGGTTCAGAGGTGGAGGCTTTCAGTTTCCTTAACAGATTCACATCTTGTGCAAAGTTCATTGATTTTTCAACATTAGGCTTGATTGGGGAAAGGGGTTTTATCTGAGGTTTAGAAGGGATAGGAGGAGTTGGTTTTGTGAAGGGAATTGGTTTAGAGTAAGGTGGAAGCGGTTCAGAAGAGGGATTGGATAGAATGAGGAAGGATTTTGGTAAGGACGGTTTTGGAGGAAGAATGGATGAGGGTATGGAAGTTTCAGTAAGTTTGGCTTTCTTCTTTCTTGGAGCCGCGGTTTCCCTGGGTTAAGCCGCAGGAATTGCAGGCTCCCCCTCAACCGCAGACTCCCTCTCAATCGGAGCCTCAGTTCCATCCAGGCTAACTCCTAGCCTATTCAAAGTGGCAGTTTGAGCTGCTTCTCTAGCTCTAGTAGCAGCGGCTTGATCTGCTATGGCACCGGCATAAGGTTTGCCTAACTTATTGATCCGAGCCTCAGGAAAGGGACCTCTCTGTTCTTCAGGCAGAGGATCAGCAGACCATACCGCTTGTGCAAACCGCCATCCAAACGCGGTTCTAAAAGCATCAAGCTTTGAAGCACCAAACAAGGTCTTCTCATTCGGTTGCACCCACTCAGCTTCATTGGCCACAGAAGCCTTAAAGATCACAGAATCCTGATGAAGGAACTTAGTTAAGAGTTTGCAGTGAGTTCTGATCTTTGTTTTTCCCGGCTTTGGCAGAAGTATGGTGGCTGAGGGCATTAATCATTTCTTGCATGATGATCCTTGGCCAGTGCAGCTTCTTCCCTTTGTAGATAGCCACGCAGTAGTTGTACTGCTCAGAAGTGAAATTGTTGTGATTGCCATTCTTGCACATCACTCCAGTGTCTACTAAATCACACAACATCACCATTACTTCTCCAAACTCCTTCTTAAGGGTGGACTTAGTGTTGAAGACAGAGACCCCCAAAAGCTCCTCAGTAGTCCTGCTGACTAACTCTGGTTTGATGGAAAGAATTCCAGAGTTTTCTAACCCAGCCAGAATAGCAACCTTTGAAGCAGATAACACTACATCCTTTGTCGTGACATTGGACTTGATGGCATTTTCAGTCTTCACTTCCCCAGACTCTATGTCGCGACCCCGGACCCCGCGGGCCCCGGGACCGCGATCTGGACGTCGACTCTAACAATAAACTCCAAAATACCGAAGTTAAAAATTCCATTTGATACAAAAAGGGGTGATCCAAAGTTTTACAAAATCGAGTTTGATAAAAACCAAATACAACTTATCATAAACTTCCACAAGTTTATGCTAACAAGAATACAAATATACAAAATCCTAATGACGTCAATGTTTGGTACAAATATCCCCAAAAGGTTACACATTGATATAATGTAAACCAACCTATACAACTTTCCCCAAAAGAACGGATCCACACTCGACGTCCTCTTTCTCGTGATCAGCGAGACTAATCCTTAGCACCTGGGGGGGGGTTAAGGAAAAACAAAGATAAAAGAAACGGGGTGAGATAAATCTCAATAAGTTACTAATGCAACTACATGACATGCTATGATGCGATAAGCAATAAACGATAATAATTATCACATAGCACATAGCAATTATCATATAACAGATAGCAGCGGAAATAAACACATAACAAAGGATATAGCCAAGGTTTTCCAAACCGGAACATCCAAATAAAGGATCGCTGCGCAGCTTCAATTATCAACCAATCAACACCTTCATAATGGCATGAAAGCCGAAGAGAAAACCCCGGTACCGGAACCAATAACAAAATAATGTGCCACAAAGGGTGGGAGCCATGCCACAAAGTCATGCTCCAAACGTCTCAACCAAGGCCAATCTGGAAGAGGAAAATAAGGGCAAAACAATGGTCGACACCATAATGAACTTGGCCGGTGCCATCACAATATCTCACATCGCCCGACACAACCACAAATACCAGCTGGACTTTCCAATAACTGCTAAGTAATAAAATACTAGCACGATCAACAACAAAGGATTCCAAAGTAGGGAATCAAGCCAAATAATCACCAAGAAGATGACATGAACCAACAATACAAAATAAGGTGCTTCGAAGTCCAAAATAACAATCAATGAATTTCAAGCACAAACTTGATCACAAAGGACCCAATTCTATCACTAAAGTGTACTACAATGATCACTAGGGTCAACTAGGAGGACACCCAAGAATTGGAGCACAACGCATTCTTTAGTCTCACAATTTAACAAAATGTACATTTTTCAGAGATCTGTGCGGCCGCCCACGATGGGTTGTGCGGTCGCCCAAAGTGCCTCAAAACAAGAACAAAAACTCTCAGAAAGATGCGCGGCCGCCCAGGAAGTTTTGTGCGGTCGCCCAACATGCCGGAATCGCCAGAAATCGGGAAGAACAACATGGGTTCTTCCATTTTCAACCCAAAACACAAAACACCCAAAATCCAACACTCCCAACAAGATTTCTAAGGTACCCAAACATTATTTAAACAAAGAGGGGACCTTAACAACACCCTTAATCAACCAAACCCAAGATTAAATCAAGGTATTCATCAATTCACCATTTTCAACCAAAAACTCCATAAATTCCAAACAAATTGCAAACTCAACCAAACTTCAAATATAACACATTAATCATCATATAAACATGATATGAACATTTTAGCATTTAAATGGGGGAAAAGTAACTTACTTGAATTTTCTCAAAGTTGATGGATTTCAAATCTTTTTGAGTCTACGCGATCCTAGCGACGATCTAAACACGTTTCATGTTTTAAGAAATGAGAGAAGATGAAAGGAAGGAGGAGAAAATGAAGAGAGAAGGTAGAGAAGAGAAAATGTTTAGCTTTTGAGAGAGAGAGAGAAGAGTGCTGAGAGATGGGAGGGAGGAGTGTGAGGGAGATGGAGGTGAGGGAAGGTGTAGGGAGGGAGTAGGGGGTTTATTTTAAAAACTTACACTTAGGCCCCCTCTTTCACACTACACACACAAACACTACACTCCCTACTAACAATTAAGACTCAACACTTCCACACTAGCCCAAATAACTCGAATAAAATGCTAGGCATAAATATTATAACACATAAAATGCACACAAAATATTTAAATAAATAATAATTTAAATAAATAAATAAGCAAATAATTAAATAAAAATCATTTAATTACTAATAAAATAGAGCCTATATTTCGGGTCGTGACATTCACTCCCCCTTAAAGAAAATTCGACCCGAATTTTAACGAGACTCACCTCAAACAAAAAGCCACGGAAATTTCCTCTCGATCTCATCTCGGAGCTCCCACGTCGACTCCTCGATATTATGATTCCTCCAAAGAACTCGAACCAACGCGATGCTCTTGTTTCTCAACTCTTGGACTTTAGAATCTAAGATCCGAACCGGTCGTTCCTCATAACTCATATCGGGCTCAATATCCTCCGGTATCCTCGGTAACACGTGAGACGGATCATGAACATACTTCCGAAGCATAGAAACGTGGAAAACATTATGCAACCGGTCTAAAGATGACGGCAACGCAAGACGATACGCAAGAAGTCCAACCTTTCCCAAGATTTCAAACGGGCCAATAAACCTCGGAGCCAACTTGCCTTTCTTCCCAAAACGACGAATACCCACCTTTGGAGACACTTTCAAGAACACCAAATCACCAACCTGAAAACTAAGGTCTCGCCTTCGGTTATCTGCATAGCTCTTATGTCGACTCTGGGCTGTCTTCAATCTATCCCGGATAACTCTAACTTTCTCAACCGAATCCCGAAGCAAATCAATACCCAAAACTCTCGCTCACCAACCTCATCCCAACAAATAGGCGATCTACACTTCCTTCCATACAAAGCCTCAAACGGAGCCATCTCGATACTAGCCTGATAACTGTTGTTGTAGGAGAATTCCACTAACGGTAGGTGCGAATCCCAAGAATCAGAAAAGTCTATCGAACACGCTCGCAACATATCCTCAAGAATCTGAATAGTCCTCTCGGATTGACCATCGGTTTGAGGATGAAAAGCTGTACTGAATCGCAAATCTGTACCCAAAGCTTCCTGAAACGCCTTCCAGAATCTAGAAGTAAACCTCGGGTCTCGATCTGACACAATACTAACCGGAACTCCATGCAATCTAACAATCTCATTAATATAAAGGGTCGCAAGCTTCTCCATCGAATATCTGATGTCAATAGGCAAGAAATGAGCGCTCTTGGTCAATCTGTCCACTATTACCCAAACACTGTCATACTTCCTACGGGTACGAGGCAGTCCCGTAACGAAATCCATAGTCACATGCTCCCATTTCCACTCAGGAATCTCTAACGGCTGAAGCAATCCCGCGGGTCTCTGATGTTCGGCTTTGACCTGCTGACAAGTTAAACACCTCGATACATACTCGGCTATTTCCCTTTTCATATTAATCCACCAAAATTGTTGCTTCAAATCCTGATACATCTTCGTACTACCCGGATGAATAGTATACCTCGATTTGTGACCCTCATCAAGAACTCTCTGTTTAATTCCATCAACATCCGGAACACACAAACGACCACGGAAAGTCAAAACTCCACTCGAGCTCAAAGAAAAATCCTCGAAGTTCTTTTCTTTCAATTTACCCATTATCTTCACCAACTCGGGATCCTCTTTCTGAGCTTCCTTTATTCTCTGAACTAGGGTCGGAGATACCCTAATATTCGCAAAAATAGCCCCATGTCTCGATTCACGAGGAGACCAATCTCGAACATCCTCAAGCATTTTCCATTCTCGAACCATCATCGAAGCCACATAAGACTTTCTACTAATCGCATCGGCTACCACATTCGCCTTCCCCGGGTGATAAGAAATCGTACAATCATAATCCTTCAACAATTTCATCCATCGGCGCTGTCGGTTGTTCAATTCTTTCTGGGAGAAAAGGTACTTCAAACTCTTGTGATCCGAAAAAATCTCAAACTTCGCCCCATAAAGATAGTGCTTCCATTTGTGCAATGCAAATACTATCGCCGCCAACTCCATATCATGAGTCGGGTAATTCTGTTCACTCGGTGTCAACTTCCTCGAAGCATACGCAATTACTTTCCCATTCTGCATCAACACACAACCCAAACCCTCTTTCGAAGCATCACTGTAAATCACTAGGCCATCACTCCCATTAGGCAAAGTCAAGATCGGTGCGGTAGTCAACCTCTTCTTCAATTCCTCGAAACTCTTGTCACATTTCTCGGTCCACACAAACGGAACGTTCTTTCGGGTCAACTGAGTCATCGGAGTAGCAATCCTCGAAAACCCTTCAATAAACCTTCGGTAATAACCGGCTAAACCCAGAAAACTTCTAATCTCTGTCACTGATTCGGGTCTCTTCCAATCCACTATAGCTTCAATCTTAGACGGATCCACAGAAATCCCATCTTTCGAAATAACATGACCCAGAAATGACACCTTCTCGAGCCAAAATTCGCACTTACTGAACTTCGCAAATAATTTCTCCCTTGCAAGAACGGATAAAACTGTCCTCAAATGCTGTTCATGCTCCTCTCGAGATTTCGAATAAACAAGAATGTCGTCGATGAAAACCACCACGAACGAATCAAGATAAGGATGGAAAATCCGGTTCATCAAATCCATAAATACGGCCGGCGCGTTAGTCAACCCAAACGGCATAACCAAGAACTCATAATGACCATAACGAGTGCGAAAAGCAGTCTTCGGAATATCCTCCGATCGAACCTTCAACTGATGGTACCCATTCCTCAAATCTAGCTTGGAAAACACAACGGACCCTTGAAGCTGATCAAACAAATCATCGATATGCGGTAGAGGATACTTGTTCTTCACCGTAACCTGATTCAACTTCCGGTAATCGATACACAGTCTCAACGAACCATCTTTCTTCCGCACGAACAAAACCGGTGCTCCCCACGGGGAAACACTAGGGCGGATAAACCCTCGATCAAGCAACTCTTGCAACTGAACTTTCAGTTCCTTCAACTCTGCGGGAGCTAACCTATAAGGCGCTTTCGAAATCGGAGCCGTACCCGGCAAAAGGTCTATACAAAACTCAATCTCACGATAGGGAGGCATCTCATACTCGGTAGAGAAAACATCGGGAAATTCCCGAACTACCCGAACACTATCAAAACTAGGGGATTCCTTCCTAGTATCAAGAACACTAGCCAAATACCCCTCGCAACCACTATGCAATAATCGTCTCGCTTTCATAAAAGAAATTAAGCGAACCTTTCTACCCAGAGGACTAGCCTCAAACACAAATTTAGGCACATCGGGAATAGAAAAAGTAACAGTTTTCTTACGGCAATCAACAGAAGCGTGAAACTTGCTCAACCAATCCATACCCAAAATGACATCAAAGTCTTGGATAGGAAGAACTACCAAATCCGCACAAAGGACTCGACCACAAATAACCACATCACAAGCACGAAAGACTCGATCAGAAATCAAGCATTCTCCTATAGGGGTCGACACCTCTAGCACGTACGGTAAAGACTCGAATGCAGCATTTAACATGGAAGCAAATTGCACAGAAATGTATGAATGAGATGATCCTGGATCTACTAACACTCGTGCGCTCACATTAGACACAGAAATAATACCTCCAATAACGGATGGATTATCGGTCGCTTGTTGTTGATTCATTGCAAACACTTTCCCTTGGACCTTGGGCTTTCCCGCAGCGTCCCTTTTCTGACCCTGAGGAGCTCCAGCTCCTAACCCCGTTGGTTGAATCCTATTCCTCGGACAATCCCTTGTAAAATGACCCATTTGACCACAATTGGTGCACCTTCCTTGCTTCTTCCAACAACGGTCTTCAGAATGACCTTCTTTTTGACAATACGAACAAAGCCTCCTAACTTGGCTCCCTTGGTTCCCGGAAGTGGTACCCGGGTTCCTTGGAATCGGTTGCCCTCGGGACTGAGATTGTCCCCCAAAGTTACCTCGGTTATCAATTCTTGGTTGTGACTTGCTTTGCCCTCCCGGCTTGCTCGGGTTAGCTACCTCGGTCTTCCTCTTATGCTCCCCTATATCTTGCTCTATCAAATAGGCTCGGTCCACCGCATCTTGGAAAGTCACGATCCGTTGAGCAATTAGTTAAGTACGGATGGAGGTCTTCAATCCCCGAATAAATCTCATAGCCTTTTGTTCCTCGGTCCTCACCAAATAGTCGCAATACCGGGCTAATTCTATGAACTTAGCCGAGTATTGTGCTATAGACAACACACCTTGCTCCAAGTTGAGTAGCTCGATCTCCTTTCGATTCTGATCAACAACCGGAATGAAATGCTCCTTGAACTTGCGCACGAACAACTCCCACGCATAAACTGTGTGAGTATCATCCCAAGTAGCTTTAACACCTTTCCACCAATGCTCGGCGGCTCCCACAAGCTTGTAAGCCGCAAACCGGACCTTGTCCTCATCCGAACACCCAAACACATCATAAATCTTCTCCATAGACTCAATCCATAGCTCAGCTTTCCGAACATCGGGTTCCCCATTGAATTCAACCGGTTTCAACTTCAAGAATTGCTCCAAACCATAACGAGGTGGTGCTTGCTCTACCCTCGGACCTTGATCATGAATGGCCTTCATGGCCGCCTCAAACATGCCTTTAAACATGGCACGTGCTTCATCCCTTGTATCATTCGGATTCTGTGCTCCACTAGTACCTCCTCTGTTTCTTCTTCCAGACATTGAGAACAATTACCTGTATAAGACATCAACCGTTAATCACTCCGCACACTACTACCCACCTAGGTCATACTAATCCACCTAGACTTATACATAGAGCTAATGCCATAGCTCTGATACCAACTGTCGCGACCCCGGACCCCGCGGGCCCCGGGACCGCGATCTGGACATCGACTCTAACAATAAACTCCAAAATACCGAAGTTAAAAATTCCATTTGATACAAAAAGGGGTGATCCAAAGTTTTACAAAATCGAGTTTGATAAAAACCTAATACAACTTATCATAAACTTCCACAAGTTTATGCTAACAAGAATACAAATATACAAAATCCTAATGACGTCAATGTTTGGTACAAATATCCCCAAAAGGTTACACATTGATATAATGTAAACCAACCTATACAACTTTCCCCAAAAGAACGGATCCACACTCGACGTCCTCTTTCTCGTGATCAGCGAGACTAATCCTTAGCACCTGGGGGGGGGTTAAGGAAAAACAAAGATAAAAGAAACGGGGTGAGATAAATCTCAATAAGTTACTAATGCAACTACATGACATGCTATGATGCGATAAGCAATAAACGATAATAATTATCACATAGCACATAGCAATTATCATATAACAGATAGCAGCGGAAATAAACACATAACAAAGGATATAGCCAAGGTTTTCCAAACCGGAACATCCAAATAAAGGATCGCTGCGCAGCTTCAATTATCAACCAATCAACACCTTCATAATGGCATGAAAGCCGAAGAGAAAACCCCGGTACCGGAACCAATAACAAAATAATGTGCCACAAAGGGCGGGAGCCATGCCACAAAGTCATGCTCCAAACGTCTCAACCAAGGCCAATCTGGAAGAGGAAAATAAGGGCAAAACAATGGTCGACACCATAATGGACTTGGCCGGTGCCATCACAATATCTCACATCGCCCGACACAACCACAAATACCAGCTGGACTTTCCAATAACTGCTAAGTAATAAAATACTAGCACGATCAACAACAAAGGATTCCAAAGTAGGGAATCAAGCCAAATAATCACCAAGAAGATGACATGAACCAACAATACACAATAAGGTGCTTCGAAGTCCAAAATAACAATCAATGAATTTCAAGCACAAACTTGATCACAAAGGACCCAATTCTATCACTAAAGTGTACTACAATGATCACTAGGGTCAACTAGGAGGACACCCAAGAATTGGAGCACAACGCATTCTTTAGTCTCACAATTTAACAAAATGTACATTTTTCAGAGATCTGTGCGGCCGCCCACGATGGGTTGTGCGGTCGCCCAAAGTGCCTCAAAACAAGAAAAAAAACTCTCAGAAAGATGCGCGGCCGCCCAGGAAGTTTTGTGCGGTCGCCCAACATGCCGGAATCGCCAGAAATCGGGAAGAACAACATGGGTTCTTCCATTTTCAACCCAAAACACAAAACACCCAAAATCCAACACTCCCAACAAGATTTCTAAGGTACCCAAACATTATTTAAACAAAGAGGGGACCTTAACAACACCCTTAATCAACCAAACCCAAGATTAAATCAAGGTATTCATCAATTCACCATTTTCAACCAAAAACTCCATAAATTCCAAACAAATTGCAAACTCAACCAAACTTCAAATATAACACATTAATCATCATATAAACATGATATGAACATTTTAGCATTTAAATGGGGGAAAAGTAACTTACTTGAATTTTCTCAAAGTTGATGGATTTCAAATCTTTTGGAGTCTACGCGATCCTAGCGACGATCTAAACACGTTTCATGTTTTAAGAAATGAGAGAAGATGAAAGGAAGGAGGAGAAAATGAAGAGAGAAGGTAGAGAAGAGAAAATGTTTACCTTTTGAGAGAGAGAGAGAAGAGTGCTGAGAGATGGGAGGGAGGAGTGTGAGGGAGATGGAGGTGAGGGAAGGTGTAGGGAGGGAGTAGGGGGTTTATTTTAAAAACTTACACTTAGGCCCCCTCTCTCACACTACACACACAAACACTACACTCCCTACTAACAATTAAGACTCAACACTTCCACACTAGCCCAAATAACTCGAATAAAATGCTAGGCATAAATATTATAACACATAAAATGCACACAAAATATTTAAATAAATAATAATTTAAATAAATAAATAAGCAAATAATTAAATAAAAATCATTTAATTACTAATAAAATAGAGCCTATATTTCGGGTCGTGACACTCTAAGTCTCTGATCTCTTCTCCTTTACCATTCAAAAGGGGTACCTCACAGACAATCCCATTGTCAAAGAATTCAGCACACAGCCTTTTGTAAAACTTCGGTTCATCCAACTGGAATAGTGGCAGAAGTTTTGACGATTCCAGTAGGGCAAGCAGTTTTCTTCCAACTGCATCGGCTTCAAAATCGGCTTTGATGATCTGGGATCCAAGTACAAAGTTGGATTCATCCTAAAAAAATAATCAAAGTTAGTAAGAGTTTGGTGCAAGCAGTTTGAATAAACCAAGCATTCAAACTTCTACAAAGAATCCTAACAATGAAGTAGGCGGTAGAAGTAAAATAGGGGTAAAATGGTAAACACCCAAAACTAGACATGGAAGGAATTTGAATAAGCATTTGAATGCATGAAGAACATGATGAACAGGGGATAAACATGCAAAACAAAAACTTAACCAAATTAAGAAAGAAGTATATCAAAAGACTCAAAAATATCAGATACTAACAAAGTTCTAAAATAACAAGTTCAAATAATAAACCCAGAACATAGTATCAAAATAAATACGAATGAACACCCGAAAAACCCAAAAATCAAAATTGTTCAAAAATTGAACAAAAGACAAGACATAAACATTAAACCCAGTATATATGAACATATGTAATTATAATCAACCAAAAATTGAAAGAAAAAAACAAGTAAAAAATATGAGAAGACGAACAAGCTTTTTCGAACAACAATGGCGGAAAAGATGAAATGCTAGAGTTAAGGGTTCAAGAAATCATACCATATCGCCTTTGGAAGTTTTAGATGTAGATGGAGCAGAAGGATCAGATGATTTCTTAGGTGCCATTTTAAATATCGAAAGAAAAAAATATGGGAAATATTGGAGGTAGAGAACAGAGTGCAGATGAGAGAGAGAGAGAGAGAGAGTATACGCAAATGAGGAAGAAGGTAAAAAGGTAAAAAGAAATAAACTTTGTCTTTTATACTCAATTAACTGTTCCTCGGGTAATGGAACGACGAGATCGGCGCACGATTATCTCCAGATGGCGTCCCACGTCACATAGAATTTAATGCGGCAGAGAAAATTGCAAAAGGGTCCTTATAATTGATATGACATAAAGTAGGGACTAAAATGCAATTTCATACCTGAGCAGTTTGATTGAGCAAACTGACTTACCTTACGTCTTCAGCGGTTTTCATGAAACTGATGTCTCTCTAATCTGATGGCGGTTTATATGTTTAAACCGAATGACTTTTCTTTCTTGTCGGTTTTGAAAGAACCGATTTTATTCATTTTGACTCGTCAGTTTGATGGAGAATCTTGTACCGAACCATATATTGATGCGGATTCAATGATGACAGAACCGCATACTAGATGATTTTTCTAAGCATAGCCAAATCACTTAAACAAAAGATATTAAAAATAATATATATAGATATGATATCTTAAGTTAGTTCTAACATACCCATTTCTCCTCGTAAGTGATAGAACCTGGAATTTTCAAGCGGTTTGGTGAGGATGTCAGCAATTTGATCATCTGTTCCCACCTTTGCTAGAAAAATGTTTTTCTTTTCAACATGGTCTTTGAGGAAATGATATCTTATATCGATGTGCTTGGTTTTTGAGTGCTGAACTGGATTGTTGGAGATGGATATTGCAGCAGTGCTATCACAGTAGATAGGGCAGTTTTGTTCAAATATCCCGTAGTCCTCCAACTGTTGTTTCATCCAGAGAATTTAAGAGCAACAGCTTCCAGCCGCTATATATTCAGCTTCAGCGGTTGAGACTGAAACCGACGCTTGTTTCTTGCTGGACCATGACACAAGCCGCGTTCCAAGGAACTGACAAGTACCACTTGTGCTCTTTCTGCTTATCTTACATGCTGCAAAGTCAGCATCTGAATAACCTAATAGATCAAATGAAGATTCTTTGGAGTACCAAAGTCCAAGGTTAACAGATCCACATAAATATCTAATAATACGTTTAACAACAATAAGATGAGATTCTCTAGGGTCAGCTTGAAATCTAGCACAAACACAAACACTAAACATGATATCTGGCCTACTAGCAGTTAAGTAAAGTAGAGAGCCAATCATACCTCGGTAGAGAGTTTGATCAACTTTCTTACCATGTTCATCTCGATCCAAACTGCAGGCCTTAGGCATTGGGGTATCAACTGGTTTAGCGGTTTCAAGCCCGAACTTCTTTATCAAATATTTGGTATATTTGGCTTGGTTGATAAAGATCCCATCATGGCATTGCTTGACTTAGAGTCCAAGAAAGAATGTCAACTCTCCCATCATACTCATTTCAAATTTACTCTTCATTAGCTTCTCAAACTTAACACACATAGTTTCATTAGTAGAACCGAAAATAATATCATCAACATATATTTGAACTAATAATGAATGACTTTTGTGTTTAGCTATAAATAGAGTTGTATCAATTTTACCTCGAGAGAAGCCTTGTTTAATAAGAAATTTAGATAGAGTGTCATACCATGCTCTTGGAGCTTGTTTGAGTCCATACAATGCTTTCTTGAGTTTGAAGACATGATTTGGAAGTTTGTTGTCTTCAAATCTTGGCGGTTGAGCTACATAAACTTCTTCTTGTAGTTCACCATTCAGAAATGCACTCTTCACATCCATTTGATATAACTTGAATTTTTTGAAGGATGCATAGGCCAGGAACAATCTTATGGCTTCAAGTCTGGCTACAGGGGCAAAGGTCTCATCATAGTCTATGCCTTCTTCTTTCCTATAGCCTTGAGCAACCAACCTAGCTTTGTTTCTTGTTATAGTACCATTCTCATCCATCTTGTTTCCGTACACCCATTTTGTTCCAATTACTGTATGATCACTGGGCCTTGGAACTAGAGTCCAAACTTTGCATCTTTCAAACTGATTAAGCTCTTCTTGCATTGCAATTACCCAACTTGGATCACTTAGAGCTTCATCTACCTTCTTCAGTTCCATCTGAGATAACAGAGCAGTTGAGAACAAACTGTGATTATCTCTGTAAGTCAAACTCCCTCTGGTTTGGACACCAGTACTGATAGGACAAATAACGTTGGCAGTTGGATGGTCTCTATGCTCATTAATTTCAGGAGGGAGGTTGTCTTGAACCACTATTTCTTGAAGATTTTCCAGAGGAGGATCATCCTGATAATCATTGAAATCTTCATTGAAGGTTAGATTTGGAACTGGTTCAACAGTTTGATGTTGGGTTTCCAAGTAACATGCGCAGCGGAATATAGCAATTAAAATTTTAAGAAACCCAAAGCCATGGATCCGTTCATATGATTAAATCAAATACAACAAGATGAATAGAGGAATAACTAACCCTTGATGGCTATGAATTTTCTCTTGATCTTTGGTGGAGAAACTTGAAGACTTGATCACGATCACAAAGCTTGAACACGAACTTTGAAGATGATGATTTTCACCCTCTAGCGGTATCCACACTTCGAACGAATATCAAAGGAACTTCTTTGATCTTGGTTGCTAGACCAATATTATGAAACACACTTTCACAATTTAATAAAGAACTATATGGAATTTATTTGTGAATTATTTTTTTCCTCAATCAAGGATATCTTAGAACAAAATAAAACCTCTCTCAAAAACTTTGAGACTCACAAAAGCACTAGTTAATATGGTCTGGCCGAATTGGTGTTTTTATACACAATTAAGACCTATTCCAAATAGGAATCTTGTGCCAAAAACCTTTCCTAATCGAATTAGGAAATTTCCAGTCGGCATACCGGGCGCCCGCCTGGTCCTACCCAGGCGCCCGCTTGTTTGGGCAGAAAGTCCAATTCCTTTTCCGGCTTGTTCAGGCGCCCGCCTGGTGCAACCCAAGCGCCCGCTTGGTTGACCAGGAGGCCCAGAACTTTCCAGAAATTCCTTGGAAGTCCTCCGACCCTAAATGCCAATATAGTCCTTTTATTTAAGATTCGTTCTATTGTGTGTGACCCTCTAGGATTATACTAAGTTGGCAATTGGCTCAGACATGATCCCATAAGATATGATTGGGTTCTAGCAAACCGTCATACCTACCCAAATAGTATAACTAGATACAAGTTCGCATTCCTTTAGAATATGTCACAATCCCTTTGTCCACGATGTCATTGAACACAAGTCATGGTCAAACAGTCAACTTGTTTTGTTCAATACTTTCTCGATTCCGAATATGTTGATAATTCAAATGCTATTGATCCAATCAATCCATTTGAGTCCGGCCGAACATTTCATCAACATCATTCCTACGAGTGGCCCAAGATTGATATCTCTCCGTGGAGGGACAAATCCATTTAGCTTATTATTCTTCCCAACGGGGAATTCGATTATGCCAATCATACCCTTTATACTACCGTGTTAAGGTAGCGTTTGAATATGTCAAACACAATGTTCATCAAGTGGAAGACTATAATAACTTCATGTCTAAGGATTCAAATGACATAACTAATATGAGATATATGTATGACATAGACCATGACATAAATCTCATACAGCGGGTCATGTCCAGTACCTTGTTCCAAACAAGTACCCATAAATCTAACATGATCATCCCATGATCATTTAGCCTTTATACTAGTTCTTAACAAGTACTAGGGACGGGGATTATTATAAGTAAACATGAACAACAATAATAATCAAAACATCTCTTTATTGATATGAAATAAATGATAACAATTACAACGTTTATTAAACGTGCCTAGGGCACCACTACCAACATTTGAATGGGGTCAGAAGACAGCGGTTCAACAGTTACACCATCAGCGGTTTGAGTAGGTGCGGCTGAAGAACTGGATGTAGCGGTTTGAGTAGGATGGTTGTCAGTTGCTCTATGTCTAGTGCCTGTCTCAAAATCACTAAAATCATTAGCAACATTTGGAGCCATATGTGGCTCAAGGAGTGCAGGTTCATCAAATGTAACATGGACTGACTCTACAATTTTTAAAGATATCTTATTGAAACAACAAAAAGCTTTTGAGTGTTTAGAATAGCCAACAAAAATACCTTCATCGGCCTTAGCATAAAATTTACCTCGATGCTCTTTGCCATTGTACAAGATGTAACACTTGCATCCAAATATCTTGAAGAAGGCAATGTTGGGTGATATGCCTCTCCACAATTCATAAGGAGTCTTGTTGTGAACTTTGATGATGAGGGAGCGGTTCTGGGTGAAGCATGCGGTATTGACGGCTTTGGCCCAGAAGTATTTGGGAAGCTTGGCTTCTGCAATCATAGTCTTTCCTGCTTCAATCAAAGTTCTGTTCTTTCTTTCCACTACTCCATTCTGTTGTGGAACTCCAGCGGCAGAGAAATTATGATCAATTCCATGATCATCACAATATTGGGCAACACCATTGTTTGTAAATTCGGTTCCATTATCTGAACGCACGGCAACAATGTCATCCAATTTCTGAGTTTGGAGCTGTCTAAAGAGAGCGGTTATGATGCCATAAGTATCATCTTTAGAGGCCATCATTTCCACCCATGTATATCTTGAATAATCATCAACCACCACAAGTGTATAGCGGTTTCCTCCAATACTGGCGGTTGGGACAGGTCCAAATAAATCCATGTGCAGCAGTTGCAAACAGCGGTTCGTTGAAGGCGCGGTTTTACTAGGAAATGACTGTTTGGGCTGCTTTCCGAGCTGGCATGCTTTACACTTTTCATCATGATGGTCAGCCACTTTGGGTAGTCCTTTTACTAGACCATCCCTGTGCAGTTTTGCTAGATACTTGAAGTTCAAGTGGCTGAGCCGCATATGCCATAACCAGCTGCTTTCACTTATATTTTTTGCTACAAAACAGAGGTCAGCAATAGAAACAATATTGCTTAAATCAATTATATAAACATCACTTGTTCTGTTGCCAGTCAGTAGAGTGACTCCAGAGGAAGCATCTTTGATATAACAGCTAGTTGAATTGAAGATGCAGTTCATTCCTTTGTCACAAAACTGAGATATAGAGAGAAGGTTGTGCTTGAGTCCTTCTACTAGTGACACATTTTCAATAGTCATATTTCCTCGTTTGATTGCTCCATATCCTACTGTTTCTCCTTTCTTGTTGTTACCAAACACTACTGGGGGACCTTTCATTTGGATGAAACTGCAGAGTAGTTCTGAATCTCCAGTCATGTGTCGTGAGCATCCACTATCCAAATACCAGAGATCCTTCTTCTTCTTAGTGGTTCCAGCCATAAAACATGAAATCTGAAAAATAAACATGAAAGGTTTTGGTCCCCCTTATTCCTTGGGTCCTAGGGTTAGCAGCTTTTTGGGACCCACACCTGTTTGACCTTAGGATTTTACGTCCCTTGGCATTGGGTGTGAATCTTAAAAGACAATGACCAGCACTATGACTAAAGTTGGTACAAATAGAACAATGAATTAAGCCAGGTTGTGGTGGCGGTTTTACAAACCCATTACTGACCTTCGGTTTCTCATGTTTTACTGGGTCAGCGGTTTTGGCTTTAACAAAGTTAACCTTCTTGAGTTCCACCTTTCTCTTAGGTGCGGCTTTAGGAAATATAACAGAATATTCCTTAAACCGACTAGGAGCGGTTTCATCACTCAATACTTCCTTGGTTGCCTCAGCCGCTATGGATTTCTCTTTCCACTTTGGATCTCTCCCAGTCTGGTTTTTAGGATACTCATAGAAATAATTTTTCTTTTTAATTTCTTGTGTTGAGCCCTTTTTACCAGCATGATTCACCTTAGGAATTTCTTTGGTTTGTTCAGTTGGTTTCACACCACCTTCAGCACATAGACAAGGACACTTACACCCATCACCAGTTTTAAATCCCAATCCACTTTTCTCTTTAGAGAGAATTTTTGAATTAACGATTTGTTCCATGGTGACACCAGACTTAGTCCACACATCGGTCACTTTTTGAAGTTCATCCCTTTGTGCAGTAAGATCATGGATTCGGGTGTTAAGAACCTCGGTTCTGTCTTTAAGGTAGCGGTTTTCTTTCACAATAGAAGCTATCCCAACAATTTGGAGCTTAATTTTTTCAATCTCCTCCTTATGGGACTTGCACTCTTTTTGGGAATATTCAAGTTCCGCAGCCATTAATTTATATGCCTTTTTAAGCACAGTGTGTTGTTGACAAATGACATTAGCACGTTTAAGTACCTGGTCATCATGGCTTTGTTCGGTTTGATCCTCAGGAGAGTAGTTTGGTGAAGTAGGAGTTTTTCCTTGTTTAGCTTCAGGAGTTTTTGGTGAAACTGACTTCATTTGATGGAGTGGCAGTGGAAGGCTTTCATCAATTTCAACCTTTTCTTTAAATCCCATTAGGCAAAGATTTGCAACTCCTTCATCTTCATCACTATCATCTGTATCAGAACCCATCCATGTTAATGGTTGTTCTCCTTGTTCAGCAACCATTCCTCTTCTCTTGAAAAACTTCTTGTTGAACGGTTTCTTGGCAGGAGCGGCTTCATAGCGCGGTTTGGGACAACTGGAGGCAAAATGACCTGGTTGTCTGCAGTTGTAACAAACAAGATCATCCTTTTTCTTAGCATCAGCTGCTTTGTTGAATCTGGTTGGAGGGACAAACTTTGCAGGGCCGCCTGACTGAGATTGAGCTCTGTTCTTTCTGAACTTGGTGTAGTTTTTCACATAGAGAGCAAACTCATCATCATCCATGTCATCAAAGTCAACTTGAGTAGAACTAGATGCTACACTTTGGGAATTTTGAGATGGAGTGTAGGATTGATGAGATTGCTGAGGTTGAGAATAGGGTTGATGATGTTGAGGGTAAGGTTGATGAGGCGGTTGGTAATACTCTGGAGGTGCGGTTTGAGAAATATATCTTGGAATATTTGGATCAAAAGAAGTGGTTTGTAAATGAGTATTGGATGCGGTTTGATGGTGATCTGGATTGTAAACTGGAGATGTGGCATTGTTGAAAGCGGCAAGAGAAAGAGACTTGAATCTGTTTTCGGTTTCATGAGCTTCCTCAAGCTTGAATTCAAAAACCCTTAGCATGGCATAAAGATGACGAAGATCAAGAGCTTCTAGATCTTTGTTGTCTTCAATGTTGGTAGTTTTGATCAGCCATTTGCTACCAAGAGATTGCATGAATCTCATGTTCAGGTCAGTATTGGAATTCTTGTGCCCTAGAGAGAAACATACATTGACAATTTCCACGAACCGCTCATAGCATTGGCGAAGAGATTCCTTTGGGTCTTTGACAAAGTAATCAAAGAGCCTTCTCTGTTGGGAGAGGTGGTTTTTCTTGGTGTCGGTATCTCCTTCCAGAAAGTCAATGATGCCATCCCATGTTTCCTTTGCGGTATTGCAATCTAGAACCTTTGAGTGAGTTCTTAGATCAATAGCTGATACAAAACATAGCTCTACCATCAAAGTCCACATTCTGTTGATCAGTTTCGGTCCATTCAGCTTCCGGCTTCTTGATTTCCGCGGTTTGTCCAGCAGTACCTGCATCAGGGTTAGCCTTCATCGGGACATAGGGTCCATTAACAATTGCAGTCCATAATCTGCGATCCTCAGATATCATGTGCTTCTTCATCCTATCTTTCCAGAAGATGAAACTATCTTCATTAAGAATAGGTAAGTGATTAGAGTTGGATGTCTGCATCATATGGGAGTTTATGTTTGCCATTGGATCAGCACCCAAGCGGTTAAGCTTGTAAAATAATTTTTGGTGGATAAGCTCTGATACCACTTGTTGGTCCCAAAGGGCAACAAGGGTATAGAACCGCTAGAGGGGGGGGTGAATAGCGGTTTAAAATCTTTTTCGAAATACCCTTGAAAATCAACCAAGTACTTATCAGTTTGGTCTATTGCGGTTTAAAGCACTAGAACCGCTCAGATAAAATGCACAGCGGAGTTTTGCGGTTTTGGCCAAACTGAATTATAAAGAGTTGGGCGGTTTAAGTGGTTGAAAAAGGAATGATGCAACTGACAAGGCACAACTGAAGTATCACAAAAGTATGCAAATCATTTATCAAGTCATTTCACATGAAAGTAAATAAAGCTCATAAACATAAATGTAAATGACAAGACAGAAAATAAAGATCAAGAACACACAATTTGAAGAGGTTCGTTCTTGAAAGAACTACGTCCTCTACCTAGGTGGTTAGCCTAGGATTTTCTAATAGCTACTAGACTTGTATTGATTTAGAGGAGTTTTTACAAGATTACAAAAGAATCCAAACTCTAAATAAACAATCTAACCTAACAATGCTATTATAACAACCTGTGTTTTTGAGGAATATAATCTATAAGAAATATACTCCGGGTGTGTAGTGTGGAAAGAAATCAAGAGCTCAAAATATCTAAGTGATGGTGAGCAAATGATTACTTTCTGTGCAAGGCTGAGTAGTGATGATTTGAAGGCTTGAAGCTTTGATGAAGAACTCTGGGTTTGCTAAGGAGATGATGAAGATATAAATATCTGGGTTTTCAATCTTCAAAGCAAACTTGAATACTTGGGATATTCTCTTTGAAGCTCAGCAACCTTCAATGTTGAATAATGAAGGCTATTTATAGTGAAGGCATTAGTGACCGTTGGACAATGAGGTGAGTCATTGTATGGCGGTTTAATGCGCTGTCACAATCCCATTGGTTGACCTGTCACTATCGTCCTTTGCTTTTGTTTTGTGGCAGGAAGTTGTTGGATCACTACCTGACATTGTCCTTTTAGTTGTTTAAAAGTACAACGGTAACTTTTCAAAAAGCGAGACAAACCGACATTCCAAGAATAACTGAACCATGACTTGAAGTTCAAGGACAAGTCACCCGTCATTCATTTTTACGGTTAAAAAGCGAATGTTTGTCTTTAAGGAGTAAATGACAGCAATAACTTCTTCAATATCTTGGTCGGCGGTTCCACCAGATGCATGTGCGGTTTCATGAATTAACTTGAAATGCGGTTTCATCAAAGACACAAACTGCGGTTTGATGAAGGACTTAAGGCACCATGCTGGCGGTTTGAAGATGGCAGCTTGAGGGACACTAAAACCGCTATGAATAAACCGATCATAACTCAGCCTAACTACTAAAAATCTAGAAATGGACTTGTCTAAAAATTGAAGTAAAACTTCATTACATGTAAACCTAAAGTCCATAAAAAGACACGTGGAATGGGTCAATCAAATCAGGTGGGTGTACTAACAATGAATCCTAACACAAGTGACCACTGTGAATACTCCTTTCCGATGAAGCGACGCATGGGAAGTATCTTGCAATAATAATTAATAATAAAGGGAAATATTCATAGCAACATTAAAATATGAGAGTCGCCACGCCGTTTTAATTATAGCCAAAACATTGAGAAAAAGCTTGTTAATGGGTTTGGGGTTCAAATTACGACAAGAGAATAATATTAAGCGTTATCACTCCTATCACCCGAATGATCGGTATTTCTATCATGAGGCGGTGTATGTTGTGTGTGGTGTTTAGAGACCAGATCCGAAGATTGCCTACGTTCTTCTCAATGTGAGAAGCTCAGGTCAGCGTAGTTCGAGAAGAATTTAGAATAGGCAGAAGAATCGGGATCATGCATATTGATGGGGGATTTTACCTAAAGATTAGGGTTTAATCTATGAACATGAAGAACATGCGAATAACATATTATGAACATATGAATGATATGAAGAACATATGAATAAACATGTTAAGAACATGAATATTATGGATCTTAACTAAGAACATGGCAAGAACATGAAGAAAAAGTTAGAAAACTTACCTTTGTTGGCAAGAAATAAACTTGGATCTTCTTGGAGACTTTGAGAGTATTCTTGGATGCTTGAAATGCTTAATTGGAGAGCAAATTCATCACTTAGGGAGCTTAAGATTGATCAAAACTCGGATGATTCACCAAAATTTGGATCCTAAATTATAAGGTAAGTATGACCTTATATAGCAATCTGAGGGAGGGATCAGACGACCGAGATTGATTGAGGCGAAGATGGCCGCCTGGCCAAGGTCGAACATGGTCGTGTGGCCAAGGACGAATGTGGCCGCGTGGCCATCATTCCTGGCTGACGTGATTGTTAAGATAGGGTTTTATTTGGTTTAAGGAAACCCTATTTTGTCCATTTTTAAGATGTTCTAGAATATTGAGCTATATTTTAGGAATCCTGGACAAGTCTTTGAAAGGTTTCTAATTCCTATAAAGTCCTTGTATATTTGGGAAAGCCCTAATAAACTCATTTTCGGATCGGGTACTAACAACCGCACATTTTTGTTTTCATACTAACTTCTGAAAAAAAAAATCAGGATACTAATCACTTCCTACCTGGTCTTCTGATGGACCTTGATGATTTGAAAGAGGATTCTATTGGGAGGAATTTGATCAAGCGATTTGAGAGGACTGGAATTCTACCGTTCTTCACTTTTGATCAAGATTTTCATGTCCCTGCCCTAGTTGATCAATTCTTTGCGACCACATCTAAGGAGTCTGGTCAAAGCTCTAAAGGTAAAATGGTTAAGTTCATTCATGCAGAGATAGAAGGCATTGAAATGACTTTGGAGATCGTTAATATTGGTGAAGACCTTGGGATCAAAAAGATGGCTAGCGTTACTTATGCCACGACCGTAGCTGATGATAAACTCAAGGCACTTGCAAAATGGTTGGTTGGTCATACGCACGTAACCAAGGTTCCAAGGAAAGAGTTTTATGAGGTTATGTACCATATCAGTAACTTGGTAGGTCATTCCATCAATTGCAAGACCGGCAACCAAGCAAATCTTAACACTACTCAGTGGACTCTCTCTGCCGCTATCTACCTCGGCAAGAACATGGATTGGTGTCAGATTATTTATGATGCGATAAAGGAAAATGTTGTTGCGTACAACAAAGCTAAGGAAAAGGGGAAGATCAAGTACCGCTCCAACAGTCGCTTCATAACTTTCCTCTTGACCCATATCAAAGAGATCCACAAAGTGATGGCGAAGAATCGCGAAATCCTTCTCCCTATCTCCAAAAACAAACTTTTTACCCACTGCACAATGAAGACAAATTTCCGTTTTCAGCTTGGTAACACTCTCTACAAATCCTATCTTGCTAAGGATCCTCATGAGCCTTATGAGTCTCATTCGAAGCACAAGCCTTCTCTGCCTGCCGCAAGCAATGGACAAGATGATAATGATGATAAAGAAGAATATCTTCCTGCCGCTCCAATCAAGGGCAAAGGCAAAGGTATTGTCGTCGGACCCCCTGGCAAAAAGTCATCTGTTCCCGTTGAGATTAAGTTCAAGGAACCCTCCACTAAATCCACTTATTCTCTTTCCCCTCCTCGCAAGTCGACCGTTCCTTTGAAAAAGCTTGCCTCACCATCTGTCATCAAATCCAAACTCCCTTCTACCGCAACATCTCAGGGGGAGAAGAAGAGAACTCACTCTTTGAGTCTAGTCAAAGTAATCAAGAAGGCCAAGGTTGCTGTTCAGCCTGCCGCATCTCCAGTGTTTACTCCTACTCGCTCTCCTCCTGTTGATATTGAAAATGTGGTTGAGGTTGCTCCCACTCTGAAAAAGATTTCTCAAAAACTGAAGCCCACTGTTCTCGACAAGTTTACTCCCTTCGGGATGAATCAGACAGTGAAGAAACTGAAGAAGAGGCTTCAAGTGGTTCAGAAGTTGAGGTTGTTCGTAGTGGTAAAGAAAGTGACCGTGAAGATGAGGATAAGCAAGGTCATTATGATGGTAGTCAGCAAGGAGACAGTGATGACAAAGACAATGAGGTTAATGTTAATGTTGATAGTCCCAATTTCGACCGCCCTGAGGCTGCCGCACCGGGAGTAACTACGGTCGATGAAACCGACCGCATTGCCATGATCTTTGATGAGACTCTCGATAGACCCAAGTCTGCCGACCACACCTAGGTTGTTTCTCCTACTCACTCACTGGTTCTAACTCCTTCCTCCCCGGTCCAACTCAAAACTGATGATGTTCCTGCCACCGCAAGTCAAGTGACCGAACTCCTTACCGCGGTCCAAGCCTTGACTAAACTTCAGTCAGAAAACCAGTCTGCCATTGCTCAGTTGACCGCAGAGGTCATTGATCTTAAATCTTCTCAGGAAAATCTACAGCAAGAGCTATGTTCTCTTCCCTCCAAACTGATTGATACCATTAAGGGGGAGAGATTGGCCATAACAAAGACTGTGAAGGATGTTATTCTTAGAATTGCCAGCTCTTCTAGTGCTGCTGCCGCACAAGTTCCTCCTACCGCATCAACGTCGACTGCTCTATCTACCAACTTTATGATAACTCCTCAGTTTTTCAAAGAGGCCCTTACCATTCAGACTAACGCTCTCAACCGAAGCATTTCACGTGAAGTCCTGGACACCTCTATTGAAATACACAAGTAGTTGGATATTGTGAAAGTTGATTTGATCCATGAGCTGAAGAAGGTCAAGTTCAGCATGGAAAAGGAAGTTGATGCAACGATCAAGGCCTCCCTTGAAAGCCTCACTGAAAATCAAGCGAAAAAGCTTAAAGCTATTAAGGCCGCTTTTGGCACTCTCAAGACTCCATTGGATTATCAAGGGACAAGGATCGAGGAACTGACCAACACGGTTGTTGATTCATTTCAAGTGGTTAAAAAGAAGTTGGATACCATAGAAGAATCTGTGCAGAGATATGCTGGAAGTTCGGTTACTGAAAGTTCTATTCAGGTTGCTGACGGTGGTCACGACAACATTCATTCCCAAGCAGAAAATGATGAAGGCAATAGCATTGATTTCCCTATAATGAAGAATTTCGATTACATGCTTGCTAACACATTCACCTGCCCCATTATTCCAGAGTTTCAAGAAGAGGTAAAAATCCCTGGACTGGACATGTGAAGTTGCCGCTCCTACCCGACCGCACAACTCTATCGTTCTTCTTACCGTATTTTGTTGACCGCACATTGTCCTTATTTTCTTTTGCTTTTGTTAGGCTGGATGCCTTGTACATTTTTTAATTTTTTTTTAACTTTATTTGGGCATATAACTCAACTATTATCTCGTTTTGATTCGTACTCTTTATGCTTCACTGCTTTAACGATCCAGAGTACCATTTATGTTTGAGTTGTTTGATGCTGTTCATATCTCTCATATTTTATCTTTCTGAATTGCATCAAAATATTTCTAACTTCTAGGTTTAGTCTTTTTATTTTCTTTTTAAGATGATAGAAATCTATAACATTGACTTGCTGTGTGTGCATTGACTTGGGGCATGAACTTAATAAAATTAATTTCTTGAAACATGTTATTACCAAGTACAATGATTTAGTCTTTGTTATATTAGGTGATGGTCTCAATCAAATAAGGGGAGATTGTTGGGTATGCATATTATAAACCACTCCCATTACCGAGATTTGATTAATCCCATAACCTTATTTTACTTTTTATGGAATTTAGCTTTTATTGTAAGTAGTTTTACAACTTCAGTAGTTAAGTCCATTTTTAGTTTAGTTAGGCTTAGAAGATCAGCCCCTCAAATTTTGAAGAAATGCTGCTGCAGCTGATGTTGTGAAAAAGCTAAGTCTGCCTACCTACCGCTTATAAAGCGACCGTTCATTGAGCGACTGCATGGAGTAGGTGACCGCATACATGATTGCAAAGTCTAGGCGACCGTTCGTTGCTTTCTGCTGCAAGAATCTAACGACCACAATTCATAGCTACTGCAGACTCTGGCTACCGCACAACCAAGTGAAGACCAAAAAAAGACAAGTTTGATTTAAACGTTACAAAAATTCAAATTTGAATTTGGTCGTTATGTCTGGTACAAGATAGTACATCTTGCCCACTAACTTCTGCAACTACAAGACAACAAAGAAATGAGCTCAAATCAGAATGCTCCAGCTCATCATCTTCTAAACTTGTCCTCCAAGAATTCAAATAGCTATCTCTCCTACAAAGGCTATAAATAGTCATTGCTTTCTTCATTGAAAGTGTGCTGAGATTCAAAGAGAGAAATTGCTGTTGAAATACTTGGTGATTGAAGATCATACTCAAAATTTTCAGAATCATTTGAATCTTCAAGCCTTCGCCTTCAAATCTTCAAAGTTCCCCAGCAACCTTCAAGAACATCAAATCTCAAGCCCAACAACACTTAAAGATTCATTAGGCTCTCAATCACATAGATTATATAGAGCTATTGTTTCTTACACACACACACCCCGATTGATCAATCACATAGATTGCATCATTAGGGATACACGGGTCTAAGTCTAGGATTTGTTCTTTATAGAAAATAGGAGTTGATTCACTACTTCATCTTTGTAATCTGTAATCAAGAGAATCAATATATCCTCCATTCAAAATCCAATACTGACCATCTTGGTAAAGGACGTAGATATTTTAACTGATCAAAAATTTCCAAATCATTATGTCATTTACATTCTGCAAATTTACTTTCAGCTATTGTTCTTATTGTTCATATTGATCTTGTTTGTTGTTTAGTGTGTTGATCTTTACAGCTATTCAAATTATTTTGAACTGTGTTTGTTGCTTACCATTAGTTACTATCTATGACTACTTATCTATTTGCCAAAATCTCTTAGGCATAAACTTTCATTTTCAACCTACCTCTGTTCCCTTTGCCGACCGCAGATTGCCTACCGTAATCTTGCCGATCGCAAGTTAGCTTACTGCAGATAGAAGCTTTCCAAATTCATTCTTCTTTTTATCTCTTGGTTGCCGCATATTGCTTACCGCAATAAAGGCTGCCGCATTATCTGCCTACCTAGTCGTTTTAACTTCAAAACCAAACTCTACCTCGTTTTTATCAGAAACTTCTGCTGTGCATTTTACTTTAAACTAGTGGTTTTTATTTGACCGCAAAACTCAATAGTAAGTATAAGGTTGAATTTTTAAAAAGGGTTGATAATTTTAAATAGGCTATTCACCCCCCAGCCTCTTTTCATACCCTTGTTGTTTCTTTGGGACCAACAGTTACCAAGGCTGAGAAAGAGTGAGGAGGAGACTTGTGTTTGTTGGTAGATCAGTGACAACATGTCGATGGTGGTGGGTTGGAATCCTTCTAGTGTGTTTCACAATTGCAGTCTTTGGGACAAACAATACAATGTAAGTGACTTTTATAAAAAGTGTCAGGCATAGTTATAAAATATGCCAATATTAGGGATAAACACCGCTAGTGCATGTTTTATTTGAGTGCCAATGTACGTGTAAAAGAGTGTCAGTGTTACTTTAAAAAAGTACCGGTGTTAGTGTAAAATGGTGCCAGTGTTGGTGTAAAACAGTGCCAGTGCATGTGTTATTAAAAGTGTGTTTGAGTGCTAGTGGATGTGTGTTTGAGTGTCAGTACAAGTGTAAAAGAGTATCAGTGTTGGTGTGTTGGTGTAAAAGAGTGTCAGTATTGGTGTAAAAGAGTGCCAATGCATGTGTGTGAGTGCCAGTGCATGTTTTATTAAAATCCAGTGTAAAAGAGTGTCAGTGTTAGTGTACAAAATTATCAATTTTGCTTTCTAAAATTGAAACCTTGCAATTCAATTAAGCTAATCGAACTGTTTGATTCTATCCTGTTACAACGTTTACATATGTGGTCAAAGATGAGGGTGTAGAAACTGGCAAAGGGATGAGACAGCCACAGAAGGGCCATAGTCGCACTGTGCCAAGAGCAGTAGTGGTGGGGAAGCTTCACACTCACTCTGCTGCCATCTACATGATCCTAGCAGAAAGAGCTGTTTTGTTCTAGAGAAGGTAGTCCCTCTCATTGGCAACCGAAATCCCAGGGCCGTGAGCGAGGTGGAGGAGTCGGCGTCTTCCCGAAAACAGGTTTCTTCTTAGGCGAACGACAAGGTAGGGTAACGTACTACAACGTTTGTTACAATTAATGCAACATACTATGATTTGACATTATAATGTGTTGGGGTGCAACCCAAAGTCCCACATCGGCAATTGAGCAAACAATTGCAAAGTATATAATAGCACCCACCCACTTCATTAGTATGAGGCCTTTTGGGGATGCCCAAAAACAAATCCGTGGGGGCTAGGCCCAAAGCGGACAATATCATACTAATTTGGAGAATGGTGGTGGTGGCCGCGGTCCCTACAAGTGGTATCAGAGCCATGGTTCGGATGGGCCCGACCGGGTGGACCGTGTGTGTGTTTTATAGGGTGGGGTTCCCTTGTGTGACATTAGCGAATGGAGTCTTGCAATCGAGGGCTGTGGTGTTCCGCAGGCGGTTGGTACAAGCTTTCGCTGGATATAGGCCAGAGGAAACACTGCGGGCCATAGCGGTATGATCCTTGGTTTGAGGGGAGGATTGTTGGGGTGAAACCCAAAGTCCCACATCGGAAATTGAGCAAACAATTGCAAGGTATATAATATCACCCACCCACTTCATTAGTATGAGGCCTTTTGGGGGATGCCCAAAAACAAATCCGTGCGGGCTAGGCCTAAAGCGGACAATATCATACTAATGTGGAGAATGGTGGTAGTGGTCGCTGTCCCTACATAATGAAAGGTACTTTATCATTTTGTTACATTTAATGCCACGCACCCTAATGGCGTTAAAAAGATAACTAAAATTTCAACGGCATAAGAACAATTCTAACACCCATTAAATAAAATTTCAATAACCCACGCCCCGGATCCAATCTTTACATGGCAGGACTCACTGGTTTAAGATAATGGGAGAGTTCTCCATGGATGTTGCTGAAGAAAAATATGTCGTGACGCTTCTTTTAGAGCTTGGCTTGAACTCCTCTTGACCTCTACCAACTCCCCATGACTTAGACTCCTTCTCCCCTTTGCTTCCTCGTAGTTTAGGACTCCAATCCCAATAATCTCCCACCTAGAGACTAAACCCATAAGCATAGAAACCGTCCCATCAAACTCCCACCACGAAGATGACCTCCACCTGTAGATACCCCAGGAGGGCACGGCTTGGCTAGAGCGCGTGTGTTGTTCCTAGGATGTCTATTCGTGTTTTATTTGTTTAGAGTCGCCACCTATGTTTTAGAGCAACATAAGAAAAACCTAATACTTAGCCTAAGTTTGATATGAAAACAGAGATTCTTGTTTTGAGGTTCGGGGGTTAGGTTACGAGATGGGAAGTACTTAAATACCCATCTCGCCCGACTAATGTCGGTATTGCTTGATCAAAGTCTACATAAAATAAATGTTCTTCTTGTTCTTGATGATAAAAAAAAGGGGGTTTTAAAAAGGTGTTTGGAATGTAGGGAGATGACTCCTTAATCAACTTCAATGGAATGGAGCGATCATTGGTGTCATGTCCCAAAATGATTTGAGTGATTGCACGATTGATTAAAGTAAAAGGAAGAGATGAAGTAGAGAAGGAGGAAGATGAACTTTTACATATGCTTCAAAGATCTTCTTGGTGACTTCCTTGAAAAAGCCTTGGAAATGATTTTGGTATAGTTTGTGTAGAGAGAATTATTTTTGTCCAAAAGAGTGCTAAAAAAGGGTCCTTTGAAAGGGTGGAAAAGGGATGTTTTTATAGGTGAAAACAAATGTTTTTGGTGCCAAAACTCAGTCACCAAGAAATCTTTCCTGGGCAAAATCATGTAAAATGAGAAAGGGAAGGATTCTTGGACAGAAATCTATAACTGACGCCCAGAGGCGCGCGCTTCCCACCTTGGGGGCGAACACGCATTTCTGGCTCCTATGGTCGGAGGCGTGTGACTAGGAGAAGGCATTTTTGACAGAATGGACTAGAAAGTTAGCCCTGTTATTTAGTTTAGTCCCTGGACTTAACAAAGTCAGTCAGGAACTTAACGGAAGTAACAAAAACTAATGAGAAACACTTAAAAGAGGGAGACACACAAGATCAACCGTGCAACCGGGGTGAGCGGGTCCAATGTGGGGTGCCTACAGAGCCCCTCAGCGACGTGGATTGCAAGGCAAAACGCGTCGACGAAAGAAAGTACACCCACCGAGGACATCACCAAGAAAAAGCAAAGACTCGATGAAAGCAGGAATTTGAAATTGTGAGAGATAGGGGTGCGCTCCCTGTGTGAGCGGATTTTGTTGATAGAGGAGGTGGCATGATTCGTTTGTAAATCCGCAGGTTGAATCCGTTAGTGGATCCGCTTGTTGAATCTGTTTGCCGAATCTGTTAGTGAATCCGCTTGATGAATCCGTAGGTGAATCCATTGAATGAGTCCATCAGTGTACCCTTGTTGACGAATCCGTTAGTGAATTCGTTTGATGAGTCCGTTAGTGAACCCCTGTTGACGAATCCGTTAGTGAATCCGTTTGAATGAGCCCGTTAGTGAACCCTTGTTGACGAATCTGTTAGTGAATCCGTTTGATGAATCTGTTAGTGAATCCCTTGAATGAGCCCGTTAGTAAACTCTGTTGACGAATCCGTTAGTGAATCCGTTCGATGAATCCGTTAGTGAATCCCTTGAATAAGTCTGTTAGTAAACTTTGTTGACGAATCTGTTGGTGAATCTGTTTGATGAATCCGTTAGTGAATCCCTTGAATGAGTCCATTGGTAAACTCTATTGACGAATCTGTTAGTGAATCTGTTTGATGAATCCGTTAGTGAATCCCTTGAATGAGTCCGTTGGTAAACTCTGTTGACGAATCCGTTAGTGATTCCGTTCGATGAATCCATTAGTGAATCCCTTGAATGAGTCCGTTGGTAAACTCTGTTGATGAATCCGTTAGTGAATCCCGTTTGATGAATCCGTTAGTGAATCCCTTGGATGAGTCCGTTAGTGAACCCTTGTTGACGAATCCGTTAGTGAATACGCTTGATTGCTTGAGAATTGGTGATTTTTGTGGTTCACCATGGGCCGAGTTGCCGTTTGTAGCTGTCTCTGACGTGTGCCGTTCGGAGCTGCACATGCTGTTGACTTTATGACTTTTGCGGGGTGCGGGCACAGTTGGCTGCGGACCAAAAAGATGAGTTTTCCCTTTAGAGAGGAAAATGTCGAGATTGACCTTGACTTCTGTAACCGTCGGGTTTAATGATGTCCGTTGCGGAACTTTGTGCTTGAAACGCCCCATGGTGAAGCTGAAAACTCGGGTGGGAGTTGAATGAACATTGATGTGATGTATTTATTCCTGCATGGGAACTTGTACCTGGGCTGACTGGGCACGGGAGGCACGCGTGTTTGGAAGTTGATGTGAGACGCGCCCGCGTTCCAAGTGTGTAGCGGGAGGCGCGCACATTGCGCATAAGTTCAACATATATTCAGAAACTTCTCATTCTGTTCGAGCCAAGTTCAAAAATTGCCCAAACTCTCGGTATTCTGAGTCAAAATCCTGCGAGGTAATCATCCCAAAACGCTTCCTTTGCTCATTTGAGATCATTCCATCGAGGAATCATGTCGAGTTCTCATCAAACTCCTCCCTTTGAGATGCCTATGGGAGAAGAAGCTGAGGTCGGGGTTGAGGCCATGGACCCAAGACAGCTTACCTATGAGTCCCATACTCATATTTCCCACTTCGTTTCTGTAGGATTGGTAAGAATTTCGCCTTTCCTTTGACAATTTTGCATTCTAGGGTCGTACCATTTTGCCCGTGATACTGCTGCAGTAACCCTTCTGATCATGCTTGCATGTTGTTGTCATTATTGATTCGTTGTGAAGAGGATATTTGGACACCCATTTGTATGTTCACACACTTGTTTGCACATCATGACATTGCCATGTTGAATTTCGTCATGTTGGGTTTGGCCATTTTCTAGCCGCTATGCTGACGAATTTTCCTTTGTCTATTGTTTCCTTTCAGAGGTGGAACCGTCTGACCGAAATCCAAGGTGGGTCTCAGGCACCCATTTCTATATGGAGGAAACTTCCAGAGAATCAGACTCGGGTGGCCGCTACATTTTTCGGCCCTTTTATCATGAGTTTGCCTTCATTGAAGAATGACCCAGACGTGATTCAGGCCTTGAGGGAGCGATGGTGGGACACCACTCACACTTTCCACTTGCCGATGGGGGAGGTGACTATGACACCTACAGACTTTACTGCCTTGACCGGCCTATTTTTTCATGGAGTACCGGTTCCTTGTGGTGCGGGGGGAACTGCTCGGACCCCTGCTGAGCTGTTGGATTTGGTGGATTGTGAGTTGGTGGTGAAGAACTCCCGAGTAACTTAGGGGATGTTCCGAACCTATTTTAGGTTCCTTAAAGATGAGCCTCGGGGATTTACCTCTGACAGGGTCGAGGCGGTGGCTCGCTGTTTCATTTGGTTTGCTTTATCCCACACTCTATTTGCGAATGGTGGAATTTCTGCCTCTTTGTCCTTGTTGGACCTTCTGATTGATCTGGATCAGGCTGCTCAATATAACTGGGGTGTAGTGGGCCTAGCTGCGTGCTATCGGGGTATGGACTTGACCAGCCGTTCGACTCAGAGCTCGGTTACCGTGTTTTCCCTTGCTTGGGAAGTATACTCATCACTTGCCTTTTTCAGATTTCTATCTTTTCTGCACTTTCAACTGTGTTTAATTTCTGCCTCTGTTTCTATTTGCAGCTGTGGGCTATAACTATTCTGTAGATGAGAGATTTCCAATTAAGCGGGAGGGACAGCCCCTATATCCTAACTGTGCTAGGTGGTCCTACAAGACCAGGAATGTGAATACTAGCACCGCCCCCATCAGCTTGGTTTCAGCCAGGCAATATCTGGACAGTCTAAGGCCCGAGGCCATATCTCAGTCACTGTTTCCCTGGAGACCGATTTATGTCAACATAGAGCACACACTGTTCCATACCCATTCGAGGCTTCTGATGAGCTCTGTGGAGTGCATGGACATGTACTTGGGGGAGAGGGTGTACTAGCAGTATGGGAGCCAGATGGTGGATTATCATAACCCGGCTAGGCCGGCGGTTCCATAGTTCCCTCCTTTCTGTCCCCGTAACTGGGGGGCGCTGTCTGAGGATGATAGGGCCATGTATATGGCAGGGGTTGATGCTACCCCTTTCGTCTTTCTTTATCAGGATTATGGTCTCTTTCGAGTGATTAATCTGATGCGGGGCTTTATGTATGCCGACCCTCAGGGAACACAGCCTGCTCATTCTACTTCTGCCCAGTTTTACCCCACCGGTGCAGGTTATTGCTTTAATCCTCCTATGCCTCCTTCGTACTATACGTACTCGAACTTTGGGATTGTTGAGGAGCATAGAGAGATAGTCCCTGAACAGATGTCACCGGAGAGGGAGCCCCCCTGCCCAGACGGCTGTGGTATGACTGTATTCTTTCTATGCATTTCTGATTATGACCCATTTTCTATTCCAGTCTCTTTTATCTCAGCATTCTTACGTAGTTTCCTGTTGCTGTTGTGACAGGTGCCTGTAGCTTCTTATAGGCATATAGGCCGCTAGAACAAAGGAATACAGAGGAGGCTGCGCCAGTTGGAGGAAAAAGTGCTGGAGTTGTACAGAGACATGGCGAACTTGACCAGGGAGGCTGTAGGAACCGTGTCTGCAGCTGCTAGAGGCATGGCTTGGCGTGCCCGTGGTATGGGGCAAGGATGCAGAGATGCTACTCTTGATGTGGATGAGGCTGTGCAGTCGGCTAGGCAGTCACTGAGTAGGAGCTTGAGCCGTGGAGGTGCCAGTTCATCGGTAAGGGCGCCAAAGAGAACCCGTCATGTACAGGATTCTCCAACAGCTATAAATTTAAACCCATTTCGACCAGTTTGGTCACACAGCAATATTCTGCACTTCTTCTTATCTCTTTAAGACCCAAATTTTTGTCAAGAATGGCTCCCATGACCTTCTCTTTCGAGGTAAAAGTGTCCGTCCCGGAGGGTGAAAAGTCCATACCCGTCCCCATTGTGAAGGCACGCCCAAATGTCTTTAATCGTTTGGGGAGGCCTAACGATGTTGTTGTTGCATCTTCGAGGCCGGCGGTTCGTGTTGAAGCCCCTAGGCCACGCTATTTTCCGAAGAATAAGAAGGGCAAAGGCAAGGGCCACTCCCCTCATGTGTGGAAACGCCCATACAAACCCCAGTCAAGGCTTCTTTTGACAAAGGCAAAGGGAAAAAGAAGGTTGTTGATGAAGCTCCGTCCCATCCTAGCGTCTTCTCTCATCTTGGCGGTTTCGAGAGTGTTTCGCCCCCACTCAAGAAGGTCAAAGGCCAAAGCAAGAAACAATGCGTTCCCAAACTGAAGAAAGATTAGACTTTTCTTTGTACCCCAAGATTGCAATTAAATAGACCACTTGTTTAGGATTTAATGTTTTATGTATTTTATTGCTCAACATCGTCCATTGTAATGGTCAAAATAATTCAAGAGATTGAATAAAATTGCATTTTGTTATGACATGATTGGGTAAAAATTATTGTTTTAGACCGCACCCGAAGGTTGCCTACGTTCCTCTCGTAGAGAGGCTCAGGTCTCCGTAGTTCAAACAAATGAAGACCATTTTTTTTGTGTGTGCACCCTTCTTTTTTCCTAGACCGCCCTTTCGGGTTTTCAATCTAGCGGGCTTCTTTTTTGCATGTGCTCTAATTTTTGCCTAGGCCGCCCTTACGGGTTTTCAACCTAGTGAGCGTTTTTTTTTTTTAAATGGTCTTTATTTGTTAAGCGTAGAACTTCTTGAGATTGTCGAGGTTGACCTCCTTCGTCAGTTGATCACCATCCAAGTCTACGAGTCAAACCGCACCACCGCTTAGTATCTTCTTGACCACGTAAGGACCAATCCATCGAGGTCCCCATTTCCAAAGGGGGTTCATGGCATTGGGGGGATGTTTTCTTAGGACCAAGTCTCCCACTTTGATATTTTAAGTCTTCACCTTCTTGTTTATATCCCTTGCCATTCTTTGTTGATAAGCCCTTGTGCGTTAAAACGCTCTTAACCTTTTTTCGTCGAGTAGGGCTAGTTGGTCATATCGACTTTGCATCCAGTCAACCTCGTTGACTTGGTTCTCGAGTAAGACCCGTAGAGAAGGAACCTCGAGTTCGACTGGGAGTACGGCTTCAGAACCATAAACTAATGAGTACGGAGTTTCTCACGTTGCTGACCGTATTGATGTGCGGTAGCCCCACAATGCTAGTGGTAATTTCTCAGGCCAATCCCTTCCCGTTGAAGCCATTTTTCGTATGATGACCTTGAATGTCTTATTTGCTGCTTCGACCGCTCCATTGGCTTGGGGACGGTACGGGGATGACTTGTGCTTGGTAATTTTGTAGTTAACCAAAAGTGCATCCATTTCTTTCTCAAAGTGAGAGCCATTGTCGGAGATGATCTCATGAGGAATACCATATCAGCACATGATGTTGTTCTTCACGAATTCGGCCACTTTCTTGGCATTGAGAACTCAGTAAGCTTGTGCTTTGACCCACTTTATGAAGTAATCCACGGCCACTAGAATGAATGACTGTCTGTTGCTTCCCGTAGGATGGACTTTGCCGATGATATCTATACCTCAACAAGAGAATGGCCATGGTGTGGTCATGTTGTACAGTTGTGATGGCGGAGCATGTTGTAGATTAGCGTGGAATTGGCACTTGGCACATTTCTTGACTTTCTCGATGCAGTCTATTTCCATTGTGGTCCAATAGTAACCAATGTGGGGCCCACACTCGCCTTCGTGGACTTCATGCATGATGTTTTGAGCTTCGGACTCATTTGCACACAAAAGATTGATCCCTTGATGGTGTCTTTTGTAGACTCGGTTTCCAATCAACACATATCTGGCAGCTAGCTTTTGTAAGGCCATTCTAGTTTTCCCATTGCTGTTTTCGGGAAAGGTGCCATTGTTGAGAAAGTTCATGATGTATGTGTACCACGGAGGGTTATCTTGGACTTCGTTGATCTCTATGTTCATGCAGTATGCCAGACTCGTCCTTCTTGAAATTTTGAAGGGTTTCACCATTTTTCCTTTGGGCATTTCAACCAATGAGTCTATTGTGGCTAAGGCATCGGCAAAGCAGTTCTTGTCCCTCGGCAAATAATTGAACGTGATGTCTTGGAATTGTTTAGCTGACTCCTCGAGATATTGACCGTACTATTGGAGGGTCGAGTCTTGGATTTGCCATTTACCCGATGACTGATTGATAAGGAGAAGGGAGTCACCGAATACTTCTAGATCTGTGACATTTCTTTCTATCGCTTCTTCTAGCCCCGCTATGCATGCCTCATACTCGGCAATGTTTTTGGTAGCTTCGAATTCAAGACAGATTGCAATTGGAGTGTAGATGTCCTTTGGATCGACAAGCAACATTCCTATCCCATAACCATGCTTATTGGCGGCGCCATCAAAAAAAAGTTGCCACTTATTTTCCTCGGTTGTAGTACAAACCAAGCGCTCGTCGGGAAACTATAAGTCCTCCCCCTTCGCTTCGTCACACGAAAATTCAGCAAGCTGATCACTAAATACTTTCCCTCTGATGGATTTGAGTGTGACGTAACTGATATCATAGCTGGCGAGCATGAAGTACCACTTGGATATCCTTGTTGACATGAAAGGCTTCTCAAAGATGTAGCGGAGCGGGTCCACTTTTGCTACTAGCTTGATTTGAAAGGCTTCCATGTAATGTTTGAGCTTTTGAGTGACCCAAACCAGTGCTGCACATAACTTCTCTAAGATGGAGTAGTTCTTTTCGCCTCCTTAAAATTAGTGACTGACAAAATAAATGATTCTCCTTTATGGAGTCTCGTTTCTCTTGTGCTAGCATAGCCCCAAGGGCTTCATCATTCCCTGTGAGGTAGAGCAAGAGAGGTTTCTCCTTGTGAGGTGGAACCAAAACTGGAGTGCATGTCAAGTAATGCTTCACTTGGTCAAAGGCTTCTTGGCAAGCGTCGGTCCATTATAGAGCCACGTTCTTCTTGAGTAGTTTGAAGATTGGCTCATACATGGAAGTAAGCTGGTGCACAAACCAGCTGATGTACTGAAGTCTGCCCATGAAGCCTTTAATTTCTTTCTATGTCTTGGGAGGAGGCATGTCAATGATTGCCTTGATTTTTGAGGGATCTGCTTCAGTTGCTCTTTCAGTGACCATGTAGCCAAGAACCTTGCCTCGGATAACCCCAAAAGTGCACTTTGCCGGATTGAGCCTCATTTTGTGTTGCCGAAGCCTTTCAAAGAACTTGCGGAGGTCGATCAAGTGTTGACCGTCGGTCCCTTTAGAGTGGATGATCATGTCGTCCACGTAGACCTCGATCTCTTAGTGAATCATGTCATGGAACAAGTCTGTAACAGCCTTTTCATAAGTAGCCCCAGCGTTCCTTAACCCAAACGGCATAACTGTGTAGCAAAAGTTGCCCCACGGTGTTGTGAAAGAAGTTTTGTGTTGATCCTCTTCATCCATGTGTGAATACCCCTTTCCGATGAATCGATGCATGGGAAGTATCTTGTGATTATTTATATTTATTAAAGGGAATATTCATAACGACATTAAAATTATGAGAGTCGCCACGCCGTTTTAATTATAGCCAAAACATTGAAAAAAACATGTTTAATGGGTTCGGGGGTCAAATTACAACAAGAGAAGAATATTGAACGTTATCACTCCTATTTCCCGAATTGATCGGTCTTTCTATCATGATGCGGTGTATGTAGTGTGTTAGTGATTTAGACTGGATCCGAAGATTGCGTACATTCCTCTCAATGTGAGAAGCTCAGGTCAGCGTAGTTCGCAGAGAATTTAGAATAGGCAGAAGAATCGGGATCATGCATAATGAGGGGGGAATTTACCTAAAGTTTAGGGTTTAGAAGTAGTTCCTAGATCATCCTCGGGTTGATGAACCCTAGATCATCATCGGCTATGAAATAACATGTAATTATGAAGATCGCAACCCTAAATATAGCATAAATAAGGTTTTAACCTATGAACATGAAGAACATGCGAAGAACATATTATGAACATATGAATGAACATGCAAAGCCTATGAAGAAACTATGAATAAACATGTAAGAACATGAATATAAAAGATCTACATTAAAAATGATGCAAGAACATGAAGAAAAAGTTAGAAAACTTACCTATGTTGGCAAGAAATAAACCTTGATCTCCTTGAGTGTTTGAATGTTTAATTAGGGAGAAAATTGTGTTTAAGAACTCTCAAATTCGGACTTAAAGCTCTCAAAATCGGGGCCCTTAAACCAATGGAATGGAATGGTTTATATAGTAAACTGAGGGGAAGATCTGACGGCTGAGATCATCCGGAGCAAGGTTGGCCGCCTGGCCATGGTTGAAGACGGGGACAAGAGTGGCTGCGTGGCCAAGGTCGAAGGCGCACAAGGTTGGCCGCGTGGCCAATGTTGCGGGCTGACGTGATTCCTAAGCTAGGGTTTCTGCATGGTTTAAGGAAACCATATTTTGACCATATTTAGGGTGTTCTAGAATAATGAGACATATTTTGGGAATCCGAGACAAGTCTTTGCAAGGTTTCTAATTCCTATAAAGTCCTTGTATATTTGGGAAAGCCCTAATAAACTCATTTTCAGATCGGGCACTAACAGTAGCCCTTCGGCGACGCTTCTTGCAAGGCAATGGAGGGTCGACGATAAAAGAAGGATCCGTTCTGGAACATGAGTTTCAAAATAGATAAAAGGATCGATGGAACGGCTGAACCTTGGTAGGCGACCTACGTATCCGCAGGGGAATCAAGCCAAACGTAGTTCAGATCTGATAAGAAATTGGGAATGATTGTCCACTGGTGGGGAGCAACATCTTCTGCTGGGGAGAAGTCTGATCTGTGGGAAAATGCATCCGCCGGGGAAAATGCAACTGCAGGGGGTGAGAGATGACCATGTCGATCGGGTGGCTGAACCTTTTCAGGTTTCCTACGTATCCTTGGAGGAATCAAGCCGGTCGTAGTTCAGAGCTGATGGGAAAGACGAGACATCGAACTTCTGCTGCGGATAACAAACCTACGGATACTATCTTGTATGAAGAACGGATATTCGTAAGCAATGAAGTTATTTGGGAAAAATAAAGACTACGACGTCTAAATAATCCCAAGATGGAATGGTAAACGCAATCAGGATCGCCCGGGTTCCTGCCGATCGCGCTAAAGTAATAGATGCTGGATCTCTCGCAATTAGAAACGTCAGGGTTTCTGCCAATCACGATAGATCTAAGGTGCGTATGACATAGAGTCGCCGAAGTTTCTGTGATCATACGAATCCTAAGAAAATGTTTGGAAATTTTAAACGCAATCAGAAACGCCCGGGTTTCTGCCGATCGCGTTAAAATAATAGATGCTGGATCTCTTGTAATTAGAAACGCCCGGGTCTCTGCCAATCACGATCGATCTAGGATGCGTATGACATAGAGGCGCCGAAGTCTCTGCAATCATACGAATCCTAAGCAAATATTTGGTGAAGAAGGGAAATTTTAAGGGGCTTTCCATTACCAAAGATAACGAATATCAGTCAAAACAGTGCTAAGGGCACCTAAAATGAATCAAAGGGAAAAGATCAGGGGCAAAAATGGGATTTTATCTGAAGGGACAAGGTTGGCCGCGTGGCCAAAGTTACTGAATTGCAATAGTGGCCGCGTGGCCAAGGACGCTGAGTGGTCATATCTCCTTCACGCGGATCGCTGATCTGACGGCTGGGATTGCGAGAGCAGAAGTGGCCACGTGGCCAAGGCTGCCGTCGGGCTGACTCCTTGGTCACAGCGCCAGAAACCCTCCCTCTTCTCCTTCTTTTCTTCTTCCTTCTTCTTCCTTCCACCATTGTTGCCGAGTTAGAGAGAGAAAATTGAGTTTTAGAGAGACAAAGCTAGGATTCGATATTTTTTTGAGGATTTCGTTTCGAATACTTCGGATAAAATGGCGGACTGGATCAATGAGGCCTTGTTTGGCGATTTTCTGGGCCAAGGTGGATATGTGCCTCCACAACAAGGACAAGAACAGTGGCGTGACGATCCTCAAGGTGGGGGAAATGTAGGGGCTGACCCAGGAGCGGGTTTTGAAGCGGAACCCTTGATACCACGGGGCGGTTTGAGACCACGAGCAGCGACTCGGAACTTTCGCGACGGCCTTCTTCGGTCAACATTTGATCAAGACTACGATTTCTACATCGACTAGGAGCGTCACTGGTCGATGGGCCTTCCGGAGACACGAGAGGTGAATTTTAAATTTTCGCTCCTCTCATTTTCACATTTTTCGCACTTTTGTACAATATATATATTGCTAGAATCGTAATTTGCTAGAAATGTAGATTGCTAGAAATGTAAATTTCTAGGAGTGTAACATACCTGTGCTGTGTTTACCTGCAGAGGATAAAGGCTCGTGGGTCCACAGTGACTGTGGGCAAACTGTGGGCGTCTCTGTCGGAGGGACCGGGCGGTTTGCGTGCTCGGATCGAGGCTATGGGGTTTGGCCCATTCTTCGATAGTGTCCGCATAGTTGGGGGCACCCTGAAGGTGGCGGCGGTGATAGAGGTGTGCAGGGAGTTCTGGTAGGACACCACCCATACCTTCCACTTCAGTTGGGGAGAGATTACCATCACGCCGACGGATTTCGCGGCTATCACGGGGTTGAGGTTCACTGCTACGCCTTTGCCTTTTGATGAGAGCTTGGCGGAGCGGCGGGACTATAGACAGGCTCTGCTGGGAGTTGACACTGATCTGGGAGGAGGTGTCAAGGTTTATGGAGTGGAGGCCGGGAAGGTGAACCGTTTGGTGGAGATGGCTATTGAGGCCTTTGGTAGGGGGGGAGTATGATTTGGATTACTTGGTCCGGCTGTTCTTATGGTACAACTTTTCAGAGATCTTGTTTCCCAGTGGGGCTACTGTCTGCAGGTACTCACTGTTAGGGGCTTTTGTGGACTTGGACCTAGTCGGTGGGATTTCTTGGGGTGGAGCCGATTTGGCTTAGATTTACTGGGCATTGGACCATTTCTCGAGGGCTAGCTCGTCGGCCTTTGATGGGTTTCAGTTCGCCTTTGAGGTATGCTCTTGACTACCCTTCTTTTCACTTGTTGAGATTTCTGTTCTATCTTTTGGTCTGAAATGTCTCTTTCATTATATGCACAGGCGTGGGTGTACGAGATCTTCGGTGTCGCCCCTTTTCAGTTGGTGGTGAGTGCCAACAAGGTTGTTCCCATCATATTGTACTGGTGCAAGGGCAACAGGGCTCCTCCCCGTAGGAACCGGGACAGGAAAACGGTGCATGCTGCCGATCTGAGGAGGGCTTTTGCTATGTCTGAGCCTGTCGGGGTCAGGTTTTACCCATGGAGTCCGGCTAATGAGGCTTCGGTGGGTCCCTATGTAGTGGAGTTGACCGCTTCTAGGGTTCTTCTTGTGGGTCTCACCGGGGAGGCCATGTATCTCGGAGAGAGGGTGGTTCGTCAGCATAGGGCTGGTGCGTTACCGTGGGCTCCTTATGATCCTCCTCGGGATATGTTCCGTCCCGCGAGGTTGGCAACTTTCTTGGCTCCCACTCCGGCAGAGCATTACAGGGGGAGTGACGACTACACCGGCTATGTGCGGACTCGGCTGGTCAGTCCACAGGTATGGGCTAGGATGCTATCGGGAGAGGGATCGAGCTCAGCCCGGTATGTTGGTCGGAGACGGCCTTTGGTTAACATGCCCCTTTGCTCGAGTAGCGTGAGAGTGATGAGGGGCGGCCGGGAGGTGGAGCTTAGCTTGGAGCCGACTGATGCAGATATTGTTGAGGAGACATTCATTCCTCTGCCTGACGCTGGGGTATGACCTTATGATTTATCTCAGTTATGCACACACACTTGTTATTCCTGTATTGTAATCATTGCCTTTGGTTTCCCTTTCAGGTGACTCGGGAGGCGTACGTTCGTTCTGTTCAATGGGAGAACATACTGATGCGCCTATTGAGAGAGGCATATCATTCTTGCACTTGCCAGCGGGATGATGTCGTGTCTCCCCAGCGTCGGGAACGGTCTCCAAATGGTGCAGGCTCTTCTCACACTGGTGGTCGAGCGGTCCGGGGACGGAGTTCGGGTGTCAGTAGCTCTCGAGCTTTAGCGCGGCGTGGAGACACCACGGAGGAGGATTCTGATTAGGCGGGGCCCCTCTTTCCACCTTTATTTCCAACACTGTTAGCTAGTAGAGACAAATATGTACTGGACAAACATTTAACATGCATGTAAATATATTTATGAACTAAAATGAGAATGATTTTGTGACAACCTATCTGTACAAACTAATTATTTTACAATGCTCCTAATTTTTATACAATGCATGAGCCTCGGGAGGGACAGGTACGTTGTTTGCATGGATCCGTTGCGGAGTGGGAGGAAACAAACTGGATTTCTGCATGGGGGCAAGAGTGGCCGCATGGCCAAGGCAAAGTCGGCCGCCTGGCCAAGAGCAATAGTGGCCGCGTGGCCGAGGACAATTGTGGCCGCATGGCCAAGTCTGCCGCCGTCTCTGGTTTTCCTTTTCCTGGCAAGAATTGGAGTTTGTGCACTATTTAAGGGGAGTTTGTGTTGCCTTAGAATTCGTACCAGCCACTTCTTTTGAGAAATTTAGAGTTCCAATCACCAATTTGCTTGCTCTTTGCCATGGATCATGAGGCTAGGATCACAAGTCTTGAGAAAAAAGTCTTTATAACCTCTTTGGAGAAGTGGGTTGCCAAAATTTCTGGTTCTAGTCGTAGGAAACTCGATGAACGGTATGGGATAAAGTGTCTTTAGTCACTTTTGCACATGAACTCCAATACCAACCTTTTGCAAGCCTGTGGGAAATTTTGGAACGATACCCTCCATGTCTTCAACTTTTCATTCAACGAGATGACACCCACTTATGAGGACATCGCGGCACTTTGCGGCTACGAAGGGAAGGGTAAAGTTGCCTTGCCTTTTGACTTTGTTTGCTTGAAGGATAAGTTGATGACATTTGGCGTGACCGCGGATGACTTTGATAGGTATGCTAGGGGTGGTTATGTCGACCTTTCTTGGATGCCACAACACTTTCTGCACATGGACGTGGCTTCTGACTGTTCTTTGGACCATCTTGCGCTATGTCTGTTTGCCTCTATTCTTTTCCCTTCTGAGGTTGGATTTGCTAGTGAGGGGTGTTTGGGCATGGTGAATTCAGCTCGTCTAGGCTATGACATTGTGCCGGCTATCCTTGGAGAGATGCTCTGTGGTATTCCCCATCTCGCGGCTTATGGTGGGATGCCCTGTGGTAGTGATAGGCTTTTGACCATGTGGTTGCAAGAGAGGCTTCGAGTGAATAAACCGGTGGCTTCTCTGAAGGTGGCCCCATGGATGCACCGCATTAGAGGCATGGCGGAGCGGTTTGAGGGCATGACTCTCAAAGGTTGGGAAAAGTATTTGGCGGAGATGGTGACTGACGACATTCAGTGGGTGGTGCCCCATTGGCACATTCACTCTGTGAGGGAGAAACAAGTGGGACTTCACATGATCAAAGTTCCGACCCTTTCTGGGACTACTTTTTACTATCCCTCTAGAGTGCTTCGTCAGTATGGTTTGGTGCAGACCATCCCGGAGGGTTGGGACGAGGAGAGAGATGATTTTCCTTTTGGGATACTTCAGTTGGATGATAGTGCCTCAGTCCTTCTTTCTCAGATGTGGGGCGAGGCCGGCTTTAGTCGTAGGACCTTCATCACAAGCTCTAGCAACACCTTCCGGTCACGAGAGTATTTGGATTGGTATATGGGGAGACTTGGGCATGCGGAGCAGACTCTAGAGACCCTAAGGGGCACTATTTTGGGATCCTGTGCTCCAAGTTTTTCGTTGAGAGTGAAAGAGGCGGTGGCTTACGAGAGGAGGATGAGTAAGAGCGTGGCTAACGGAAGCGGAGAAGAAGTGGGGACGTCAAAGAAGAGGAAGGGCGAAGAGGCTCCTAATGGTAAGGCTAAAGGTGTTAGCGAGTTTGAGAGGAGATTTTGTGAGAAACCTAAGAAGAAGGTTCGCCGTGGACAAAGCAAGAAGAAAGAGACCGAGGGCACAAATGGCACTAAAGGGTGATCCCGAGCGTCTCTCCATAGTCGTTGCAGACACATTAGTTTAATTTATGTCTTATTTTACGTTTTATTCTAAATTTCAGAATAGATTATTTATTCGAAAAGTATGTCAAACTTAGACTCATCAAATAAGTGTTAACATGCAATGACTATGGAAATAAAAGTTTTTGCTTTCAGAAAATATAACTTCTATCTTTATTGCTTTGTAACAGGATTTGGATGTTTATTTATTTTTTTAGACCGCACCTTTTGAAAGGCTGCCTACGTTCCCCTTTTACAAATAGGACTAAGGGGCTCAGGTCACCGTAGTTCACTCCAGTCGGACTAGAATGATTTTAGAGAAAGGGAAGATAGAAGGGGGGAACGCTCTAACTTTTGCCTAGACCGCCCTTTCGGGTTTTCGATCCAGCGAGCTTTGTACGCACCCTTATTTTGCATAGACCACCCTTTGCGGGTTTTCAGTCTATCGGGCTTCTTTTTGCATAGTAAACTTTTTTTTTTTTTAGAGAGGGGGGTTGTACTAGTCGTAGTAGCGTCTGAGCTTGCTGAGGTTGACTGGTTCCTTGAGCGGGCTGCCATCCAAATCTGCCATTCTGTCTAGTCTTGTGGTGCGCCTCGAGCTTTGGTCATTGCGTCGATGCATTGCTTCAAATCCACTATTTCTCTTGAGATGTCTTGAATCATTTCTGCAGTCAGGTGCGAGAGTACCTCTGGGCTGTTCCTCACATAAGGCTCGATTTCGTAGCAACCGAGGAGTTCTAAGTTTTCGCTTTCCCTATAGAACCAAAATCCTCTCACGCCGATGAGCATGTTCTCGTCCATCAAGCTTTGGATTCTCCTTTGTAGAGCGACACAGTCGTTGGTGTCGTGGCCTTCGTCTTGGTGGTGAGAGCAACTTTTGGTGGGTTCAAATGGTTGAAGGGGTGGTAATTCGGAGAGGAGTGAGTATTCTCCTAGAGGCTGCATCTTGCCCATTTGTCTCAGTTGGTCGAACAATTTTGCGAAAGGGGTCCCTATTCTTGTGTATCGGTGGACTGAGAGGGGGTACTTTTCCAAAGATCTTTGCAGTTTTTCACTGATTTTCTTTTCCTGGCGCGAGGGCCATGATTCTGTCGTTGGTGTTGGGGTCCGAAGTTCATTCCCATGTGCCGGGTGCAGGATTGGGGTATTCGCGAGGTACTCCTTGAGGCAGCATAACGCGAACTCACATCTCGAACTCTATTCTTGGTCGTGGACCCTTTCTATTTCTCTGAGTGTCGGTTCCCCCACTGTTGTAAAATGGTTGAGGTATTGCAGTAACTTGATGAGTTCTTCCTTTTCGGCTTTGTTCCGAGGAGACTGCATTCTCAACACGGCTCAAACTCGCCGACTTATGGTCCTCCACGAGGTTGTGAAGGGGGTCGCTTCTTGGTCCTCCTCGGTTGTCTCGACCTGGCCTTTTCCGTTAAAGATATCCTCGGGCTGTGTCTCCTTTGGCTCGGCTTCGATTCCCAAATTCACACATGTTAACACCTCATCGGCAGCTTGGGCTCGAGACGCGTTTTGATTAATAACCTGTTCTGAAATTTCTTCAGTGTATTCGTTATTTAATGTGTCTGTGTCCGCCTCTTCTAATGAATCATTATTAACTAAGTGTATATCATTAGGTTGATTATTAGCCAATTTATCAGTTAAAAGAGTGACTATGGAGGGATACTCGAAAAGGTCGAGGGTTTCATTCATGGCAAAAGGAAACATAGCGTTTGCAACAAGATCATAGTCTTCGGACGTAAGGTCGTCAGACTTAGAGGAAGACTCAAATTCAAAATGTAAAACACTAGACTCTGGGGACGGGGATCTAGGAGTAGTGACAGGCGATGCTGCAGGAGTGGTGGAAAAGGGAACAACAGGAGAAGGAACCAGCCCCAGTGTGTCTGCCATAAATTCCAGAGTAGCTATAGGTCCCCCAATGATGCACCAATTCTTGAGCTTGTCCCCCATGGGTACCACCAATGTCCTCGGATCTACGTCCTTCTCTGATTCATCCCCAATAGCGGCTACCATGTCGTCGTCCAGCCCCAGATTACCCAGATGCTGAAGCAGATATTGGCCGTCCCACGTCTCAGTTATTCTTGGCGCTTCTGCAGTTTCTGCTGTCGGCTTGTCAAGGGTTGCGGCTTCAAGTTGATCTGCCAAGTCATCTGCAACCTTGGCGGAGTACTCATGCCTGATGGTTCTAACTCTGCCCGTGGCTTTGTCATGCTCCATGTAAGTAAATTTCAGATTGGACCGGTCGAACTCCACATCTCTGAAAATCTCGAACCCTTTTTGCAACTTACCGGTGTGGTCAAACCATGGCTCTGCGAACTCGAAACATGGAAACTCCTCACCCTCCTTAACGAAGTAACTATTAAGGGAAAGGCGGTATGGTCGCATCTCAGGCTTTCTATGAGAAAGCCCCACTTTCTTAAGGAACTCTATCCTTTTCTGTTCTGCTTTGTCTTCGGGAGTGAGAGTATACCCAAGACCGAACAATCCTCGGTGATCAATCTCTTTAACCAGACTTGTGGGGCCTTGCAAGCACTTACCTATCCCCAGCCCCGGTATGAAGCCCATATTACGCAGTATCTTGACAACAGGTGCCACTTTATCTGTTGTTTTGGTGAGGTCGATGGTGCAGATATGTGCCTGGGCCACTATTTCAAAACCGTTGAAGAGTCTGCTCTCTTCCCCATGCTGAATCTGTAAGACAGGAATGCCCTTGGTGTCCGTCCCTTGGGCAGTTACGAGATCGCTATAGATGATGGTCACTTCATTACCAGATTGAAACTTCACACACTGGTGCAGGGAAGATGGGACAGCGCCCAACTGATGTAACCATGGCCGGCCAAGGAGGAGTGAGAAGGTTGCGGGGATGTCTATGATGTGGAAGTCGGTCGGTAGGATCTTTGTTCCGATGGTAATGGGCAAGGTGGCTTCGCCTATCACGGCGCGGCATGTAGAGTCATAAGCTTTGATGGTTTTCTTGGATGGGCGTAAATCAACACCATGAACGCCAACCACATCCATCATCCTTGAAGGCAGGATATTAATAGCAGAACCATTATAAATGAATACACGGGGAATCTTCTTTCCATTCACCTTGACAGTGATGTATAAAGGCTCATTATGATCAACTCCGAACACTGGCTTGTCTAGCTCTGAGAATGTGATGATGTTCCCGTAGTGGATATTACCGATCATGTGGGTGACGTCCTCCGGGGTAGTAGTGGATGGTACCATGGTGGCGGCGAGGTTTTGCTCGAGCATGAGGCGATGGGCTAGGGAGGAGGTGAGTAGGGACCATAGTGAAATATGGGCTAGGGTTTGTTTGAGTTGAGTGAGGATAGGGTCTTCTTTGTCTAGGTCGGCTTGCTCGGGTTCCTTCCCAAAGATTTTCTTTGCACCTTTTGGGTCGGATTGGTACACTTGACCGGATCTTGTAAGGAGACAAACTTCTGCACGTAGCTCCTCCAAAGACAATGGCGTGTCACGATAAGGGGGCGAAACTTCGGTTCTTTCGGCCTCCTCGAAGATTTCGTCCCAAGAAAGAGGTTGAGAGGGTTTGGGACTCTCTTCCTATAGAGATTCGATTTCACTAACTAGTTCTTCTAAAGACAACAAGTAGCAAGAAGGTTCTTTATTATTAATCATTGAAACACAACCCATCTCATCACAGTCCGCCACAACAGACTCGGCCGGATCAGTGATCTCACTAAGTTCTACCATGAGTACATTGCTAGCTACATAATCTCTAGGGTCTTCGACAACTCCCTTGTGGATTAGCTCTTGCACGGCTTTATTGAGTTCAAAGCATTCTTCGGTAGTGTGACCGGTGCACTTGTGGTAGTGGCAAAACTTTGACAAATCGCAACCAAGGCGGGGGAGGTGTCCTTTTAATGGTTCGAGAATTTCTAACGTCACCAATGCCATGAAGATATCCACCATCGTGAGCCCTATCTTGTCAAAGGCATCCATGAGCTCTAGGATACTGATCTCGCATGTTTGCACCATATTCACCCCACCCCCATTGTTAGGAAGGGGGTTACTCACCACATTAGGACCCTTCGGCTTCTCAATCTTCTTGTCATTGATCAACCCTTGAACTACGTGCTTCAGTTGAATACAACTATCCGTTGTGTGCCCGATGTGCTTGTGATACTTGCAGAACTTGGAGGCGTCCAAATCGGTTCTTGGGTAGGCAGGTTGGTAATTCTCTAAAGGCTTGATAAGACTTCTCTTCACTAACACGTCAAAGACTTTCCCCATAGGCATTCCAAAATCGTCAAAGTGCTCCCTCTCTCTTTGAGGCGGAGCCCCATTCCTTGTGACAGCTTGAACATCTATCGGGACCTCATTTTGGACCATATTCACTTGGCCGACGGCCTCCTTTCCACCCCTAGGAGGCGCAGGCGCAGTAGGAGCCTTGTAGCGGAAGGAGTTATTGTTGTTGGTCTTTGGACTTTCCTTTGGCGGCACAATCCCAGTGAACCCTGCTTCGTACCTTACTCCGGCATCAACCATTTCCCGCAAGTCAGGGAAATAACCATTACCTATAGCTGCTTTCATCTCCGGTAGCAAGCATTTGTAGAAAATCTGCTTCTGTTCCTTTGCTTTCGGTGGGTATTGGACCTCGCACAACCGATGGTTCCACCTCTTGTAGAAATCATAAATGGGCTCGCCAGGCTTCTGCATAGTGTTCTCAAGGTCGGTTCGATTCATATGCCAATCCAAGTTAGCTTGATACTTCTCACAGAAAATGGCACTGATTTGATCCTACGTTTGCCTTTCGCTTGGTTCTAGCCCCAAGAACCAACGCAGAGCGATACCATCCAATGTGCTATGGAATACGCGAGCCATTTGTTCGTTGGTTCAGTCACGAGCCCTCATGGCCAACACATAACTATCCAAATGAGTCTTAGGACACGAGTCACCATGAAACATTACCACTTTAGGCATCTTGAAATCTTTGGGGAGAGCCCCCACTTGGCTAGGGTTGATTGTCTTGGTAGTCGGTGCACTTTGCTTATCCACGGTCTCGATCAACTTGTGCATTTCCTCGAGATTCTTGATCTTGGCTTCGAGACCGGTGAGGAAGTTCTGGAGGCTTGGGGGAATACCATTGAGAGCGGTCTCGGTGTTGAGCTCGGCGGCACTAGTAGGAGGAGCAGAGGCTGAAGATGAAGCGGGAGTTGACATTGCTGATGACGAGACTGAGAACGTGGACGGAGTAGAAGCTTCACGTTGTAGTCGACCACCCGAACGGATCCAAACTTGCTTTGCTGAAAGGTTGAAGGGCAATGAAGCTTTTAGGAGAGGGGGAAGGCTCATGCGAAGTATATTTTAATTTACAAAAACATACATTATTTACATCCTAATTGGTTGGAAGGGGTACCCCTTTTTCGCAACTAGTTAGGAGACTACGATCAGTGGAGGCCATCACTGCGTCTATAGACCCCTCGTTTTTCACCTGCATTGCACACCCCCAAATGGACAATTTGGGCGAGGGTCCTATAGGGCAAGCGGTTTCCACCAACCATCGGATCCTACGACTAACCCTTCCTTAAAGGCATTTAACGTGATGTCTATGTTGCATCCTACGCAAGTTAACGATGAGCGGAGATCTTGACAATAAACACTCATCTTACCATGGCACGTCCCTTGTAGGGAAATCACTTTTTTGTGCACTTTCTCTCAAAAGATCTCGATTCATCATTGACTTGGGGATGACTGATATTAAGGAAAAGCTAGCCAAACCAACCGGTCAAAACCTAGGTGTGTTACCTATACTAGTGTGGGTTGACATGGGTTAGGTAAAAGGTTCCCACCGTATACGGTGAGTGGAATAGACGAGTGACTCGAAAAGAGTGCGACAGTAGCGCACAAATTCCTGCACATCGAATACTCCGGGTAATGGGGACCTGTGCAGTGCTGACACGGACTGTGGTAGTGTGTGGTAAAAACTAATTCTTTTTTAGGGAGAAAAGAGAGAAGTTTTTAATGTTATGATGATGCAAATGCAATGCATGAGAGAGAGTGAGAGAGAGAGAGAGAGAGAATAATGTACAAGGGAGCATAGCAGAGTTTTGTTTGACCCTAATACTAAAGCGAAGATAACAAGGATCATGGTACAAGGTACAAGGTACAAGTATTAACATGGCGGAGTGCGCGGGTGCATGTGTAAATATGGCTTAACTGTAGGGGGCACGAGAAAACATGGCAAGTGTGCATGTGTAAACATGGCAGGTGTGTACATGTGTAAACATGGCAAGCATCATGATGTGACGAAAGTTAGACCCACTAAGTTTGAAAAAGTTTCAAAGCAGTCCCCAGCAGAGTCGCCACTGTGAATACCCCTTTCCGATGAAGCGACACATGGGAAGTATCTTGTGATTATTTTTATTTATTAAAGGGAATATTCATAACGACATTAAAATTATGAGAGTCGCCACACCGTTTTAATTATAGCCAAAACATTGAAAAAAGCATGTTTAAGGGGTTCGGGGGTCAAATTACAACAAGAGAAGAATATTGAACGTTATCACTCCTATTGCCCGAATTGATCGGTCTTTCTATCATGATGCGGTGTATGTAGTGTGTTTGTGATTTAGACCGGATCCGAAGATTGCCTACGTTCCTCTCAATGTGAGAAGCTCAGGTCAGCGTAGTTCGCGGAGAATTTAGAATAGGCAGAAGAATCGGGATCATGCATAATGAGGGGGAATTTACCTAAAGTTTAGGGTTTAGAAGTAGTTCCTAGATCATCCTCGGGTTGATGAACCCTAGATCATCATCGGCTATGAAATAACATGTAATTATGAAGATCGCAACCCTAAATATAGCATAAATAAGGTTTTAATCTATGAACACGAAGAACATGCGAAGAACATATGAATGAACATGCAAAGCATATGAAGGAACTATGAATAAACATGTAAGAACATGAATATAAAAGATCTACATTAAAAATGATGCAAGAACATGAAGAAAAAGTTAGAAAACTTACCTATGTTGGCAAGAAATAAACCTTGATCTCCTTGAGTGTTTGAATGCTTAATTAGGGTGAAAATTGTGTTTAAGAACTCTCAAATTCGGACTTAAAGCTCTCAAAATCGGGGCCCTTAAACCAATGGAATGGAATGGTTTATATAGTAAACTGAGGGGAAGATCTGACGGCTGAGATCATCCGGAGCAAGGTTGGCCGCCTGGCCATGGTTGAAGACGGCGATAAGAGTGGCCGCGTGGCCAAGGTCGGAGGCGCACAAGGTTGGCCGCGTGGCCAATGTTGCGGGCTGACGTGATTCCTAAGCTAGGGTTTCTGCATGGTTTAAGGAAACCATATTTTGACCATATTTAGGGTGTTCTAGAATAATGAGACATATTTTGGGAATCCGAGACAAGTCTTTGCAAGGTTTCTAATTCCTATAAAGTCCTTGTATATTTGGGAAAGCCCTAATAAACTCATTTTCAGATCGGGTACTAACACCATGAGAATCTGATTGTACCCAGCAAAACCATCCATAAATGAGGGACCTTGTAGGCAACAGTGGAGTCGACTAGCATGTTGATTTTGGGTAGTGTAAAGTCATCCTTTGGAGAAGCTTTGTTCAAATCCCAGAAGTCCACACAAACACGAACCTTGCCATTAGCTTTTGGACTGTGACCACATTGTCTAGCCATGTTGGATACTCAATAACTTTGTAGAAACCATTATGGCTTGATCTTTCTGAGTTTCTGCTTTGTCAGCTTATCATCGTCTCTGATCGGAATTCTGTGCTCCGCGACCTTTCTGTCTAAACCCAGCATGTCTTTGTATGACCATGCAAATGCATCCACGAACTCTCTGAGTAGTGTAGTCAATCTGTCTTTCTCTTCCCCTTGAAGAAGCTTCCGATCTTGGTTTCTTTCGGCTCTTCGTCGGTACCCAGATTAACAACATGCAATTCTTCGTCAGCCCCTGGACCATTTTCACCACGACTACGGACCTGTTGCGCAAGTTCATTTAAGTATGTTGTGTTTTCGTGGTCTATTTCATCATTATTTGAATCGTTATTAACTAGTTCATTAGATTCATTATTAGTTAATTCATCATTCATGATGTTTGCAATCTCACGGTACTCGGAGAGATCAAATTTTTCATTAACAAAGAAAGGGAACATACGCTCGGCTATGGCTTCCATATCCTCTTGGGTGAGGGTATCGGAAATACTCTCGGACTCGAAAGTGAATGTGAATAAGTCTTCCTTTGTGACCTTACGCGGAATGCAACCCATCTTCTTGACCAAGAATTCCTCGGATACCACGGGCCCCTTTGTAGAATACCAGTTGTTGATTGGCTCGGAGCTCGGCTGGATCTCGCTGATAGTTTCCTTTCTCGTGTTGGTGTCGTAGATGGCATTGACTTGGCACTCATCCATGATGGCAAATTCCTCAAACATGGAGGTTAAATCTGTCAATTCTTCCCTTGCGGTAATATTTGTCTCGGACTCTATGGTCACTTTCTTTCCCCACCATTCGCGGGGTCACATGGGAGTTGGTTCCCCTTCGGATTTTTGGATCTCACAGTCGGCAAAGATTTTGAGACCGGGATTTCTGATGCCCTTGCTATTAACCCATGGCTCGGGAAAGATTACGTACGGAACCTCTTCCCCTTGACAGACAAAGTAGCCATTCAGTGTCTTGCGGTAAGGCCACAAATTAGGAATCTCATAATGACGGCCTTCCTTACGAGCTCGGGCCTTTTCATTCTTGACGGCTTGCTCGTGTTTCAAGTCATCTATGGAAGGTTCGTATCCCAAACCGAATTTGTTCTTGACGAATGGGACCTCCACGGGTTGTATTCTACCCTGTTGGTATTTCCCTAGGCCTAAACCGGGGAAGTAGGCAATATTCCTCATCATACGGAGGACCTTCCGATTGCCGAGGGTCTAAGATCTGTTTCCCCCTTCTTTGTCAATGGCGTTGATTGAGACGCCGGAGAGAGTAGAGTCTGCTAAACCATGCTGAATTTGGTGAATGGGTTCCCCATTTCTGTGGATAGTGACGTTTTCTGCCATAACGGTCACTATTTCATCCCCATTTCTGAACTTCATACACTGATGGAGAGTCGAAGGGACGGCATTAGAACTGTGTATCCATGGGCAGCCCAAGAGTAAGTTAAATGAAGAAGGCACATCGAGCACTTGAAATGGGACGGACATAACCATGATCCCAAACTCAATGTCTATTTCCACCATACCCATGACTGTGCGGGAAGTGCTGTCGTAACCTTGGATTACTTGGGTAGAAGGCTTCAAATCTGAATTCTTAAGCCCCAGTATGCCCATGATTCGACCGGGCATTAAGTTGAGTACGGAACCACCGTCAACCAGGACTCTCGAGATAGGTCTCCCCCTTTCTCTCACCTTGAAATAAATGGCCTCATTGTGGTCGGAACCAAATGGTGGAAGGTCCATGTCGGCAAAGGTGATGACATTTCCAAAATGAATGTGGCCTATCATTACAGTAAGGTCCTCGGGAGTAGTATCAGGAGAGATTGATGTGTCGTCAAGATTACTGATGACAAGATCTCGGTGCTTCTTTGAGAATGCAATGAGGTCCCAAATGGAGATGTTGGCTTGAGTTTTCTTGAGTTGAACCAATAAAGGATCTTCGGGAATGTCGCGAGCTTGCGATCTTTGAGAAGAGGTTCTTGGTGCAGAAGTAGTAGGGTTGCTTTCTATGACTCGTCCGGATCGAGTTAGCATGTTAACATTCCCATCTTGCCTCTTTTTCCTATTCTCTAGTACTTCCCTCATCACCTCATCGTAAGTCACAACGTAACAAGAATTTTCAAATTTATTCATCACATTGGAGCCCTCATCACAATTGGGATTGAATGAGTGGTCTCCTCAAATTCTCCTAGCTCTATTACATTGACATCGTCACCACTAGGCACTATGAACTCTTTCTTGTCTACGATATCTTGGATGACGTTGCGAAGGACAAAGCATTCCTCGGTGGTGTGGCCACTATGTTGGTGGTAGCCACAATATTCGTGATGAGCATGATTGGCATTGATCGACTTGGGTTGATACCCTTGTATAGGTTGTAGACACCCCGCCTTGGACCGCTCACCCCGATTGCACATTTGATCTTGTGTTTCTCCCTATTTTAAGTGTTTCTCGTTAGTTTCTGTCACTTCCGTTAAGTTCCTAACTGACTTCGTTAAGTCTAGGGGCTAAACTGAATGACAGGGCTGACTTTCTGGTCCATTCTGTCAAAATTGCCTTCTCTGAGTCGCGCGCCTCCGACAGCCAGGCGCGCGCGCCTCCCGCCCCCAAAGCAGGAAGCGCGGGCCTCTGGGCGTCAGTTACAGATTTTTGGCCAGGATTCTCTCCCTTGCTCAATTTACAGGATTTTGCCCGGGAAGGATTTCTTGGTGACTGAGTTTTGGCACCAAAAACATCCCTCTTTCACCTATAAAAACCTCTTTACCTCCATTTTCAAGGATCGAAAACTTAGACCAAAGATTGAACTTACAAAAACTATACAAAAAATCACTTTCTAAAGGTTCTCCAAGGATCTCATCAAGCAACATTTGAAGTTCTTCAAATTGTAGGTAAAAGTCCATCTTTTCCTTTCTTTTCTACTTCATCTCCTCTCTCTCTTTTACTTTAATCAAATGTGCAATCACCCAAATCATTTTGGGACATGACTCTAATGATCACCTCATCTCATTGAGGTTGGTTAAGGGGTTATCTCCTACATTCCAAATCATATTTTAAACCCCCCTTTTTATGACTTAAAGAAGAAGAAGAAGAACATTTTCATTCATGTAGATTTTGATCAAGCAAGACCAACTTAAGTTGGGCGAGATGGGTGTTTCGGTACTTCCCATCTCGTAATCTAACCCCCGAACCTCAAAACAAAGAATCTCTGTTTTCGTAATCAAACTTAGGCTATAATCAATAGGTTTTTCTTATGTTCCTCAAAACATAGGTGGCGACTCTAAAACAAGTTAGACATCCTAGGGTAACTCACGCGCTCGAGCCTAAAGCCGTGGTTCTCCCCCTGGGGTATCTACAATGGCGACTCTACTGGGGACTTTTGAGGGTTAAACTTGCATTCTGATCGAAATCTACATCTTTTCTGGGCATTCTGATTCCTGATGGGGGAGGCGCGCGCGTCTGGCCTTTTAAGCCTAAGGCGCGCGCATCCCGCATCAAGAACCAGAATCGCCCACTTCTTCATGTTCTTCATCTTCTTCTTCTGCCATTCTGCACTAATCACTTCTGCAGGGGTTACAATATGAACATAGGACTAGGGCAATCCCCTGAGTCCAAAATCTGACATTCTGACAGGTGTGACCAGAAGCGCGCGCCTCCCATAAGCATTGTGAAATGCGCGCGCGTCCCACATCAACATTCAGAGGCGCACGCTTCTGGGTTGGTTTCCAGAACAGAAACAGGTTTCAGTGACTGAGCAGAACAGTGGGGTGTGGGCACAGTTGCCTGCATCAGAACAGAATTGAACCCTCGGACTGTTTTAATTTTGTGTTTTATTTACCGGTCACATGGGTGATTCAGGAGTTGTAATTTATGTGCTTATGTGTTTGTTTTCTTTCTTTTCAAAAAATAAAAAAAAAAAAAAAAAATTGTCGCTTGTTAGCTCTCACACTACATGCACATATTCCTATGAACTGCTCACTATCGAGTCGCACAAGTCCAACCCCAAACCCGTCGAGGCCCGTCCTAGAAAGTTTCAAGCTCCACCAGACCTTGGCTCTTTCGAAGCGGTAAACCTCAGCCCGTGGCGTAGTTCAAGACTACATGCCGGGGGTGACCTTTGAGCCTCATATTCAAGCCGAGCACAAACCACACAATTCTAGTTAGGGTCTAACACTCCGTGACTCAAGTCGGTTTCCATGTACCGAGATTTCCCTAAACTAATGTCTTCAAATCATACATGCCAACTTGTTGAAATGGACGCAATAAAAATCCGTCCCCAAAAGTGGTTATTTTGGACGAAAATAAAAATCCGTCCCCGCATGTATGCTTTACTACATTAATTTAGTTTAATCCCGATACATGTAGGATTCACAAGCGCGATGGAATCCGATGAGTATATGGGACCGCGAGATGGTCTATATACTAGTGTGACGATTCCATTATTTTCTTAGAAACCCAAAAGGGATTCATTCCCTCCGACTTATAAAAAAAAAAAAAAAAGTCTTTTCTTATGTGGTTCGAGTCGTGTGCCCAACTGTGTGTTCTAAGCCTCTTCATGGACCGCAAGTGTTACTCAAGACTGACAAGGGCCTCTTCTGCAATATAGGTTCAATTGATACTTACAGAGTCTACCGGGATTCAGCAAATCGGTTAGTCCGTGAAGAGATCACTCCAACAGCTCCAACATCAACCATGACCGGCAGCAGCAACACCATGTCTCTCGAACAGCTCTCAACTATGGTCCAACTCCTCCAAGAGCAAGTCTCCACCCTTAACAAGGAGGCACAAAGCAAAGACGACATTTGGAAATCCCACCTCGACAGCCAAAGGGAGGCCCACGAGGCCGAGATGGAGCTAATGAAAGAAAATCTCACTAACCTTGCCAAGGGAAGAACAAGAACAATGATGATGAATCCGAGTGGACCGAGGGTTTGTTCAAAAGTCCGTATGTCAACACCCGCACCAAGAAAATGGGGGAACCAAGTTCCGAGAACAATGAGCCCAAAATGGTGGATTCTATCATGGCCTACATCGACCAAAAATTCAATGGGCTCAACATGGGGAAAGGCTCCGACACAAGCCTTTATCAATCATCCATCCTCATGAGTACTATGGCCGCTCTTCCCGATAAGTTCAAGATGCCCGACATAAGCAAATTCAAGGGCAACTCTTGTCCCATGGCTCACATTGAGACTTATATTTGGGCAATGGTTCCGAAGAAGGTCTCTCCCAAGGTGATGGCTCAATGCTTCCCTCTCACTCTCGAGGGGGCGGAAAAAGATTGGTATGCTACTCTCCCGCTCACTGTCCGTCTTGATTGGGACTCCGCCATGCTTGCCTTCAAGAACCAATACCAAGGCAACACCACTCACCGGCCCACAAGGAAAGAGCTAGAGAACACTACTCAACGAGACAATGAGTCCTTCATCGACTTCACAAGGAGATGGAATGATAAACTCTCTGAAATTGTTGAGAGGCCAAAACAAAAGAGCAAATGGACATCTTTCTCAAGTGTCTCAAGATTGATCTCCGCACCCACCTAAGTGGGGCTTGCTACCGACTTCTCCCAAATGTATGAGGCGGGGGTACGCATGGATGACTTGCTCAAGGAGATTAAGAAGGCCACTCCTACTTACCGCTACAAGGCCGCTTCCAACTCCACAAAAGAGGCCTCGGTCAACGCCGTCACTATTGACAAGGGGAATTACAAAAAGGTTCCTCCACCTCAAGGGAAGAAGTCCCGAAGTGACCGTGTCTACACGCCTCTCCAAGGCATGACTCAAACCGAAGTGTTCGAGGTCCTCAAGGCAAAGGGTCAAGTTACACCCGTGCAAGGGTACCAACTCAAGACGATCCACCCCAATCATGCTCACCACAAATATTGTGGCTACCACCAATATAGTGGCCACACCACCGAGGATTGCTTCGTTCTCCGCAATGTCATTCAAGATCTCATAGATAAGAAAGAATTTGTAGTGACTAATGATGAGCATGTCAATGTAATAGAGATAGGAGAACTCGAGGGGACCACCCATTCAATCCCAATTGTGAATGGGGGCCCCAATGTTATGAATAAACTTGACAATTCTTGTTATGTAGTGACTTACGATGAGGTAATGAGGGAAGTACTAGAGAATAGGAAAAAGAAGCAAGATGGGAACGTCAACATGCTAACTCGATCTGGTCGAGTCATAGCAAGCAACCCTTCCACTTCCGCACCGAGCTCCTCTTCTCATAGGCCGCAAGCTCGCAACACTCCCGAAGATCCTCTACTTGTCCAACTCAAGAAAACTCAAGCCAACATCTCTATTTGGGACCTCATTGCATCCTCAAAGAAACACCGAGATCTTGTCATCCGCAATCTCGATGATACATCAGTTTCTCCCGATACTACTCCCGAGGACCTCACGGCAATGATTAGTCACATTCATTTTGGCAACGTCATCACCTTTGCCGATATGGACCTTCCACCATTTGGTTCCGACCACAACGAAGCTATTTACCTCAAGGTACGAGCAAGGGGGAGGCCCGTCTCAAGAGTCTTAGTGGACGGTGGTTCCGCACTCAATCTCATGCCTGGCAGAATCATGGGCATACTGGGGCTTAAGGATTCCAATTTGAAGCCTTCTACTCAAGTAATCCGAGGTTATGACAGCACCGCCCGTACAGTCATGGGTATGATCGAAATAGACATCGAGTTTGGAAGCATGGTCATGTCCGTTCCATTCCAAGTGCTTGATATCCCGGCCTCGTTCAACTTACTTTTGGGACGACCATGGATTCACAGTGCTAATGCCGTACCATCAACTCTCCACCAATGTGTCAAGATCCGAAATGGTGATGAAATAGTGACCGTCATGGCTGAAAACGTCACTATCCACAGAAAAGGTGAGCCCGTCCACCAAGTTCAGCATGGTTTACCAGACTCCACTCTCTCCGGCGTCTCAATCAACGCCATTGACAAAGAAGGGGGAAACGGATCATGGACCCCCAGCAATCACAAAGTCCTCCGCATGATGAGGAATATGGACTACTTCCCTGGTTTAGGCTTAGGGAGATATCAACAAGGAATCCTACATCCCGTGCAAGTCCCATTTGTCAAGAACACATTCGGTTTGGGGTACGAGCCTTCCAAGGAAGACTTGAAACAAGAGCAAACAATCAAGAACGAAAAGGCCCGAGCTCGTAAAGAAGGCCGTCATTACGAAGTCCCTAATCTAAGGCCTTACCGCAAGACGTTGAATGGTTATTTTGTCCGCCAAGGGGAAGACGTTCCATACATGATCTTTCCCGAGCCATGGGTTAACAATAAGGGTGTCAAAAAGCCCGGCCTCGAAATCTTCTCCGATTGTGAGATCCAGAAATCCGAAAGGGGACCAACTCCCATGTCGCCCTGTGAATGGTGGGGAAGGAAGATGACTATAGAATCCGAGACAGAAATCACCGTGGGGGAAGAACTGACAGATTTAGCCTCCATGTTCGAAGAGCTTGCCATGATGAATGAATGCCAAGTTAACGCCATCCATGACACTGTCATCATAAACGAGACTCTCAGTGAGATCCTGCCAAGCTCCGAGCCGATCAACAATTGGTATTCAACGAAAGGGCCCGTGGTATCCGAGGAATTCTTAGTCCAAGAAATGGGTTGCATACCCCGCACAGCAACAAAGGAAGAGCAGCTCACAATTACTTTCGAGTCCGAGAGTGTCTCTAATACCCTCACCCAAGGGATTTGGAGGCCATAGCCGAGCGTGTGTTTCCTTTCTTTGCTAATGAAAAATTTGATATTTCTGAGTACCCTGAGATTGCAAACATCATAAATGATGAATTAACTAATAATGAACTTAATGAACAAGTTAATAACGATTCAAATTATGATGAAATAGACCACGAAAACATAACATACTTAAATGAACTTGCTCAACAAGTCCGTAGTCGTGGTGAGAATGGTCCAAAGGCTGACGAAGAATTGCATGTTGTTAATCTGGGTACCGAAGAAGAGCCAAAAGAAACTAAGATTGGAAGCTTCTTCAAGGGGGACGACAGAGACAGATTGACTGCACTACTACGGAGTTCGTTGATGTGTTCGCATGGTCATACAAAGACATGCCGGGTTGGATAGAAAGGTAGCAGAGCACAGGATTCCGATCAGAGAAGATGCCAGGCCAGTAAAGCAGAAGCTCAGAAAGATCAAGCCAGAATGGTCTCTGCAGGTCAAAGAAGAGATTGAGAAGCCCTCAGTGTGGGTTTCATCAAGGTTATCGAGTATCCGACATGGTTAGCCAACATTGTGACAGTCAGGAAGGCAAACGGCAAGGTTCGAGTTTGTGTAGACTTCCGGGATTTAAACAAAGCTTCCCCAAAGGATGATTTTCCACTCCCTAATATCGACATGCTGGTCGACTCCACTGCTGCCTATGAGGTTCGCTCATTCGTGGATGGGTTCGCTGGTACAATCAGATTCTCATGGCCGAAGAAGATCAACATAAGACAGCCTTCACAACACCGTGGGGTACCTTTTGCTACACAGTCATGCCATTTGGGTTAAGAAACGCTGGGGCTTCCTACCAAAGAGCCGTGACAGACTTGTTCCACGATATGATTCACAAAGAAATCGAGGTCTATGTGGACGACATGATCATTCACTCCAAAGGGACCGATGGTCAACATTTAATCGATCTCCGCAAGTTCTTCGAAAGGCTTCGTCAACACAAGATGAGGCTCAACCCTGCAAAGTGCACGTTCGGGGTTATCCGAGGCAAAGTTCTTGGTTATATGGTCACTGAAAGGGGAATTGAAGTAGACCCCTCCAAAATCAAGGCAATCATTGACATGCCTCCTCCAAAGACGCAGAAAGAGATTAAAGGTTTCATGGGCAGACTACAATACATCAGTCGGTTTGTGCACCAACTCACTTCCATGTGCGAGCCAATCTTCAAGCTACTCAAGAAGAATGTGGCTCTAGAATGGACCGACGCGTGCCAAGAAGCCTTCGACCAAGTGAAGCATTACTTGACGTGCCCTCCTGTTCTAGTTCCGCCGCACAAGGAGAAACCTCTGTTGCTCTATCTCACTGTCAATGATGAAGCCCTAGGGGCTATGTTAGCACAAGAGCAACGAGAGTCCACAAAGGAGAACGCCATTTATTTTGTCAGTCGCCGATTCCAAGGAGGCGAAAAGAATTACTCTGTCTTAGAGAAGTCATGCGCAGCATTGGTTTGGGTCACTCAAAAGCTCAAACACTATATGGAAGCTTTTCCGATCAAGCTAGTGGCAAAGGTGGACCCGCTCCGCTACATCTTCGAGAAGCCTTTCATGTCAACAAGAATAGCCAAATGGTACTTCATGCTCGCCGGCTATGATATCACTTACGTCACACTAAAATCCGTCAGGGGGAATGTGTTCAGTGACCAGCTTGCCGAATTCCCGTGTGACGAAGTGAAGGGGAAGATGTACAGTTCCCCGAAGAGCATTTAATTTGTACTGCAACCGAGGAAATAAGTGGCAACTTTTTTTCGATGGCGCCGCCAATAAACACGGTTTTGGCATAGGGGTATTGCTTGTCGATCCAAAAGACATCTACACTCCCATTGCCATCCACCTGGAATTCGAAGCTACCAACAACATTGCCGAGTACGAAGCATGTATAGCGGGGCTCGAAGCAGCTCTCGACAGAAACATCACAGAACTAGAAGTATTTAGCGACTCTTTACTCCTTATCAACCAGCAATCGGGTAAATGGCGAACCCGACTCTCCAACAGTATGGTCAGCACCTTGAAGAACTGGTTGAACAATTCCAAGAGATCACTTTCAACTACCTACCAAGGGATAAGAATCGCTTCGCCGATGCACTGGCCACTATAGCTTCATTAGTCGAGATGCCCAAAGGGAAAATGGTAAAGCCCTTCAAAATTGCTCGAAGGAACAGTCCGGCATATTGCATGAGTATCGAGATTAACGAGATGCAAACAAACTCTCCGTGGTATTCGGATATCATGAACTTCCTCAAAGAAGGCACTTATCCCGAGAATAGCAATAAGAAGTCTCAAGCAGCTCTGCAAAGGATAGCCTCTCGGTACGTACTGATTGGGGACCGAGTCTATAAAAGGCACCACGACGGGATCAATCTCTTATGCGCCAATGAGGCCGAAGCTCAAGAGATAATGTGTGAAGTGCACGAAGGAGAATGTGGACCCCACATGAATGGGTTTATGCTAGTCAAGAAGATACTTCGCATTGGTTACTATTGGAGCACTATGGAACGAGACTGTATCGAGAAAGTCAAAAGGTGTGCCAAGTGCCAATTCCACGCTAATCTGCAACATGCTCCACCCTCACAACTTTACAACATGGTCACACCTTGGCCTTTCTCTTGTTGGGGGATAGACATCATCGGTAAAGTTCATCCTGCTGGAAGCAATGGGCAGTCATTCGTCCTAGTGGCAGTCGACTACTTCACAAAGTGGGTCGAAGCACAAGCTATCGAACCCTCAACGCCAAGAAAGTGGCCGAATTTGTAAAGATTAATATCATGTGCCGATACGGCGTGCCTCATGAAATCATTTCCGACAACGGCTCTCACTTTGAGAAAGAAATGGACGCACTTTTGGTAGAATACAAGATCACCAAGCACAAGTCATCTCCTTACCGTCCCCAAGCAAATGGCGCGGTCGAAGCAGCAAATAAAACCATCGAGACCATCGTCAAGAAAATGGCCTCAACAGGAAGGGATTGGCCCGAGAAGCTACCATTAGCATTGTGGGGCTACCGCACATCAATACGGTCCGCAACAGGAGAAACTCCTTATGCATTAGTCTATGGTTCTGAAGCCGTACTCCCTATCGAACTTGAAGTCCCATCTCTACGGGTCCTCCTCGAGAATCAAGTCAACGAGGTCGACTGGATGCAAAGTCGATATGAACAACTAGCCTTGCTCGACGAGAAAAGGTTAAGAGCACTCGAACGCACAAGGGCGTATCAGCAAAGGATGGCAAGAGCTTTCAACAAAAAGGTGAAGCCTCGAAACATCAATGTGGGAGATTTGGTTTAAGACAACATCCTCCTAATGCCATGAATCCCCTGGGGAAATGGGGACCCCGATGGATCGGTCCGTACGTGGTCAAAAAGATACTAAGCGGTGGTGCAGTCCGGCTCGTGGATTTAGATGGTGACCAGCTGCCAAAGGAGGTCAACCTCGACAAGCTCAAGAGGTTCTACGCTTAATAAACAAAGACCATAAAAAAAAAAAAAAAAAAAAATCGCTCGCTAGGTTGAAAACCCGCAAGGGCGGCCTAGGCAAAAATTAGAGCACGTGCAAAAAAGAAGCCCGCTAGATTGAAAACCCGAAAGGGCGGTCTAGGCAAAAAACAGGGTGCACACAAAAAAAAAAAAAAAAAAATGGTCTTTGTTTGTTTGAACTACGAAGACCTGAGCCTCCCAACTGGAGGAACGTAGGCAACCTTCGGGTGCGGTCTAAAACATATCAAAAATACCCAATTCACTTCAAATAACAAAATGCAATTTTTATTCATTCAATGAACTATTCAAACCATTACAACGGATTTATTGAGCAACAAAAGACATCAAAATATTAAATCCTAAAACAAAGTGGTCTAATTGCAATCTCTTAGGGTACTAAGAAAAATCCAATTTTCTCTTAGCTTTCAAAGGACCACCCGATCGTCTCTCAATCCTTTTCTTCTTGGGTAACGAAGGAGCACTAATACGCACCGAAACCTTCTGTGTTGCAACACGTCTCCTAGCATAAAAGTCATCCAAAGGAGTACCGAAAGGGTCAGCGAGAATGTTACTCGAATCAGCAGCAGCCTCCCTATATCTCAAAGTGCTGCTAGGCTCAAAACCCTTTCCCAACAACTCGGCACGAAGCACATCAACCCAAGTGATGCCACGGTAAAGGGTGCCAAATAAATAATCCAAGTAGCTCTCGGAAGGAAGACACTCCCCCGATGCAGAGGAGCAAAAGCCCAACGGTTGCGGTCATCTCCCCAAGCCGACTGAAGCTCACTCGAGAAGTCAGGACCCATGTAAGCAACTGGACGAAGCATTCCGCCCCTCGGAAAAGGAATTGTCTGTTGGCGACCGAACTGCCGCAGAACCCGCTCTGGCTGGTAAAATGAAGAATCTCTCAAACCGGGTACAACCACGTGCTGAAAACCAAGAGTCCACTCCACAAAAGGACGAAGACCCCAAGAAGAAAGACACCACTCAATATCAACGGTCACCCGAGAGGCAAAGAATTTCTTCCAATCATCTTCAGATAAATCCCGGATCAACAACTTCCTCCTATGAACAGCAAAAGGAGACAAATCACCATCCGGAGAATAAATCCTGAAGTGTTCTCGGAGCCATATGGTCAAGAGCAAAGGGCTTCCCCGACACATCTTGCCCGTCCTATGTAACTCATCAAGGCCGTGCAACGTCTCCCCTACAATAAGAGGGATTACACTAAATTGCTGCTCCTTAGCTTGCAAAATAATCTCAGCCAACTGCACGTCCGCAGTCCCGAAGGGTGTAACAAACAGTACTTCGCTGAAGAGACAAACGGCCATGGCATTCCTTTTGAAAGATTGAACCACCGGGTCCTCCGAGTGTAAACTGAAGAACATCGGCAACTCAGTTATATCAATCACGGTACCGTGCAACATCTTCCTCACGTCCTCAACAGGGAGATTCAGTAACTCAACCCAAGAGTCGATGGCACCACGGTGATATTTAGGGACGGCAATCCGACCGGCCAAAGGCATGCCAAGTATGGCCCCGAAATCATCAACAGTCGGCACCATTTCATTAGCCGAAAGGTTGAAGGTATGGCTGTCGCAATCCCAGACGGCAGCTCTCAACAAATCCCAATCCGGCTTCAACGTCCGCAAGGTGAAAAGAATTCGGAACCCGAAGTCTTTAATGAAGGCCTTCTTGGGATGGGTCTTGAAAGAATACACAAAAGTGCCCAAGTCCTTTTCATACTCACTAACAACCTTGGCATCAAGGGCAAAAGAATTGGAAGCCATGGAAAATGTGGATCACAAGCAAAGTTAAGCAATAATATGATGTTCAAAAATGGCAGAAAGGAGCTGTGAGAATCAAGTGGTCGAACAGAAGATGATATTATAGCTGTTGGGGCTTCTTTTGGCCAGCAAATGTCAAGCCCGGAATTTCGCCTCCCAGACGCGCGCGCCACCCGACAGCGGTCTCAAATGCGCGCGCGTCACAATCCCACAGAGGAAGGCGCGCGCCTCTCAGGTCTAGATCACCTCAGAAAAGGACCTTGTCAGAGATCTCCGGCCTAAACTAAGGCACAGCCCCTGTCCTCGGACACCCAGTTGGGCACACCTTCTTCCGGTCCGCCCTTAAGGCATGTCAAAAATTGAAAGTAGGATAAAAACTCCCACTCAAAAGTAGGCCGTCCTCCCATGGATTCCGAACTCCCTAAGTTCTGTCATGGGTGCCACACCCCCCTCAGGAGTCAATCTCAACATTTCATCCCCAGCAGGAACATTTTTCTGGTCGCGGTCAACTGTGCCCGCACCCCACAATTCAAAAAGTCAAGTGGGACTCCAAGTGGCACGAGACTTCAAAGCAATATTTCATCAAGCGGATTCACTAACGGATTCGTCAACAAGGGTTCACCAACGGACTCATCCAAGGGATTCACTAACGGATTCATCAAGCGAGTTCACTAACGGATTCGTCAACAAGGGTTCACCAACGGACTCATCCAAGAGATTCACTAACGGATTCATCAAGCGGATTCACTAACGGATTCGCCAACAAGGGTTCACCAACAGACTCCTCCAAGGGATTCACTAATGGATTCATCAAACGGATTCACTAACGGATTCGTCAACAAGGGTTCACCAACGGACTCATCCAAGGGATTCACTAACGGATTCATCAAACGGATTCACTAACGGATTCGTCAACAAGGGTTCACCAACGGACTCATCCAAGGGATTCACTAACGGATTCATCAAGCGAATTCACTAACGGATTCGTCAACAAGGGTTCATAAACGGACTCATCCAAGGGATTCACTAACGGATTCATCAAGCGAATTCACTAACGGATTCGTCAACAATGGTTCACCAACGGACTCATCCAAGGGATTCACTAACGGATTCATCAAACGAATTCACTAACGGATTCGTCGACAAGGGTTCACCAACAGACTCATCCAAGGGATTCACTAACGGGTTCATCAAACGGACTCACTAACGGATTCGTCAACAAGGGTTCACCAACGGGCTCATCCAAATGATTCACTAACGGATTCATCAAGCGGATTCACTAACGGATTCGTCAACAAGGGTTCACCAACGGACTCATTCAAGGGATTCACTAACGGATTCATCAAAATGTTCACTAACGGCCTCATTCAAAGCATTCAGCCGGCAGGTTCGCCTAACGGATCATGCCACCCTCTCTATCAACAAAAGTCGCTCGCACAGGGAGCGCACCACTATCTCTCGCAATTTCAAATTCCTGCTTTCATCGAGTCTTTGCCTTTTCTTGGTGATGTCCTCGGCGGGTGTTTTTAACTTTCGTCGACGCGTTTTGCTTTGCAATCCACGTCGCCGAGGGGCTCTGTAGACACCCCGCCTTGGACCGCTCACCCCGATTGCACATTTGATCTTGTATTTCTCCCTATTTTAAGTGTTTCTCGTTAGTTTCTGCACTTCCGTTAAGTTCCTGACTGAATTCGTTAAGTCTAGGGGCTAAACTGAATGACAGGGCTGACTTTCTGGTCCATTCTGTCAAAATTGCCTTCTCTGAGTCGCGCGCCTCCGACAGGAGGAGCCAGGCGCGCGCGCCCTCCTGCCCCCAAAGCAGGAAACGCGCGCCTCTGGGCGTCAGTTACAGATTTTTTGCCAGGATTCTCTCCCTTGCTCAATTTACTGGATTTTACCCGGGAAGGATTTCTTGGTGACTGAGTTTTGGCACCAAAAACACCCCTCTTTCACCTATAAAAACCTCTCTTTACCTCCATTTTCAAGGATCGAAAACTTAGACCAAAGATTGAACTTACAAAAACTATACAAAAAATCACTTTCTAAAGGTTCTCCAAGGATCTCATCAAGCAACATTTGAAGTTCTTCAAATTGTAGGTAAAAGTCCATCTTTTCCTTTCTTTTCTACTTCATCTCCTCTCTCTCTTTTACTCTAATCAAATGTGCAATCACCCAAATCATTTTGGGACATAACTCTAATGATCACCTCATCTCATTGAGGTTGGTTAAGGGGTTATCTCCTACATTCCAAATCATATTTTAAACCCCCCTTTTTATGACTTAAAGAAGAAGAAGAAGAACATTTTCATTCATGTAGATTTTGATCAAGCAAGACCAACTTAAGTTGGGCGAGATGGGTGTTTCGGTACTTCCCATCTCGTAATCTAACCCCCGAACCTCAAAACAAAGAATCTCTGTTTTCGTAATCAAACTTAGGCTATAATCAATAGGTTTTTCTTATGTTCCTCAAAACATAGGTGGCAACTCTAAAACAAGTTAGACATCCTAGGGTAACTCACGCGCTCTAGCTAGTATTTTTGAAACTATTTAGAACAAAAGTATACTACTCATACTAATTTTAATGAAAGCAATGATAAAATATAAAAGTTGCATGTTGTCAATAAAATACATCAAGTAAGAACACCCACATATAACACGCACACATTAGCTAAGAAATACACATACAAAATTTTACCAATTTTCCAGATTTCCGGCGTTATTCTCGATCAGACTGACATCTCTTTTTCTCTTAGCTCTCTTTGATGCATACATAATATCATTAGTAGTACTACCTAATGGGTCATGCACACTTGAAAAGAAACATATAAACAAATTCCTACACCTCACCCTTAGTCACATGGGAGAAGCCAGATGTTAACTTTCTTGCATGCAATGAGTGGGACCCATTTCTATTTCCATACGTGGCAAATGTTCTCATTTAGTATTCAAGTTGAATTTGTGTTATTTATTCTCTTGCTGTGTTAATTACTCCCTTTGTCCCAAAGTAAAAGTCCTATTTTTTACTATAACAATATCATTTAATTAATCAGATTGTTTATTTAATATAATTAATTTAATTGTAAAACATACCCAACCAAATCAATGCCAGAGCTCATGGCTTCCAATCTGGAGGTCATGGGTTCGATCCCCCCTCCCCCCAGAAGTTAGAGAGAAGTTTTTCTCTCCCTAGGATTTGTCTCCTAGGCGCTTCTGCTGATGATTATGTATTGAGTTCAACTATGAATTAAATTTGAAAAAATAAAATAAAATAAAATAAATGTACCCATAAATAGTACCAAATATAAGCATACAATTGTGACCAATTATTTGAGGTGTTACAAGAGAGGATGCCCATGCCTATGTGAAAAGATGTGACAAGTGTCAACGCTTCTCTGACCTAACTAGAGTGCCACCGGTGGAACAGTCTTTGGTTATACTGACATGGCCATTCGATATGTGAGGGATCGACATCATTGGGCCTTTTCCCTTGGCCAAAGGGAGCAACAAGTTCGTGATTGTAGCGGTCGACTACTTCACCAAGTGGGTGGAAGCTAAACCCCTGGCAAAGATTACAGAAGAAAACGCCATCAACTTCATCCATGACTACATATGGTGTCAGTTAAGCGTCCCTCATTCCATTGTAACCGACAACGGGCTCCAGTTTTCTGATGCTTTTAGTGAGGAATTAAACAGGCTAGGAGTGAAACACAAAAAGTTATCAGTCAGTCATCCTCAAGGTAATGGGCAAGCCGAGGCGGCAAACAAGTTGATACTAAGAGCCCTAACCAAGAGTCTGGAAGGAAGCCAAGGAAAGTGGCTGGACGATCTCCCACTTGCTCTATAGGCATTTCGTACAACCACTCGGGGGCCGACTGGGGAGACTCCCTTTGCACTAACTTATGGATCTGAAGCTATGGCTCCAGCCGAGATGGACTTACCTACCTTCAGAGTAACAAATTACGACGAGGTCATTAATGAGTACAACCGACTGCTGGACCTAGACCTGGTAGAAGCAAAAAGGCTGACCGCCCAGCTCAGAATGATTAACTACAAGCAAAGAACCAAGGCCTATCACGACAGCAAAGTAAAGAAGAGAGTTTTTGAAGTCGGTGACTGGGTACTCAGAAAAATAGAGTCAACACACTTGAAGGCTCAACAAAATAACCTCTCTCCGAATTGGGAAGGCCTCTACATTATTACTCACGTCATCCGAGAGGGGACCTACATGCTCAAAACTCCAGAAGGAAAAGAGCTTAAACACCCATGGCATTCGGAACACTTGAGAAAATATTATCAGTAACTCCTCGGCACCTACCTATCTTTTGTTGCTTTATAGATTAGATTTTTGGTCTCTAGTTTTTAGCTTCTGATAGCTTAACTAGTCATAGTTTGATCTCATCAATAAAGTTTCTTTTTATTACATCGTTGGTTTCACATCAGACCAAGCATGGTTTTAGCGTTACTTGACAATGCCGATACCTCCATATGGAGTCGGGCTAATATGCCCAACTTCCCTTAAAGCCTAGTTTCAAAGACTAGCACGGCCATGGCATATATGACGTGCAGGGTCGCTTTTTGAGTTAAGATCTAAGACATCTCAACTCCTGACAATTTGAACCTAATTTTGACAGCTAGTCCTCTCAAATTTGGGTAAGGCTATGATGTCTAAATTCCCACAACAATTTGAGACTAGTTATGACAATTAGTTCTTTCAAATTTAAACAAAACCGAGCACTTAATGCTCGTCGCGGCCCATAACGGTGAATGACCACGGCCTACGAACATAGCCTAAATCGGCTGACATATCTCATCATTTCAGACAGTGTTAGAACATCTCGAACCGAGATAAAGTAACATGAATAAATGAATCAGAGAAAAAGGGATAATTTACACCTCAAACCGAGGTAGACAAATCCCTAAATAACGAAGTAAAAATAACAGTGTTTGCGCCCTCCCAGTTCAACGCTGGGCCAAGGCAGGCGATACTTGCAGAAGACTAAGTGTTTATGCTCCCCCAAAATACATTGGGCCGAGCTATTACAACAACAAAAACAAATTGTTTAGGCCAAACCGGCCTACCAACATAGAGGCAAACTGTCTAACAGCCCACCCAGCTTTACAAACCAACTATCACAAAGACGTATTGATAACTTAATCCACACCGGAATTACCCTCGTTCCCAGCCTTCTCAAGGAGATCTTCAAAGTTACCAGGCTCCAGCGCAGGTGGGTCCCAAACAGGCCTGTTTTTCTTATGGGCTTGGGCCTTGATAAACCTGAGACTGCCCTCGGAAAACAGAACCAGAGGATGAGCCACCCTAGCCTCGATACTATATGCATCCTGATGAAAGAGACGAGCACATTTCTCCAACGGCACACTGACCTTTGGATCAATGTATAGAAGACGAGTCAAATTGGACCAAGCGTCGTTATAAACCGTACCGACTCTGTCACTCAGATCCGCCCTAAACTGGGGTCCCATTTTGTAAGCTTCAACGGCAGCTTTCTCCCTGTCCGTCACGCTCTCCTCCAAACGAGCATACTGGTCTTCCAACAGAGCAAGCTTCTCCTCAACTGTGGCCTTTTCTCCTACCAATGTCTCGGCACGTTTCCTCTCTTCCTCAACCTCAGTTTTCAAGGCTAACAGAGACTCCTTCAGTTTTATTGCCTCTTCCTGGGATTGATGTCGTGATGCATCAAGAAAAGCTTTTTCTTTCTCCAAGACAATCACCTTATCGTTAAGACCATCAACAGAACCTTTGAGTCTCGCCACCTCAGCTTCAGTCTCCTTTAGAGTTTCATAACCTTGCCGATACATAGTATAGTCGTTTTGGGCAACGGAAGCGAGCTACAAAGAAGAAATAAGAAATGAGCAAGTGAGAAGAAAAACAGAAAGAAGCCGAGATATCCAGAAGCATTACCTCGCTGAGAAGCAAGCCTTTGCGGTTCAACATTTGTTGGGAAGTGGGCCTCTCGGCAACCAGCTGATCGATGGTGTCGACATTCATGGCCCATTTGATCACTGGACCGTCCTTCTTCAAGGCAAGACCCGAGCGGACCGACACGTCTAACCCTGACAAAATGGGAACCCCACTAAACTTCTCCACCCAGCGCTTAACCTCGTCATCAGGCAAGACCGAGCCAGAGGCAGAATCATGAGTGGATGGAGTTGCATTTTTCGAAGAGGGGGCGCGGACCTCCCTGGATCTTTTCTGGCTTTGATGGACATCTTCTATCCACCTCGATCATAACATGAGTACCCTGGCCCTGGTCTTGGCTCTGGGTCTGGGTCTGGCTGGCAGGAGTGGCTTCTTCGGTCTCGGGGGACACCACCTCGGCACCATCTCTAACCTCCTCTACAAATCGGTCTGACATTGGAACCGCGGAATCCTCCTTGTTCTGAAGTAAAGCCTGCCTTGCGTCCATATCGTCATGACGCTTTTCCAAGGTGGCAGCTCTAGACCTTTGCTTCTTCAGCCTAGCCGCCTCAACAGGATCGACTTCCTCCATCTCAATCTCGTTTATTTTCTCTATAGTTAAAACTGCACAAAAGACAAATATCAGATCGAGACGGAACAGCAAAAATCAGGAAGGGAAAAAGCATAAAGTTCGAGAATTACAGCCTATGGTGTCGGCATTTCTAAGACAAACGTTGTTCTGCTCCTTGCAACGCACACACTCATACAGGAAAACAAAATTTGGGTGAACAATCCAGTCTGGAAACCTATTCCCCCTAAGAACGTTGACTTTGGGGATGGCACCGTCAATAGAACCCTTCATCAACCCAACCTGAACATAATAACGGGGGTCCCTCTCTAATTTCTCCAGTCCAGCGTACCCAGGCTAGAAAATTCCTCAAGTTTTTCAATCAACCTATCACTCCATTCAGGTTTGTGGACTTCTTGGGGATGACACGGTGCGTACTCGGGAACAGCGAACTCCTAACCAAAATGGGACTCGACCCTAATTACGTGCGTATTCCACCCGGACACCTTGCTAACAGTGCCAAAAATGGGGGAGATGATCTTAGGTTTGGACGGGTCATATTTTATGATCAGAGTCCTCGTTATTTTGTTATAGCTCATGTTGAAGAAATGGTCAAAAGCAGACATACATGGCTCAAAATTGAGACTGTGGCACAAGACAATGAAGCTAACCAGGTACCTGACAGCGTTTACACCAATATGAGCCGGTATAAGTTCCCAAGACTCCAAGAACTCGTTAATAAATGGGTCGAGAGGGAGTCTTAGACCTAGATGGAACTGTTTATAAAAGAAGGAAACAACCGTCTGGTCATAGTAAAAGTTATGAGCTTTCTCATCGGTATCCAAGGGAACGGCACTACTATAATATAGATGATACTCCTCACGATCTATTCCATACCTAGAATAAAGAACTTCAAGCATCTCATTCCCCGATTTAGGATGTTTATCTACAGCAGGGCCTGATTTACCCTTACTCTTGCTTGCCTTCTTAGCACCAACCCCTCTTCTTGGTCTGGCAGCGCTGTCATTAAAGCGGTCCACTATCCTTCCAGACGTACTCTCCCCGGCTATACATGTAGAAGAAACAGAGGGGTTAGACTCATTGAGAAGCCTAGATAAGGCCATATTCCCCCCGAATTGACTACTGGGGCCGAGGAGGTAGCACACTCAAAACGAGATTGGAAAACCGATTTGTCCTTAACATAATGAAGGAAAATGTGTTGAACAATGGCATCAAAGGTATTGAGGAGCACTATGCCATCCGCACTACCACTAAGAGCTCTAGGGGCAAACAGACCAGTTGGATACCTCACATCGTCTCTGGGGGTTTTATTCAAACACAAAAGGTCACCAATCGCCATTTATAAGTACCCCAATCTGAAATGACCAAATTAGAGGAATTCTTGGCACCATTCAGGGACAAACTGATAGGCCAGGACCTCACTAGGATAAATTTGGAACACAAGGACCTTTCTGGAATTAAAAATTGGAAAAATCCAGAAGGCACCATCCCTAGCCGTACGGCTACTTTGGGAGGTCACAGGGCCTATAAATTGAAGCCCTTGCTGATCATTCCAGAGGGGGGGGGGAAACGATTATTGTTAGTGTTACTCTGCAAAAATTGCTCCAGAGAGTGTTTTGAGAGTGAAAGAGAAAGGAAGATTGGCCTAACTAAACATAGGTGAAGCCACCTTCTCCCCCATCCTTCTCTTCATCTTATCTCTTTTGTTTGTTCATATTATTGTTGTTCATCTCTTAATTCTTGCAAGTCTTGTCCATTCAAGCAACTTAATTTCATTGCAAGTCTTGTCCTTCAAGCACTTTAATCTTAATCTTATTGCAAGTCTTGTCCTTCAAGCACTATATATATATATATATATTGTTATACATTATGGTCCAAACCATGGATGATTCAAGGTGCCCTTCACACTTTGTGTGAAAGTGGTTCTAACCTAAGGATGATCATGGTTTGTTGAATTTCTTACTTATAACAAATTAATGATCTATTTTAATGAAAAAGGCACATGTTTTGGTTGATTATGTTGTTCATTGGTAGAAAGGATGGTCATTTGGATGATAAAGTTTCAATCTTTATCATCTAAACATTGATCTAGCTTCAAAATCCCCTTTGGGGTCATAAAGATCAAATCTTTATGTCAAATAATGTTGTCCCAAGGTTGTATTTGGCTTAAGGATCCACTCTTGTGGTGAAAGTCCAAATCTTTATGTTGATTTTGTTTTGATTTGGCAATGATAATCATGTGGGATGATAAAACCTTAGTGTTTATCATCTTACCCTTTTGATTTAGCTTTGAAATCCAATTTTGGGTCATAAAGATTGAATCTTTATGCAATAATTTGGTCCCTAAGAGGTTAATAATGTATAAAAATGTCATCTTGATGATAAAGTTTCCATCTTTAATCATCAAATGGTCATTTTGTCTCATTTGGCCATGTTCATCACCTTTGTGTGATTTTCTCCAATGATTGCTTTGATCACACCTAAATACTTGTTTTGGGGTTCAATTGATGATCATTAGGCATAGGAATGATTTTGTTTAAGTTTGTTGTGTTGAAATAAAACTGGAATCAGAACTGTTTAAGTCCAGTTTCAGGATTTGTGGTGAAAGTCCAAATCTTTATGTTGATTTTGTTTTGATTTGGCAATGATAATCATGTGGGATGATAAAACCTTAGTGTTCATCATCTTACCCTTTTGATTTAGCTTTGAAATCCCATTTTGGGTCATAAAGATTGAATCTTTATGCAATAATTTGGTCCCTAAGAGGTTAATAATGTATAAAAATGTCATCTTGATGATAAAGTTTCCATCTTTAATCATCAAATGGTCATTTTGTCTCATTTGGCCATGTTCATCACCTTTGTGTGATTTTCTCCAATGATTGCTTTGATCACACCTAAATACTTGTTTTGGGGTTCAATTGATGATCATTAGGCATAGGAATGATTTTGTTTAAGTTTGTTGTGTTGAAATAAAACTGGAATCAGAACTGTTTAAGTCCAGTTTCAGGAGAATGCTCTGTTTCTGCCTGAAACTGGACTGTTTCTGAACAAACTGTAAAATTCCAGGAAGAGACATCCTGAGCCGTACGGCTACTTTGGATCCAGAGGGAAAATTGTCTATTTTGCCCTCTGATCCTTGTTTTCTTGATAAAAAGACCCCTTTTCAGTTAAGTTTTGAATAAAAGTTAAAACAGACTCTTTTCTGTTAAATACACACACACACACATGCACTTTTGTTAACCAACATTAGGGAGACTCGGACTCATCAGAGGCGACTTGGGTGACGTAAAACTCTTCCCAAGGCGTAACCTGACCTCCGAACTAATAGAATCTCTAACCTTTCCATTTGTTGGGTTAAATAATTAACAAATGTGGCGACTCCGTTATTTTTGCGTGATAACCGTGTTTGGTTTTTTCGCCCTTCGAAACAAAAACCCTTTGTTTCCTTCGTCACGGGGCGGGATCCTTACACCATTAAAGACAACATTTTCCATATCCCCTCCGACAATATATATATCCTATTATTTCACTCATAGAAGCCGTACATGGCGTCGGGATCAAAATTAGGGGTACCCGACATAACAGGAAGAAGGAAAGCTATCCTATAAATACATTTCACCCAGAATATAAGTGTAAAAGGATAAAATCTTGAGGCTTTACGATTCTAAAAACCCTAACAATGGCGAAAAAAGGTAGAAAGGGTAAAAGAGATCGGAACAGTACCTTGGTCGAAAATGTAATCGGAGAAAAAGGGCCAGCTGACGGCGCTAACAAAGATGATCGGAAAGGATTAGGTAGACTTACAGCAGAAATCGATTTTCTCAAAGACTCGCAGACGGTGAGTGCACTGTTCTCTTGGTGAAAATTCGAATGGTAAAATGAAAGAGGGAATTTGAATTTATATTTTGGATCAACTGGGTTATACCCGTATCCGACCCTACCGTGCCCAGAGATCCACGGGTTGGCACGTTCCCCACTAAGCCTTATCATTACCCCTCATTAATAGGGGGTGTCTTTTCAATCAATCGCACGCGCCGCCTGACAATGAACAGTCAAAGGGGAAGCTTTGGGGTAACTTAACCGTCAAAACTGGTGACAAGTTATTGAATACAAAAACGCTGACCTAGGGACCCATAGACGTGACGAGTTGGAGGGTCGAGAGGCAATAAGAAGTGAATGACGAGACAAGGATTAAAGAAAATCACAGCCTGAAGACGGAGAGCTTGATACTTATGGCATAACGTATGACCAGCATCTCGACAAAACAGTAGACGCCGAGTTCGAGTGAGTAAGATATACCGACATGTATCCAAGCCGAGACCTATTAACACTCGAGTTCTCATTAGATCGATAATCAAATCAAAGATGCAAAGCTATGAAGAACGGAGAACAAAAACAACAGTGACAGGAAGGCTAAAATCCCATTATATGCAAGCAAATACATAAACACAAAAGATAGTTCTACTACCACCACCAAAAGGGACCCCCACAATACGGCCGAGGGCCTGGCTCTTTACAAGAACAAAAAGAACAAAAAGAAAGAAAATAAAAGAAAAGTTCGTACAATAGTGCAACCAAGAACTTTGATTTTCTTCCTACTCCACATCACCATCATAACCCGACTCAGAATCTTCCATGGCATTTCCCTCATCGTCATCATCATCATCTTCATATTCGTCGCCTCCGCCGTCACAATCACCACTATCATCGCTGTTATCTGAAGATTCTTCATCATCCTCCTCCATAGGATCCGGGAAGTTGTATTCTCCATTGCTGTCAGTCGGGGTTTCTTCCTCCGGGAAGGACGAACGTGGTTTTGAGGGCACGATGGAATCACTGCTGCTTTCATGAGAAGAACGCTCATCACGATTGTCGAAATCAGAGTCAACTTCCTCCGAAAAGGCATCATCATATGACCTTTTTGGCACCATCTTGGATTTCTTGATTTTCTTGAAGAATGATTGGAGGGCAAAAGGAGATTCTTGTAGACTGTTTTTCTTTTTTTTTTTATCAGCAAATATGAAGGGTGGTGGTATTTATAGTAGGCCATAAGTAGTTGGCAATTAATGATCCAGTATTCCTAGAAGAATAATGATTTCACATGGGAAAATCAATATGACGTCAGGAAATCTAAACCATTTAGGATTTGGTGGCTGACTATCAAATCAACAATAAATGAAGCTGCAATAAATGATCAGTCCAGTTCCTACTCGGCATGCCGAGATAGAAACTCGGGGGGCCACTGAGCGACATAAACCGACTTGGTTAAAGGCGACCAATACACTCTGGGCCCATACACCTAAAAGGCCTGTACCGAGAGGCCCATCCTGGCTAATGGGCCGACATCAAATAGGCCAAGCAGGCAGCTCTTGCCTAGGCCGAGTTCGAGAAGCCTAATCCCTAGTCAGCCTCTAGGACAAGCCGAGCTAGATGACGGGCCGAGTTATATCAGAAACCTCCCATTAGCACAGGGAGTCCATTTACAGAGTTATATTACAACTCTAGCACTAAGAATCCTTATCTAAACAAGAATATCTCTTCTACAAGATAATTGGGATATCATCATCCTTATCAGGACTCTATCTCCAAGGAATACGAGTCCTAGATCAATACGGGCAGTTTGGCTTATTTGACAAGTAAGGACTCATTCACCCAGGCCTATATAAACAGGTCTTCTACACAGGAAACGGGTAATGAACTCTTTGACTCTAAACTAGTCAATTGATTTCTCTATTTTCATATACCACCCGAATTCTTATTCTCACGCCGGAGGGCCTTCACAGGTGAAGCCCTGGCGTAGTTTACGTTTGTTCATCGTGCGTAGATCCGAACGTGGAAGTTCTTATTGCTGGATTTATCCGAACCGCTAGACGAAGGCTGATCCGGTACGTTTTTGGCAGCATCACTAGTATTCATACCCGTGCCATCGTATGAATATAATGACAGTACAAAATGATAATTGTAAAAGGGTCATAAATAGATTACTTTGAAAGTCCAGTTTTTAGATATCCAAACTTTAAATTTACAAACACAATTTAATAATATCTTGAATGTAGACACCTTTATATGTTTCTTAATTCCCACACATTCAATTTAGTAACCCTTAATGTGGGACTGAGGGAGTATGCATCAATCACTGAAGAGAAGAGAAACTAACTTAAATATTTCAACAGAAATCCTATTCATTGACATTGTAGACTTGTAGTAGTGCGTGACAATCTAAAACTATAGCTTCTAAGTCATATGTGCACCAAAATAACAAATGGGCAAATACTACACACAAACATATAGTCTTGCAGAATAGAGTAGTAGACTCGAAAGAGCTTCATAACCCCCACACCCGAACACACCTAATGTGCCCCATAAAAATTTGTGAGAGTCCAAGCTAGAGTTGATAATCTACCAAAAATAGGAAGTTACTAAGTGCAGTCTCAACCGAGCTTCAAACCGTAATATCTGGGATCAGGCACTAACACCGTGTACAGCTTTGCCAAATGAACCACATTTATGTCCCAGTTTCTTCACTCGTAGGCCTCATATCAGATTGTTGTTGAGACATCAGGGAAGCAACATTCAGCAAACGTAAAAGCTTACTTGCATACTTACATCAATTTTAAATTCATTAAGTATCAGGTTCATATCTTCCACAAAGGCAGTCAAAATTCAAAACCTGATTCAGCAACTTACAAATCATCCATATTTAGATCAAGAGAGCTTCAATGATTGCACAGGAATTGACGTAGTTGCATTATCTGTTAACCGTCGCCTTGCGTACCTCAAACTAACGCCTGTAACCTGACTAACACATTTTAAAGTTTTAATACCTTCAAAAGGCTACCTTTCCTAAAGTCAATGCACATATGAGCAAGACTATAATAACAAGATGTTGTGGATATGGCCCTCCACTACCCAAGCAAACCCACAAGAACAATAAAAGCACACAAACAAAGCATAAGAAATCAAAGCAAGAAAAGACACAGAAATTGTTTACCCAGTTCGTCAATATGTTTGACTATGTCTGGGGGCACTACCAAGCCTGGATCTTGCACTATAATATGTTAAATCTGAGTTACAATAAGTTTGGGGCGGAACATTGCTTAAATATAAGCCCTGGAATAAGATCTAAACCTAAACAAATAAGGAGTCCCGAATTCCCGTCAGCGGACCAGGCACCCGCCTGGCCTACCCCAGGCGCCCGCTCGATGTGGATTTTCCGAAGTCCCAACCTTCTGTCCAAATAAGCGCCCGCCTGCTATGCCCCGAGCGCCCGCTCGCTCCTCCGCCTGGAATTCTTCCTTTTGTTCCTTTGAGGATCTCTACTCCAACAATCTCCCACCTAGAGATCAACCGCATATACAAGCCCCGTATCCGTCTTCAACTCATCATTGGTGTCTTACTAGTGCTCACCTCGATCATGGTAGTGCCTTCCTCCTCTCCTATTCTCCAAGCCCAATTGAATCTTTACATAGCTTCAACTTTTCAAGGTTTACCACCTTGGTCAACATGTCAGCCGGGTTCTCCGATCCCAATATCTTCTCCAGCCTTAAGATCTTCCTCTCCAAGAGATGCCTGATGTAGTGAAACCTCAGTTCAATGTGCTTTGTCCTAGAATGAAACGCTGGATTCCTAGCCAAATGAATTGCACTCTGACTGTTACTGTAGAGAGCATTACCACTTCGCGTCTTCCCAAGTTCACCCAATAGTTTCTGCAACCATACCATCTCTTTACTTGCCTCTGTCACTACCACATATTCTGCTTCCGCAGTCGACTGAGCCACGATCTTCTGTAATTTAGAAGCCCAGGAGATAGCCGTACCACCCAATGTGAAAACATAACCCGTGGTACTCCTCCTCTTGTCCAGATAACTTGATGCCAAATCCGCATCCACATAACCCGCTAACACGACCTCCTTGCTTGAGAAACATAGAGCCTTACCAGCAGTACCCTTTAAGTAATGCAGGATCCATTTAACCGCTTCCCAATGTTGCTTCCTTGGATTGCCCATGTACCGGCTGACTACTCCCACTGTATGTTCAATGTCCGGCCTTGTACACACCATTGCATACATTAGACTCCCCACTGCCGAAGCATATGGAGTCCTCTCCATCTTGTCACGCTCCTCCTTGCCCTTAGGTGAGTCCTTCTCGGATAGCTTGAAATGCATACCCAATGGTGTCCCTGTTGGCTTCGCCTCTTCCATGCAAAACCTTGTTAAGACTTTCTCAACGTATTCTGCTTGTGAAAGAACCAACTTACCCAACTCCCTATTCCGGTCAATCCGCATGCCCAAGATTTTTCTGGCCTCCCCCAAATCCTTCATCTCAAACCGTTCTGACAACTGAGCCTTCAATCTGTTTACCTCTCTACTGCTAGAGCCCGCTATTAGCATGTCATCCACATATAACAGCAAGATTATATACCCATTGTCCGTGTTCTTGAAGTAGCAACAATGATCCGCCTCACATCTGATAAAATCAATATCGTGCATGAATCCATCAAACTTTCTGTACCACTGCCTAGGAGCTTGTTTAAGGCCATACAAGCTCTTAGTCAACCTGCAAACCAGTTCCTCGCTAACCTTAGACAAGTAACCCTCTGGTTGTACCATGTAAATTTCTTCCTCCAAATCACCATGAAGAAAGGCCGTCTTTACATCCATCTGTTCCAGCAATAAGTTATCTGCCACTACTATGCCCAGAACCATTCTGATAGTGGTCATCTTCACAACAGGAGTGAATACCTCGGTGTAGTCACTACCGTACTTTTGCTGAAACCCTTTTACAACCAACCTTGCCTTGTAACGCTTACTGCCGTTTGCTTCCTCCTTGATCCTGCAAACCCACTTGTTATGCAATACCTTCTTCCCCTTAGGCAGTTTAATCAACTCCCAAGTTTTATTGGCCTTCAATGAGTCCATCTCATCATCCATCGCAGCTTTCCACTTATCACAAAGTGCACTACGAACAGCCTCCGCATAACATTCCGGTTCACCACTATCTGTCAACAACAAATAGTAATTTGAAGGAGTATACCTGTCAGGTGATCCACGCAATCTGCTGGATCTACGCAGCGGAATATCCGGTTCCGGAGTATGTGGTTCATCTTCAGTGACCCCCTGACCTTGGTCATCATGAACCGTCATGCTCCCACCCGAGTCTGGAATATCCACCTCTACAACCTCCGGTTCCAAACCAATATCATCAGATGCCCCCTTTCTGTCCTTGTACAATACCTGTTCATTGAATACCACATCTCGACTACGAATAATTTTATGGTTTTGGTCATCCCAAAACTTATACCCGAAGTCATCTCCACCATACCCAATAAACGTACATTTTACAGATTTTGCATCTAACTTAGTTCTATCAACAGAGTCAATATGAACATATGAAACGCAGCCAAATATGCGAAGAAAGGACAGATTTACCTACTTGCCACTCCATGCTTCCTCTGGAATTTCATTCCCCAATGGTACCGATGGTCCTCTATTGATCAAGAAAGCAGCCGTGTTAATCGCATATGCCCAGAACATCTTCGGAAGTCCACACTTCAACCTCATACTTCTAGCTCGCTCGTTCAATGTCCTGTTCATCCTCTCTACAACCCCATTGTGTTGTGGTGTGCCCTTTGGAGTCTTCTCCATACGAATCCCATTCACTGCACAATATTCCCTAAACTCCCCGAGCTCATACTCCCCTCCGTTATCTGATCTCAAGCACTTAAGCTTAAGTCCCGTCTGATTCTCCACCAAGGCCCTCCATTTCTTAAACACCTCGAAAGCCTCATCTTTGTGTTTCAAGAAATAAACCCAGACCTTCCTTGTTGAATCATCAATGAAGGTCATATAATATGACGCACCACCCAGAGAAGTTACCGGAGATGGTCCCCACAAATCCGTGTGAACCAGTTCTAACTTTGCTTCCCTCAAAGCCCTACCTGTCCTCGAGAAATTACTTCTCGCCTGTTTGCCAAACACACAATCTTCGCAGATCCCCACGTCGACTGTCTTCAAACCCGGTAGTAGTCCCTTTGAACAAAGTACCCTCATCCCCTTCTCGCTCATGTGACCCAATCGACAGTGCCACAAATCAGTATCACCCTTGGCTGACGCCACCGCGATACTATCCTTGGTGTTATTCACCAAATACAATGTCCCCTCCTTATCACCCCAAGCGATCTCACGATCCTCCTTGGTAATAACCCAGTTCCTGCAGCCGAATGTTACCTTGTAACCTTCTTCGTCCAACTGCCCAACTGATAATAGGTTCTTTTTCAAACCCGGAATGTGCCTGACCCCGTTCAGATGTAAGACCTTCCCGTCCGATGCTCCTATTCTGACATCCCCCTTCTCCTTGATTTTCAAAGGCTCGCCATCTGCCAGATAGACCTTACCGAAATCACCGGAAGTATAATTTTCCATCTCTTCTGCATGTCCGCAAGAGTGGAATGATGCCCCTGAATCTAGCACCCATGATTCTAGTGCACTACTAACACTCAGAACCAGTACATCATCACCTTCGACTGTCACATTCACCGAATTTCCCCCACGATTGGGACAATCCTTCTTGTAGTGTCGTAACTCCTTGCAATGATAACACTGCACTGATCCTTTCGCAACCCTTGGTTTGTCTCTGATCTCCACGGACTTGCCCTTACCACACACCACGTTCTCCCTAGATTCAGTTCTCCCTTGTTTTCTAGTACCCGGCCTTCCCCTACTAGTAGTAGCTAAGGCCGCTCCCGAAGCAGTCGATGTCCCCAACTTCTTCATGCGATTTTCCTCGCCCAAGAGAAAGTCTTTAACATCATCATACTTCAATTTGTTTTTACCTGCTGAAGCATTGATCGCTGTCACCGTCCCGCTCCAACTTCCTGCTAAAGACGCTAGCAACAAGCACGCATGAGCCTCATCATCAAACGTAATCTCCAACGCAGTCAATGAGTCTATAACATCCATAAACTCATCGATGTGTTTAGCCAAGGATCCTCCCTCTTGCATCTTGAGACTACCCATCTTGCGTATCAAATCAACCTTGTTTGCAGTAGATGGAGTTTCAAATCTCTCAGTAAGATAATCCAATAGCTCTTTTGTGGTCTTCTCCTTCTTGGTAGTCTTCGCGATCCACTTTGACAAAGTATATCTAACCACCCCTAGGGCCTTCCGATCCATGAGATCCCAATCTTCTTGCTTTTCTCCTTCCGGTTTGACACCCTTTAGAGGCTTATAGAGATCTTTGTTGTACAAGAGATCCTCTATTTGCATCCTCCAAAATCCATAGTCAGAACCATCAAATTTCTCAACCGCCTGTTTGTCCTTGCCCATTCTTGATTGCTTGACAACACTCAATCGCTTGATAAGCAAATCTTACGATTAAACCCTGATCTCCAACCAGAGCTCTGATACCAGTTGTTATGGATATGGCCCTCCACTACCCAAGCAAACCCACAAGAAAAATAAAATCACACAAACAAAGCATAAGAAATCAAAGCAAGAAAAGACACAGAAATTGTTTACCCAGTTCGTCAATATGTTTTACTACGTCTGGGGGCACTACCAAGCCAGGATCTTGCACTATAATATGTTAAATCGGAGTTATAATAAGTTTGGGGGCGGAACATTGCTTAAATATAAGCCCTAGAATAAGATCTAAACCTAAACAAATAAGGAGTCCTGAATTCCCGTCAGCGGACCAGGCACCCGCCTGGCCTACCCCAGGCGCCCGCTCGATGTAGATTTTCCGAAGTCCCAACCTACTGTCCAAATAAGCGCCCGCCTGCTATGCCCCGAGCGCCCGCTCGCTCCTTCGCCTGGAATTATTCCTTTTGTTCCTTTGAGGATCTCTACTCCAACACAGGATGAGATCAAACGTGGTTTAGAAGACAATCAATACAGAAGTAGTTTTTTTGTTCACCAAATCCTTCACGGCAATTGCACCTTTCACTGTCAACAAATCCTTATGTTTGTCATTGATATCTCCTTGTACCCAGTTTGATTAAAAATTAAATCACACGTAGAAATTTTGTTTTAAATTACCAATGCAATGCAGGCTAAGAGAATGTGGGAAAACCAAATGAGATGAGAATAGGAAAAATCTCTTTTATGTAAATCAAGATTGACGAAGACAACTATCCTTAGTCTTTATTCTTTTATATGAACCTGTTATCACAATTGATATTAAAGCGGTGATCTCTAGCTATTACTAAGTTAAAGATTAGACAGAGTTCAAATTATTTCTAACGCCAGCTAACCTAGTTTTCTAAGTGATCCTCAAGCAAAGAAGAATATCTTAGACTTTTATTTTCAATGCTCGAGGCCATCGATGGGATTATTTGTTGGGAATGGAGACAAAACCGAGAAGAAAGGGTCAAAGCCGCGGAGGAACGAGAGGAGTCGAAACCGGGACGGAGCGTAAAGGAGAAATCCGATAGGACCAAATGGATGACCCGACCGGACCATAACAAGTTTGGAGTGGGCCGAATTGTCTGGTTGTGCGGGCTTGTACAAGGAATGTGTGAATTAGTTTCCCAACTAAAGTCATTCTCCTAATCCACGTTGGATAACAATTGTGCATCCTTTTGACTTTGTTTGTTGGCGTGGCATAGGAACAAGCTTCCTAGTAAATCCTTAATTATGTGGAGATTAATTCTTGGAGAAAAAGAATTATACTCCTTCCGTCTCAGGGACTTCGAGTAAATTAGGTTTTGATCAGGATTAGTTTTTGGTATTCCTATAAATATATTGTGATAGCCACCATAATATTTGGCACACGAGAAAAATAGTCAGAGAGAATCTGTGAGTCACAAAGAGAGCCAAGTGAGTGCTAGCCCTTGGGGGTGCCCTTAGGGGCATTCCATGGATGGGTTGAAGCATGTCTAGGGTGAGATGTGTGATGGGAGTGTTTACATGGAGAGGTTATCTCCTTGCTATATAGAGCGGTAGGCTTTATTGTAAACAGACACAGATTATGATATTAGTGAAATATCCTGGCTTGGCAGTACCCCCAGATGTAGTCATTGTTGTTGACGAACTGGGTTAACAAATATTGTGTTCTTTTCTTGTTGATTACTTTCATATTATTCGTATGCATGGTTGTTATGTCTTACCATTATCAGAATTGTATGGGCATGAACTGCACAGATATACCACAATTCCCCAATAACTGGTATCAGAGCTTCCGGTTAGGAAGATCAGGGCTGTCCGAGTTGATTGAATGTTGCTGCAAGAACGCGGATCAAAATTAGGGGGTGCAGAAATTCTTTTGATTTTATGATTACTAAGACCAAATAGGATCAAGGTTTCATAAATTCAGATGGATTTGGGACTGCAGGTATTCAGGTCAAGGTTGCAGGTAACATATTAATAGAAGGACATGTGTTATTAAGGATTTGTGGGTGCAGTGATAATGGGCGGAGATTGATCAATATAGAAATTCGTTGGTGCGAATTTGGGCAACAGATTTAGATTATGAAAGTTGTAAGAAAGAAAGATTCAAGTTTTCCAGACTTTGATAGATGATTGATCGCATAGGTGTGCAGATCATGTGTAAGCACAGGCAATAGGCATACGGGGTACGTACAGCAGATGTGCAGATTTCGTGCAGCACACGTGCAGATTTTGTGCAGGTGCAGATTTTGTGCAGAAGACATGCAGACAGCATGTAGAAGGGTGCAGAATATGTAGAGCAAGCGTATAGGGTATGCAGAAGTTAAAAGAAAGATTCAAGTTTTCCCAAGACTCCAAGAACTCGTTAATAAATGGGTCGAGAGGGAGTCTTAGACCTAGATGGAACTGTTTATAAAAGAAAGAAACAACCGCCTGGTCATAGTAAAAGTTATGAGCTTTCTCATCGGTATCCAAGGGAACGGCACTACTATAATATAGATGATACTCCTCACGATCTATTCCATACCTAGAATAAAGAACTTCAAGCATCTCATTCCCCGTTTTAGGATGTTTATCTACAACAGGGCCTGATTTACCCTTACTCTTGCTTGCCTTCTTAGCACCAACCCCTCTTCTTTGTCTGGCAGCGCTGTCATTAAAGCGGTCCACTATCCTTCCAGACGTACTCTCCCCGGCCATACATGTAGAAGAAACAGAGGGGTTAGACTCATCGAGAAGCCTAGATAAGGCCATATTCCCCCCCGAATTGACTACTGGGGCCGAGGAGGTAGCACACTCAAAACGAGATCGGAAAACCAATTTGTCCTTAACATAATGAAGGAAAATGTGTTGAACAATGGCATCAAAGGTATTGAGGAGCACTATGCCATCCGCACTACCACTAAGAGCTCTAGGGGCAAACAGACCAGTTGGATACCTCACATCGTCTCTGGGGGTTTTATTCAAACACAAAAGGTCACCAATCGCCATTTATAAGTACCCCAATCTGAAATGACCAAATTAGAGGAATTCTTGGCACCATTCAGGGACAAACTGATAGGCCAGGACCTCACTAGGATAAATTTTGAACACAAGGACCTTTCTGGAATTAAAAATTGGAAAATCCAGAAGGCACCATCCCTAGCTGTACGGCTACTTTGGGAGGTCACAGGGCCTATAAATTGAAGCCCTTGCTGATCATTCCAGAGGGGGGGGGGAGAAACGATTATTGTTAGTGTTACTCTGCTAAAATTGCTCCAGAGAGTGTTTTGAGAGTGAAAGAGAAAGGAAGATTGGCCTAACTAAACATAGGTGAAGCCACCTTCTCCCCCATCCTTCTCTTCATCTTATCTCTTTTGTTTGTTCATATTATTCTTGTTCATCTCTTAATTCTTGCAAGTCTTGTCCATTCAAGCAACTTAATTTCATTGCAAGTCTTGTCCTTCAAGCACTTTAATCTTAATCTTATTGCAAGTCTTGTCCTTCAAGCACTATATATATATATTGTTATACATTATGGTCCAAACCATGGATTATTCAAGGTGCCCTTCACACTTTGTGTGAAAGTGGTTCTAACCTAAGGATGATTATGGTTTGTTGAATTTCTTACTTATAACAAATTAATGATTTATTTTAATGAAAAAGGCACATGTTTTGGTTTATTATGTTGTTCATTGGTAGCAAGGACGGTCATTTGGATGATAAAATTTCAATCTTTATCATCGAAACATTGATCTAGCTTCAAAATCCCCTTTGGGGTCATAAAGATCAAATCTTTATGTCAAATAATTTTGTCCCAAGGTTGTATTTGGCTTAAGGATCCACTCTTGTGGTGAAAGTCTAAATCTTTATGTTGATTTTGTTTTGATTTGGCAATGATTATCATGTGGGATGATACAACCTTAGTGTTTATCATATTACCCTTTTGATTTAGCTTTGAAATCCCACTTTGGGTCATAAAGATTGAATCTTTATGCAATAATTTGTTCCCTAAGAGGTTAATAATGTATAAAAATGTCATCTTGATGATAAAGTTTCCATCTTTAATCATCAAATGGTCATTTTGTCTCATTTGGCCATGTTCATCACCTTTGTGTGATTTTCTCCAATGATTGCTTTGATCACACCTAAATACTTGTTTTGGGGTTCAATTGATGATCATTAGGCATAGGAATGATTTTTTTTTTAAGTTTGTTGTGTTGAAATAAAACTGGAATCAGAACTGTTTAAGTCCAGTTTCAGCAGAATGCTCTGTTTCTGCCTGGAACTGGACTGTTTCTGAACAAAATGTAAAATTCCAGGAAGAGACATCCTGAGCCGTATGGCTACTTTGGATCCAGAGGGAAAAATATCTATTTTGCCCGATGATCCTTGTTTTCTTGATAAAAAGACCCCTTTTCAGTTAAGGTTTGAATAAAAGTTAAAACAGACTCTTTTCCGTTAAATACACACACACATGCACTTTTGTTAACCAACATTAGGGAGACTCGGACTCATCCAAGGCGACTTGGGTGATGTAAAACTCTTCCCAAGGTGTAACCTGACCTCCGAACTAATAGAATCTCTATCCTTTCCATTTTTTGGGTTAAATAATTAACTAATGTGGTGACTCCGTTATTTTTGCGTGATAACCGTGTTTAGTTTTTTGGCCCTTCGAAACGAAAACCCTTTATTTCCTTCGTCACGGGGCGGGATCCTTAAAGTGGCGACTCCGCTGGGGAGATAAAGTCCTTGCAAACTTCTCTTTAGAATATTTGAAGGCACTTTTGTGTGGGTCAAACTCCCGTTTCCGTTAGTTGACTTTGTGCATATTTGTGTGTGTTTGTTGTTTCTGTTTGAACTGTTTTGAGTACATATGTTCTGGAAATGCAATAAGCTGGAGTATGATGATCAGAAGTTGCAGAAACTGAGAAAAATCTCAACCCCATGGTTCTAGCCGTACGGCTAGTTTGGTAAAAGGGTCAGAATGTTGCAAATTAACAATTTTGTGTAGGGCAGCAACATTTTGAATGCCCTTCTACTTCTACTTGTCCAGGTTCCAAATCTACAGCCTTACTTGTGCACATTACCTTTTATATTCTTTTGGCCAAAACTTGGTTATGCATGATCTTTTGTCAATAAAAATGGTTTCCAAAATTTCATTGTGCATAACCCTTTTCTGTAAAAATTTCTTGACTCTCCTTGTTGTGCACAACTTGCTTTGTACAAATGGTTTCTATGAGAAAATTGTTCTTTTGCAAAATGTTTGATTCAAAATCCTTGGCTGTGCACAACTTGGTACATATACAAGTTTTGGTCTTTGTTTGTATTCTTTGACTTATTGTGTATGAATTGTTTACTCCCTGCTTGTTCATACCTGTTCATATCTTGCTTATGCCATGCTCATCATGTTGAAAAACAAAATAAAAATCTCTATTTTGACTCAAAAGGGGAATATAGAATTGACTTCACACAACGCGCACTTGACCTTGCACGTTCCAAATACCCTTTAAACCCGGGATAGATGCCAGATGCAGCTTGATTGGCTCTCTTGTTCCCTTCGAGCGCGTACGGGTCCATTACACCTCCCCTTCCGAGCCGAGTCAACCACACATGTCCGTGACACACAAATACCGTGACTTTGGTTGGTTTTTGGTCTAGTTCATGTTGCCATTGTCTTTAAGCACATGTCCAAAGTCAATTGTGGCCAAGTTAATGCCCGGGTTACGACTCCTTGATGTAATGAAAGCGTAGCCTAACCCGCCTTTAACCCGTGTGTTAATGACGACCACAATTAACAAAGGTCATGTGCTAAAGATAGGGTAACACCGTGTCGTTAATGCCTAATGAAAGAGTCATGTTAATCATCCTTAAGCTCATGGTCGAGGATTGAGACACCTCATTCAAAATGAGGTCGTGTCGGAATATCGGTGCATCCTTCGGAACAGTCTCGATCCCAACTAGGGCTTAATCATGATTAGGATGACCCGCACATCGGGAACCTTGCGACGCACTAGACCTTAGGATCATTTGTTTCGATCGGTGAAGCCGCTTTCCCTATAGGACCCTCGCCCGAGATAGTCCATCCTTGGGAGTGTGCAATACAGGTGAAAAACGAGGGGTCTATAGACGTAGTGATGACCTCCCCTGATCTAGGAATTAGAGTAGTTGAGAAAAAGAAGATAAATCTTTTCCAACCATTTACGAAATAAAAATGCTTTTTAAGTAAACTTTGATGAATAAATAATTGCACATTGCATGACTTTGCTCCGTTTTTGCTTCTTGGCCTTGACGCATTGCATTCTTACGTTAATGGCGTCATTTCGTTAAGTCTTTGGACGGATCTCTGTTATCTTCCAAGACTTCCATAAACGCGTTTCGTTAAGCCTTTGGATGGATCCCCGCTATCCTTCCAAGGTTCCCGTTGTGATCCCGTTGTGATCCCCGTTGTGATCCCCGTTGTGATCCCGTTCTGATCCCATTGTGATCTCCGTTGTGATCCCATTGTGATCCCGTTGTGATCCCCGTTGTGATCCCCATTGTGATCCACGTTGTGATCCCCATTGTGATCCCGTTGTGATCCATGTTGTGATCCCCATTGTGATCCCGTTGTGATCCCCGTTGTGATCCCCGTTGTGATCCCGTTGTGATCCTGTTGTGATCCCCATTGTGATCCTCGTTATGATCCACGTTGTGATCCCCGTTGTGATCCCATTGTGATCCCCGTTGTGATCCCCGTTGTGATCCACATTGTGATCCCCGTTGTGATCCCGATGTGATCCCCGTTATGATCCCGTTTGTGATCCCCACTGAAACCTCCGTTAAACCCCTAGGTGTTGTCCCCTAGGTCCCCGTTGAGATTCCCGTTGGAACCCTAGGTGTTGTCCCCTAGGTCCCCGTTGAAATTCCCGCCAAACCCCTTGGTGTTGTCCCCTAGGTCCCCATTAAGATCCCCGTTAAACCCCTAGGCGTAGTTCCCTAGGAAGTTAGTCAAGTCTTTGGATGGATCCCTGTTATCCTCCAAAGCGCCTGTTAAAGAAAAGAAACAAAAGGTTCTTAGGGTAACTCTCTCCCCTTTCTTTGGGCCGTCACATGATGACCAATTCTGCGCCCCTCATGCCATTTCATTCCCGTCAGTGTCATCGCGTGACCATGACCCCTTCGAGTTTAGCTGTCATGGCACCACATGGTAATATACCTTGGTCAAGCATTGGCCTCCTCAGTTTGCACCTCCATGTGATGACCATCTCAGTTGCTCTGATCGCCATGATGGCTCGAACTAGTGTGAGTACCATCTGGTCCCAAGCCAGTAAGGTTCTGTCCCATGTTATTCTGACTATATTCCGACAAGCCAAGGAGGCTCCTTATCCCCATAACCTTTAAGTTAGGGCTCTTAGGGCCGCTCTCTGTCACCCTAGGAAGTCCGTTTGGAAAATGAGTCAATCAATCACCTCTTCCCAAAAGCCCGTTTGAATTAGGCCAACTTAAGTCATGTTCGTCTCTTCGTTAAACCCATTTGAATGTGTGAGTCTTTTACTCAAATGAAATGTGTGTGTGTCGATCCTTATGAAAAAAAAAAAAAAAAAAGAGGAAATGTATGAGTCTTTTACTCAAATAGAAAATGTGTGTGTCAATCCTCATTCAAAAAATTGGAAATCAAGTTTTCTTAAAATAAGATGTCAATTCTTTTCTAAAAGGCTAATCCGCTAATGAGGCGTTCCTCTCAAATCATGGTTATAATTTCACCTCGAGGTTTAAAATGCTAAAGTCCTTTGTGGTCTTGTCCACCGAAAACATTAACCAAGGAGCCCACATCTGAAATGACGTCTGAGACTTCCATCCACGTGAGCAGGATTGGGACACCGTCCACGAGAAGAGGCCCATGCCTCGGAGGCCCAAAGGCGGATACATCAAATGGAGATCCGTACCTTCGCCGAATGCCATGCGCAAGGTTACACCCCTTAAAAGGAAGTCACCAAAAGGAGATGGCCAAATATGGGCCCGGTGGTTGTAATGCCAAGCCAAGTGGAGATCTCGCGACATCTTCCCCGATGACACGGAACCCGTAGTTCCCCGCGGAAGACATGGAATATGCCGCCGACAAACCCTCCAACAATCAAAGAAGAAAATGGAACATCGCGTGTCATAGGAGCCCATCCCTTAAAAAAAAAAAGTGATGAGTCTTCCAGCCTCGTAGGATCTAGATTCTCACAAAAGTCCGTCCCGGACTGTGTCTTTTTATTTTTGCAAAGGTCCGCACTTGAACATGTAGGTACAAAGTTATCTCAATAAAAGAGTCATTTTCATTCTCTTCTCTCTAGACTTGAGACATTATTTGCAATATACATTTACTCTTGAAATTGCCTTACTTGTTATGATCAATTGATTGCTACGTCCCCAAAACATACTAGTCAATGACGACTCATTAAGGGCGAATGGACCTAACACGAATGAGAAATGCTAAACGCAAACAATTAAACTTGATGTGAATTAATGTTGTGATCAATTGTCATGAAGAAACCATTAATGGCAAGTCTTCCCTCATACACTTCCCCGATACACAACCCGATACACCTTTCCAAAACCAATTCTTGATGCACATCGAAGGCATCCCGAGACAGTGAAAAGGCGAGAATGTTGTTGCTCGACCACCGAGATTTGACAGTGCTCACACGTGTGCGACCAAGCATAGGGCTTCCCGAAATCTTCAAAGTCAGCCCAAAGTAATAGACACGCCACCAAGGGGCTACAAAGGAGCCAATTCCCCAGAAAGCGAGCTGGGCTAATGTTTACTTCCTCCAAAAAAAAAAAAAGGAGAAGAGGGAAAGGAAATGAATGTATGGAAAGGAGGAAAGGAAATGGTGGAAAGAAAGGCCCGTTCACACCAAAGAGGGTTCACCCCAAGAGGTCCATCTCAAGGAGTTCACCACAAAGCAAAGTGAGCAACAACGTCCTCCGAGACAACATCGAAAGAAAGCTATTTCAGCAAAAGACGATCCATGGCCGAACTACGGCGACCTGAGCTCCTCAAACTGAGGGGAACGTAGGCAACCTTCGGGTCCGATCACAGCATGAGAAAGAACGGTCAAACCATAGCTTTCCCAAAGTAGCCAAGCCTCTCCCCCTTGGTCCCATCAATGACCAATTTACCAGACAAGGACCAATTCCCCATAAACACCTTTTGATCTTGCCATTGATCGAATCTTAATCCTAATTGATCACAACATTTATAAATGTTAAGGCTAATTGCTTGTTATAATCTTGACTTAATAATGAACATGGTCCATCCAAGCAATCATTTTGATAATTTTAACTAAGGCAAATTTCAAATGTCTCGACAAGTCTTCTTCTCTATATCTTAGGAAAGAGCTAAACACTTATGTTATGTCAAGCAGAGGCTTCCTCCTATTTCATGATACAATTGAGGGACTCTCTCCCGCCTAAATAAATGTCCCTGCATGTTTTCTCCAAAAGACATCTTAAGTACTCGTCCCATCGAGTTGGCTGGATCACTCATAAAAAAAAAAAAAAAAAGGCACCAAAAGAGTAGACCGCTAGGTTGAAAACCCATAAGGTAGGCCTAGGCAAAAGACAGGGTGTGCCATAAAAGATGCAAAAAAGTAGCCCACTAGGTTGAAAACTCGCAAGGGCGGCCTAGGCAAAAGAAAGGGTGCGTCATGAAAAAGGGATGGGTTCCTAACCTCACTTCAAAGGTCATGTTAGGTCTACGCCAACGCCAAAGGTAAAAAGATGATATTGGGTCTACGCCAGCATCAAAGGTCGAAGGACGACATTGGGGCTACCTCCACACCAACGACCACAAGGGCATGGGGCTACCTCCATAAAGACATGGGGCTACTGCCACAAAGACATGGGGCTACTTCCACAAAGACATGGGGCTACCCTGACATCGATGACAACGAGGACATGGGGCTATGCCGCCACCGACACCAATAAGGACATGGGGCTACCTCCAACATCAACAGCGAGAAGGACATGGGGCTACCCCAATATCAATGACAAAAAGGTTCTCTATACCCGATCACTGCTAAGAAATGGACAAAGCTCCAAGGGACTTTATGCATGACAAACCTCATAGTTAAGTTAAAATAAAAAATTTGACTAACATGCTTCGTTAAAAGATTTGCCTTTAGGAATAAGCATTTTTAAGCTTGCCCTTTTGGCCTCATTTATCAAAAAACAATGTTTCAAGCAAAATGCTTTTGATCTTCTCTCAAAATGATTGGACTTTTTCATCCACAATGTGTCTAAAAGGTCACCCATAGGCTTCCACCGGTGTCAAAAAAGTGTGTCAACCTTCCCGTAGAGTTGAGTTGACCAAAGTTCAAACTTTGACCAAAGAGGTCAAGTTCAAATTTTCCTGGTCAAACTCCCCAAAGATGGAGTTGACCCAAGTCAAGCCTTGACCCAGAATGGTCATTTTAGGATAAAGTGTTTGTCCCCGGCAGTCCAAAATGACGTAAGACCATCCTTGTTAGTCAACCATCTCATAGTTTGTGTTGACCAAACCTTTAGGATTGACCGAGTGAAAGTCAAATCCGTTGTTGTCCCGGCAGTCCAAAATGACGTAAGACCATCCTTGTTAGTCAACCATCTCGTAGTTAGTGTTGACCAAACCTTTAGGATTGACCGAGTGAAAGTCAAATCTGTTGTTGTCCCGACAGTCCAAAATGACGTAAGACCATCCTTGTTAGTCAACCATCTCGTAGTTAGTGTTGACCAAACCTTTAGGATTGACCGAGTGAAAGTCAAATCCGTTGTTGTCCCGGCAGTCCAAAATGACGTAAGACCATCCTTGTTAGTCAACCATCTCGTAGTTATTGTTGACCAAACCTTTAGGAATGACCGAGTGAAAGTCAAATCCGTTATTGTCCCGGCACTCCAAAATGACGTAAGACCATCCTTGTTAGTCAACCATCTTATAGTTAGTGTTGACCAAACCTTTAGGATTGACTGAGTGAAAGACAAATCTGTTGTTGTCCCGGCATTCCAAAATGAAGTAAGACCATCCTTGTTAGTCAACCATCTCGTAGTTAGTGTTGAGCAAACCTTTAAGATTGACCAAGTGAAAGTCAAATCCGTTGTTGTCCCGGTAGTCTAAAGTGACGTAAGACAATCCTTGTTAGTCAACCATCTCGTTGTTGTCCCGGCAATCCAAGATGACGTGGACCAGCCATTTAGTCAACCCTCTCCCATAGAGCCAAGTTGACCAAGTCCCGGCAGTCCAAAATAACGTAAGACCATCCATGTAAGTCAACCATCTCCATAAGAGCAAAGTTGACTAAGTCCCTGCAGTCAGACCATCATTTTAGTCAACCTCCCATGAGTTAACGTTGACCAAATCTTAGCCTCTAACCAAATGAGTGTCATGCCCGAACCCTAGCCTCTGACCGAATGAGTGTCATGCCCGAGTCCTAGCCTCTGACCAGATAAGTGTTATGCCCAAACCTTAGCCTCTGACCGAATGAGTGTCATGCCCAAACCTTAGCCTTTGACCAAATGAGTGTTATGCCTGAATCCCTGCCTCTAACCAAGTGAGTGTCATGCCCAAATTCCTGCCTCTGACCAGATGAGTGTCATACCTAAATTCCTGCCTCTGACCAGATGAGTGTCATGCCCAAAATCCCTAGCCTCTGACCGAGTGAGGTTCATGCCCAAATCTCTAGCCTCTGACCGAATGAGTATCATGCCCAAGTTCTCCGCCCGACCTTGAACGGTCACCCTTAGGCTTGAGACGCTAAGTTCTCCACCCGACCTTTACGGTCACCCTTAGGCTTGAGACGCTAAGTTCTCCACCCGACCTCGACGGTCGCCCATAGGATTGAGTAGCTTTAAAATCTCTCACCCCTCTTCCGAACTACGTTAGGCTTGATTCCCCACAAACGGGATACGTAGGAATCCTATAGGTCCAGCCATCTGAAGAAAAATCGGCCCTAGCCATCCTCCAATCAGATTGGGATGCTTTATGTATCGACAGCCCTGCTTCTTCAAAGCGACGTTGCCGAGGGGCTCTGTAAGTACCCCAATCTAAAATGACCAAATTAGAGGAATTCTTGGCACCATTCAGGGACAAACTGATAGGCCAGGACCTCACTAGGATAAATTTGGAACACAAAGACTTTTCTAGAATTAAAAATTGGAAAAATCCAGAAGGCACCATCCCTAGCCGTATGGCTACTTTGGGAGGTCACAGGGCCTATAAATTGAAGCCCTTGCTGATCATTCCAGAGGGGGGAGAAACGATTATTGTTAGTGTTACTATGCTAAAATTGCTCCAGAGAGTGTTTTGAGAGTGAAAGAGAAAGGAAGATTGGCCTAACTAAACATAGGTGAAGCCACCTTCTCCCCCATCCTTCTCTTCATCTTATCTCTTTTGTTTGTTCATATTATTATTGTTCATCTCTTAATTCTTGCAAGTCTTGTCCATTCAAGCAACTTAATTCACTACAAGTCATGTCCTTCAAGCACTTTAATCTTAATCTTATTGCAAGTCTTGTCCATCAAGCACTATATATATATATATATATATATTGTTATACATTATGGTCCAAACCATGGATGATTCAAGGTGCCCTTCACACTTTGTGTGAAAGTGGTTCTAACCTAAGGATGATCATGGTTTGTTGAATTTCTTACTTATAACAAATTAATGATCTATTTTAATGAAAAAGGCACATGTTTTGGTTGATTATGTTGTTCATTGGTAGAAAGGATGGTCATTTGGATGATAAAGTTTCAATCTTTATCATCTAAACATTGATCTAGCTTCAAAATCCCCTTTGGGGTCATAAAGATCAAATCTTTATGTCAAATAATGTTGTCCCAAGGTTGTATTTGGCTTAAGGATCCACTCTTGTGGTGAAAGTCCAAATCTTTATGTTGATTTTGTTTTGATTTGGCAATGATAATCATGTGGGATGATAAAACCTTAGTGTTTATCATCTTACCCTTTTGATTTAGCTTTGAAATCCCATTTTGGGTCATAAAGATTGAATCTTTATGCAATAATTTGGTCCCTAAGAGGTTAATAATGTATAAAAATGTCATCTTGATGATAAAGTTTCCATCTTTAATCATCAAATGGTCATTTTGTCTCATTTGGCCATGTTCATCACCTTTGTGTGATTTTCTCCAATGATTGCTTTGATCACACCTAAATACTTGTTTTGGGGTTCAATTGATGATCATTAGGCATAGGAATGATTTTGTTTAAGTTTGTTGTGTTGAAATAAAACTGGAATCAGAACTGTTTAAGTCCAGTTTCAGGATTTGTGGTGAAAGTCCAAATCTTTATGTTGATTTTTTTTTGATTTGGCAATGATAATCATGTGGGATGATAAAACCTTAGTGTTTATCATCTTACCCTTTTGATTTAGCTTTGAAATCCCATTTTGGGTCATAAAGATTGAATCTTTATGCAATAATTTGGTCCCTAAGAGGTTAATAATGTATAAAAATGTCATCTTGATGATAAAGTTTCCATCTTTAATCATCAAATGGTCATTTTGTCTCATTTGGCCATGTTCATCACCTTTGTGTGATTTTCTCCAATGATTGCTTTGATCACACCTAAATACTTGTTTTGGGGTTCAATTGATGATCATTAGGCATAGGAATGATTTTGTTTAAGTTTGTTGTGTTGAAATAAAACTAGAATCAGAACTGTTTAATTCCAGTTTCAGCAGAATGCTCTGTTTCTGCCTGAAACTGGACTGTTTCTGAACAAACTGTAAAATTCCAGGAAGAGACATCCTGAGCCGTACGGCTACTTTGGATCCAGAGGGAAAATTGTCTATTTTGCCCTCTGATCCTTGTTTTCTTGATAAAAAGACCCCTTTTCAGTTAAGTTTTGAATAAAAGTTAAAACAGACTCTTTTCTGTTAAATACACACACACACATATGCACTTTTGTTAACCAACATTAGGGAGACTCGGACTCATCAGAGGCGACTTGGGTGACGTAAAACTCTTCCCAAGGCGTAACCTGACCTCCGAACTAATAAAATCTCTAACCTTTCCATTTGTTGGGTTAAATAATTAACAAATGTGGCGACTCCGTTATTTTTGCGTGATAACCGTGTTTGGTTTTTTCGCCCTTCGAAACAAAAACCCTTTGTTTCCTTCGTCACGGGGCGGGATCCTTACACTATTAAAGACAACATTTTCCATATCCCCTCCGACAATATATATATCCTATTATTTCGCTCATAGAAGCCGTACATGGCGTCGGGATCAAAATTAGGGGTACCCGACATAACAGGAAGAAGGAAAGCTATCCTATAAATACATTTCACCCAGAATATAAGTGTAAAAGGATAAAATCTTGAGGCTTTGCGATTCTAAAAACCCTAACAATGGCGAAAAAAGGCAGAAAGGGTAAAAGAGATCGGAACAGTACCTTGGTCGAAAATGTAATCGGAGAAAAAGGGCCAGCTGACGGCGCTAACAAAGATGATCGGAAAGGATTAGGTAGACTTACAGCAGAAATCGATTTTCTCAAAGACTCGCCGACGGTGAGTGCACTGTTCTCTTGGTGAAAATTCGAATGGTAAAATGAAAGAGGGAATTTGAATTTATATTTTGGATCAACTGGGTTATACCCGTATCCGACCCTACCGTGCCCAGATATCTACGGGTTGGCACGTTCCCCACTAAGCCTTATCATTACCCCTTATTAATAGGGGGTGTCTTTTCAATCAATCGCACGCACCGCCTGACAATGAACAGTCAAAGGGGAAGCTTTGGGGTAACTTAACCGTCAAAACTGGTGACAAGTTATTGAATACAAAAACGCCGACCTAGGGACCCATAGACGTGACGAGTTGGAGGGTCGAGAGGCAATAAGAAGTGAATGACGAGACAAGGATTAAAGAAAATCACAGCCTGAAGACTGAGAGCTTGATACTTATGGCATAACGTATGACCAGCATCTCGACAAAACAGTAGACGCCGAGTTCGAGTGAGTAAGATATACTGACATGTATCCAAGACGAGACCTATTAACACTCGAGTTCTCATTAGATCGATAATCAAATCAAAGATGCAAACTATGAAGTACAGAGAACAAAATCAACAGTGACAGGAAGGCTAAAATCCCATTATATGCAAGCAAATATATAAACACAAAAGATAGTTCTACTACCACCACCAAAAGGGACCCCCACAATACGGCCGAGGGCCTGGCTCTTTACAAGAACAAAAAGAACAAAAAGAAAGAAAATAAAAGAAAAGTTCCTACAATAGTGCAACCAAGAACTTTGATTTTCTTCCTACTCCACATCACCATCATAACCCGACTCAGAATCTTCCATGGCATTTCCCTCATCGTCATCATCATCATCTTCATCTTCGTCGCCTCCGCCGTCGCAATCACCACTATCATCGCTGTTATCTGAAGATTCTTCATCATCCTCCTCTATAGGATCCGGGAAGTTGTATTCTCCATTGCTGTCAGTCGGGGTTTCTTCCTCCGGGAAGGACGAACGTGGTTTTGAGGGCACGATGGAATCATTGCTACTTTCATGAGAAGAACGCTCATCACGATTGTCGGAATCAGAGTCAACTTCCTCTAAAAAGGCATCATCATATGACCTTTTTGGCACCATCTTGGATTTCTTGATTTTCTTGAAGAATGATTGGAGGGCAAAAGGAGATTCTTGTAGACTGTTTTTCTTTTTTTTTTTTATCAGCAAATATGAAGGGTGGTGGTATTTATAGTAGGCGATAAGTAGTTGGCAATTAATGATCCAGTATTCCAAGAAGAATAATGATTTCACATGGGAAAATCAATATGACGTCAGGAAATCTAAACCATTTAGGATTTGGTGGCTGACTATCAAATCAACAATAAATGAATCTGCAATAAATGATCAGTCCAGTTCCTACTCGGCATGCCGAGATAGAAACTCGGGGGGCCACTGAGCGACATAAACCGACTTGGTTAAAGGCGACCAATACACTCTGGGCCCATACACCTAAAAGGCCTGTACCGAGAGGCCCATCCTGGCTAATGGGCCGACATCAAATAGGCCAAGCAGGCAGCTCTTGCCTAGGCCGAGTTCGAGAAGCCTAATCCCTAGTCGGCCTCTAGGACGAACCGAGCTAGATGACGGGCCGAGTTATATCAGAAACCTCCCATTATCATAGGGAGTCCATTTACAGAGTTATATTACAACTCTAGCACAAAGAATCCTTATCTAAACAAGGATATCTCTTCTACAAGATAATTGGGATATCATTATCCTTATCAGGAGTCTATCTCCAAGGAATACGAGTCCTAGATCAATACGGGCAGTTTGGCTTATTTGACAAGTCAGGACTCATTCACCCAGGCCTATATAAACAGGTCTTCTACACAGGAAACGGGTAATGAACTCTTTGACTCTAAACTAGTCAATTGATTTCTCTATTTTCATATACTACCCGAATTCTTATTCTCACGCCGGAGGGCCTTCACCGGTGAAGCCCTGGCGTAGTTTACGTTTGTTCATTGTGCGTAGATCCGAACGTGGAAGTTCTTATTGCTGGATTTATCCGAACCGCTAGACGAAGGCTGATCCAGTACGTTTTTGGCAGCATCACTAGTATTCATACCCATGCCATCGTATGAATATAATGACAGTACAAAACGATAATTGTAAACGGGTCATAAATAGATTACTTTGAAAGTCCAGTCTTTAGATATCCAAACTTTAAATTTACAAACACAATTTAATAATATCTTGAATGTAGACACCTTTATATGTTTCTTAATTCCCACACATTCAATTTAGTAACCCTTAATGTGGGACTGAGGGAGTATGCATCAATCACTGAAGAGAAGAGAAACTAACTTAAATATTTCAACAGAAATCCTATTCATTGACATTGTAGACTTGTAGTAGTGCTTGACAATCTAAAACTATAGCTTCTAAGTCATATGTGCACCAAAATAACAAATGGGCAAATACTACACACAAACATATAGTCTTGCAGAATAGAGTAGTAGACTCGAAAGAGCTTCATAACCCCCACACCCGAACACACCCAATGTGCCCCATAAAAATTTGTGAGAGTCCAAGCTAGAGTTGATAATCTGCCAAAAATAGGAAGTTACTAAGTGCAGTCTCAACCGAGCTTCAAACCGTAATATCTGGGATCAGGCACTAACACCGTGTACAGCTTTGCCAAATGAACCACATTTATGTCCCAGTTTCTTCACTCATAGGCCTCATATCAGATTGTTGTTGAGACATCAGGGAAGCAACATTCAGCAAACGTAAAAGCTTACTTGCATACTTACATCAATTTTAAATTCATTAAGTATCAGGTTCATATCTTCCACAAAGGCAGTCAAAATTCAAAACCTGATTCAGCAACTTACAAATCATCTATATTTTGATCAAGAGAGCTTCAATGATTGCACAAGAATTGACGTAGTTGCATTATCTGTTAACCGTCGCCTTGCGTACCTAAAACTAACGCCTGTAACCTGACTAACACATTTTAAAGTTTTAATACCTTCAAAATTCTGCCTTTCCTAAAGCCAATGCGCATATGAGCAAGACTATAATAACAGGATGAGATCAAACGTGGTTTAGAAGACAATCAATACAGAAGTAGTTTTTTCTTCACCAAATCCTTCGCGGTAATTGCACCTTTCACTGTCAACAAATCCTTATGTTTGTCATTGATATCTACTTGTACCCAGTTTGATTAAAAATTAAATCACACGTAGAAATTTTGTTTTAAATTACCAATGCAATGCAGGCTAAGAGAATGTGGGAAAACCAAATGAGATGAGAATAGGAAAAAGCTCTTTTATGTAAATCAAGATTGACGAAGACAACTATCCTTAGTCTTTATTCTTTTATATGAACCTGTTATCACAATTGATAGGAAAGCGGTGATCTCTAGCTATTACTAAGTTAAAGATTAGACAGAGTTCAAATTATTTCTAACGCCAGCTAACCTAGTTTTCTAAGTGATCCTCAAGCAAAGAAGAATATCTTAGACTTTTATTTTCAATGCTCGAGGCCATCGATGGGATTATTTGTTGGGAATGGAGACAAAACCGAGAAGAAAGGGTCAAAGCCGCGGAGGAACGAGAGGAGTCGAAACCGGGACGGAGCGGAAAGGAGAAATCTGATAGGACCAAATGGATGACCCGACCGGACCATATCAAGTTTGGAGTGGGCCGAATTGTCTGGTTGTGCGGGCTTGTACAAGGAATGTGTGAATTAGTTTCCCAACTAAAGTCATTCTCCTAATCCACGTTGGATAACAATTGTGCAGCCTTTTGACTTTGTTTGTTGGCGTGGCATAGGAACAAGCTTCCTAGTAAATCCTTAATTAGGTGGAGATTAATTCTTGGAGAAAAAGAATTATACTCCTTCCGTCTCAGGGACTTCGAGTAAATTAGGTTTTGATCAGGATTAGCTTTTGGTATTCCAATAAATATATTGTGATAGCCACCATAATATTTGGCACACGAGAAAAATAGTCAGAGAGAATCTGTGAGTCACAAAGAGAGCCAAGTGAGTGCTAGCCCTTGGGGGTGCCCTTAGGGGCATTCCATGGATGAGTTGAAGCATGTCTAGGGTGAGATGTGTGATGGGAGTGTTTACATGGAGAGGTTATCTCCTTGCTATATAGAGCGGTAGGCTTTATTGTAAACAGACACAGATTATGATATTAGTGAAATATCCTGGCTTAGCAGTGCCCCTAGATGTAGTCATTGTTGTTGACGAACTGGGTTAACAAATATTGTGTTCTTTTCTTGTTGATTACTTTCATATTATTCGTATGCATGGTTGTTGTGTCTCACCATTATCAGAATTGTATGGGCATGAACTGCACAGATATACCACTATTCCCCAACAACTGGTATCAGAGCTTCCGGTTAGGAAGATCAGGGCTGTCCGAGTTGCTTGAATGTTGCTGCAGGAACGCGGATCAAAATTAGGAGGTGCAGAAATTCTTTTGATTTTATGATTACTAAGACCAAATAGGATCAAGGTTTCATAAATTCAGATGGATTTGGGACTACAGGTATTCAGGTCAAGGTTGCAGGTAACATAATCATAGAAGGACATGTGTTATTAAGGATTTGTGGGTGCAGTGATAATGGGCGGAGATTGATCAATATAGAAATTCGTTGGTGGGAATTTGGGCAACAGATTTGGATTATGAAAGTTGCAAGAAAGAAAGATTCAAGTTTTCCAGACTTTGATAGATGATTAATCGCATAGGTGTGCAGATCATGTGTAAGCACATGCAATAGGCATACGGGGTACGTGCAGCAGATGTGCAGATTTCGTGCAGATTCCGTGCAGCACACGTGCAGATTTTGTGCAGGTGCAGATTTTGTGCAGAAGACATGCAGAGAGCATGTAGAAGGGTATAGAATATGTAGAGCAAGCGTATAGGGTATGCAGAAGTTGCTAGATGTGCAGGAGAATTCAAAGGTGCATGGAAGAGATACTTGATTGGCCATTAAGCAGCTAGGAGGAAGGTTATGTGGTCGCCTTCGGCTGCGAGATGTGGAGAATTGCCGTGGTAGCTAACTTGGTAGCTCGTGAGGCAGATGATGTTGTACACCACATACAACATGTTTCGCATGGGTTGTTGCCTGAAATGCGAGGATGGCGGGGGCCGAGATCGCCATGGAGGGAGAAATTTCGCCAGGAACGGTATGTTGGTAGAAAGTTGTGAGAAGGCTAGCGCTAGCGAGAGAGAGACAACTTGGCTAACATGAGCGTTATCCAGAATCAGTTGCAGATAAGTTGCCTTGGTACACAGAAAGACCAAGACTGTGAAGGCACGCGATCGCATAGAGGTTCGTGGATAGAAACAAGGAACAGACGAGCAGAGATAATTGTATGGGGTATCACTTTGGGAAGTGAAGACTCAGGGCAAGAGAAATTTTTGGCAGTTATGTTGAAGACCTACACTTCGCTTCAACTCGTTTGTTTGGGCTTTGTGGAGCCTATTGATGAGACTTTTGGCAAAAGTCGAACGGAGTGGTGAAAATATTTGGTGGATCATTCTCAGGTGGGAGTTTGATGGAGTTTGTCACAATGGTGGTTTGTGTCTCCAAGTGGGAGATTGTTGGGAATGGAGACAAAACCGAGAAGAAAGGGTCAAAGCCGCGGAGGAACGAGAGGAGTCGAAACCGGGACGGAGCGGAAAGGAGAAATCCGATAGGACAAAATGGATGACCCGACTGGACCATATCAAGTTTGGAGTGGGCCGAATTGTCTGGCTGTGCGGGCTTGTACAAGGAATGTGTGAATTAGTTTCCCACCTAAAGTCATTCTCCTAATCCACGTTGGATAATAATTGTGCAGCCTTTTGACTTTGTTTGTTGGCGTGGCATAGGAACAAGTTTCCTAGTAAATCCTTAATTAGGTGGAGATTAATTCTTGGAGAAAAATAATTATACTCCTTCCGTCTCAGGGACTTCGAGTAAATTAGGTTTTGATCAGGATTAGGTTTTGGTATTCCTATAAATATATTGTGATAGCCACCATAATATTTGGCACACGAGAAAAATAGTCAGAGAAATCTGTGAGTCACAAAGAGAGCCAAGTGAGTGCTAGCCCTTGGGGGTGCCCTTAGGGGCATTCCATGGATGGGTTGAAGCATGTCTAGGGTGAGATGTGTGATGGGAGTGTTTACATGGAGAGGTTATCTCCTTGCTATGTAGAGCGGTAGGGTTTATTGTAAACAGACACAGATTATGATATTAGTGAAATATCCTGGCTTGGCAGTGCCCCCAGATGTAGTCATTGTTGTTGACGAACTGGGTTAACAAATATTGTGTTCTTTTCTTGTTGATTACTTTCATATTATTCGTATGCATGGTTGTTGTATCTCACCATTATCAGAATTTTATGGGCATGAACTGCACAGATATACCACAATTCCCCAACATTATTTTCTCCAAAAATCAAACAATTTCTGAACACTAAGGGTAAATTTAAAGGTTAGATCGTAAGGCTTGGAATTCAGTAATGTGTCTGATCAATAACATCCAAATTGTAGGAGTACCAACCCACCGAATCAGGGGCGGATCCACGTTATAGGGGGGAGGGTCAACTGACCCCCCTGACTTTCTCGGTTATTCAACTTTTACCCTTTGAATATTTTGGCAATTTTTAATTTGACCCCCCCTGAGAAATCCCACATAACCCCCCTCAAAATTTACATTTAAACCCAAGTATATAAAGAAAAGGTCAAATGAATAAAACAAAAATCACAAACACAATTACACTTTACAGTTTACACCTTCTCTCCCCCAAATCGTCCGCAGTTCGCGAACGGGAATTCAATGGAGACGACTGCAGCAAACGCCACCGTTCACGACCATCCACGGTGTCACCGCATCTGAGGTCGCTTCGGAAATCCAGTTATCTCTTTCTCTCCCTTCATCATCTCTCTGATTTAATCTTAAATCCCCAATTTTCTAAAGCCCTAAAAAGATAGGGCTTTGAAACTGGAAACCTTTTTTCAATTTCTTATTGATTTATAGCCATTATGTTTGAAATTCTTAATGGTTTTTGGCAATAGCATAGTTAATATTCTATGTTTTCGTGAATATCAATTTGGGTGTTTGTTTTGGCCAATTTTCGTCAATTGGACAAATAAAAAAGATAAAAAAGAGTAGGGTACAAATGGAATATAGATTTCAGAATTCAAGATGTATGAACAAAGGATTTAACGAGGAAAGCCCTTGAACAACTTGTTCGCCGGCATAAAACCTCAAAGATGATATTTTATTAGTAACGGTGATGAGGAATACAATGATCGAGAATGAGAGCTAAGTAGAACTGAAAAGTGCCTGTGTGTATTACAAATGGTGTAAAGATATTTATAATGAGAGAACAAACTAGATGATAACCCCTCTATCCCATGAATTTCGGATAGTTAGTTGAAGATAAGGTTCCAATGCTTCTTGAGTCTTCGTAAACATGTGCTGGATAATTTATTCACATGTGTTTGACTTGGTCCATGAGTCTTCTATGTGTGAATTAATAACAGGCCTAAAAAATAGGAACAGGAAAACTGCCACTGATCAAGATGTCCAGGCGTCAAGTCGTCAACTCAGGATGTCACGTCAGGATGTAAAGTCAACATGTAAGTCAACCTGCTGTAGCTTCAAGATGTAAACTCAAGTTGTTATTTCCAGGATGTAGATATAGTGCTGTGAGATTTTTCACCCCAAACAATTGCCCCCAAATTTTTTGAATTGAGTGAACATAGAAATTCAAGAAATTTCCATAACAGTTGATGTAGGTGATAAAAGCTCCAAGAGGCAATTGATCCTTCAAAAAAGAAAGAGAAAGACGAAGAATTGGATATTTTGGTGATTGTCTTAAAGACAATTTTTATTTGTTTGCAACATGTCTGTTAGGTTGCAATTTTGTTTGAACCATGTCTTGTGATAGCATGGTTGAAACTTATGAATGTTTCCCGTTTTAGGATCTGTGTGTTTGATCCTTTTTGGTATTTTGATAATAGACTGGTCTTACGGTTAGGATTCTAAGGGTAACATGTTGATGTTACAACTTAGAATAATTTTGGAACAATTGAATAGTAGCGATGTAAAGAATGGTTGGTAACATGTTGATGTTACAAGTTGGGAATCATTATGAAAAGATGTTTATCTTTTAAACCCTGTGTTCGTTTGGTAACATGTAAATGCTACAACCATTGATTTCAACTTGAGTTCATAATTTTAGCCAAGTGCAAGAAGGTAATCAATATGTTCATGACACATTGGCCCACCTACAACTTAACTAAAACATGAAAATCGTGCGCACGGGCGAAGGTGTAGAAACCTTAAACACATAAGAAAGGTGTAAAACCTTTAAACCTTTAAAAGGTATAAAACCTTTAAACCTTTGAAAGTGTAAAACCTTATACCTTGGATGGAATTTTACTTTGATTTTTCCTGTTGGACATGAATTCTGACTCATGTGAACATCTTTGAATACTTGGATCAGCATGTAACATCTCTGATCAACATGTAACATCTGGAAAACTTGGATCAACATGTAAACATCTTGACCTGAATAGAGACTTTGATTTTCCTCGCAAAGCAGAAACATGTTAGGGTTAGGTGTTAGCTTGGCTAACACCCCTCCGATGCTTAAGTCAGTCGATGTTTGATGAAGATAAATCAAATTGAAACAACACAATTGAAATAAAGCAATATAAATGCATACCTGATTTTTTGAATTAAGTTGACAAGCTATAACTTACATGAAGTACAGCTTGAGATGCGCTGCATTCTAACTTCTAGGAATTTTGGTACCATCTATAGTTGACATCCAGCATGCCCCCTTTCCAACCTATTGATTAATAATCCTGCATGAGCCTATCTTCTTCCAACTTGATGAATCTATATGCTCTGGTTCTGATTTCATCTAGCCTCTTGCATGGTGTCATGACTAAGTCATCATAATAAGGAGAGTCCTTCTTGAGCCCCATCCTGAAGGCTTCAATTGCAGTTACACAATCCAGGTTGGAGATGTTCACCGCCTCCCTATTGAACCTGCTCAGGTAGTCTTTAAATAGCTCATCAGGTTGCTAGACTACCCTGTATAGATCACTTGTCAGTTTCTCGAACACCCTGTTACATGAAAACTGATTAGTGAACAAGTTGATAAGCTGAGCATATGATCCAATAGAACCCAAAGGTTGGCTAATGAGCCATCTCAAAGCTGCCCCTGTAAGAGTTGAACCAAAACCCCTGCAAAAGCATGCTTCCTTGAACTGGGGTGGAATGTGGACCATATCCATCTTCTCCTGATACAATGCAACATGCTCCGCTGGATCAGTTGTCCCATCATACTGCTTCATGTGGGGTGGACTGAACTTCTTTGGTATGACCACGTTGGTTATGGTTGGAGTGAAGCGGGACTCATTGTAACATGTTGGAGAAGCCTGGTTGTGTGGCAGAGTCAACCCTGGCACACTCATAACTAGTTCCTTTAGCTCCTGCATTTGTCTGCTAAGTAGGCTACCTGCATCATTGTTAGCAGCAGCGAATTGATAATTATTGAGATAATTAAAATCAAACTGAGGGTTAAGACTGTTGGTAGTGGTGCCCTAGGCACGTTTAATAAACGTTGTAATTGTTATCATTTATTTCATATCAATAAAGAGATGTTTTGATTATTATTGTTGTTCATGTTTACTTATAATAATCCCCGTCCCTAGTACTTGTTAAGCACTAGTATAAAGGCTAAATGATCATGGGATGATCATGTTAGATTTATGGGTACTTGTTTGGAACAAGGTACTGGACATGACCCGCTGTATGAGATTTATGTCATGGTCTATGTCGTACATATATCTAATATTAGTTATGTCATTTGAATCCTTAGACATGAAGTTATTATAGTCTTCCACTTGATGAACATTGTGTTTGACATATTCAAACGCTACCTTAACACGGTAGTTATAAAGGGTATGATTGGCATAATCGGATTCCCGTTGAGAAGAATAATAAGCTAAATGGATTTGTCCCTCCACGGAGAGATGTCAAGCTTGGGCCCCTCGAAGGAATGATGTTGATGAAATGTTCGGCCGGACTTAAATGGATTGATTGGATCAATAGCATTTGAATTATCAACATATTCGGAATCGAGAAAGCATTGAACAAGACAAGTTGACTGTTTGACCATGAATTGTGTTCAATGACATCGTGGACAAAAGGATTGTGACATATTCTAAAGGAATGTGAACTTGTATCTAGTTATACTATTTGGGTAGGTATGACAGTTTGCTAGAACCTAATCATATCTTATGGGATCATGGTTGAGCCCATTGCCAACTTAGTATAATCCTAGAGGGTCACACACAATAGAACGAATCTTAAATAAGAGGACTATATTGGAATTTAGGGTCGAAGGACCTCAAAGGAATTTCTGGAAAAATTCTGGGCTTCCTGGTCAACCAAGCGGGTGCTTGGGTTGGACCAGGCGGGCGCTTGAATGAATTCTGAAAAGACCTGGGCCTTCTGGTCAATTAAGCGGGCGCCTGGGTTGGACCAGGCGGGCGCCCGGTCTGGCGGCAGAAAAAATTCCTAATTCGATTAGGAACGGTTTTTGGCACAAGTTACCTATTTGGAATAGGTCTTAATTGTGTATAAAAACCCCAATTCGGCCAGACCATCCTTACTAGTGCTTTTTGTGAGTCTCAAAGAGTTTGAGAGAGATTTTATTTTGTTCTAAGACATCCTTGATTGAGGAACAAAATAATTCACAAATAAATTCTATATAGTTCTTTATTAAATTGTGAAAGTATGTTTCATAATTATTGGTCTAGCAACCAAGATCAAGGAGCCTCTTGATATTCGTTCGAAGTGTCGACACCGCTAGAGGGTGAATTTTATCATTTACAAAGTTCGTGATTTTGTCCGTGATAAAGCTTCAAGTACTTCACCAAATTCAAAGCTAGAATTTATAGTCACCAAGGGTTAGTTTTTCCTCTGTTCATTATGTTGTATTTGATTTAATCATATGAACGGATCCATGGCTTTGGTTTCATAAAATTTTAAATGCTTAATTCCGCTGCGCATGTGTCTACGAAACCCAACAGTGGTATCAGAGCGCCGTTCATGTTGATTAATTCAATACTTAGATCATGTTATGTGTATATAAATTGTTTATGTGCCTTGCATGATATGAATATTGGAATATATGATGTTTATGTGTTTTGTGATTTTATGTGGTTTATTGTTTTGCAACTTTAATCGCACGATTCAATCGCAATAAAAATTATGGTGGATTCTGAATTATTTCGATTATTGATTTTTGATCAGATCAAAGTTTTAATAATCAGGGAAAAATAATTTTGAGACAAAATTTTCGAACTTTGAAATTATGTACCATTCTGACCAACCAGGCGCCCACTTGCTAGGGACCAGGCGGCCGCTTGGTTCAGGCTTGCTCAGGCGCGCGCTCGGTCAAGACCAGGCGGGCGCTCGCTCGTCAGAATCAGATTCTGATTTTGGTGAAAATCTGAATTTGGAATTTTCGATAAATTCAACAAAACCAGTGACAGAACCAGTCCAGACTTGCTGATCTGGAATGGGTTTTGGGTAGTTGGTTTGTGTGTGGATTTTGGGGTTTGATTTTCCTATTTGTTTTAGTCTTGTGATTCCTAGATTGGTTCAAGTTTTGGATGGCTAATCTGCGTTCATCGAAATTGTGTTTCCCAAAATTGATCGCAATCAAAGTTTCAAAGATAAAACGAAGTTAGAATTATGAAGAGTTCATAATTGCTAAAATTGAGAAACAAAGTTCTTGATTCAATGATTGAAGATCCATGTGGAATTGTGAATGCAATTGGCCTACATTCATCGAGACCATCTATTGCTTAGTTTCGGCCACATGGACTACTTTCTTGGTTTCTTGAATTAGTGCGGGATTGTGGTTGCCTAATGGCTTAGTTCGACCGCACTTCTTGTTGTCTTGATTTGGAGATAATAACCAAAGTTGAAATAGTCTCATCCTCATAATTATAGAGAAACTAATGACACATAAATATCATGCTTAAATTAATGGAGATTAATTTAGTGGCTAAACTTTATGTGTAACATGTTTATATTATGTGCTCATAAATGTGTTATATGCTATATGTGATGAACCTTCAAAGAAAGTTTTAAGTCCTTCATTGCCATGCCATGATTAAAACACTTGTTTATACATGTGTAATCTTGATGTGGGTTCGCCTCCGCGAAGTGCATTAATTTTATTCATGTATGAGAAAGATGAGGTTCATTAATTTAATGTGGGCTTGCCTCCGCAAGGTGCATTAAATTGAATGGTTCCTATGCGTTTAAAATGGTTGGACTTAATTAGGCGTCGAAACAGTTTTGGGCCTAGGCAAAAGATGAGATTAAACATGCTCTTTGAAATTGGATTTCTCAAAGAATCTCATAAAAGGATCTAAGAATCATATGGGATATGATTGACATGATTATCTACCTAATTAATTTAGTTTTGAGCGGTCCGCCTCCGTGGACTCAAAATTTAAATTAAAGTTGGATCTTAGCCCAATTAAATTATATTATACATTGGATGTATATGAAGGTTATATAATTTAGTGGGAGTATTTTGTTTGAAAAATACACTATTTATTTCTTTAATGAAAATTGGTACTTATTAAATTTTGGAAATTTTGCATATTTGTAGATAATGACTAATAACACTCAATCAATGTCGTTGCGATCGATCCTTGAGAAGGATAAGCTCGAAGAGATTGGATCCGTAGCATAAGAATCGGTCTTAGGCAAGAAGATAAGTTGTACATTCTCGATGGGCCTCTCCCTGCTGAACCACCGCCTACTGCCCCTAGGGCAAAAAGAGACAATTACAAGAAACATCGTAATGATTCTAGAGATGTAAGTTGTCTCATGCTTGCTGCTATGTGTTCAAAACTCCAACAAAGTTTGGAACATTTGGAAGCCTATGAGATAGGCGTGGAGTTGAGAACCATGTTTCAAGAGCAAGCTAGGCAAGAGAGGTACAAGACCATTGTTGCATTCACTACTTGTAAGATGAATGAAGGGAAACAAGTGAGTCCTCACTTTCTTAAAATGAAAGGTTATGTAGAGCACCTTGAGAAACTTGGCTATCCAATCCCATTGGAGCTAGCCACAGATCTCATTCTTAATTCATTGCCTAAAAGTTATAATCAGTTTGTGATGAATTATAACATGCATGGAATGGATAAGAATCTCTCTGAATTGCATGGGATGCTCAAAACTGCAGAGATGAAAATTGTGGAGAAAGGTTCTCCCGTGCTCTTGGTTCATGATTGGAAGAAGGCTAGTGCCAAAGGAAAGGGTAAGAAAGTTGTCAAACCCAAAATAAGCAAGGCAAAGGTTGCCAAGGCTTCTGAGGCAAAACCCGATTCACAAAAGGATGCAATCTGTTTCCATTGTCAAGAAATTGGTCATTGGAAACGTAATTGCAAGGCTTTCTTGGAAGAGCAAAAGAAGAAGAAGGGCAGCAAGGCTGCGTCGACTTCAGGTATCTATATGATAGATATTCTCCTTTCTACCACTGATTCTTGGGTATTGGATACCGGATGTGGTTCTCACATTTGTCTAAATGTGCAGGGACTAAAGAATAGGAGACTGTTTAAAGAAGGTGAAGTAGATCTACGCGTGGGGAATGGAGCAAGAGTTGCTGCATTAGCCGTAGGGACTTATGAAGTCACTTTACCTTCCGGATTAATTCTTGTTTTGAACAATTGTTATTATGTTCCGGATTTAAGCAGAAATATTATTTTAATTTCTTGTTTGGATAATGAAGGTTTTAAGTTTCTTATTGAGAATAAGAAATTTTCTATTTATTTAAATGATGTGCTTTAGGGTATTGCTAATTCATTTAATGGCCTTTATATCTTGGATGTCAAGAATGAAAATAATGACAATGTCTATCATGTAAATAAGAAATCTAAACCTAATGATGTAAATCATACTTATTTGTGGCATTGCTGTCTCGGTCATATTAATGAGAAGCGTATCTCAAAACTCCATGGGGACGGACTTTTGGGTTCATGTGACTTAGAGTCATATGACACTTGTGAGTCGTGTCTTCTTGGAAAAATGACTAAGACACCTTTTACCAAGTTGGGTGAAAGAGCAAGCGACTTATTGGGGTTGATACATTCCGATGTATGCGGACCATTAAGTAGCAATGCTAGGGGAGGATTTCAATACTTCATAACCTTCACTGATGATTATAGTAGATTTGGGTATGTTTACCTAATGAAACATAAAAGTGAAGCATTTGAGATATTTAGAATATTTCAAAATGAAGTAGAAAAACAACTTGGCAAAAGTATTAAGGCACTTCGATCAGATCGAGGTGGAGAATACTTGAGTCAAGAATTTGATGATCATCTAAAGAATTGTGGAATAGTTTCACAATTGACTCCACCCGGAACGCCACAATGGAATGGTGTGTCCGAGAGGAGAAATCGGACTTTGTTAGACATGGTTCGATCAATGATGAGTCAAGTTGATCTTCCAATATCCTTTTGGGGTTACGCTCTAGAAACCGCTGCTTTCACACTAAATCGTGTTCCAACTAAATCGGTTCAAAAGACTCTATATGAGATGTGGAGCGGAAAGAAGCCTTGTCTGTCTTTCATGAAGATTTGGGGTTGCGAAGCTTTGTCAAAAGACTTGTCTCTGACAAACTTGCACACAAATTTGACAAATGTATTTTCGTGGGATATCCAAAGGAAACTAGAGGATATTACTTTTACAACCGTGAGGACAACAAAGTGTTTGTTGCCCGATCTGGTGTCTTTTTAGAGAAAGAGTTTCTCTCCAAAGAAATTAGTGGGAGTAAAATAAATCTTGAAGAAATTCGAGACCCAGAAAATAACATTGAACCAATAGTGGAACAAGAACAAGAACCACAAGGAGTTGTGGAACCTGTTCAAAATACACAAGCAACTCGCAGATCAAGTAGGTTACGATCCGAGCCCGAGAGATATGGATTTCTCGTAACGGATAGTAATGAGGTAGAAATCATTGAGAATGATGATCCGTCAACCTACCAAGAGGCGATGTCTTCTCCTGATTCGGACAAGTGGCTTGGAGCCATGGAATCCGAATTACAATCCATGCAAGACAATCAAGTATGGAATTTGATTGATGCGCCCGAAGGTGTAAAAACCATAGGATGCAAATGCGTATTCAAGAAGAAGACTGACATGGATGGGAAGGTGCATACTTACAAAGCTAGGCTTGTAGCGAAGGGTTATAGGCAAATTCATGGTATTGACTATGATGAGACCTTTTCACCCATAGCAATGATCAAGTCTATAAGAATTTTGCTTGCCATTGCCGCATATCATGACTATGAAATATGGCAGATGGACGTCAAAACCGTTTTCCTGAATGGAAAACTCCAAGAGGATGTGTATATGACATAACTAGAAGGTTTTGAACAAGATTCTAAAGTATGCAAATTGCAAAGATCCATCTATGGATTGAAGCAAGCTTCTAGGAGTTGGAATCTCCGTTTTGATGAATCGGTCAAAGAGTTTGGTTTCATCAAGAACGAAGATGAGCCTTGTGTATACAAGAAGATTAGTGGGAGCATAGTGCTATTCCTTATTTTATACGTGGATGACATATTACTCATTGGAAACGACATTCCTACACTTCAGTCTGTGAAGACTTGGTTAGGAAAGTGCTTCGCAATGAAAGATATGGGTGAAGCCGCATATATACTTGGCATTAAGATCTATAGAGATAAATCAAGAAGGCTACTTGGTTTAAGCCAAAGTACATACATTGACAAGGTCATTAGAAGTTTCCGTATGGAAAATTCTAAGAGAGGCACCTTGCCAGTATTACATGGAGTTTCTCTAAGCAAGACTCAATGTCCTAAGACAAACGATGAGCGTGAGAAAATGAATGATGTTCCATATGCTTCGGCAATTGGGTCCATCATGTATGCCATGATTTGTACTAGGCCGGATGTATCTTACGCTTTGAGCATGACAAGTTGATACCAATCCGACCCTGGCGAAAATCACTGGATAGCTGTAAAAGCGATTCCTATGTACTTGAGAAGAACTAAAGACTCGTTTTTGGTCTATGGAGGAATGGAAGATGATCTCGTTGTAAATGCTTACACGGATGCAAGCTTCCAAACCAACAAAGATGATAGCCAATCACAATTGGGTTTTGTGTTTATGTTAAATGGTGGAGCTGTAAGCTGGAAGAGTTCCAAGCAAAGTACAACCGCTGATTCTACAACAGAAGCTGAGTATATTGCTGCATCGGATGCTGCAAAGGAAGCTGTTTGGATTAAGAAGTTCATAACTGAACTTGAAGTGGTTCCTAGTATTGCTAATCCAATAGACCTTTATTGCGATAATAATGGTGCTATTGCTCAAGCAAAGGAACCAAGAGCACATCAGAAATCCAAACATATACTTAGGCGTTTTCATATCATTCGAGAGACCGTTGATAGGGGAGACGTAAATATATGCAGAGTACCTACTGATGACAATGTTGCGGACCCGCTAACAAAAGGACTTCCACAAGCTAAACATGATGGTCATGTTAGGTCCATGGGTATTAGATACATGGGAGATTGGCCCTAGGGCAAGTGGGAGATTGTTGGTAGTGGTGCCCTAGGCACGTTTAATAAACGTTGTAATTGTTATCATTTATTTGATATCAATAAAGAGATGTTTTGATTATTATTGTTGTTCATGTTTACTTGTAATAATCTCTGTCCCTAGTACTTGTTAAGCACTAGTATAAAGGCTAAATGATCATGGGATGATCATGTTAGATTTATGGGTACTTGTTTGGAACAAGGTACTGGACATGACCCGCTGTATGAGATTTATGTCATGGTCTATGTCGTACATATATCTCATATTTGTTATGTCATTTGAATCCTTAGACATGAAGTTATTATAGTCTTCCACTTGATGAACATTGTGTTTGACATATTCAAACGCTACCTTAACACGGTAGTTATAAAGGGTATGATTGGCATAATCGGATTCCTGTTGGGAAGAATAATATGCTAAATGGATTTGTCCCTCCACGGAGAGATGTCAAGCTTGGGCCCCTCGAAGGAATGATGTTGATGAACTGTTCGGCCGGACTCAAATGGATTGATTGGATCAATAGCATTTGAATTATCAACATATTCGGAATCGAGAAAGCATCGAACAAGACAAGTTGACTGTTTGACCATGACTTGTATTCAATGACATCGTGGACAAAAGGATTGTGACATATTCTAAAGGAATGCGAACTTGTATCTAGTTATACTATTTGGGTAGGTATGACGGTTTGCTAGAACCTAAGCATATCTTATGGGATCATGGTTGAGCCCATTGCCAACTTAGTATAATCCACGAGGGTCACACACAATAGAACAAATCTTAAATAAGAGGACTATATTGGAATTTAGGGTCGAAGGACCTCAAAGGAATTTCTGGAAAAATTCTGGGCTTCCTGGTCAACCAAGCGGGCGCTTGGGTTGGACCAGGCGGGCGCTTGAATCAATTCTGAAAAGACCTGGGCCTTCTGGTCAAATAAGCGGGCGCCTGGGTTGGACCAGGCGGGCGCCCGGTCTGGCGGCAGAAAAAATTCCTAATTCGATTAGGAAAGGTTTTTGGCACAAGTTACCTATTTGGAATAGGTCTTAATTGTGTATAAAAACCCCAATTCGGCCAGACCATCCTTACTAGTGCTTTTTGTGAGTCTCAAAGAGTTTGAGAGAGATTTTATTTTGTTCTAAGACATCCTTGATTGAGGAACAAAATAATTCACAAATAAATTCCATATAGTTCTTTATTAAATTGTGAAAGTATGTTTCATAATTATTGGTCTAACAACCAAGATCAAGGAGCCTCTTGATATTCGTTCGAAGTGTGGACACCGCTAGAGGGTGAATTTTATCATCTACAAAGTTCGTGATTTTGTCCGTGATAAAGCTTCAAGTACTTCACCAAATTCAAAGCTAGAATTTATAGTCACCAAGGGTTAGTTTTTCCTCTGTTCATTATGTTGTATTTGATTTAATCATATGAACGGATCCATGGCTTTGAGTTTCATAAAATTTTAAATGCTTAATTCCGCTGCGCATGTGTCTACGAAACCCAACAAAGACTCCCTGCTGCCACCATAGTTGGCGTAAAAAATGTTGTTGAAGTTGGAGTAACAGTTTCAGGATGGATGATCGTGCTATTGGTGGTCAGGTTGGCAGCTGGTGTGAATCCACCAAATCCAGATGATCCTGCAGCATCACTTCCAAAAGCAAGCCTTCTAGGTTGGTATGTAGAGAATGGGTCAGAGGGCACATTTGGAGCAACAGACTGGAAGATGCTAGGGAAGCTGGTATGCTGTGCCGCCGATGTTCCACCTTGCAGAGTAGTCACCTCACGCTGCAACCTGGAGACTTGATTCATCAACATGGTAGAAGTATCATTCTACAGTTGAATCTGATTCCCCACGTCACGCATCATGGCAGTCAAGTTGGAGGCGATATCCAAAGGGATTTCAGGTGCCCCCATTGCTGTTCTGCCGCCACTTGCAATTGAAATTCCAGATGTAATCTGAACGGTTGTTGGATTGCTCATCTTGAATCTCTTAATAATCTAAAAGACCAAAGTTCCCACAGACGGCGCCAAATTGTTTTGGCCAATTTTCGTCAATTGGACAAATAAAAAAGATAAAAAAGAGTAGGGTACAAATGGAATATAGATTTCAGAATTCAAGATGTATGAACAAAGGATTTAACGAGGAAAGCCCTTGAACAACTTGTTCGCTGGCATAAAACCTCAAAGATGATATTTTATTAGTAACAGTGATGAGGAATACAATGATCGAGAATGAGAGCTAAGTAGAACTGAAAAGTGCCTGTGTGTATTACAAATGGTGTAAAGATATTTATAATGAGAGAACAAACTAGATGATAACCCCTCTCTCCCAAGAATTTCGGATAGTTAGTTGAAGATAAGGTTCCAATGCTTATTGAGTCTTTGTAAACATGTGCTGGATAATTTATTCACATGTGTTTGACTTGGTCCATGAGTCTTCTATGTGTGAATTAATAACAGGCCTAAAAAATAGGAACAGGAAAACTGCCACTGATCAAGATGTCCAGGCGTTAAGTCATCAACTCAGGATGTCACGTCAGGATGTAAAGTCAACATGTAAGTCACCCTGCTGTAGCTTCAAGATGTAAACTCAAGTTGTTATTTCCAGGATGTAGATATAGTGCTGTGAGATTTTTCACCCCAAACAGTGTTGATTTTGAATTGCTTCGAGAACTGATTATTATTATGAAACTAATATTGTCTGGTATCATTCCTAGGCTTTATACTTTGATTATTGATAGTGACTATTTAATTTCAAATTGTTACAGAAATACTACTACATCTGTCCCTAAATGAATGTCTAAATTTTATTTTAAGGAACATAACTTTTTGTACAATTTGGTGGCAAAATTCATATATAACCTTGTAATCCTCTATACAAACATAATGACATTTAGTTTTTGCAAGTATAAAGAGACCAGTGAAGAAAAAATCAAAAAAAAAAAATTGGAAAAAAAATCGAAGAAAAAAATTAGGGACTAAGTTATTTTAATTCAATTATCCTAATAAAAATATGATACTTGTTATTGATACACCATTATGAATACATCAATAACAAGTTTTATATTTACAATACAATAATTGAATTAAACTAAAACTAGGGAACAATATTTTGAGACGGAGAGAGTATGAATACTCGTTTTACTTCTTTCCAACTTCATTCAAACCATATTTTGTATTGATATCTTTTCTTGAATTTCTTTTATGCTTTGGAGTAGGCTCAGATGGATGAAAAGGCTCTATCAAAGGGGAACTTGAAATGTCAGTATTAGAAAAACGAGGGCCTAATCTCCGTGTTACTGTTGTTGGTTCTTCAAGTGATCTCGCCTAGAAAAAAGTCTTATAAGCTCTTTTTGCTCTCTTTTGTGAGAGAAAATTTTGGGAAAAACTAGTTTCTCCATAAGTTATAAAAAGTCCTGTTTTTATAGGGGTTAAAGTTTAGGGTTTAAGGTTTAGGGTGGGTTTAGGCCTTTTAGGGTTTAATAAAAGTTAAAAAAAAAAAAAAAACATGATTTTTTATAACTTATGGAGGAACTAGTTTCCCCCAAAACCAACTCCTTTTGTGAGGGCTGCTACCTCAGGTATTTCTCTTCTTTGCTTAGAGGTTTAGAACATTTCAATTAAATCAAAAGTATTTTGATTCAATGGGGCATCGCTGCCATCAAGACTAGCTCAAAGTAGCTAGATTTCTTTTGCTTCTGAATTCATGTTGATCATTTTTGGGCAGAATTACTTTTTTTGGTTCCGGATTATAGTGCCCAAAACTCTAATTGTAAACCTAATGCTCAAAAGCCTAGTATCCGAGAGCCTAATATCCAAGCCCTTAATATTCCAAAATTTGAACGCGAATAAAAAAAAAAATTAGGCTTTGTGCGCTCCATTTTTTTTTGTCTTTGAATGTGAATTTAATTTTTTCATTATGTAAAATTTTGACCCCCCTGACAAAAAATCCTAGATACGCCACTGCACCGAATATACCAAAAAGATTATAATAAAGGCTGGAAAATCTCACCTAGGCTCCTGCCAATGAAGAAGTGTGATCGAATTGATTTGTACACAATATTAAATTGAAGAAAAAACAATTTATAAACAACCAGAAATTCTGAATATTGAAAAAAAGAATCTCACCTAGCCATTTCCGGTTTTTCTTAGATTTCCTGGTGGTGGTAGGCCTCAATCTCACCCTTTTCGCTGGCAGGGCTCAAGTAGTAGACGACCAGAAACAAGAATCCTTGTCTTCGTAAGAAGGGAGGTGGTGCGAATTCCGTCATGCGCTCCAGGAAAGGGCTACGTCTTGTTTGTCAAACCCTAATTCCACATGGAACCAAGGCCCAGATCAAAAAGCTATAAAAAAATCCACCCCATATCATTAAGGCCACCTACCCCTAAGCCCAATCAAAATTCCACCAACACCCAATGTGTGTATTGGGCTTGGGCAACGGATATTTGAGCTGGTTTAATGAAATTCAATATTCCGAAAATGCCCTCGGATATAATGCTCTATTTTGCTTTTTCGATTTCTTTAATTTCTTTTAGCGTCGTCTTCTCTGGGAAGTGGCTATTACGGCGAATCCTAACTCCGCATTTCATCGTCGATCTCCATGGATTGAGCTTCAGAAATCATTGCTTAGGGATTTTTTTGGAGAGTTCGTACTCAATACATGTATATATCTCGTTATTTTTTCATACTAAATGAAGAATAGAGTCTTTGTATAGATTATTGATCATTTTGTGTGGATTTAATGAATCGTAAAGTTGGGTGTGATGTATAATGCATCTATTATATGAATTCTTATTGTTGGATTTATGAATTGTTTATAGTTTTGTTTAATGTATACATATTTTTTAGTACAATGTGGCACTTGTTAAACTGATTACAACACTTATACAACACTTATGAGACCTAGCTATTTGAGAAAAATGTGTCTCTACCATGAGATGAGGTGGATGGATGCTGATTGTTTTTTTTTTAATTGCTTACTGTTAGTACCTCACTATGTCTAACTCACAATTAATCATAGTAAATATGTTTTGATAAATAAATAATCAAACCCAATTGATTATATGATACATAAAAAAGACCTGAGCACAGGCAGCCCTATACAAAGCTCAACAGCTAAGCTACCTTGTTTCCAGTCAAGCCAAACAATCAAAGTCATTACATGATCTACCTATCATCTATACATCCAACAAACTAAAGAACTACCTATTACAGACTCCCTCTACCTTAAATGAATTATCAAGATGATATATACAAACAAGCTTCAACAGCTAAAGCCCTACAAGCCCAACAGCTAAGCTCCCCTGCTTCAACAGCTTAGACTGTTCTTCTTCAACAGCTATCTCCACGTCATCAGATCCTTAAAGAATGATTGTTCCAATATTACCAGTCATTGGAATAACTCATATTGAAGCTTGTTCAAGTGTGAACACACCTCCTCTAAACCTTGACAACCTGTATACAGAGGAACATCAAACATTCAGTCAAAGGGAACCATTACTTCGCTGTACCTTTGTTCCCCAAATGGCTACTACTGTATCCTTGTCCCCCAACGGCTCTATCTCCTCCCTTATATAAAGGAGTATACCGGCATGTTGTCAAGTGACCCTTTTTAGACCTTCTACACCATTTTTACAACCTTATAATCCTTTGTAGTCTTACTGCATTCTCCCTCTGCATTCTTAAATATTTGCATTAACCCCTGTAAATATTGTGCCATTTTGCACCCAGTTACAACCCTCCCCCAGCCAGCTTAAAGCCAAGCTATTTTGTAAACATACTTGTGATTTATTTTCTTTTTCTTTTTGCTTTGAAAGAAGCAACCTTAATTGAAGTGTCAATTAAGTAGAGGTGGTTCAAAGGAACTTGCCTTATCAATTCTTGTAACTCTTATTGAAGAGAATATTATAGTGGATTAATCTCACTGTTCCAACAGTGCGGGTGGATGTAAGAGAAGGGTTTTGCCTCTGAACCACTTTAAAATACTGTGTACACTCTTGTCTCCACACTAACACACACTTACACCTTGTCCTTTTATTTATTCTTTCATTTTTTTCCACTGCAAATTTCTTTTATTAACTTATTTCTCAACAGCTAACCTCTAACAGTTAGCTGTCCAAGTTTTAATCAATCAGTTCATTTAGTTAAATAGGGCCTTTCAATTGGCATCAGAGCTTGGATTCACCACACAGAGTCTAACAACTTGTTAAAGATCCATTCAACCCACCATGCCTCAACCAAGAAGAAACAATGAAACGGACATTCCACACATTGATGATTGTGAATCTTTTGAGATTTACTCCTCAAAAATTAAAACCTATCTAGATTCTAATAGCATATGGAATTGGTATGTCTTAGAAAATGAAGTTGAACCTCCCACTCAAGCTGAAGTTAAAGGATGAGGTAGCAAACTGAAATCTCCTGAAAACTGGACTGATGCTCAAAGACAACTTATGACTGCAAACTTAAAAGTAAAAAAATATTCTACAAAAAAGTGTCAATGACTCCCTAGCTCAAGAAATAGCCAAAGTACCAAGTGCTAAAGCAGCATGGGAATTAATTAACACCAAATTCACTAAACACACCAGTGTTAGAACCCATAATCTATATAACTTATTAAGACAGTTAGAAAACTTCAAATTATACCCTAGAGAGAAAGTGAGTGCTGCAAGACCAAGATTTGAAGATCTTGTAAGAGCCATTTCAGACCATGGCAAAACCATTGAACAATCTGACCTATGCTTAAAGATCTACTCTAATCTTTCTCAAGAGTATGAGAAAGTAGCCCTTCCTATTAGAGAAGGAGCTGAATGGAGTAGTTTGACCATAGAATAGTACTTTGGTAAACTTGAAGCATATGAACTAGAAGGAATGATCAAAATTCAACCAGCATCCACCATATCTCAAACCCTTGCCCTTGTTGCTCAAGAGAAAACCCAGAAACAGTTTTCCCAACAGGACATTGACACTCTTGTTATTAATGCCCTACAAAAACTGAATATAACTCCTAAACAAGAATCAAAATCAATCTCTCAAGAAGACATTCCAAGTCTTATCTCCATGGCTGTCAGAAATGCCATGAAACATAAAAAAAAAAGCTTTTGACAGAAGATACAGTCCTTCACCATCCAACCCAACTCAAGAAGTTGTTAAAAAGAGCATTGAGTGTTACAACTGTGGTAAACCGGATCACTATGCTGCTGATTGCAAAGAACCTAAGAAACCAAGAGAACACTAAAAAACAATGAACTATTCCAAAGAAGTCATTCATAGTTCTAGGTGGAATTTCTATAATTGTGTCAAGGATAAGAATGACAAAAATAAAGAACAAGTCATGCTTGCTGACTCTTCTAGGTTTAGTGATGAAGAATTTGATTCATCTGACTCAGATAATGAGGAAGAAGAAGCACTATTGTGTTTGGTTGCACAGGAATGTGAAGACTCAGATAATGAAGAGGACCTTGAAGCCTTAGCTGCTGCTGAAGAACTTAAAGAGGTACATAATTTTAACTCTCTTAACATTGATGGTTTTAAAAATTTAGTTTGCACCCTTTTGATTCAAAAGAAGAAACAAGACTCTAGCTTTGCTGCCCTCATCACAGAAAACATTGAGCAATCAAAAACCATTGAAAATCTCAAATCCCTAAACACTAACCTTGAAACCACCAAAGAGGATCTAGAAGAAAAATGTCAAAAACTTAAAAATGACATACTTAGCTCAACAGCTAAGACTGACTGTTCTAAGTCTCAAAAGGATAATGAATAGTAAATGAGTACCTAGAAGGAAGAAAACAATGCTTTAAAAAGAAAAATTGATTCCTGGAAAAAACCAAGCAATGCTTTATCCATGTATCACTTTAATCAAAGACATCCTGAGGACAGATCTGGAATAGGAGCAAATAATCCCACACTCAAAACCTACACTCCACCTACTGGTGATAAAGCTGTTGAGACTATGATTCTACAAAGTCTCAACACATTCTCTACCAAGAAACCATCTTATCCTATTCAAACAACAGAAGATGTGTATAAACAGAGGAGTGAAGAGAGTAAATTGAAAGTGGATTCTCTCACAATTCCTGATTCTCAAGCTTCCACCAGTACTGATGATATTAAATCTCAGAAAAAGAAGCAAGAACAGAAACCTAGAAAGCCTAGACAAGCCAGAAAGCCAAGACAACCTGGACAGCCAAGATAGGCTAGACAACATAGGCACTCTAGGCAACCTAGACAAAATTGGCAATACTCCAATGGAAAAAGCCATGCTTATCAGTCCCAAAATTCCTCACCTAGATCATCATACCACTCACAAAATCCCAGACAGCAATCTCACTCTCATCAACCTAACTATAGAAATCAAAGCCCATACAATACTGGACACCTATATAAATCCCCTCAACCCTTTACATTGACACCCTACATGATGCAAATCATGTCCTACTATAACACCCTTAACCAGTTCTTCAAAAGAAGATCAAGTAGCAAGGCTAAGGCACTAAAGAAAGTCTAATCCTTTGGACCCAAAAAGAATAAAGGGTACCATAATTTTGAATTTTGTTTTATAAGAATCCAATAAAGGAATATGGTATTTAGATAGTGGATGTAGCAGACACATGACCTACAACAAGGAATGGCTTCAACAGCTAACACCAAAGAATGGTCCCAATGTTACTTTTGGTGACAATTCTCAAGCAAGAGTCAAAGGATCAGGGAACCTAGTGACCAAGGAGATTATCTTTACAGATGTATCTTATGTTGAAGGCCTTAAGCATAATTTGATAAGCATCAGTCAAATTTGTGATAAAGGTTATCATGTTATCTGCACCAAGGACCAATGCCAGGTCAAAGACAAGAACAACAAGGTTATTCTAACAAGAGTTAGAAAGAAGAAGCTCTACTGCCTCCACCTTGAAGTTGTCCAATCCTCCTTTGCACATTGTCTCTTGTACTACAGCCAATCTGATATGTCTTGGCTGTCGCATAAAAGACTTGCCCACCTGAATCTCAAAACCATCTCTAAGCTATCCATCTCTAATCTTGTCAAAGGTCTTCCTAAAATACCTTTCAAGAAGGATAAGTTATGCAGAGCCTGTCAGTGTGGAAAACAAAAGAAGACATCATTTTCTGCTAAAACCAGACTAGACACAACCAAGCCTCTTGATCTCCTTCATATGGACTTATTTGGTCCCATCAGAACCAGATCTTTAGGTGGAAAGAGATACTCCCTTTTAGTTGTTGATGACTACACAAGATTCACTTGGATCATTCTTCTTGAATCCAAAAGTGATACTCTTCATAATCTCACTCAGTTGTTCAACAAAGTTCAGAACTTTAAAGGCTTGTCAATCAAAAGGATAAGATCTGATCATGGAACTAAATTTGAGAACACTGGAGTTGACTCCTACTGTAATCAAATAGGGATTAATCACAATTTTTTAGCCCCTAGAACTCCTCAACAGAATGGAGTGGATGAAAGAAAGAATAGGACTGTTTATGAACAGCAAGGGCAATACTGTCAGAACACAATCTTCCTAAGTACTTTTGGGGTGAAGCTGTGACTACTGCTGTGTATGTACAGAAAAAAACTCTCATCAACAAGTATCATATGAAGACCCCATATGAGTTGTGGAATTTAAAGATTCCAACCATATCCTACTTTCATGGATTTGAGAGGAAATGCTACATTCATAACAATGGGAAGAACAATCTTGATAAATTTGATTCCAAGATTGATGAAGAAATCTTTCTTGGCTACTCCAAAACTAGCAAAGCCTACAGAGTGTACAACAAAAGAAGACTGGTTGTAGAAGAATCAATTCATGTTGACTTTGATGAAAACAATGATCAAAGCAACACTGACTTGTGTGATTTTAATGAAGGTATTGGAAACTCTGACAACCTTCCAGAACCTTCACCTACAACCAATAATTCCTTATCCCCAAATGAGAACAACATCATTCTTCCCTATGTTCTGCCCAAAAACACTCCCAACAGCTTACCTACTCCCAACAGCTTTCCTCTTCCTAACAGACAGATAAAACTGTTAGCTGTCAAATAATTTCTTCTCAAATATCCACTCTAATCCCCATTGTAAATGATGATAACCTTATCATTTCCATTCCTATACAAAAGGAAACCATTCTTGAAGGCATTCCTCACTATGATATCTTCATGAGTGCCTTCATCTCTCAAATGGAACCGAAGAAGATCCATGAAACCCTTCAAGATACAGACTAGATAGAGGCTATGGAAGAAGAAATTGAACAGTTTGAAAGGAATAAAGTATGGAAACTTGTTCCCAAACCAAGAAATCAAACTGTCATAGGTACCAGATGGGTATTTAGAAATAAAATGAGTGAAGATGGTACTGTAGTGAGAAACAAAGCAAGGCTTGTAGCTCAAGGATACAGACAATAAGAAGGAATAGACTATGATAAAAATTTTGCTCCTGTAGCAACACTTGAAGCCATAAGACTATTTCTAGCCCTTGCATCTTTTAAGAAGATGAAAGTATTCCAAATGGATGTAAAGAGTGCATTCCTGAATGGAGTATTTAATGAACATGTGTTTGCTGCTCAACCTCCTGGATTTGAATATTTCAAATTCCCAGACCATGTATATAAGTTGGACAAAGCCTTGTATGTCCTAAAACAAGCACCTAGAGCTTGGTATGACACTTTGTCTAATTTCCTTCTCAATAAAGGATTCACCAAAGGTCATATTGACAACACTCTGTTCATCAAAAAGTATGGAGATGGCACCTTACTCATTCAGGTCTATGTTGATGACATTATTTTTGGATCATCAAATGAGGACCTTTGCAAAGAATTTTGGGATTTTATGCAAAAACAGTTTGAAATGAGTATGATTGGAGAACTAACCTACTTTCTAGGTCTTCAAGTCAAACAAATGAAGGATGGAATATTCATTAACCAAGCCAAGTATACCATAGATATAGTAAAGAAGTTTGATATGAAGAATGCCTCAACAGCTAAGACACCTCTGTCTACCACAACCAAACTTCATGCTGACACTGATGGTCAAATTATTGATCAAACACTATACAGGAGCTATATAGGGTCTCTCCTATATATTACTACATCTAGACCTGACATCATGTTTAGTGTATGTCTCTGTGCAAGGTTCCAAGCCAATCCTAAACAATCTCACCTTGCTGCTGTTAAAAGGGTCTTGAGATATCTAAAAGGACCTGATTATGGCTTGTGGTATCCGTAATGAATCACCATTCTCACTAATAGGCTTTACTGACTCATACTATGCTGGATGAAATCTTGACAGAAAGTCAACAAGTGGTGGATGTCAATTTATTGGATCAAGAATTGTATCCTGGTCAAGAAAAAAGCAAACCTCTGTAGCAACCTCAACAGCTGAGGTTGAATATGTTGCAGCTGGTCTCTGCTGTTCCCAAATATTATACCTAAAAAGTCAACTACAAGACTTTGGTATGAATGTCACTAATATTCCTATATTTTGTGACAATTCAAGTACAATAGCTATGACTGAGAATCTTGTTCAACACTCTAAAACAAAACACATTGAAGTCAGACAACACTTCATTAGAGACCATGTTGAAAAAGGAAATATCAACTTATCCAAAGTTGGTACCTGATGATAATGTCTCTGACATACTTACTAAAGATATGGATAAAAAGAGGTTTGAACTTTTGAGAGCAATGTTAGAAATGATTAACTTGCCTAAGTAAAAGGGATTACCTGAAATTTCATTTCATAAACTTTAAACCAGCACAAAGAGCATGGTTAGCTGTTTACATTATTTCAATAGCTAACCTAAACAGATCTCTATTTAAGGACAACCATATGATGGCCTGCTTCCATTATATGGATTGAATCTATTCCTTAACCCATCTACCCTTGTGGAACTTAGTAGACCTACCCCTCTCAAAACTCCCTTCCAAAAACAAAAAGGAGTACAAAATCTTTTCCCCAACAGCTATCCAACTAACTTAGCTGTTCATACCTTGTTTCCTCTTACAAGATCTGTTTCCAACAAACTCCAGACCCCTTATCATGCATGTATCCTCCCTCATATGTCCTAGCTGGTGTGGACTGACCTGCCCCCAAATATCTTTCCAACCATATTAGATGCCTCTCTATAACAGGATCAATGAAAGAAACTGGATGCTGAAGAGGTGGACCCATGGTTCTTGGCCACCACTCCTCCACAGCATCATAGGGTGGAAAATCATCCAAGGGAGACATAAAGCTAAAGGTTCCTGAGGTCTGCATACTCTCAGCAGCTATCGTTGCCATATGGGAAGAAGGACCTCCATTATCCTCTTCCTTGACTTGAATGGGACTACAACACCTCAAATACTCTAAACAGTTGAGTGTGAGTAGTTGATGGTGACTGTTGGACCCCATGGATATTTTCACCCCCTCCCTCCAGCACAGCCATGATGATGGACAAGGAATCCCTTGTCACTGGGGCATAAACTCTTGGCTGTTCAACAACAGGCACCTTTTTTGCCTGAATAACTAAGTTATCTTCTTGTTGCATTAATTCCCTGAGTGTAAAGTGCCTCAAATTTTGGTCCCCTACATGATCCTTAAATCCTTGCTTCCTCATCAAGTCCCTAAGAGAATGGGCCCTTTGAACTTCAGTATGTGCAGCACCTGATCTGCTGCTCTCTCATTTCCCTACCCTCATGCTCTGACCAAACAACTTTATACTACCCCTCTCCTCTTCCTGCTTCTCTTTCCCTTGCCTTCAACCTTTCTCAGTTGTGCTAACCTCTCTCTCTCTAACTTCTCCAATACTTCCCTTTCACACTCCCAATATCTTTTTCTCTTCTCTCTCTCTTTCACCTCCCTATACTTAAGAGGATGATCAAGAGGAAGCTGTTTAACTTCCTCATGCAACTGATGATCACTCTGTATAGTGTATGACATGTACTCTCTCTCAAACCTTTCTCTGTCAGTCTCTTCTCCTACAAAGACTGAAAAGATTAACTTTTTAGCTGTCTGAGCCATCTTTTTAGGAATAAACTTAGATGACAGTCTCCCCATTTTCAAGTATTAAACTAAGTATGCCCTCAACAGCTAAGACTAAAGAGAATAAACTTAGTGTGTACTCATCAGCTAAGTTCATATTCCTTATATACACAAGGAATTTATGTCAGTCCATAATAGAGTATGATTATAGACTTAGCTGTTGAATTTTAATTTAGGTCTAAAATATCAACTGATTTGACCACCAAATCTGTACTATTGGTACAAAAGGGTGGCAATTCTAAGATGTGATGGTCAATATTAATTGTGTAGTGTGTTATGTTATATTTAGCACCTTACTTTCCTTAAATAGCCGCCCACTATTTCTGGAAATAAATGATATATCATTTACTTCTATTCTATTTACTGTTCACTTAAAAAGTAAAAGAGGATAATTGTCCTATCACCTTAACGGCTATCTTTAAATCCCCACGTCGCCTCTCTCTTCCAAAATATAACCATTATCCACACCTTCTTCACCATGATCTCTCTATAATTCCTCTCCATTTATAATAAATCCACATTAAATTCCATTCGAAAATTCTCAAATTTATCGAACACTCTGTTTTTTAAACCCTAATACTCTGTTTCTTCTTCACCCTTTTCTTTAAAATCAATGGCCCTCCCCGAAGAATCTCATGGATACTACATCGAAAATGCCTTCTTTGATGGTGAAGTAGGGTCCTATGTGAAAGAGATACTAGAAAACAATGGCCTCCTCAACTTGTTAACTGCTCAGAATCCAATTCTTGAGAATGCTTGTTCTGAGGTATATCAAATTGGAACTAGGCTAAAAGATAGTTAAATTCGATGTGTATTCCAAAATGTCATAATGATCACTAAACCGGAAGATGTTCATACCACTTATGGCATCTCAAATCACCCTAGCCTTATGTCCAACATTTGGAGCAAAGACCTGGATACAACATTCAGTGTTCTCTACAAGCAATTCACCAATCAAGAAGATGTTGATTATGAGTCTGTGAAGAACAAACCTATTATGAAGAAGAACCTATCCATCAACAATTCAACCCTCAATGATGTAGTCATAAAAGGAATGTGTGGAAAACAATCATCCTTGGACAAGCTAAGCTCTTCAGAATGGAAGATTGCCCTTGGTCTGATTAGGAGGAAAGTGAATTGGTACAAAGTAATGCTTGAAAATTTCAACCTTGACACTTCTCCATCTCTTCACAAACCTTATGTGAGATCCACCAAACCAAATCTATTCAAATTCATGAGTGGAATTCTAGCAAAGAAGCTCAAAGACCACCCAGCCATTCTCAACACTAAGTCGCTCGAACTTGTTCCCCTCAGTTCCTCCAAGAAATTTGACAAAAAGACCATCCCTATTAAAGGCTCTAAAGAGGGACCAGCTAAGTCCTCCAAGGCCAAACCCTCAATAGCTAAGGCATCCAGAAGGGTCCCAACAGCGAAGCCTGGACCTGATGAAGCTTCAGCAACCAGAATGGCCACCAGAGGAACAGCTAAGTCATCTACAAGAAGGAAAGCCATAGCTGTTAAAAGGACAGGCAAGAGGAATATTGATGAAGCTCTCTCATCCTCATCTTCAACATCCAGTTCCTCTTCTCAGTCAACAAAAAGTGACTCAAGCACTCCTCCCACTAGTCATGAGAACACAACTGCTGAATTTGAAGTGATCAAACCTACTCACAAAACTCAAAGCAAGCTGTTTGTTGATGATGAAGCAAAAGTGAGTGAAGGAGAATCTGAGGTTAAGAAAGCAAGTAGCTCCAGTGGTGTAATGGAGATTGATGAAGAAGAGTTTGATGTCCAGTTATCTCTTCAACAAAAAATTGATGAGATCAGAAAAGCCAAGCAAGGCTAAGGACCACCTGAGCAAGTTGTGCCAACAGTTGAGCAAGCTATGCCAACAGCTAAGCAGGATATCCCAGCAGCTAAGTCAGTTGATCCAATTGACAAGGTAACATCTTCATCTTCCTCTGCTGGTCAATTCATAGTAAAAAGAAGAAGTGTCAGATCCCCGTCTCTTCCCTCTCCCAATTTGACCTCCAGTTCAGATCATGCTGCTGTCATTGAAGGAATTCTTGACCTTACTTCTCAAACCATCTCTCCTGTTGAAGTTTTAAGGGGGATCTCACCTAGTCGAGGCATCCCTGTCAGGTCAAGGGGGAACTCTCCTGTTTATGAGTTCATCCCAACAGCTGAGACTCAACTTCCTATTTCCCTTCAATCTCAAGCATCCCCTCCTTCCATATCTCCTGATCAACCTACTGTCATTCCTATTCTTAACCCTCAAATCATTAACTTTATCAAAGATAAGTTTGTGTCTAATTTGTCTGATGATGATACATCAACCCTTTTTGAACAGCTTTCCAGTAAATTTTCTATGGATGAGGCTCTCAAGGCCTTTGATTTTATGAGGATTAGAGAAGCTAGGCAATCCTAAGGTCAAAGTGGATCATCTACTCCCAAACCTTCCTCATCAGCTATCCCACCTTCTAAATCTACTCCTCTATCTCAAATTGATTCAGACACTTCCATGCCAAATCCTAGCTTCTGGGCCTTAGATTGTGACATTGACTTTTCAGTCACAGCTGTCCTTGAAGCTCATAAAAAGATTGCTTCTCTTCCTCACCTTCCTCCCCTTTTTAACCCTCATAATATTTCCAACCCTTGGGATATGACCAGAACTCATATGAGCATTTATGCTAAAAATATTGGGGGTCAATTGTTCTATACCTATGAAGAATGGAAACAGTTCAGAATCTCAACCCAATACTGCTTCTTTTTCAATGCTCCTAAACTGCCCAATCCCATCACTCTTTCAACTCTTCCAGAATGGGAATTTTTCTTTTGCCATCTTGTTTCCAAGAAACTTCAAGAATGCCTCTACACCCTTCCCTCCCTTATGTATGCTTTGTGCATTCAATATGCCCAGTCCATCTTTTGTACTCTGCTTTCCAAGAAGAGCTGCATAATGGGACTTATTGTCAAAAATCTCTTCCCAATCTCTTATATGTATCCCCAACATCTTTCTCCTCCTCCTCCACAATTCCATAAGAAATCCAGATCACAATTTGCAAATCTCCCTCCTAATTTTGATCCATTCAAATATACCCCTCCATATCATCTCACCTACACTGACTTCAACCAATTTTCAGCCACCCTCATTAAACAACTCAAATCTGCCATTCTCAAAAATCTTGACAATGTCTCTGAGTTCATCCTTCAAAGAGGTGAGAATCGAATTCATCCTTCTCCTGAACAGTCAACCTCATAAGCTTTCCCTCCTCCTCCTCCTAGCAGCCATCCCTTGCCTCCTAGACCATCACAGGCATCCATTTACTCCTACTTCCAAGTTCCTCCTGCTGGCAAGCCTTCTAAAGCAACCAAGAAGAGACCTGCCTCTCTCTACAAGGAATACCCAATGGGGGTTTCACCATCTGATGAGAACATGACTCATCGGCAACTGCAATCTTGGATTGGTCTAAGGCTTCTCTATAATAAACCAGTTCTCACTAAAGCTCAGTTACTAGCCATACAAGACCAATACTTCCAGTACAACAACATGATAGGTTTTGACTGGAACAATGAGTGGTTCTACAGAAGGAATAAACCAGTAAGAAAAGCTGTACTAATTCAAGAGCTAAAAGCAGTGGACAAGAGCAAAAATGCCTAGCTAGAATTAAAATCAGTTGGTTTGTTTTCTTAGTTTTGAATAGCTGTTCAGAGCATTTTCTTTTTCAATTATTTTCTTCAGTACATTTCAGTTTGTATTAACAGTTTGTTTGCCAAGAAATATTATCAAGAAAAATTTCTCTTCATTGGTTTTCTATTCCCTTAGCACTTATTCTTGGAGGTACATAATCAAAAACCTTTTATTTATTTACCAAAAAGGGGGAAATTGTTAGTACCTCACTATGTCTAACTCATAATTAATCATAGTAAATATGTTTTGATAAATAAATAATCAAACCCAATTGATTATATGATACATACAAAAGACCTGAGCACAGGAAGCTCTATACAAAGCTCAACAGCTAAGCTACCCTGTTTCTAGTCATGCCAAACAATCAAAGTCATTACATGATCTACCTATCATCTATACATCCAACAAACTAAAGAACTACCTATTACAGACTCCCTCTACCTTAAATGAATTATCAAGATGATATATACAACAAGCTTCAACAGCTAAAGCCCTACAAGCCCAACAGCTAAGCTCCCTTGCTTCAACAACTAAGACTGTTCTTCTTCAACAGTTATCTCCACGTCATCAGATCCTTGAAGAATGATTGTTCCAATATTACCAGTCATTGGAATAACTCATATTGAAGCTTGTTCAAGTGTGAACACACCTCCTCTAAACCTTGACAACCTGTATACAGAGGAACATCAAACATTCAGTCAAAGTAAAAGGGAACCATTACTTCTCTGTACCTTTATTCCCCAAACGGCTACTACTGTACCCTTGTCCCCCAATGGCTCTATCTCCTCCCTTATATAAAGGAGTATACTGGCATGTTGTCAAGTGACCCTTTTTAGACCTTCTACACCATTTTTACAACCTTACAATCCTTTGTAGTCTTACTGCATTCTCCCTCTGCAGTCTTAAATATTTGCATAAACCTTTGCAAATATTGTGCCATTTTGCACCCAGTTACAACCCTCTCCCAGCCAGCTTAAAGCCAAGCTATTTTGTAAACAAACTTGTGATTTATTTTCTTTTTCTTTTTCTCGCTTTGAAAGAAGCAACCTTAATTGAAGTGTCAATTAAGTAGAGGGAGTTCAAAGGAACTTGCCTTATCAATTCTTGTAACTCTTATTGAAGAGAATGTTATAGTGGATTGATCTCACTATTCCAACAGTGGGGGTGGATGTAAGAGAAGGGTTTTGCCTCTGAACTACTTTAAAATACTGTGTACACTCTTGTCTCCACACTAACACACACTTACACCTTGTCCTTTTATTTATTCTTTCATTTTTATTCCGCTGCACATTTCTTTTATTAACTTATTTCTCAACAACTAACCTCAAACAGTTAGCTGTCAAAGTTTAAATCAATCTGTTCATTTAGTTAAACAGGGCCTTTCACTTACAAATGTTTCTCAATTGGCTTGGGTAATTTATTTTATGGTCAGAGTTTGATGATTTTTCATGTTTTGTCATGGTTTGTCATGTTGGTTATTAATTTAATGTTTATCAATTGACAGTCAGATATGTAATTCTATTTTTGATTGTTATATTTGCAGATTATGGATTCTAATGTTGTTGGTCCCAAAGGGCAACAATGGTATAAAAATAGCTAGGGGGGGTGAATAGCTGTCTTGAAATTCTTTTCGTACCCTTGAAAAACTCAATTGCAAATGTGCACTTTATCAAATAAGCGTTATGAAATGCGTCTATGTGAGTGAGTGAAATGCACAGTGGAATTTAGTAATGTAATGTAGGTGCAAATAGAGATAAAGGGGGCGCACACACACTCTAATGATTTTGGCTCAAAGAGTGTAAAAGAAGAAACTAAGGCAAATGGGAAACAAACACAACAATATTCAAATCAATCAATCTGCAATGATTAAACAAGCAAATAGTGAGATAAGATATAAACTTGAAAGTAAATGACAAATAATAAACACGCGCTATTTGGAGAGGTTCGATCGGGAAATGATCTACCCTCTACCAAGATGGTTAGTCTTGGATTTCTAATGGAGATATTATAATATGAGAGAGTGTTACAAATTACAACGTTTGAGTACAATACTAACTCAAAGATCTATTATCTATGAAAAAACAAATTCTAGATAAAACCGGTGTATCTCTTTAAGTAAGATCTAAATGATCAAACTTGAAGAGGTGCGTGTGTGATTTTAGATTCAAAGATCTTTAGATCTATATGATTTAGAGCACAAGAAATCTAATGTGTTTTTGCTTGAGGATCTGAGCTAAGTATGAAGGTATGAAGGTGTTCTTGAGAAATCTGGGAATTCAATGAGCAATCTTCAATAAATACTTGAGAGAAAATTCAGAGCAACTTAGCAACTTCAAATGTTTGAAGTTATGGGGTATTGATGGATCGGTTTATACATGTAATATCTCTACATTTTCGTACTACTTATTGACTTTTTGATGTAATCTAGAATAGTTTTGATGTAATTTTGGTCTATTTGTGTTTGAGGAACTTTGTGAGATTATGTGTATTTTGAGACATTTTTTAGTGTAATGTTGATGTATTGCAAAGTCTTAGAGATTTAAAGTGTTGAAGACCAAGAATTGCTTGAGTCAAAGTCAAAGTCAAAGGTCAACAGTGGTCAACCTAGTCAAGGAAGTGAAGAAAAGAAGAAAAATGAAGAAATACAACTCCAGGCACTTGGGCAGTCGCCCACTCTTGTTTAAAGGCGGATCAACCAACTGATGCTTTGGGCAGTCGCCCACACCAGTTTTTGGCGGTCGCCCACTCCTCCGCACTGATTTTCAGGATTCCTCTCCAAAGCGGGTTTTTACCCTATTTTCCTTATTTTTGGCCCTAGTTTCTCTCTAGTATATATATTAGACTACAGCCTTTAGTTTTTCTTATGCTTTATTTCTAGGTTTTGAAGATTGTAACAAGATTGAAGGTTTTATTTACTCAAGCGTAATATCCAGGTTTATGAATTTTAATTCTTTTCTTGTGATTTGCGGATTAGTAGTAACAATACATGATCTTTATGCTATAGTTCTTAATTAATAATTCAATATTATTCTAGAGTGGTAAAATATACGTAATTCTTTCTAGGGTTTCAGATTTATGTTAAGATACTTTTGGCCCTAGAATTTGTTGGTATTTATTGCTACAGTAACTCGGGCATTAATACATCGACCATTGTTTTACCTCTTAGATCCAATTGAGGACGTAACTGAAATCAAACGGATCTAGGTGCATATATTCTTTTGATCTTCATGAATTCTTTGATTATTATATATACGTAACTGGATGTGTAATAAAAGAAGAATATTTGAGTTGCAAATCGCACACCAAACCGTCCCAACTCTTGATTTTGTGAATGAATCCTAGAATGATATTGATGTCTTTATTAGTAAAACTAGCATAAAGTGAATGTATTGTGAAACCCAATCCGTGAATCTCGTTGTCAAATATTGAATTCAATCTTTGCATTATTTTCCTATTAATTTAGTTTTCATTGCTTAGTAGTTAAATTTAGTTTAAATAATCAAAGCAATACCCCCCTTGGTTACTTCTACATTAATTAAATCAACTTGTTTATCCACAAGTCTCTGTGGTTCGACCCTTATAGTGGGATTTTTATTACAGTGGGATTTTTCTCATTAGGTATTTATAGGTGAGCTCCCAAAACTTGCCGTTGGAAATCCCTTGTGGATAAGATAAAGGACAGATGTACTGGAGCTCGTTGAGTGGAGCATTTGTACTTTTATAGCCGTTAGGCACATAACATTAATATGACCGTTGTGGACAGGTGTCCTCAAATCTGGGTGCATACGTGTTATTTATCCAACGTTGGATCTTGGGCGTAGTTTGAATTTCGTCAAGTCTTTATATCTTCTGAAAATCATCCAAGTTTTGAAATAATCAATTGAGGCGCGTAGAGCCTTGGGGCACATATCCGTGCGCGCGCATACATGGTGCATAGGCACAATGTTGGAGGGGTGCATAGGCGCGTATCATTGCTCAATCTTGTGATTTTCTTGAATCTTGATATATAAGCCCTATTCTTAAGCCTATTCTATTCAAATGGACTACCTAAAAAATGAATTAAAAATACTTCTTACATATGGGTCTAAAGTCCATGAAATAAAACTTAGATGATGGATCACTCAAATATATACATTAAGTAATGAGATATAAGTGTGCATACCCAACAAATGTCATGGTTTTGTTGAAGTATGGTGTCTCCTCTTTGGTTCCTAGGTTTGATCAATTCGTTTCCTTGGAATCTCTTGTGGAATTTATTTGTAGTCGATGGGATTGTTTGGAAAAAGAAAATGTGTCAATGTCGTATGTTTTGAGTGAAAATCCATGTTGTATGTTGGCTAGTGAGCAAGATTTTATTTGCATAGGTATTATCAGTGTTTTAAAAATAGGGCTAGGCAGCCCCCTTCCTCCCCGATTTCTATCAAATCGACAATATTAGGCGTCTGGGGAACTAGGTGGTGCTCGGCGGTGACTAGGCGGGCGTGGTAGCGACTAGGCGGGTACAGCGGTCGTGGCGGCTAGGTGGTCACTCGGCGGCTCCAGAAGCAGCCTGAACAGTCGTTGGGTGTTAGGAGGAAGAGAGAATAGCAAAAAGGATACGGGAATGAAGGGAAGAAGATAGAAAATTAAATCTGTTGTACCTTGAGTCTTTGATTCGGGCGAGGGTTGACTTTCGAAATCAGATTGATGGAGAAGTGAAGAATCGTCGTTGACGTTATTTCTCTTAGAAATTTTAAAAGGAAATCAAGAATGAAGAAGATGGTTTATTTGAATGGGTAGTAAAGAATGAGAGAAGGTAAAAAGTTGGGAGTTGTTCTTTCATTTGCACGCGTACCTGAGCCATCAACATGAAGGGAATTGGGGTACAGCTAATTGTTACGGGAAACAAGAGTATTTACTGTAGTATACGTTTTTGTTTGACCCTATGTCAAACTGTTTAAACTTTAAGTATTTGCTGTAGTATGCTTTTTTGTTTGACCCTATGTCAAACTGTTTAAAATTTAATTCATTTAAAATTCATTATACTCCTTTTTTTATATACTATTTTCTTTTTAAACAATTTTAAAATACAATACGTTTTTACACATATTTAAAAATGTAATTAATATCTAAAAAGACTTTTGTATTTTTAACAGTCAAATTATCTAAATAATTTAATATTTTTACAAGAAATAACTTTTAATCAACAAATAAGGGTATAGTTATATACAAGAGAGATTTTATAATTAATATATCAACAAACATCTTATGTTTATCTTTATAAATTTCAAGTTTTGTATCTAAATTCTCGGCCCCGCCTAGGCCCCTAGGCGTTAGGCCCCACTCCGCCGCCAGCATCCGCCAAGCGATTTTTAGAACACTGGGTACTATGGTTGGTCATAAGCGTATTGACATTATTGAAATAAATGTGGTTGATCGTAGTATATCTGTTGGTAATGTGTCCTTGGTGAATCACCTACATCTATTTGTGGAGGTAGTTTTGCATCTATTGACCTTGAGAACGGTAGTAGTAGTAGGAATGGCGGTCATGTCAGTTTTTTTCGTCACAAAGAAAAGAATTTGAAAAGTGCAGAATGGGCGGATGCAATTCAAAGTGAGGGTCCGATTTTTAAAAGTGATTGTGCTGAATTTAGGATTGTATTGTGTAAGTTTTCAACAGAAATTGGGTTCAATTTTGTGTATTTGAAAAATGAGCAGGTTGTGTTACTTGTGTTACTGCTCAATGTTTGCACAAAGTTTCTAAAGGGTGTCCCTGGAGGATTCATGATTCACTTGAAAAATCTAATGGTTATTTTTACATAAGGTCATATGAACCAAAGCATATATGCAAGGATGTGGATGATTTTGGCCAAAGGATGGGTTCGGATGTATTTTCTAGTGTTCTTATTGATAAGGTTAGAGTTAATCCAAATATTATCCCAAGTGACATTATAAAAGAGATGCAAATAGATTATGGACTTCAAATGACTTACAAAGTTGTTTGGAGAGCTGTTGAGAAAGCAAAGAAATTTGTTTTTGGTGATTCAGCTTTGGCCTATAATAAACTAAGATCTTACTTTGAGAAGATTAAGGAGTTGGACCCAAATAGCCATGTGAGAATTGAATCTGATCCTGAGACGTCTCGTTTCAAACGATGTTTAATTGCATTTGGAGCATGTTTGCATGGCTTTACTTTATGCCGGCCATTGCTATTTCTTGATGGCACATTTTTAACTCGAAAGTATAGGGGTACTCTCTTGGCGACAACAACAAAAGATGGAGATAATGGTATGTAACTTTTTTTTTTTTTTTTTTTTTACACTTTTTCATAAGCTTTTTGGTCTTATGCAATACGTATGAGACCTTAAAATCCTGATAGATATGACTTTCCATCATGTTGATTGGTCTTATACATATTATATAAGACCAGTTTAACTGTTTTCAAAGAAGCTGTTTATGAGTTTCATGGGTCTTATTCCTAGGCTATAAGACTTGTAAATATCATAAATACCATCTGTTTATTCTGAAGTAATTTGTATCTATTCAATGTTTTATCTTGTACAACTTTTCCACGTTGCTTTTACAATTGTGGAATATGAGGATATTGACAATTGGTCGTGGTTTCATGATAATCTATGTCCTCACATAGCTGAAATAACATTTATTTCAGATCGATCAGCATCAGGGTATCATCACATTTGTGAAGGAAATTATGCCATTCTCACAGCACTCGTTTTGCTTGTTCCATTTGAGAAATAATTTGGTGTATAAACTCGGTAGTTTGTCATCGTATGCTCGGTCTAGTATCCTCCACAAGTTTTCCTTGGTTGCTAAAGCGTTGACACCTGAGCTATTTCAGTTTCACCTTAATGAAATCATAAATGAGGGGGGAAGTAAGGTGCAAGATTTTCTAAGTAATCTTCCAAAAGAAAACTTTGTGACCGCTTATTTGGAGGTCGTCGATATGGGGAAATGTGTTCAAATGCAGCCGAGTCATTCAGCGCTATGATAAAGGATTTTAAATCACTCCCTGATGTGGAACTAGTTGATCAGATACGTTTGAAGATTATGGTAAAATTGTCCAGGCGTAAACAAGACTCGGCTAACTGGTCATATGTAGCTATGAAAAATATTTATAGTAATACACTCTCAATTGGCGACGGAAATATTTTGCAGTAGATAAAACATTAATAGATATGGAAAATAATCGTAGTAAAATATGAAATTATTGCGATCAACTTATTTTCATAGCACAAGATCGATGTCCTAAGTTGCTACGAACTAGTTTAGTTGTTAAAAGAAACCATTTAACTACAACAAAAAAATTGTTGCGAAAAACCTGTTGCGAGGAATTAATATTTTATCGCCAAAACCATTTTTCGACAAAATATGTTTTTTGTAGCGCAAAAGACAACTACGTCTATGAAAAAAAAATCGTTGACAATAGTCTTTAGAGACGACGCATAGGCGACGAAATGGCGACAAAAATCGTTTCGTCGCGAAAACGTTTTTTCTACAAAATCATAACTTTTTGCTACAAATTGTTTTGTAGCAAAATCTCATTTTTCTTGTAGTGAAGGATTGTGTAGTTAAATGCATTCCAATGAGTATGAGTTTGAAGTTCATTCTGACCCGACCATGGTTGTCAATCTCCAACAATTTAGGTTCGAGTTAAAACAAGGGCTACGTCTTTTTTGCGAAACCCCTGGATTTAAACTCAATATTCATTCTCATCCCTCTTTTTATGGTGGTTGGGAATTAATCCCAGCCGCTTTTTGTTTCAGCAGTTACGATCATTGTGTAGTGTAATACTAACCTCCGTTCCTGCTCAATGTCCATTGTTTGACTTTTTTGGTCAATTCAATTAATCTTTGACCATAATTTTATGAAAATCTAGATATCTCTATGCAATTTTATAAAATGTTATTGATACTATTCGTAACGATGAAACAATAACAAGTTTTAAATTTACTAGTTATGAATATCAACAATGTCATAAAAGGGGTAATGACAATTTAGGGTCCAAAGTTTTTTTTTTTTTTTTTTTTTTTTTTTTTGGGGGGGGGGGGGGGGCTGCCAATAGGGGTCTGATGTAACAATTTTGTCAATTTAGGGTCCAATGTTAACTGCGTTAGTCAATTAAGGGTTTTTGGACTAGGTTGCAAAGAAAATCCAGTTAAGTAACAAAAGAACTTAACTGGAGTCTGTTTTGGATATTCGCCTGGGTTTGTGTCATTTCACACACCCCTGGACCCTAAATTTTCTTTTACTCTTATTATTATATTTTCGAATAATTTTAATAAATAAAAAAAAAACTAATAAATCAAAAAAATAAGAAAATAAAAAATTAAAGTGGTTTTTTTTTTAAACTGCAAAAAATGAAGTTATAAAAAAGGGAAATTAATAACAAAAATTAAAAATAATTTTATGAACAAAATAAAATAATTAGAATATTAATATTAATAATGAAACAACACTAACCACCACCACGAAAAAAAAAGAATTGTCCACATCCCCACTTTCTTCTTTCTAAAAAATAAAGTGGTTTTATTTTTTGGAATATATATTTTTTTACACTTTTTCCTTTTAAAAAATTATACTTTTTATTTTATAGTGGTTCTAAATGGAAAAAATATTTTTATTGTATTTCTTGAAAAATATTTTTAGGTAAATGACGTCTTAATTATTAGTTAATTTAATATAAAAAAGTAAAATTTAATATTTCAATTTTTTTAATTAATTTTCTTCGTTTGAAATGACGATATGCCCATGCAAATAATCAAAAAAAACTCCAGTTAAGTCCATGTGAAAAACACGTGTGACTTAACTGGATTCCATTAACAGAATCGTTAAAAAACCTAGACTGCACAACTTTTGCAACTTTGGACCCTAAATTGACAAAATTGAAACATCAGACTCCTATTAGCACACACCCCCTAAACTTTGGACCCTAAATTGTCATTTCCCCTTCATAAAATTATGGTCAAAATATAAGTGAATATTGCAAGTTGATAATATAATTGTCCAAAATACTATTTATAGTATAAATGGGTAAAATGTACAAGACATAAAGTGTTGTTTTCTTTTTGTAATTATCCAACTATTATAAGGACAAAGTTGTCCAAAAAACTATTTATTATTTATCATTTTGAAAATGAAACTCTTACTCTGGGAGGAAGAGTAATTTTTTTCATTATTTAACAATTTTTCAAAACGTATTATCCAAAATAACAAATTTTTAAAGTATGTATCAGAATAACTAACTTTTCATAATTCGCTACTCTGATTGACGATTTAGCCTTGATTCCCTACTATGAGCAGGTGCCACTCTACACTCGAAACAAATGAGAGGTACCCTCATTTTCCAAAAGGCCTCTTCCTGAGCGCAATAGTCTGGAGCCTTTTAAATGGCTTCCATCAACCTGATTTGAAGTGAGAGTTATCAAGGCATCCCAATAGCCACGCAGGTTATGTGCAGTCACAAATTCCAAGTAACAAATCTGTACGATAACGCTTCACTCCATCTGAAATTTAAAATCGCAAATAATTAAACTTCAAAGAGTAAAAGAGTATCAAAATATTCCATAAATATCGAGTCGTCCTAGCATACCTGCAACCCAATCGCGTATCGGCCCAACAATATGCTCGTTCAATGTAACTGACTCAAACTGAGTACACGACAACCTTTCCCTAACACAAAGATGTTTAAAAACATGTCAAAATCAAATGCATATACTACTCATAATGCTAGGTTAAAGATAGATGTATACTACATTGAATTAGTCACACTTTCACTATACTTGCACTATAGCAAAGAATCCCGCACATAGACTAGTTCCAAGCAAAGTCCCCAAATAAAGCTTCTGATACATAAAAGCCAACGCACCATTACCCCAATTATAGTTTTCCACATGCTCGATATCTCTAAGCAATGGAAGATGCATCAATTGTACCTTGTTGTTGTTGCGATCAAGCATCACATAAGACCTCAGGACTACTACCAATATGTAGGCACGCGATCCAAACTCCAATTAAGCTTCAACATCACACCCTGCATTTCAAAACTAGGTGGTCTGACACCAAATAACTGCTCGTAAGTACTCCACCACTTATATGCGCAAGTTACCCTAAACTGGATCCAGTCGTCTGCATGGCATTAATTGGGGTCTTTAGAATATTCATCAAGAATATATTGTCTTTTGATTATGTTCTCTCACTTATAAGTCCACCTCTTTTTGAAAGCATTGTGAAATCTGATCTGAGAAAGAGTAGAAACGAAAATACTAAACGCTCATCCAATTATGTTAAACAATCACGGATATAAATTTCCACCACTTGTTCTTATATATTTTTACTAATTACTTGTAATACTCACACATAAGAGCAATTCTAGGGGCACAAAATAAGGTCACAAAATCTTGCTCACAAAATGAATTGACAGTATTTTATCGATTGCATCGATAATGGATTCCCCACACTCTAATTAAAAACACGAATAAAATCATTACCCCTAGAATTTTGTGAGCAATATTTTGTGATCCTAGTATTATTCCACACTCAAATTCTCAATCCAACTCTCAAATCATCATAGTCACAATCCTTTGCCATTCACAACACATTGGTTTTAACTACACTCATCTTACTATACAAAAGTGGACTATAATAATTGTAGAGACCGGAGATAGATTATGATTTGCTGAAGAGAGTACTCCCCTCAATCCAAGAGGAATATCCAAAAAATTCGACTAAAAATTTTTTGAATTTGATATTGATCAAGAGTAAATTTAATTTTTTAAGACGATCATTTTAGAGTAGAGGTAGTACTTTTATTTGGCACCTAACTAAATGTGGTTCGAGTGTTGTTAATATCTAAAATAGTCAAAATTATGTTAAAACTGAGACATCTTCAAGGACTTCATCTATGTACTTATACATAACATCAACTGAATAACTTCTACACAGCAAGGTTAGGCACTCTTGATTATACTATCACTAAACATACTCCCCTAACTGTTGTGGTATACACCATCAAAACCAAATAGATTGTAAGAATATAATGCGCAAACCCAACAAGCAAGAACGATAAAAGAAGCAAAAACAGTAAAGAGACACAAATAATATGTAAATTTGGAGTTACAATGAATTATGGGGCGAAACCCTGCTTATATAGCCAACCTAGAATAAGACCTAAACCTTGACACAAAAGGAATCCCGAAAAGATCCGAAAAAATCAACTTTTCCTGTCAAAGAGGGGTCCGCCCGGACCCTATTCTTGACCCGCCCGGACCTTGTTTACGTCAGAAAATCCACCTTGGCTTTTATGTTCGATAAAACGGAGTCGCCACGTTAATATAATTTTAAACCCAAATTTAACGGAAAAGGTTAGAGATTGTGAGTTCGGAGGTTACGTTACGTCTTGGGAAGAACGTTTCATCGTTCACCCAATCCGCCTCGGAAAACCTAGTCTCCTTAGTTTGTTGACCAAAACGTGCAAGTGTGTGTGTGCATTTTAAAAATAGGAGAAACTGACTTAACAGAAAAAACAATTTAGGATTTAACCAAAAGGGGTTTATTTGCAAAGCTTTTTAACAGAATGGGGAAAAACTGGAAAAAACAATTCCTGGACAAACCATCCATACAGCTGAGGATGGTTGTCCTAGGAATTTTTACATACTTATCAGAAAGCAGTCCATTTCAGGCAGAAACAGGGCATCCTGCTGAAACTGGACTGAAAATGATATTTTCAGTTTATTTTGTTGTACCAAAACATGCATAACAACATCCCTATGCCTTTGACCATAAATTAGACACCAAAAGACAAGGCTTTTGGGCATGATCAAGGCAATAATTGGGGGATTAAGCACAAAGTTGATGAATATAGCTTTAGGCCAAAATAACCATTGGGATGGTTAAAGATTGAGACTTTAACATCCCAAATGGTTGATTCATCCAATAGGAAGCCTTGAGGCATAAAAAATTAACCTTTAGATGGATAAAGATTGAGTCTTTATCATTCAAAGGGACATTATTAAGACTAAAATCAAAGTTTGGATGGTAAAGATTGGAACTTTACCACCCAAACTTGATCATGTCCAAAAAGTAAAGACAAAGAATTTAAATGACATAAATATAGATTGACATGAAAGTAAATGACATAAAATAAATGACATGAAAGTAAATTGTATTAATCATAACAAGCCTTGATCATCTTTGGTTTCAACCCTTGTTCATACACAGTATTAGGGCACCATGAATCATTTCAAGGGCTTTGTTCCAATTTATAATATTTGCATGAAATGTAAAGACATTAAAGTAAGATGATCAACAAAACAAGTAAATAATGGTGTAACAAGGTAAATAAAAGGGTGAAGAAGAGATGGGGGAGAAGGAGACCTCACCAATGTTTGATTCTAGCCTATCTTCCTCTCTTTCACTCAATTTGACAATGTTTTGTGTTTCTGCTCTCAATCCAACAGAGTTTATGCTCTCAAATTAATATTTCTCCCCCCTGAAATGATCAGCAAGGGCTTAATTTATAGGGACTGAAGGCACCCAAACCAGTCGTACGGCTGGGCCCTTCTAGTACCCAAACCATCCGTACGACTCAGCATGGCGAGCTTCTGGATTTTTCTAAGTTTAATTTCAGAACAGTCCTAATGTTCTTGGTTTATCCTAGTGAGGTCCTAGCCTATCAGTTTATCCCTGAATGGTGCTAAGAAATCCTCAAAGTTGGTTTAAGTTCAGATTGGGGTACTTACAGATTTCCTCGGCAACGTCGCTTTAGAAAAGCGGGGATGTCGACCTAAGAAGCATCCCAATCTGTTTATAATGGGAGGACGACTTGACCGATTTGGTTGCATGGCTGTACCTAGGGGTATATGATTCCTATATATCCCGTTCTGAGGGAATCAAGTTGATCGTATGGGTTGAGATACTTTAAGGCTACTCAAACCTAAGGGTGACCATTTAAGGTCGGGCGAGGAAATTAGCGTCTCGAACTAGGGATGACCATCAAGGTCAGGTGAGGAACTTAGCATCTCAAACTAGGGGTGACCTATCAAGGTCGGGTGATGAACTTAGCGTCTCAAACTAGGGATGACCATCAAGGTCGGGTGAGGAACTTAGTGTCTCAAACTATGGTGGATATCTTCTCATCCTCTCCTAAGGTGGATATCTTCTCATCCTCTCCTAAGGTGGATTCTTTGATAGGGGGATATTTTCCATCCTCTCCTAAACCTAGGTGGATATCTGTCATCCTCTCCTAGAAATGGTTTGATAGGTGGATATCTGTCTTCCTCTCCTAGAAATGATTTTACTTAGACTTGACTCTCATTTGGTCAAAGTAAGGATTTAGTCAACTTGACTCTATAGGGAGGGTTGACTAAAGGATGGACATGACTTTCATTTGGTCAAAATCGAGATTTGGTCAACTTGACTCTACGGGGAGGGTTGACTAAAGGATGGACTTGACTCTCATTTGGTCGAAGTCAGGATTTAGTCAACTTGACTCTACGGGGAGGGTTGGCTAGAGGATGGATTTTACTCTCATTTGGTCAAAGTCAGGATTTGAATGATCTTATGTCGCATTTGGACTGCTGAGGACAAAGGCTTTAACCTAAAATCACCACTCTGGGTCAAGGCTTGTCTCGGGTCAACTCCATCTTCGGGTCAAAGTTATAACTTGAGGGGCCTATGGCTCATTTCTTGAAAGTTGCAAGTATATCTTATAGAAGCTTGGTCAGAGAAAAAAAATAATCCCAACTTTCTTCTCGTTCTTTCTCTCTGTCTCAGAAAATATAGTTAGGGTTTACCCTATTCTCGATCCCTCTTGCTTAATTATGCCTCTGTTCGAAAATCTGACTCCGCATAAATGATCAAGGCGGTGAATAGAGCGTTTTCTGCCGAACAAAAATTAGTTTGGGTGAATTTGATTTCGGAGTAGGTAAGTCACTAGCTCCCCCTTGCTTGTAATAACATGCCTATATGTTATTCTTGATACTTGTGCTTGTTAATTTCGTGTTTGGGATGAGTTTTGTGATACTTGTAAATTTGGGACAAAGGGAGTATTCTCAGACTTTGTCAATTAAGGAATAAACTCGAACTAATGATCCTGAGTATGCGTATGGGGTATTAGTATAATTATACTTGTATTTTTGGGACGGTGAAATATTTAAATGGAATAAAAGAAAATTATCCTATTATTTGTGGGATGGTAAAAGAAATGAAATGAACTTGAAATAGTGTCCTGGGTATGATACTTCACTCCTAGGTACTCATGGTATTGTTATTATGTTAGTAAAAGTATACTCCTACACTTGGGACGGACAATTGTAAGCCTGTGAAAGAAATGAGTGTTTGCTGGAATTTGCACCAGACGCCCGCCCGGGGTACCACCGAGCGCCCGCTCGGTCCTATGGGCGACCGACCAGATGAGCCTGCATGCCCGACCATCTTGCAAAGGTTTTGGGTTCCAAAAATCCTAGAGCAGGCGCCCGCCCGGGTAAGAGTGCGCGCCCGCCTGGTCCCCTGTTTTAACAAAAAGTGTTTTAAATCCCAAATGAAATGAAACCTTACCCCTCCTAAGGCATAGAGCCTTAGTATAAGATGTCCTAGCAAGTTTATATGTACCTTTTGGGGCATTAGAACTTGGTCTTGAACATGAGTACTCATAGAATTAAAATGAGAACTTGAGCCTAAGAGTAAGAACTCTTTTAATTGTCTTGAAAGTGCAATGAACAAGCACTAATATGTTATATGTGTCTTGATTCCAATGTTTGTGTACCTTAGGGGTACTAGAACAATGTCTTGATCTTGAACATCCAAAGTATAGGATGATGAACTTGTAAGTATGAGATGGATAACTCATCTACTTAGCTTGAACTTGAAGTATAAGACAATTAAATCTTGTACATGACTTGAATATCCAAGAATTGGATTGCGAACTCGAATATAAGATGATAAAATCTTGTACATGACTTGAAACCAATACATGTGTATGGTAGTAATCTTGTAAGTGTTATAGAACACTAGAAGTATCAGGACAAGATCCTTAGCTTGATCATCCAAAGAATTGGAGTGTGAACTTGAATATAAAAGGAAGAACTCTTGTTCATGTCTTGAAACCAATACGTGTGTATGGTAATGAACTTGAAAGTGCTATGAACAAGCACTAATGTGTTAGAACTATCCTTGATGTGTATGTCAAAATCTTGCACATAACTACTTGATAGAATGTGGCTTGTTGACTACTTGATACTTGGTATTAATAACCAAAGAGTTAGAATATGGAACTAGTTAGAGAATGATCAACTCTATTGCATACTCGAATATAATACGTGTGTATTGAAAGTGCTATGAACCAGAATTAATGTGCTAGTAATTGGTTTTAATCATGCATATACTCAATGAAGTATATGAAGTATATAAAGTATAAAGAAGATATCCCATTCCTAAGATAGGTTCCTAAAGAAATAGGGACTAGTGTATTATGAAGATAATTCATAAAACGATGATTATAGAACACAATATGTGTTGGAAAATGTAATTGATTATTAACGATACATATACGCGAGATATGATTGTGACTAGGTACAATACAACCTATTCGACTACGTGCTTAGAGTCTAAGATGTTAGGCTCTACTTGAAACTAAGGGTATCGTGATAGACACATTAATGTGTTAAAGATTATATGAATATGTACATGCAAATATGGCATATGACAAAGTGACATATAATGATGTACCCTACTTATTGTTTGGGGTCTATTACTAATAGACTCTAACTTGGATTGATTGTGTTATATGGACACATTACGTGCCATTGTTATACTGATTTGTATTCCCAAATATTGCATATGTGTACTGGTATTTGGTGAGCACATGATTACATGGTTCATGAAGGACTGGTCCACTACTTTTGGACTTAGTTCTTTTCTCGTTAGTTTTAGTGAGCACATAATTATATGGTTCATGAAGGACTGGTCCACTACTTTTGAATTAGTTCTACTCTCGTAGTTCAAGTAAATACCTACTTGTGAATTCTTGTGTGCGTCCAGCTGGTTCTCCTTGCTTGTTCAGAGATATATAGGTTCACGCTTATCGCGAGGCTGGGGCTAAGTGATTATCGGGGATATATGTATCTGCGCTTGACCCCTTATTACAGGCCATAGTAAGGGCATAGCTTCCTTTATTAGAGCAATACGCCTGATAAAAGTGAATGCTAAACTCGTGAACACCTCGTGAATCTTGTTCTTGTGAGTGACACTAGTTACCGGGTCCTTTTATGTACTGCGCAGCAGCAACTTGATTGATCGTGATTTGTCAACTGCAATAAGCAACGACAACAATGGTTTACTTGGGAGGAATAAGGTTGGAATATCCTTTGTAACGTGATAGTTTAGCCTTATGTGCTAGCTACTTGATGAGTTGGCTTAGCCTCTCATATACTTGTTACTTGATGACATCTTGAGCATGATTACTTAATAATCTTCTTGGTTTACATGATTACATGATAACATGCTATGTACTTGTATCTAGTAACTTACTGAGATTTATCTCACCTCGTTCCTTGTTTATTCGTTCTCCCCCCAGGAAAGCAAGTGGTAATATGTTGTGAGGCTCGAATTAGTAGGGGCCTACTTGGCAGGTTGTTCTTGTTGGGGATTGTTATCCTTTCCAGTTTTGGTGAGGACGATTTTGTATCAGTTGTTTAGACTCAGTATATTGGGTAGACTTGTATAGTTCTTGTAATGCCAGCTTATGTGCTAGGCATGTTTTCCGCTGTGTATAACCACATTTAGTTTAAATTTCTTGGTATAGAACTCGTTGTGAGCTATCTTAGCTCATTCCTCTTGAGTATATATATGATACCAGTTGATTTATTCAGGTGTCATTCCCATTTTTCCTCTTCTTGTTAGTTACGCGCACCAGGTTCGAGGTTCCATTATAGAACCCCGGGACTTAGGGGCTTGTCAGGTTGGTATCATAACTATGGTTTAGCTCTAAGCCTGGATAGGGTCTATGGCCTAGGTTGGGTTAGCTTGGGTGTGTTTTTGATGCCGAGTGCTTCGTTACTTGTTGTTATACCAGGCATAGGATTGGTGTTGATAGTGTTGATCCCAATTGGAATAAGATCGTTTGAGAATCGAAAGCGCGAGTCTTTAAAGACTTTGGCATATCTATCTTGTGCAGTGGACATTGTTTCTTGCTATATATGCATGCTTGTCCTCATTTCTTGATTTACGTGAAAGTGTATTCTCTAGTAAGAGACTACATGATTGATATCATTATTTATAAGAGCTTGATAGAAGTATGGGCGATAACACCCTATACGTTATATGTTAACTTGGTCATGCTACCTATATGGGACATTGATGTGATACGTGTTATGGCTTGGCTTTTACGTGTTATGATTTGGCTTTCTATATGTTATGCCATTCTTGTTTGCCATAATAAATGGTGAATATTTCCATGCTAGTATGCTTGACTATTTATATGAGCATGATATAATTATGTATAATATTCATGTTCTGCATTGGAAGCTTGAAAATGATTATCAAGGTTGTGCTGAATATTTAGCATATGTGGTTGATGGAAGAATGTCTACACCAAAATTGAAGGATGTATCCATTATCTCAGATATAAATTTCTACTGAGTAGTACATGATACTTGATGAGAACCTTGAGTTATCTTGAGTTGCTACGGTACAAATATAGTGATGATATCTAAATCAATGTTCATGACATCGGTTGAGTTCAAAGTGTTGAGGTTCAACTTGAGAAATTTCTTGATAGAGGATTCACCCAGCTTAGTATATCTGCGTGGGGTGTATCTGTATTGATTGGCATGAAGAGATATGGTACTTTGCGATTTCATATTGAATGCAGAGAATTCAACCAGGTGACTATAATGAACCAGTACTTGTTATCGTGTATGGATGAATTACTTGATCCCTGAAGTTAATCAGTAGTATATTCAGTGTTTGATTGATAAGTGGCTACCATTATTTAGAAAGTCAACTATGAGGATATACTGAAGACATCTTCTTATATCAGGTATGCTTGTTATGAATTCGTGATTATGTTATTTCGATTGATATATGATCTAGCAGTACTGATGGATTTGATGAATGATATCTTCAAACCATAATTTGATTTCTTTGTGATGAATTGATTAATGACCTGTTGGTGTATACAAAGTCGCAGATTGAGAATTGATTGTATTGAAATTTCTCGAGAGAAACAATTGTATCCAAAAACTAGCAAGAGATAGAGGATCTATTATCTTGAAGTGGGTTTACTTCAGGCATCTTTGTTGACCTATATAAGTGGAAACAACCGAGGTACGCATGTTCTTGAAATTTTCTTGATCTTGTTAGAGATTCATTAATGAATTTCGAAGGTAGCTCTATTATTAATTATTTGACACAGAAAGCTACACTTTCTGATGGATTGATAAAAGTGAAGCCAATTTTTTAAATATTGAAATGATGGATGACCATAACTTCAGTATTTGACCTTGCCTAGTGGATTCGACTAATATGATAGTTATTTGGAGGATATGACCAGTGTTACTATTTTCTCGTGTATGTGTCAAGATTCACCAATATAGTGGATATGATAAATTCATTATGCATAGTGAAGCTCGAACAAGAGATAAAACATGTGTTAATTCAAAATGGTAACGTACTTGTATATGCTTCGAGGAGACTGAATCTTTATGAATAGAATAATTCTACTCATGACTTGAAACGGATTGTGATCCTACGGCTATTATATTAGCGGATTCATTGAACATAAAGACTTGTATTTCATGATTGATGGTACTGAATGGGAGAAAATTTCTGAGTATTCAACTAAATCATTGAATTGCGATTATTTGAAAGCAGAATATCAGAGATCGTTTGATTTGTTATAATCCTTCAAGATTTGTGAATATATGAATATATTGCGATGGATTTCGTGGAAGGATTATCATTTAATAGATAAGTCCCGATGATATTGGTTATAGTGGATTGATTAATCAAATCTGCTTGACTTTATGTGTTGTGATGTTATGATCGATACATCTTGATTACATGAGATACATGTGGATATAATATATGACAGGGATTCTTTTTCTACATCTTGTTCTACACCTTGTTTTACATCGTGATTATGATAATTTTTCTGAGCACTCTGGGCACTTAACCGAGTTTGCTTCTTGATCATATATTACGGGCATGTGAAGTGAATTTTCTTGTCGCTATTGTATGAGTTTGCGATTTAGCGGAAATTCCATCACACGAATTACTTAGTATATGGGTAATTGCTTGTATGGATACTTGATTCTTGTCTTGAGCACGAATACTTCTTGTGAAAGTTTCATGGGAAGTCACAGGATCGAGAAGGTTATGTGAGAATAATACTCGCAGGTAATTGATAATATGGTGTGGTATACCATATTCTTGCTATTCTTGAGTTCTATTTGTTATTTATATGTGTTATAATTTCGATCAGTAAAATTCGAGGACGGATTTTATTTAAGGAGGGGAGGATGTAACGCCCGTCTTAATTCCTGTTAAATTCTTGACTTGCATAATTATATGTTATTGTAATTGAGTTAATTATTTAACTAATTGAGCAAGTTTAGGACTTAATGGTCCAAGTTGAAACTTTAGGGCCATTTGTGAAAAATTAAAGTTTAGGGGCCTTTTTTTGTCAAAGTTATAACTTGAGGGGCCTATGGCTCATTTCTTGAAAGTTGCAAGTATATCTTATAGAAGCTTGGTCAGAGAAAAAAATAATCCCAACTTTCTTCTCGTTCTTTCTCTCTGTCTCAGAAAATATAGTTAGGGTTTACCCTATTCTCGATCCCTCTTGCTTAATTATGCCTCTGTTCGAAAATCTGACTCCGCATAAATGATCAAGGCGGTGAATAGAGCGTTTTCTGCCGAACAAAAATTAGTTTGGGTGAATTTGATTTCGGAGTAGGTAAGTCACTAGCTCCCCCTTGCTTGTAATAACATGCCTATATGTTATTCTTGATACTTGTGCTTGTTAATTTCGTGTTTGGGATGAGTTTTGTGATACTTGTAAATTTGGGACAAAGAGAGTATTCTCAGACTTTGTCAATAAAGGAATAGACTTGAACCAATGATCCTAAGTATGCGTATGGGGTATTAGTATAATTATACTTATACTTTTGGGACGGTGAAATATTTAAATGGAATAAAAGAAAATTATCCTATTATTTGTGAGACGGTAAAAGAAATGAAATGAACTTGAAATAGTGTCCTGGGTATGATACTTCACTCCTAGGTACTCTTGGTATTGTTATTATGTTAGTAAAAGTATACTCCTACGCTTGGGACGGACAATTGTAAGCCTGGGAAAGAAATGAGTGTTTGCTGGAATTTGCACCAGGCGCCCGCCCGGGGTACCGCCGAGCGCCCGCCCGGTCCTATGGACGACCGCCCAGATGATCCTTACGTGCCTGCCCATCTTTCCAGGTTTTGGGTTCCAAAAATGCTAGAGCAGGCGCCCGCCCGGGTAAGAGTGAGCGCCCGCCCGGTCCCCTGTTTTAACAAAAAGTGTTTTAAATCCCAAATGAAATGAAACCTTACCCTTCCTAAGGAATAGAGCCTTAGTATAAGATGTCCTAGCAGGTTTATATGTACCTTTTGGGGCATTAAAACTTGGTCTTGAATATGAGTACTCATAGAATTAAAATGAAAACTTGAGCCTAAGAGCAAGAACTCTTTTAATTGTCTTGAAAGTGCTATAAACAAGCACTAATGTGTTATATGTGTCTTGATTCCAATATTTGTGTACCTTAGGGGGACTAGAACAATGTCTTGAGCTTGAACATCCAAAGTATAGAATGATGAACTTGTAAGTATGAGATGGATAACTCATCTACTTAGCTTGAACTTGAAATATAAGACAATTAAATCTTGTACATGACTTGAATATCCAAGAATTGGATTGCGAACTTGAATATAAGACGATAAAATCTTGTACATGCCTTGAAACCAATACATGTGTATGTTAGTAATCTTGTAAGTGTTATAGAACACTAGAAGTATCAGGACAAGATCTTAGCTTGAACATCCAAAGAATTGGAGTGTGAACTTGAATATAAAAGGAAGAACTCTTGTTCATGTCTTGAAACCAATACGTGTATATGGTAATGAACTTGAAAGTGCTATAAAAAAGCACTAACGTGTTAGAACTATCCTTGATGTGTATGTGCAAATCTTGCACATAACTACTTGATAGAATGTGGCTTGTTGACTACTTGATACTTGGTATTAATAACCAAAGAGTTAGAATATGGAACTAGATAGAGAATGATCAACTCTATTACATACTCGAATCTAATACGTGTGTATTGAAAGTGCTATGAACCAGCATTAATGTGCTAGTAATTGGTTTTAATCGTGTATATACTCAATGAAGTATATAAAGTATAAAGAAGATATCATGTTCCTGAGATAGGTTCCTAAAGAAATAGGGACTAGTGTAATATGAAGATAATTCATAAAACAATGATTATAGAACACAATATGTGTTGGAAAATGTATTCGATTATTAACGATACATATACGCGAGAAATGATTGTGACTAGGTACAATACGACCTATTCGACTACGTGCTTAGAGTCTAAGATGTTCGGCTCTACTTGAAAGTAAGGGTATCGTGATAGACACATTAATGTGTTAAAGATTATATGAATATGTACATACAAATATGGAATATGATAAAGTGACATAGAAAGATGTACCTTACTACTTGTTTGGGGTCTGTTACTAATATACTCTAACTTGGATTGATTGTGTTACGTGGACATATTACGTGCCATTGTTATACTGATTTGTATACGCAAATATTGCATACGTGTACTGGTATTTGGTGAGCACATGATTACATGGTTCATGAAGGACTGGTCTACTACTTTTGGACTTAGTTCTATTCTCGTTAGTTTTGGTGAGCACATAATTATATGGTTCATGAAGGACTGATCCACTACTTTTGGATTAGTTCTACTCTCGTAGTTCAAGTAAATACATACTTGTGCATTCTTGTGTGAGTCCAGCTGGTTCTCCTTGCTTGTTCGGAGATATATAGGTTCACGCTTATCACGAGGCTGGGGCTAAGTGATAATCGGGGATCTATGTATATGTGCTTGACCCCTTACTACAGGCCATAGTAAGGGCATAGCTTCCTTTATTAGAGCAATATGCCTGATAAAAGTGAATGCTAAACTCGTGAACACCTCATGAATCTTCTTCTTATGAGTGACACTGGTTATCGGGTCCTCTTGTGTACTGCACAGCAGCAACTTGATTGATCGTGATTTTTCAACTGCAATAAGCAACGACAACAATGGTTTACTTGGTAGGAATAAGGTTGGAATATCCTCTGTAACGTGATAGTTTAGCCTTATGTGCTAGCTACTTGATGAGTTGGCTTAGCCTCTTATATACTTGTTACTTGATGACATCTTGAGTATGATTACTTGATAATATTCTTGATTTGCATGATTACATGATAACATGCTATGTACTTGTATCTAGTAACTTACTGAGATTTATCTCACCCCGTTCCTTGTTTATTTGTTCCCCCCCCCAAGGAAAGCAAGTGGTAATACGTTGTGGGGCTCGACTTAGCAGGGGCCTACTTAGCAGGTTGTTCTTGTTGGGGATTGTTATCCTTTCCAGTTTATGTGAGGACGATTTTGTATCAGTTGTTTAGACCCAGTATATTGGGTAGACTTGTATAGTTCTTGTAATGCCAGCTTATGTGCTAGGCAAGTTTTCCGCTGTGTATAACCATATTTGGTTTAAATTTCTTGGTATAGAACTCGTTGTGAGCTATCTTAGCTCGTTCCTCTTGAGTATATATATGATACCAGTTGATTTATTCAGGTGTCATTCCCGTTTTTCCGCTTCTTGTTAGTTACGCGCACCAGGTTTGAGGTTCCATTATAGAACCCCGGGACCTGGGGGCGTGTCAGCTTCAATCTAAAATGACCACTCTGGGTCAAGGCTTGACTCGGTCAACACTACTATACGGGATGGTTGACACATTTTCTTGACACCGGGGGAGAGCCTAGGGGCGACCTTTAAGACACATTGTGGACGAAAAAGTTCAAGACTTTGGAAAAATCACTTTGAGGGGAGATCAAAAGCATTTTGCTTGAAACATTATTTTTGACAAACGATGCCAAATGGGATTTCATCAAAGGTGTTAAAGAGCTAACTTCTCCTGTCATCTTTATCAATTCCAGTGAGATTTTCCGGAAGTTCCAGTGGTCTGTGGGACCATTTCATTCGTCCGCCTCAGTAGTGGTTGGAGGTACCCCAGCCCTAGTTGTTTTTAGTGTTTCTGCATTGGGGGCAATGCATGTTTTAAGTGTGGGGGTATGGGGTATTCGTTTTTGGGTGTTTCCATATCATCATTAGAATGTTCTTAGTTTGTTTTCAGTTTTATTATTATTGAAAAAAAAATGAAAAAAATAAAAGAAAAGAAAAGAGAGGCTATGTGAAAACCTGAAAGGGCGCCTAGGCAAAAGGTGAGGAAATTAGTGGTTTATATGTTTTCACCGGCGTGGCGTCCTAAGGGAGGTTCGGAGATCCGGGTAGGATTCATTGGAGAAGGAGGCTTGGTTAAAGAAGTTAGGATAGAAAAGCCTCATATTTTTGTTTTGGGAGTCATAAGGGGGCATTGGAGCTTATTATGAGGTAAATCATTGTTAGGAATTTCACCCTAGCTTTGATTTCTGTTTGAGGGATGTTGTAGTGAATAATAAGCGTGGGGGAAACCTAGGACATTTTAGTTCCCCCTAGCTTTTATGAGTGGGCCCTAATCGGATATATCACGCCCCGGAAAATACTAAAATCCTTAAACATAAAATTTACATAATATACATCTCCAAAATGCAAAATACCAAACCGGGCGCGTGAATTCAACTATGAAACCAATACTATCAAACAACACCTCAACGGGATTATAACTCGGAGACTAGAAACAAACGCGGAAGCAAGAACAACTATTAACAAAAATACCCAAAGTACAACCGAGTATACAAAACACTGAACGACTACGAACCCACAATAAAATACATAAAGGCTCCGAAGAGCAACTATCCCTAAGGCGATCAACTTGCTCAGAAGATTCCCGCTACAACGGACCTCACAACGCTACCACTTGATTTCCTGGGGGGGGGGGTTAAGGAAAAACAAGGATAAAAGAAACGGGGTGAGATAAAATCTCAGTAATTTACTAATGCAGCTACATGGCATAATATCATGCAAATCAACGGTATAACTGAACAAGTAAATCACATAACAACAAATAAGAAAGCTCCCTATCGCCAACTGTCCCATACCAGTTGGAAACAACGACTAACTCATCATGCAGCACATAAGACTGAAATAAACACGTTACAAAGGATACTGAGCCAAGGTTTCACCAAACGGATATAACAAAGAAGCCTCTGTGCAGAACCAAACCATCAACCAATCAATCAATCTTCGTAGTAGCACAAACGGCTAAAGATAAGAACCCGGTCAGAACCAACCAATCAATCCATCAACCATAGCAGCATAACAGCTGAAGAGAACCTCGGACAGAACCGACTAATCAATCAATCAACCAATCTTCATAGTAGCATAAACTGCTGAAGATCACAACCCCGGTACCGGAACCATAACAAGGTAACATGTCACAAAGGACAGGGGAGATGACACAAAGTCAAAACCCAAAAAGTTAGCTAGACTACTTCCGAAGGAAGCTAGCTCATCCCAACCAAGGCCAATCTGGATGAGGAAATAAGGACCAATGGGCGATGCTATACTGGACTTGGCTCGTGCCATTATAACATTATCCATTGCCTGACTCGAACACAAATAACCGGCTGGACTTTCAAATGAATGCTAAGTAATAAATACTAGCTCGATAAACAACCAAAGGTTCCAAAGTAGAGAACCATACCAATTAATCACCATAAAGATGCAAACGATTACTCAAGAAGAGTTCAACAACGATTAACACAAGAAGTTTCTCATAAAAGAGTCCAACAACGATAAACAAGATTACTCATAGAAAGCCCAACAACATTGATCATTAAAACATGATGATTCCAAGATAAGGGACCATACCAAACTCATCCTAAAGATGATACCCACGAGTGACTCATAAGGATCACAACTCAAACGGTCGCTCACAATTGGTACAATAACTATTACCAAAATTTCCCTAAACGTTTACTCATGAAGATGTACTAAGACTATCAACTCCCTATATTTTTACACCTAGAATTCCAAATAGGAAGTCTGAATGAATACACCATAAAGAGGCTAATCAAAACCACAGGTACCCAATCACCATATCACGCTTCACATCCGTTCATAAACGAACCAATTCTAGACACCCCAAACGAACCCAAAAGGTTACACCTATTCATACATGATCACATACGGACCAAACCCAACACTTTAGTGTTCCAAAACAACCCTCTAGGTACTATAGGATATCACCTAAAACCTAGACCAAGTCTTATCCTAAAATCAATTCAATCAGTAAAATAACTATCAATTAAAGGTTCTCAAAGTATGAAATCCTCACTTATATCACAAAGATGATCACAACAACTCAACAAAGTCACTCAATTGGATTTGCAAAACTTGATCACAATGGATCGATACAACTCCTCTTAACCTCAAACACCCAATAAAATCCCGAAGTATAAAACTTATAACTTCACTGAACAACCTATCCCATCTTGTAGTACTCGAATAGAGCTTTGAAACGATAGTTTACACGCCTAAAACGGAGTCCGGACGAAGAAGTTATGGCCTCCGGAAGATCGACCTAAATTCTGGAAAAAGTGGGCGGGCGCTCGGAATTGAGTGGACGAGCGTCCGGAACCCTGATACCAAGCTAAATGAGGCTGATTTAGTGGGAGGTCGCCCAAAACTAAGTGGACGACCGCCCAGACCCCAAAATACACCCGAATTTCACTCCTTTTGTCCTAAATCCTGATATAACAACCCTTATACCTCCCCACCATTGTGGAGCTCGACCCAAACCAATTCTAACTCCATTAAGACCCCATTTAACTCCAAATATATCAAACAACACATAACTCATCATCCCAATCCAACAATCCATCACCTAATCTTCACAAATCACTTCAAGAACAACAATTTCTTCCATGGCTTCCAAAATCAAGTTCATATGAGTTCTTGCACAATTTCAAGTATAAATTTCTAAAACAAGAACATAAACCCATATATCAACACATACAACATACATGATGAACTTTAAGCATAAATAGGGGGATTTAGTAACTTACTTAGAATTTATGAAAGATGACGGAATTCAAAATTTCTTAGCTCTACACGATCCTATCGACGATCTAAACATTTTTCATAAAATGAGCAATAAGAAATAGAGGGAGGAAGATGACTAAAATGAAGGAAGAATGAGGAGAGTTTTCTTACCTTTTCACCAACAATGGAGGGGAGAGAGAGAGATTGAGTGTGTGTGTGTGTGTGTGTGCGCAGGGAAAAGAGAGAGAAGGTGAGGGAGAGGGAGGGAGTTGATGATTATTTATTTAAAATCTTACACTTAGGCCCCCTTTAGCCCTACTAACACATAACCCCTATTCCCCACTAACAACTAAGACCCAATAACTCTACACTAGCACAAATGATCAATTAAAATGCTAGGCATAAAATATTATGAAACACAAAATGCACACATAATTAATAAAATAATTAAACTAATAAATAACTAAATAAATAAATAATTATTTACTAGCAAGAAAATAGAGGCGGGTTTTCGGGTCGTTACAGTCTACCCTCCTTAAAAAGAATTCGCCCGCGAATTCACTTATCAAAAATCATCACACGCAATCACAACGAGGCCACAAAATATCGATTATCATATAGCACTCATAACCCCAAATCACGTACCTATTAAAGATTTCAGACATCGATTCCATGACTCAAATAAACCCACACATATTGAACACATACATATCTCAAGCATATTCATATCAAACATCCTAAAGTTAACTTCCTCGTTCATCCCAAATTTCACATTCTCAAGACTATCACTTGTTCACCAATTCTGAGACATAGCTGATTTGATCCTAATTAGCATTACGCTCACCATCAACCCTTAAATCATCAACATCCATAAGTTTTACTTTTCTGGTTCATCCGTATGCATTGACGATCTAGACATCATCCCAAGTAATCATACTACTACCCGAACAAATAAGAGAAGGAATAGGGCTAACGATTATTGTCACCCAATGACTCAATGATATACTCAAAAATTTACCGTCATCAACTATCCGATCAAATGAGATTCCACTACCACACTCACTTCCTCATGAGATAAAACATAATACAGTCATAATCTTTGAATTTCTCAAACTACTTGCATTACCTCATACTTAGTTTTCTAAGGAAATATATCCATCAACTTTTGATAGTCTGTCATCAACGTTTCAACTTGGCCCCAAAATGAAATAAAATGTATAATCCTCTAACCCAATATCCATAAAATCACAACCAATCCCAAGTCATAGGTAGTTCCATTTATTAAGCGTTAATCCTCGAAGCATGTACAACTACTTTATTGCCCAAATCGTTGCGTACCTCCATTTCTATTTGGAAGCATCACTAGAGGTAATGGATTTATCAATTTTCACTATAATGGAAAACTTAACATATCTCCAAGAAAACATAACACTGATCACACCTTTTAAGATAACAGTGATACCAGTCCAAACCACTAAACAACATTAATACTGAAATTATTATCATTACATTACTCCAATCTTTGAAGGTTTAAAACAGTTCTAAGTACTCAGTAATCCGCAAAACAATCCAAGTTTTATCTTCAAAAGATTTCCTCTAACTCCCATTTAAATTAATAATCCGTGCTGATGTACCCAAATGAATTTTAACAAATTCTAAATCTTCAATGGCTAACCCAATTTAGTCTTTCACATATACATTTATTAACCCAATATTACTTATGCTAAACAGTATTACCAACATAATAATCCAATTAGCGAATAACATTTCAACTGACCAAATGCAAAATTATAGCATCCTTTAATATGCCCAAGTATTTATACCCAACTTCCTTTACAAATCCTTAATCCAAACGAGAATGCCACAAAGAAAAGATTCCGGACCATGTGACATCTGTTCACTAAAACCCAAAAATGCCTTTAATATTGCTCGAGAAATTCTCACCTTCTCAAAATACGTTTAGTCCTTTAAACTTATCGCGCTTACCATAATTAATGGTTATATCTTCCACAATATACTCACAACTCGTCAATACCCTGAATAGGTGACATAACTAAATCACCTTATACACCGCAAGAAATCACGAAAATTCGTATTCGAGAATACACTTCATCATAAATCACCGAATGAGGACAAATATACGCAAACAGCACGGAACATCATCCACTTACAAAACAGACACGCCAAGTCCTCCAAGACTCACACTCTCCGTCTTCAAACCAACTAACCCCAATGGAACCACACTATCAGCGCCAATCCTATACTTGATATACCACAAGAGAAGGAACACTCGACGTCAATATCACGACTTATAACTCAACCAACTTCTACCTTAACCTCATCTTTCATGAAAACTTAGTTTTCTAAACCGCTCAAACTTGTAACACCCAAGTATTGAAACCTATTCAATATCAGAGTTCTTATTCTCTTCCAAGATATAAAACCATTGCTCTGATACCAACTATCACGCCCCGGAAAATACTAAAATCCTTAAACATAAAATTTACATAATATACATCTCCAAAATGCAAAATACCAAACCGGGCGCGTGAATTCAACTATGAAACCAATACCATCAAACAACACCTCAACGGGATTATAGCTCGGAGACTAGAAACAAACGCGGAAGCAAGAACAACTATTAACAAAAATACCCAAAGTACAACCGAGTATACAAAACACTGAACGACTACGAACCCACAATAAATTACATAAAGGCTCCGAAGAGAAACTATCCCTAAGGCGATCAACCTGCTCAGAAGATTCCCGCTACAACGGACCTCACAATGCTACCACTTGATTTCCTGGGGGGGGGTTAAGGAAAAACAAGGATAAATGAAACGGGGTGAGATAAAATCTCAGTAAGTTACTAATGCAGCTACATGGCGTAATATCATGCAAATCAACAGTATAACTGAACAAGTAAATCACATAACAACAAATGAGAAAGCTCCCTATCGCCAACTGTCCCATACCAGTTGGGAATAACGACTAACTCATCATGCAGCACATAAGACTGAAATAAACACGTTACAAAGGATACTGAGCCAAGGTTTCAGCAAACGGATATAACAAAGAAGCCTCTGTGCAGAACCAAACCATCAACCAATCAATCAATCTTCGTAGTAGCACAAATGGCTAAAGATAAGAACCCGATCAGAACCAACCAATCAATCCATCAACCATAGCAGCATAACAGCTGAAGAGAACCTCGGACAGAACTGACTAATCAATCAATCAACCAATCTTCGTAGTAGCATAAACAGCTGAAGATCACAACCCCGGTACCGGAACCATAACAAGGTAACATGTCACAAAGGACAGGGGAGATGACACAAAGTCAAAACCCAAAAAGTTAGCTAGACTACTTTCGAAGGAAGCTAGCTCATCCCAACCAAGGCCAATCTGGATGAGGAAATAAGGACCAATGGGCGATGCTATACTGGACTTGGCTCGTGCCATTATAACATTATCCATTGCCTAACTCGAACACAAATAACCAGCTAGACTTTCAAATAAATGCTAAGTAATAAATACTAGCTCGATAAACAACCAAAGGTTCCAAAGTAGGGAACCATACCAATTAATCACCATAAAGATGCAAACGATTACTCAAGAAGAGTTCAACAACGATAAACACAAGAAGTTTCTCATAAAAGAGTCCAACAACGATAAACAAGATTACTCATAGAAAGCCCAACAACATTGATCATTAAAACATGATGATTCCAAGATAAGGGACCATACCAAACTCATCCTAAAGATGATACCCACGAGTGACTCATAAGGATCACAACTCAAACGGTCGCTCACAATTGGTACAACAACTATTACCAAAATTTCCCTAAACGTTTACTCATGAAGATGTACTAAGACTATCAACTCCCTATATTTTTACACCTAGAATTCCAAATAGGAAGTCTGAATTAATACACCATAAAGAGGCTAATCAAAACCACAGGTACCCAATCACCATATCACGCTTCACATCCGTTCATAAACGATCCAATTCTAGATACCCCAAACGAACCCAAAAGGTTACACCTATTCATACATGATCACATACGGACCAAACCCAACACTTTAGTGTTCCAAAACAACCCTCTAGGTACTATAGGATATCACCTAAAACCTAGACCAAGTCTTATCCTAAAATCAATTCAATCAGTAAAATAACTATCAATTAAAGGTTCTCAAAGTATGAAATCCTCACTTATATCACAAAGATGATCACAACAACTCAACAAAGTCACTCAATTGGATTTGCAAAACTTGATCACAATGGATCGATACAACTCCTCTTAACCTCAAACACCCAATAAAATCCCGAAGTATAAAACTTATAACTTCACTGAACAACCTATCCATCTTGTAGTACTCGAATAGAGCTTTGAAACGATAGTTTACACGCCTAAAACGGAGTCCGAACGAAGAAGTTATGGCCTCCGGAAGATCGACCTAAATTCTGGAAAAAGTGGGCGGGCGCTCGGAATTGAGTGGACGAGCGTCCGGAACCCTGATACCAAGCTAAATGAGGCTGTTTAGTGGGAGGTCGCCCAAAACTAAGTGGACGACCGTCCAGACCCCAAAATACACCCGAATTTCACTCCTTTTGTCCTAAATCCTGATATAACAACCCTTATACCTCCCCACCATTGTGGAGCTCGACCCAAACCAATTCTAACTCCATTAAGACCCCATTTAACTCCAAATATATCAAACAACACATAACTCATCATCCCAATCCAACAATCCATCACCTAATCTTCACAAATCACTTCAAGAACAACAATTTCTTCCATGGCTTCCAAAATCAAGTTCATATGAGTTCTTGCACAATTTCAAGTATAAATTTCTAAAACAAGAACATAAACCCATATATCAACACATACAACATACATGATGAACTTTAAGCATAAATAGGGGGATTTAGTAACTTACTTAGAATTTATGAAAGATGACGGAATTCAAAATTTCTTAGCTCTACACGATCCTATCGACGATCTAAACATTTTTCATAAAATGAGCAATAAGAAATAGAGGGAGGAAGATGACTAAAATGAAGGAAGAATGAGGAGAGTTTTCTTACCTTTTCACCAACAATGGAGGGGAGAGAGAGAGATTGAGTGTATGTGTGTGTGTGTGTGCAGGGAAAAGAGAGAGAAGGTGAGGGAGAGGGAGGGAGTTGATGATTATTTATTTAAAATCTTACACTTAGGCCCCCTTTAGCCCTACTAACACATAACCCCTATTCCCCACTAACAACTAAGACCCAATAACTCTACACTAGCACAAATGATCAATTAAAATGCTAGGCATAAAATATTATGAAACACAAAATGCACACATAATTAATAAAATAATTAAACTAATAAGTTTTCGGGTCGTTATAGTCCACCCTCCTTAAAAAGAATTCGCCCGCGAATTCACATATCAAAAATCATCACACGCAATCACAACGAGGCCACAAAATATCGATTATCATATAGCACTCATAACCCCAAATCACGTACCTATTAAAGATTTCAGACATCGATTCCATGACTCAAATAAACCCACACATATTGAACACATACATATCTCAAGCATATTCATATCAAACATCCTAAAGTTAACTTCCTCGTTCATCCCAAATTTCACATTCTCAAGACTATCACTTGTTCACCAATTCTGAGACATAGCTGATTTGATCCTAATTAGCATTACGCTCACCATCAACCCTTAAATCATCAACATCCATAAGTTTTACTTTTCTGGTTCATCCGTATGCATTGACGATCTAGACATCATCCCAACTAATCATACTACTACCCGAACAAATAAGAGAAGGAATAGGGCTAACGATTATTGTCACCCAATGACTCAATGATATACTCAAAAATTTACCGTCATCAACTATCCGATCAAATGATATTCCACTACCACACTCACTTCCTCATGAGATAAAACATAATACAGTCATAATCTTTGAATTTCTCAAACTACTTGCATTACCTCATACTTAGTTTTCTAAGGAAATATATCCATCAACTTTTGATAGTGTGTCATCAACGTTTCAACTTGGCCCCAAAATGAAATAAAATGTATAATCCTCTAACGCAATATCCATAAAATCACAACCAATCCCAAGTCATAGGTAGTTCCATTTATTAAGCGTTAATCCTCGAAGCATGTACAACTACTTTATTGCCCAAAATCGTTGCGTACCTCCATTTCTATTTGGAAGCATCACTAGAGGTAATGGATTTATCAATTTTCACTATAATGGAAAACTTAACATATCTCCAAGAAAACATAACACTGATCACACCTTTTAAGATAACAGTGATACCAGTCCAAACCACGAAACAACATTAATACTGAAATTATTATCATTACATTACTCCAATCTTTGAAGGTTTAAAACAGTTCTAAGTACTCAGTAGTCCGCAAAACAATCCAAGTTTTATCTTCAAAAGATTTCCTCTAACTCCCATTTAAATTAATAATCCGTGCTGATGTACCCAAATGAATTTTAACAAATTCTAAATCTTCAATGGCTAACCCAATTTAGTCTTTCACATATACATTTATTAACCCAATATTACTTATGCTAAACAGTATTACCAACATAATAATCCAATTAGCGAATAACATTTCAACTGACCAAATGCAAAATTATAGCATCCTTTAATATGCCCAAGTATTTATACCCAACTTCCTTTACAAATCCTTAATCCAAACGAGAATGCCACAAAGAAAAGATTCCGGACCATGTGACATCTGTTCACTAAAACCCAAAAATGCCTTTAATATTGCTCGAGAAATTCTCACCTTCTCAAAATACGTTTAGTCCTTTAAACTTATCGCGCTTACCATAATTAATGGTTATATCTTCCACAATATACTCACAACTCGTCAATACCCTGAATAGGTGACATAACTAAATCGCCTTATACGCCGCAAGAAATCACGAAAATTCGTATTCGAGAATACACTTCATCATAAATCACCGAATGAGGACAAATATGCGCAAACAGCACGGAACATCATCCACTTACAAAACAGACACGCCAAGTCCTCCAAGACTCACACTCTCCGTCTTCAAACCAACTAACCCCAATGGAACCACACTATCAGCGCCAATCCTATACTTGATATACCACAAGAGAAGGAACACTCGACGTCAATATCACGACTTATAACTCAACCAACTTCTACCTTAACCTCATCTTTCATGAAAACTTAGTTTTCTAAACCGCTCAAACTTGTAACACCCAAGTATTGAAACCTATTCAATATCAGAGTTCTTATTCTCTTCCAAGATATAAAACCATTGCTCTGATACCAACTATCACGCCCCGGAAAATACTAAAATCCTTAAACATAAAATTTACATAATATACATCTCCAAAATGCAAAATACCAAACCGGGCGCGTGAATTCAACTATGAAACCAATACCATCAAACAACACCTCAACGGGATTATAGCTCGGAGACTAGAAACAAACGCGGAAGCAAGAACAACTATTAACAAAAATACCCAAAGTACAACCGAGTATACAAAACACTGAACGACTACGAACCCACAATAAATTACATAAAGGCTCCGAAGAGCAACGATCCCTAAGGCGATCAACCTGCTCAGAAGATTCCCGCTACAACGGACCTCACAATGCTACCACTTGATTTCCTGGGGGGGGTTAAGGAAAAACAAGGATAAAAGAAACGGGGTGAGATAAAATCTCAGTAAGTTACTAATGCAGCTACATGGCGTAATATCATGCAAATCAACAGTATAACTGAACAAGTAAATCACATAACAACAAATGAGAAAGCTCCCTATCGCCAACTGTCCCATACCAGTTGGGAATAACGACTAACTCATCATGCAGCACATAAGACTGAAATAAACACGTTACAAAGGATACTGAGCCAAGGTTTCACCAAACGGATATAACAAAGAAGCCTCTGTGCAGAACCAAACCATCAACCAATCAATCAATCTTCGTAGTAGCACAAACGGCTAAAGATAAGAACCCGATCAGAACCAACCAATCAATCCATCAACCATGGCAGCATAACAGCTGAAGAGAACCTCGGACAGAACTGACTAATCAACCAATCTTCGTAGTAGCATAAACAGCTGAAGATCACAACCCCGGTACCGGAACCATAACAAGGTAACATGTCACAAAGGACAGGGGAGATGACACAAAGTCAAAACCCAAAAAGTTAGCTAGACTACTTCCGAATGAAGCTAGCTCATCCCAACAAAGGCCAATCTGGATGAGGAAATAAGGACCAATGGGCGATGCTATACTGGACTTGGCTCGTGCCATTATAACATTATCCATTGCCTAACTCGAACACAAATAACCAGCTAGACTTTCAAATAAATGCTAAGTAATAAATACTAGCTCAATAAACAACCAAAGGTTCCAAAGTAGGGAACCATACCAATTAATCACCATAAAGATGCAAACGATTACTCAAGAAGAGTTCAACAACGATAAACACAAGAAGTTTCTCATAAAAGAGTCCAACAACGATAAACAAGATTACTCATAGAAAGCCCAACAACATTGATCATTAAAACATGATGATTCCAAGATAAGGGACCATACCAAACTCATCCTAAAGATGATACCCACGAGTGACTCATAAGGATCACAACTCAAACGGTCGCTCACAATTGGTACAATAACTATTACCAAAATTTCCCTAAACGTTTACTCATGAAGATGTACTAAGACTATCAACTCCCTATATTTTTACACCTAGAATTCCAAATAGGAAGTCCGAATGAATACACCATAAAGAGGCTAATCAAAACCACAGGTACCCAATCACCATATCACGCTTCACATCCGTTCATAAATGAACCAATTCTCGACACCCCAAATGAACCGAAAAGGTTACACCTATTCATACATGATCACATACGGACCAAACCCAACACTTTAGTGTTCCAAATCAACCCTCTAGGTACTATAGGATATCACCTAAAACCTAGACCAAGTCTTATCCTAAAATCAAATCAATCAGTAAAATAACTTTCAATTAAAGGGTCTCAAAATATGAAATCCTCACTTATATCACAAAGATGATCACAACAACTCAACAAAGTCACTCAATTGGATTTACAAAACTTGATCACAATGGATCGATTCAACTCCTCTTAACCTCAAATACCCAATAAAATCTCAAAGTATAAAACTTAGAACTTCACTGAACAACCTATCCCATCTTGTAGTACTCGAATATAGCTTCGAAACGATAGTTTACACGCCTAAAACGGAGTCCGGACGAAGAAGTTATGGCCTCCGGAAGATCGACCTAAATTCTGGAAAAAGTGGGCGGGCGCCCGGAATTGAGTGGGCGAGCGCCCGAAACCCTGATACCAAGCTAAATGAGGTTGAATTAGTGGGAGGTCGCCCAAAACTAAGTGGGCGACCGCCCAGACCCCAAAATACACCCGAATTTCACTCCTTTTGTCCTAAATCCTGATATAACAACCCTTATACCTCCCCACCATTGTGGAGCTCGACCCAAACCAATTCTAACTCCATTAAGACCCCATTTAACTCCAAATATATCAAACAACACATAACTCATCATCCCAATCCAACAATCCAACACCTAATCTTCACAAATCACTTCAAGAACAACAATTTCTTCCATGGCTTCCAAAATCAAGTTCATATGAGTTCTTGCACAATTTCAAGTATAAATTTCTAAAACAAGAACATAAACCCATATATCAACACATACAACCTACATGATGAATTTTAAGCATAAATATGGGGATTTAGTAACTTACTTGGAATTTATGAAAGATGACGGAATTCGAAATTTTTTAGCTCTACACGATCCTATCGACGATCTAAACATTTTTCATAAAATGAGCAATAATAAATAGAGGGAGGAAGATGACTAAAATGAAGGAAGAAGGAGGATAGTTTTCTTACCTTTTCACCTACAATGGAGGAGAGAGAGAGAGATTGAGTGTGTGTGTGTGTGTGTGTGCAGGGAAAAGAGAGAGAAGGTGAGGGAGAGGGAGGGAGTTGGTGATTATTAATTTAAAATCTTACACTTAGGCCCCCTCTAGCCCTACTAACACATAACCCCTATTCCCCACTAACAACTAAGACCCATAACTCTACACTAGCACAAATGATCAATTAAAATGCTAGGCATAAAATATTATGAAACACAAAATGCACACATAATTAATAAAATAATTAAATTAATAAATAATTATTTACTAGCAAGAAAATAGAGGCGGGTTTTCGGGTCGTTACAGGATATGTTTATTTGTGTTCCTATCATTGGTGTGATATCGATTAGGGCCATTGTCTTGTGTTTGTCTTGGGAGTTATAAGGAGCGGAATTTTTTTAAACTCTGAGTGGTTTTGTTCTTGACTTTGTTGGATGGGAGATGTAGAGGAGATTATGTGTCATTTTCCTCCATGCTAGACCAGTGCTTAGATGTGGGGTTAGGAATATTACTCTGGGACGAGTAATGGTCTAAGCGTGGGGGAATTTGATGGATCGGTTTATACATGTATTATCTCTACATTTTCGTACTACTTATTGACTTTTTGATGTAATCTAGAATAGTTTTGATGTAATTTTGGTCTATTTGTGTTTGAAGAAATTTGTGAGATTATGTGTGTTTTGAGACACTTTTTAGTGTAATGTTGATGTATTGCAAAGTCTTAGAGATTTAAAGTGTTAAAGACCAAGAATTTCTCGAGTGAAAGTCAAAGTCAAAGGTCAACAGTGGTTAACCTAGTCAAGGAAGTGAAGAAAAGAAGAAAAATGAAGAAATACAGCTCCAGGCACTTAGGCGGTCGCCAACTTAATATATGGGCGGTCGCCCACTCTTGTTTAAAGGAGGATCAACCAACTGATGCTTTGGGCGGTCACCCACTCCTCCGTACTGATTTTCGGGATTCCTCTCCAAAGCGGGTTTTTACCCTATTTTCCTTATTTTTGGCCCTAGTTTCTCTATAGTATATATATTAGACTACAACCTTTAGTTTTTCTTATGCTTTATTTCTAGCAATACATGATCTTTATGCTATAGTTCTTAATTCATAATTCAATATTATTCTAGAGTGGTAAAATATACGTAATTCTTTCTAGGGTTTCAGATTTATGTTAAGATACTTTTGGCCCTAGAATTTGTGGATATTTATTGCTACAGTAACTCGGGCATTAATACATTGACCATTGTTTTACCTCTTAGATCCAATTGAGGACGTAACTGAAATCAAATGGATCTAGGTGCATATATTCTTTTGATCTTCATGAATTCTTTGATTATTATATATACGTAACTGGAAGTGTAATAAAAGAAGAATATTTGAGTTGCAAATCGCACACCAAACCGTCCCAACTCTTGATTTTGTGAATGAACCCTAGAATGATATTGATGTCTTTATTAGTAAAAATAGCATAAAGTGAATGTATTGTGAAACCCAATCCGTGAATCTCGTTGTCAAATATTGAATTCAATATTTGCGTTATTTTGCCTATTAATTTAGTTTTCATTGCTTAGTAGTTAAATTTAGTTTAAATAATCAAATCAAAACCCCCCTTGGTTACTTCTACATTAATTAAATCAACTTGTTTATCCACAAGTCTCTGTGGTTCGACCCTTACTTTTGTATACTGCTGCTTTGGCACTTATACACTTGCAAGGTTTTTATTACAGTGGGATTTTTCTCATCAGGTATTTATAGGTGAGCTCCCAAAACTAGCCGTTGGAAATCCCTTGTCGATAAGATAAAGGACAGATGTGTGGAGCTCGTTGAGTGGAGCTCGTGTACTTTTATAGCCGTTAGACACATAACATTAATATGACCGTTGTGGACAGGTGTCCTCAAATCTGGGTGCATACGTGTTATTTATCCAACGTTGGATCTTGGGCGTAGTTTGAATTTCATCAAGTCTTCATCTCTTCTGAAAATCATCCAAGTATTGAAATAATCAATTGAGGCGCGTAGAGCCTTGGGGCACATATCCTTGCGCGCGCATACATGGTGCATAGGCACAATGTTGGAGGGGTGCATAGGCGCGTATCATTGCTCAATCTTGTGATTTTCTTGAATCTTGATGTATATGCCCTATTCTTAAGTCTATTCTATTCAAATGGACTACCTAAAAAATGAATTATAAATACTTCTTACATATGGATCTAAAGTCCATGAAATAAAACTTAGGTGATGGATCAATCAAATATATATATTAAATAATGAGATATAAGTGTGCATACCCAACAAATGTCATGGTTTTGTTGAAGTAAGTTGTCTCCTCTTTGGTTGCTAGGTTTGATCAATTCGTTTCCTTGGAATCTCTTGTGGAATTTATTTGTAGTCGATGGGATTGTTAGGAAAAAGAAAATGTGTCAATGTCATATGTTTTGAGTGAGAATCCTTGTTGTATGTTGGCTAGTGAGCAAGATTTTATTTGCATGGGTATTATCAGTGTTCTAAAAATGGGGCTAGGCGGCCCCCTTCCGCCCCGATTTCTATCAAATCGACAATATAAGGCGTCCGGGGAACTAGGTGGTGCTCGGCGGTGACTAGGTGGACGTGGTAGCGACTAGGCAGGTGCGGCGGTCGTGGCAGCTAGGTGGTGACTTTCGAAATCAGATTGATGGAGAAGTGAAGAATTGTCATTGACGTTATTTCTCTTAGAAATTTTAAAATGAAATCAAGAATGAAGAAGATGGTTTATTTGAATGGGTAGTAAAGAATGAGAGAAGGTAAAAAGTTGGGAGTTGTGCTTTCATTTGCACGCGTACCTGAGCCATCAACATGAAGGGAATTGGGGTACAGCTAATTGTTACGGGAAACGGGAGTATTTACTGTAGTATGTTTTTTGTTTGACCCTATGTCAAACTGTTTAAAATTTAAGTATTTACTGTAGTATGCTTTTTTGTTTGACCCTATGTCAAACTGTTTAAAATTTAAGTCATTTAAAATGCATTATACTCCTTTTTTTTGTATACTATTTTCGTTTTAAACAATTTTAAAATACAATACGTTTTTACACATATTTAAAAATGTAATTAATATCTAAAAAGACTTTTGTATTTTTAACAGTCAAATTATCTAAATAATTTAATATTTTTACAAGAAATAACTTTTAATCAATAAATAAGGGTATAGTTATATATAGGAGAGATTTTATAATTAATATATCAACAAACATCTTATGTTTATCTTTATAAATTTCAAGTTTTGTATCTAAATTCTCGGCCCCGCCTAGGCCCCTAGGCGTTAGGCCCCACTCCGCCGCCAGCATCCGCCAAGCGATTTTTAGAACACTGGGTACTATGGTTGGTCGTAAGCGTATTGACATTATTGAAATAAATGTGGTTGATCGTAGTATATCTGTTGGTAATGTGTCCTTGGTGAATCACCTACATCTATTTGTTGAGGTAGTTTTGCGTCTATTGAGCTTGAGAACAGTAGTAGTAGTAGTAGGAATGGCGGTCATGTCAGTTTTTTACATCACAAAGAAAAGAAATTGAAAAGTGGAGAATGGGCGGGTCCGATTTTTAAAAGTGGTTGTGCTGAATTTAGGATTGTATTGTGTAAGTTTTCAACAGAAATTGGGTTCGATTTTGTGTATTTGAAAAATGAGCAGGTTGTGTTACTTGTGTTGCTGCTCAATGTTTGCACAAAGTTTCTAAAGGGTGTCCCTGGAGGATTCATGATTCACTTGAAAAATCTAATGGTTATTTTTACATAAGGTCATATGAACCAAAGCATATATACAAGGATGTGGATGATTTTGGCCAAAGGATGGGTTCGGATGTATTTTCTAGTGTTCTTATTGATAAGGTTAGAGTTAATCCCAATATTATCCCAAGGGACATTATAAAAGAGCTGCAAATAGATTATGGACTTCAAATGACTTACAAAGTTGTTTGGAGAGCTGTTGAGAAAGCAAAGAAATTTGTTTTTGGTGATTCAAATTTGGCCTATAATAAACTAAGATCTTACTTTGGTAAGATTAAGGAGTTGGACCCAAATAGCCATGTGAGAATTGAATCTGATCCTGAGACGTCTCGTTTCAAACGATGTTTAATTGCATTTGGAGCATGTTTGCATGGCTTTACTTTATGCCGGCCATTGCTATTTCTTGATGGCACATTTTTGACACGAAAGTACAGGGGTAGTCTCTTGGCGACAACAACAAAAGATGGAGATAATGGTATGTAATTATTTTTTTTTACACTTTTTCATAAGCTTTTTGGTCTTATGCAATACGTATGAGACCTTAAAATCCTGATAGATATGACTTTCCATCAGGTTGATTGGTCTTATACATATTATATAAGACCATTTTAACTGTTTTCAAAGAAGCTGTTTATGAGTTTCATGGGTCTTATTCCTAGGCTATAAGACTTGTAAATATCATAAATACCATCTGTTTATTCTGAAGTAATTTGTACCTATTCAATGTTTTATCTTGTATAACTTTTCCACGTTGCTTTTACAATTGTGGAATCTGAGGATATTGACAATTGGTCGTGGTTTCATGATAATCTATGTCCTCACATAGCTGAAATAACATTTATTTCAGATCGATCAGCATCAGGGTATCATCACATTTGTGAAGGAAATTATGCCATTCTCACATCACTCGTTTTGCTTGTTCCATTTGAGAAATAATTTGATGTATAAACTCGGTAGTTTGTCATCGTATGCTCGGTCTAATATCCTCCACAAGTTTTCCTTGGTTGCTAAAGCGTCGACACCTGAGCTATTTCAGTTTCACCTTAATGAAATCATAAATGAGGGGGGAAGTAAGGTGCAAGAGTTTCTAAGTAATCTGCCAAAAGAAAACTTTGTGACCGCTTATTTGGAGGTCATCGATATGGGGAAATGTGTTCAAATGCAGCCGAGTCATTCAGCGCTATGATAAAGGATTTTAAATCACTCCCTGATGTGGAACTAGTTGATCAGATACGTTTGAAGATTATGGTAAAATTGTCCAGGCGTAAACAAGACTCGGCTAACTGGTCATATGTAGCTATGAAAAATATTTATAGTAATACATTCTCAATTGGCGACGGAAATATTTTGTAGTAGATAAAACATTAATAGATATGGAAAATAATCGTAGTAAAATATGAAATTATTGCGATCAACTTATTTTCATAGCGCAAGATGTCCTAAGTTGCTACGAACTAGTTTAGTTGTTAAAAGAAACCATTTAACTACAACAAAAAAATTGTTGCGAAAAACCTGTTGCGAGGAATTAATATTTTATCGCCAAAACCATTTTTCGACAAAATATGTTTTTTGTAGCGCAAAAGAAAACTACGTCTATGAAAAAAAAAATCGTTGACAATAGTCTTTAGAGACGACGCATAGGCGATGGAATGGCGACAAAAATCGTTTCGTCGCGAAAACGTTTTTTCTACAAAATCATAACTTTTTGCTACAAATTGTTTTGTAGCAAAATCTCATTTTTCTTGTAGTGAAGGATTGTGTAGTTAAATGCATTCCAATGAGTATGAGTTTGAAGTTCATTCTGACCCGACCATGGTTGTCAATCTCCAACAATTTAGGTTCGAGTTAAAACAAGGGCTACGTCTTTTTTGCGAAACCCCTGGATTTAAACTCAATATTCATTCTCATCCCTCTTTTTATGGTGGTTGGGAATTAATCCCAGCCGCTTTTTGTTTCAGCAGTTAAGATCATTGCGTAGTGTAATACTAACCTCCGTTCCTGCTCAATGTCCATTGTTTGACTTTTTTGGTCAATTCAATTAATCTTTGACCATAATTTTATGAAAATCTTGATATCTCTATGCAATTTTATAAAATGTTATTGATACTATTCGTAACGATGAAACAATAACAAGTTTTAAATTAACTAGTTATGAATATCAACAATGTCATAAAAGGGGTAATGACAATTTAGGGTCCAAAGTTTTTTTTTTTTTTTTTTTGGGGGGGGGGGGGGGGGGGGGGCTGCCAATAGGGGTCTGATGTAACAATTTTGTCAATTTAGGGTCCAATGTTAACTGCGTTAGTCAATTAAGGGTTTTTGGACTAGGTTGCAAAGAAAATCCAGTTAAGTAACAAAAGAACTTAACTGGAGTCTGTTTTGGATATTCGCCTGGGTTTGTGTCATTTCACATACCCCTGGACCCTAAAATTTTTTTTACTCTTATTATTATATTTTCGAATAATTTTAATAAAAAAAAAAACTAATAAATCAAAAAAATAAGCAAATAAAAGTTAAAGTGGTTTTTTTTTAAACTGCAAAAAATGAAGTTATAAAAAAGGGAAATTAATAACAAAATTAAAAATAATTTTATGAACAAAATAAAACAATTAGAATATTAATATTAATAATGAAACAACACTAACCACCACCACGAAAAAAAAAAGAATTGTCCACATCCCCACTTTCGTCTTTCTAAAATATAAAGTGGTTTTTTTTTTGGAATATATTTTTTTTTTACACTTTTTCCTTTTAAAAAATTATACTTATTATTTTATAGTGGTTCTAAATGGAAAAAATATTTTTATTGTATTTCTTGAAAAATATTTTTAGGTAAATGACGTCTTAATTATTAGTTAATTTAATATACAAAAGTAAAATTTAATCTTTCAATTTTTTTAATTAATTTTCTTCGTTTGAAATGACGATATGCCCATGCAAATAATCAAAACAAACTCCAGTTAAGTCCATGTGCAAAACACGTATGACTTAACTGGATTCCATTAACAGAATCGTTAAAAAACCTAGACTGCACAACTTTTGCAACTTTGGACCCTAAATTGACAAAATTGAAACATCAGACCCCTATTAGCACACACCCCCTAAACTTTGGACACTAAATTGTCATTTCCCCTTCATAAAATTATGGTCAAAATATAAGTGAATATTGCAAGTAAGTTGATAATATAATTGTCCAAAATACTATTTATAGTATAAATGGGTAAAATGTACAAGACATAAAGTGTTGTTTTCTTTTTTGTAATTATCCAACTATTATAAGGACAAAGTTGTCCAAAAAACTATTTATTATTTATCATTTTGAAAATGAAACTCTTGCTCTGGGAGGAAGAGTAATTTTTTTCATTATTTAACAATTTTTCAAAACGTATTATACAAATAACAAATTTTTAAAGTATGTATCAGAATAACTAACTTTTCATAATTCGCTACTCTGATTGACGATTTAGCCTTGATTCGCTACTATGAGCAGGTGCCACTCTACACTCGAAACAAATGAGAGGTACCCTTATTTTCCAAAAGGCCTCTTCCTGAGTGCAATAGTCTGGAGCCTTTTAAATGGCTTCCATCAACCTGATTTGAAGTGAGAGTTATCAAGGCATCCCAATAGCCACGCAGGTTATGTGCAGTCACAAATTCCCAGTAACAAATCTGTACGATAACGCTTCACTCCATCTGAAATTTAAAATCGCAAATAATTAAACTTCAAAGAGTAAATGAGTATCAAAATCTTCCATAAATATCGAGTCGTCCTAGCATACCTGCAACCCAATCGCGTATCGGCCCAACAATATGCTCGTTCAATGTAACTGACTCAAACTGAGTACACGACAACCTTTCCCAAACACAAAGATGTTTAAAAACATGTCAAAATCAAATGCATATACTACTCAAAATGCTAGGTTAAAGATAGATGTATACTACATTGAATTAGTCACACTTTCACTATACTTGCACTATAGCAAAGAATCCCGCACATAGACTAGTTCCAAGCACAGTCCCCAAATAAAGCTTCTGATACATAAAAGCCAACGCACCATTACCCCAATTATAGTTTTCCACATGCTCGATATCTCTAAGCAATGGAAGATGCATCAATTGTACCTTGTTGTTGTTGCGATCAAGCTTCACATAAGACCCCAGGACTACTACCAATTTGTAGGCACGCGATCCAAACTCCAATTAAGCTTCAACATCACACCCTGCATTTCAAAACTAGGTGGTCTGACACCAAATAACTGCTCGTAAGTACTCCACCACTTATATGCGCAAGTTACCCTAAACTGGATCCAGTCGTCTGCATGGCATTAATTGGGGTTTTTAGAATATTCATCAAGAATATATTGTCTTTTGATTATGTTCTCTCACTTATAAGTCCACCTCTTTTTTAAAGCATTGTGAAATCTGATCTGAGAAAGAGTAGAAAGGAAAATACTAAACGCTCATCCAATTATGTTAAACAATCACGGATATAAATTTCCACCACTTGTTTTTATATTTTTTTACTAATTACTTGTAATACTCACACTTAAGAGAAATGCTAGGGGCAAAAAATAAGGTCACAAAATCTTGCTCACAAAATGAAGTGACAATATTTTATTGGTTGCATCGATAATGGATCCCCCACACTCTAATTAAAAACACGAATAAAATCATTACACCTAGAATTTTGTGAGCAATATTTTGTGATCCTAGTATTATTCCATACTCAAATTGTCAATCCAACTCTCAAATCATCATAGTCACAATCCTTTGCCATTCACAACACATTGGTTTTAACTACACTCATCTTACTATACAATAGTGGACTATAATAATTGTAGAGACCGGAGATAGATTATGATTTGCTGAAGAGAGTAGTCCCTCCAATCCAAGAGGAATATCCAAAAAATTCGACTAAAAAAAATTTGAATTTGATATTGATCAAGAGTAAATTTAATTTTTTAAGACGATCATTTTAGAGTAGAGGTAGTACTTTTAGTTGGCACCTAACTAAATGTGGTTCGAGTGTTGTTAATATCTAAAATAGTCAAAATTATGTTAAAACTGAGACATCTTCAAGGACTTCATCTATGTACTGATACATAACATACTCTGAATAACTTCTACACAGCAAGGTTAGGCACTCTTGATTATACTATCACTAAACATACTCCCCTAACTGTTGTGGTATAGACCCTCCAAACCAAATAGATTGTAAGAATATAATGCGCAAACCCAATAAGCAAGAACGATAAAAGAAGCAAAAACAGTAAAGAGACACAAATAATATGTAAATTTGGAGTTACAATGAATTATGGGGCGAAACCCTGCTTATATAGCCAACCTAGAATAAGACCTAAACCTTGACACAAAAGGAATCCCGAAAAGACCTAAAAAAATAATCTTTTCCCGTCAAAGAGGGGTCCGCCCGGACCCTATCATTGACCCGCCCGGACCTTGTTAATGTCGGAAATCCACCTTGGCTTTTACCTTGAAAATCCGCCCGGGTATTGTGACTGGTGTGAGATACTTGCGGGAAAACGGAGGATGTTTTCCCACGAGAATCAAACACGGAACTTTATGTTCGAGAAAACGGAGTCGCTACGTTAATATAATTTTAAACCCAAATTTAACGGAAAAGGTTAGAGATTGTGAGTTCGGATGTCACGTTACGTCTTGGGAAGAACGTTTCATCGTTCACCCAATCCGCCTCGGAAAACCGAGTCTCCCTAGTTTGTTGACCAAAACGTGGAAGTGTGTGTGTGCATTTTAAAAATGGGAGAAACTGACTTAATAGAAAAAAAACAGTTTAGGATTTAACCTAAAGGGGTTTATTTGCAAAGCTTTTTAATAGAATGGGGAAAAACTGGAAAAACAATTCCTGGACAAACCATCCGTACAGCTGAGGTTGGTTGTCCTAGGAATTTTTACATACTTATCAGAAAGCAGTCCATTTCAGGCAGAAACAGGGCATCCTGCTGAAACTGGACTGAAAATGAAATTTTCAGTTTATTTTGTTGTACCAAAACATGCATAACAACATCCCTATGCCTTTGACCATAAATTAGACACCAAAACACAAGGCTTTTGGGCATGATCAAGGCAATAATTGGGGGATTAAGCACAAAGTTGATGAATATAGGTTTGGGCCAAAATAACCATTGGGATGGTTAAAGATTGAGACTTTAACCTCCCAAATGGTTGATTCATCCAATAGGAATCCTTGAGGCATCAAAAATCAACCTTTGGATGGATAAAGATTGAGTCTTTATCATCTAAAGGGACATTATTAAGACTAAAATCAAAGTTTGGATGGTAAAGATTGGAACTTTACCACCCAATCTTGATCATGTCCAAAAAGTAAAGACAAGGAATTTAAATGACATAAATATAGATTGACATGAAAGTAAATGACATAAAATAAATGACATGAAAGTAAATTGCATTAATCATAACAAGCCTTGATCATCTTTGGTTTCAACCCTTGTTCATACACAGTATGAGGGCACCATGAATCATTTCAAGGGCTTTGTTCCAATTTAAAAAATTTGCATGAAATGTAAAGACATTAAAGTAAGATGATCAACAAAACAAGTAAATAATGGTGTAATAAGGTAAATAAAAGGGTGAAGACGAGATGGGGGAGAAGGAGACCTCACCAATGTTTGATTCTAGCCTGTCTTCCTCTCTTTCACTCAATTAGATAATGTTTTGTGTTTCTGCTCTCAATCCAGCAGATTTTATGCTCTCAAATTAATATTTCTCCCCCCTGAAATGATCATCAAGGGCTCAATTTATAGGTACTGAAGGCACCCAAACCAATCATACGGCTGGGCCCTTCTAGTACCCAAACCATCCGTACGACTCAGCATGGCGAGCTTCTGGATTTTTCTAAGTTTAATTTCAGAACAGTCCTAATGTTCTTGGTTTATCATAGTGAGGTCCTAGCCTATCATTTTATCCCTGAATGGTGCTAAGAAATCCTCTAAGTTGGTTTATGTTCAGATTGGGGTACTTACAGATCTCCTCGGCAACGTCTCTTTAGAAAAGCGGGGATGTCGACCTAAGAAACATCCCAATCTATTTATAATGGGAGGAAGGCTTGGCCGATTTGGTTGCATGGCTGTACCTAGGGGTATATGATTCCTACGTATCCCGTTCTGAGGGAATCAAGCCGATCGTAGTTCTGGGTTGAGAGACTTTAAGGCTACTCAAACCTAAGGGTGACCGTTTAAGGTCGGGTGTGGAACTTAGTGTCTCGAACTAGGGATGACCATCAAGGTCAGGTGAGGAACTTAGCATCTCAAACTAGGGGTGACCTATCAAGGTCGGGTGAGGAACTTAGCGTCTCAAACTAGGGATGACCATCAAGGTCGGGTGAGGAACTTAGCGTCTCAAACTAGGGATGACCATCAAGGTCGGGTGAGGAACTTAGCGTCTCAAACTAGGGGTGACCTATCAAGGTCGGGTGAGGAACTTAGTGTCTCAAACTATGGTGGATATCTTCTCATCCTCTCCTAAGGTGGATATCTTCTCATCCTCTCCTAAGGTGGATTTCTTCTCATCCTCTCCTAAGGTGGATTCTTTGATAGGGGGATATCTGTCATCCTCTCCTAAACCTAGGTAGATATCTGTCATCCTCTCCTAGAAATGGTTTGATAGGTGGATATCTGTCATCCTCTCCTAGATATGATTTTACTTGGACTTGACTCTCATTTGGTCAAAGTCAGGATTTGGTCAACTTGACTTTATGGGGAGGGTTAACTAAAGGATGGACTTGACTTTCATTTGGTCAAAGTCGGGATTTGGTCAACTTGACTCTACGGGGAGGGTTGACTAAAGGATGGACTTGACTCTCATTTGGTCAAAGTCGGGATTTGGTCAACTTGACTCTATGGGGAGGGTTGACTAAAGGATTGACTTGACTCTCATTTGGTCGAAGTCGGGATTTAATCAACTTGACTCTACGGGGAGGGTTGACTAGAGGATGGATTTGACTCTCATTTGGTCAAAGTCGGGATTTGAATGATCTTATGTCGCATTTGGACTGCCAAGGACAAAGGCTTTAACCTAAAATCACCACTCTGGGTCAAGGCTTGTCTCGGGTCAACTCCATCTTTGGGGAGTTTGACGGGAAAACTGGTCTTACGTCTGACTAAAGACTGCCGGGGACAAAGGCTTCAACCTAAAATGACCACTCTGGGTCAAGGCTTGACTCGGGTCAACTTCATCTTTGGGGAGTTTGACGGGAAAACTGGTCTTACGTCCGACTAAGGACTACCGGGGACAAAGGCTTCTGTAACGCCCGTCCTAATTCCTGTTAAATTCTTGACTTGCATAATTATATGCTATTTTAATTGAGTTAATTATTTAACTAATTGAGCAAGTTTAAGACTTAATGGTCCAAGTTGAAACTTTAGGGCCATTTGTGAAAAATTAAAGTTTAGGGGACTTTATGTCAAAGTTATAACTTGAGGGGCCTATGGGTCATTTCTTGAAAGTTGCAAGTATATCTTGTAGAAGCTTGGTGAGAGAAAAAAAAATCCCAACTTTCTTCTCGTTCTTTCTCTCTGTCTCAGAAAATAAAGTTAAGGTTTACCCTATTCTCGATCCCTCTTGCTTAATTATGCCTCTGTTCGAAAATCTGACTCCGCATAAATGATCAGGGTGGTGTGTTGATCCCAAAGGGCAACAAGGGTATGAAAAATAGCTAGAGGGGGGTGAATAGATTTTTTAAAATTCTTTTCGTACCCTTGATAAACTCAATTGCAAATGCACACTTTATCAAATAAGCGTTATGATATGCGCCTAAGTGAGTGAGTGAAATGCACATCGGAATTTAGTAATGTAAATAGGCGCAAAGTATGATAAAGGGGGCACACACACACTCTAAGTATTTTGGCTCAAAGTGGGTGAAATAAGAAACTAAGGCAAATGATATAACAAACACAACACAGTTCCATCAATCTACAATGAATAAACAATCAAATAGTTAGATATGATATGACTTGAAAGAAAATAGCAAGATAGTAAGTACGCGCTATTTGGAGTGGTTCGATCGGAAAAATGATCTACGTCCTCTACCAAGATGGTTAGACTTGGATTTCTAATGAAGATCTTATATTATGAGAGAGTGTTACAAATTACAATCGTTTTGAGCGTATACACTAACTCAAGATCTAATATCTATGAAAGAACAAATCCTAGACAATAACCGGTGTATCTCTTAAAGAAAGATCTAAGTGATCAAACTTAAAGAGGTGCGTGTGTGATTTTAGAATCAAGGCTCTTTAGATCTTTGAGATTGAGAGCACAAGAAAACTAAAGTGTTTTTGCTTGAGGATCTGGGCTAAGGATGAACGTATGAAGATGTTCTTGAGAATTCTTGAAATATCAAAGGCAATCTTCAAATCTTCAATAGATACTTGAGAGAGAAAGTCTTGAAATGCCTAGCAACTTCAAAAGGTTAAAGTTATGGGGTATTTATTGTACAGCCCCAAAAACTAGCCGTTGGAAATCCTTGGTGAGTCAGAGAAAGGATGGATGTGCTGTCGCTCATTGAGTGGAGCACGTGTCCTTTTATAGCCGTTAGACACATAACACAAATATGACCGTTATGGACAAGTGTCCTTAGATGGAGGTGCATACGTGTTGTTTAACCACCGTTGGATCATTGGCGTAGTTTGAATCTCTTCAAGTTTTCGAGTCTTCATTAAATCACTGAATGTTAATTCAACATTTATGCGCGTTGAGCCAAGGGGCGCGTTGACATAGCGTGCGCTAAGACATCTGGGGCGCATGAGCTAAGCTAGGCGCATACTCATGCGCGCGCCTAAGGAGACGCATGGCGCAAGAGAGAGGCGCATAGGCGCGTGGCTCAAACTGAACTTGTGATTTATCTTGAATCTTGATCTTCTTGCCCTATTCCTAAGCCTATTCTATTACAATGGACAACCTAAAAAATGAAGTATAAATACTTCTTACATGTGGGTCTAAAGTCCATGAAATAAAACTTAGGTGATGGATCAATCAAATCTAATCAATCCTATTACATTGAAACTAATATATAAGTGGGCATACCCAACAATCTCCCCCTATTTGATTGATGCCATTACCTACTATATCAGGGACAAACATTATACTTGATAAAAATATGTCCAAATAAATGATATTGGTAAATCATGTCTCAAGTTAATGCACACACTAGTCCAAGATATAGATTTCCAATCTATTCCAATAAAGATAAGACATTACAAATGGAATGATAGAAATAACAGTTTAACACATTCAAAATGATATATGAGTTTTAGTTTTGAAATATGTTTAAACAAAGTTTAAACTTAATGCATGAAATATGAAGCAGTTCAAATATGATGCATATGATTTTAAACAACATTCATTGTTCTACAAACAAGAAGTTTGAGTGAACAAAGTTTGATAACAAGTGATGCACTATTCTCATTAATACTTGAAATATAAGAGTTACAGATTACAAGTATTTAAAAGAACAAAGACAAAAGAGTGCTAAAACACTTAAGCACTAAATCACTAACAAAAAGAGTTTTCTATCACAAAAGATTCTAATAACTTACAATCATAAATAAAAACTAAGGATTAGGAGGAGGCGCATCATCGTCCTTCAATCCTTCTTCAATTTCCTTCACGGAGCGCTGAATCTGCTTTGACATTTGAAGAGTACGGTTGACAACACCATGAGTATTAGTGACACCATCTCTAATATAGCGCAGATGATCAACATTGATGTTTTGATACTCATCAATGCTACGCTGAGTAATGGATTGCTGTTGTGAAAAGTTTTCAGTGAAGGCTTGAAAGTTTGCTTCAACAGCAGCTTGGGCAGTGAGTATATCAGCAGAAACTCTATCTGTTCACCTGTCTGCTGGAATGCGCGGCATTAAAATGAGTGACAACTAATTCCTTCAAAACATCAATCTTTGAGAGCAGTGAATTAATGTCAATATGCGCGCCAGGAGCAGAGCTGGAAGAGGGCGCATGAGTTTCAGGAGCTGAAGGCGCATGGGATTCAGGAGCTTTGGGTTCTGCGCCAGGATCAGTACCATATACTGTTAAACCCAGGATTTCTAGTTCATCCTTAACTTCTTTGAGTTTATCAACAACACTCAATAATTTTTGGCTATCTCCAGCCACCATCTCAAACAACTTCCTTATATCACCTGCTATATTCAACTCTACCTCCCTTATGGCGTTAATGAAATCTTGGCCATCAGTGAGTTTGATGCCACCGTCAATACGTTCATGTAGGGAAGCAAGAGTACCTTTGAAAAGCTCATTCATTTGATCTATAGCATCATTGCATTGTTGAGGATTAAGGAAATGTTTGTCCTTGATATTGGTATCTATGCGTGCCATCTCCCCTTTAATGGCAGCAATCTCATCAGCTTGCTGAGTAAGCATAGAAGTATAAAGCTCCATCTGAGAATTAATGTGAGCTTGGCCTTGCTGAAGTTGCTGAAGCAATGAAATAACCATACTCATATCAGAAGTGGGAGGAGCAGGAGCAGGTTGAGGCGCAGTAGAAGAGGAGCGCCTAACTGGTGATGGAGTAGGAGCGCGAGGAGAAGGAAGATAGTCATCACTTGAAGTAGGCTCTACTGAAATAGTTGGGGGCGCAGAATCACGAGGAGGAGGCGCAGAAGGGCTCTTGCGCCTTGTCAAGGGCTCTGGCTCCCCCTAAACTTGATCATCACTCAAGTCGCCAAAAAGTTCATCAGATAGCTTATCTTTAAGTGCTTGGCGCTCAGCAGAGAGTGGTTCTGGAGTTAGTTTCTGAACTGGAGCAGGAGCAGGAGCAGAAGTCTTTGATGGAGGCGCACGAACATTAGGAGGCGCATTAGAAGTAGGCGCGCATACATCAGCGCTAGACCCTGCGCCTTTGCGCCTTTCAGATTTGGATAAATTATCAGCCTGTTTCAATCTGTAGTCTTCATCCCTCTTTTTCTGTGCTTCCAGTCTACTGGCTTCCTTAGCGCGTTTAAGCTCCTTTTCTTCTTCTGTTTCAGTTCGAGGGCGCTTAGGTGGTCTACTTGAACTTTTAACAATCCCTTTGCCTTTGCCCTTTTCTGCGTCTGGAGCAGTTATTGTTTCTGCACGGGGCGCAATTTGTTCTGCGCGAGGTGCAACATCAGGTTCTGCGCCATCTACTTCTTCATCTGACTCAGTGGCTTCATCAACCAACTGATCATCTTTTACACGCGGCGCGCCCTTAGCCATGCGCTTCCTGCGCCGTTTCATTACTAAACTGTCTTTGCCAAAAATCGGAACATCAGTTGTTTGATAAACTGGGTTCTCAGCAAGAAAAGTGGCAAGCGCAGGATAAGTGAGAAAAATCTTTGTGAGAATTCGGCAGTGAGTTTTGAACTTTGTCTTCCCATCAGCCTTGTTCTTTTTGTACTTATCAATCTGGTCCGACAAAGTTTTGAATAAGATTTGAGGCCAGCTGAGGATTGTGTTTCCCATAATAGCTGCACTATATTCTCACTGCTCCATTGTGAATCTGTTCACATTTCCCGTCTTGAAAATAATGGAAGTCCCCACCAAATGCGCGATATGCGCTAGTAGATCACCACCATCCCTTATTTCAACAGATTTGATGTTATTCTGAAGAGTAGGAATGTTGAGATGGGTACTCGCCATAAGATTCTGCGCAGCAGCAGAATAGGTATTGATTTTACCAGCTACACTCAGAGGGCCAGTCGCGTTGAAGTTGATGATATTCTTGAGAGTGCCAATAGAGATAGTGACTTCAACATTTTGAACAACGGCGCATATTCTGTAGCGCACGTATCCATCCGCAGGTATCTCAACGAGAGCAGCAGTTGAGAAGAATTCATCCACGAGGAGCGGTGAGTAGAAAGGTTGCTCCAAAGTGAATAGAGGCATTAGACCAGCTTGTTTGATGAAGTCCATAATATCAACGCCAATTTGGACTGCAGATAGCTCAGTGAGATTAAATGTCTCACTAGGCCTAAAATTTGCTGGATCCTGAAAAGTAAACATTTGAGTGAAGTTAGAAGTGAATGAGGCGCATAGAATCATAACATGAGCAAAGAAATAGGCGCAGGACAATATATAGGCGCATAATAATAGTAGGCGCCTACTATTATTAGGGGCATACATGTTGTAGGCGCATACAAATACGAGGCGCATATCATGGTTCTATGAATATACTAAGGAAAAATTAAACAGAGAAAAATTTGACTAAGTATGAATTTAGGCGCTTAAGATTTTAGGCGCATAATGGCTTTAAGCGCATGAGTGATTGAGGCGCATAGCACTTGTATTTGGAAGAGGCGCATACAAGTTTTAGGCGCATGAATCACTTGAGGAGCATAAGGATATAGGGCGCATAAGAAACTAGGCGCGTAAAGTGATACTTAGGCGCATAACTGTGTTAAATTCAAACTTAACATAAAAACACACAAAAACACACAAACACGTAAACTATATAAATATGCAAGGAAACAAGATCAAACATGAAAATTTTTGAAAAACAAGTTTTGAAGATTTTGAAACCCAAGTCATGCAAAAATAACGAAGAACACGAAGAACATGTCTTGAGTGCTCGAAGAACACCAAGAACACATAAAACGTGAAACTTCACCAAATCAAGCACACAATATATCAAAATGACCGCAAGAAGACAAAGATCACAAAAATGTAAATCAAAACAAGTACAAATTAACAATGATTCCAGAAAATGGATTCAAAGATCCGAAAATTTGAAAAGTTAAAAATCGAAAATCTTCAGATTCGCAAAATATAGAGCATTGATCGTTGAAAAGATAAGTTTAAAAGATTCAAAATCAAGAATGGAACAAAACCTAACAAACGATTTCAAAAACGGAGAACCGAGTCAAGATTAATAAAAAAAATGACATCCGGGTTTTTTTTTTTTTTTTATAAAAAAAAACGTGAACTCAAGAAAAAAAAACGAAAAAAATTAAGCATAATATCAAGAGATTAAGGTTATGAAATTCATACCATCTCGTCTTGATTTGCTTTGGTAGATCGTTTAGGACCCATATAAATATATATAGAGAATAGAAAAATTAAAAAAATGGAGATTTTAAGAGAGACATGACAGAGATAGAGAGAGGCGGTGAGGAGTCTGAGAGAGAGAGAGAGAGTTGGTAGATATTATAGGGAGAAATAGGGAGTGCAGAGAGTTCAGAGAGAGAGAGAGAGAGAGAGAAAGACAATCATTAAAATGGAAATATGAAAAGTTTGACATTTATGGTGATTGACTTGGAAAGGACAAGCCATTTATGAGGAATTTTAATGATAGGATGGCTATTAAATGCTGAGAGACCCAAAGTGCACTTGATGTGACATTCTGGGTAAAGAGAAATTGTCTCACTTCCCTCATAAGTGTATGAACAATTATGACCAAATTTTTGCACAAACCCCAAAAACATCTATTTTGGTGTAAGTTTGGGGTGCAAGAAATATATCCCCAGAAAATAAAATTTTGAAAAACAAAAAACAAGGGAAAATAATAATTGCACAAGTACCCTTGAACAATTATGGAATGCCAAAAGACAAAAATTCCTATAATAAATGAATAGAATCATCATACCTGGTACTTGTGAGTATTGAATACGTTCAATCATTGAAATATTTAATTCTGAGCATTGATTGAGCCGCAATCATTAATGAGCGCATGAGGGGCGCATAAGCTCATCTAGGCGCGCAGGATGATTTAAGGAGCATTGAATGCTAGGCGCGCAAAGAGAATGGAGCGCGCAGATGTGGGAATTTGGTGCGCAGTCAGTGAGGCGCATAGCAGGCGCATAGTTTCCTTGAAACTTTGAAAAATGATTTAACATTTGAACCTAGTATACTCATAACTCAACAAAATATAAAATCATTAGTAGTAACAAAACTATATTGAATTTAGTTGAGTTCAAGCATACCAATTTCAGCTCTCAAAAAGATGAACCGTTTCGCGTCAAGTGCTTTCGTTAGAATATCGGCGATTTGATAGTCGGTTCCCACATGTTCTAGATGAATATTACCTTTCTCCACGTGGTCTTTGAGAAAGTGATATTTGATGTCGATGTGCTTGGTTTTGGAGTGCATGACAGGATTTTCAGAAACGGCAATGGTTGAAATGTTGTCGCAGTAGATGGGACAATTTTCTTCGATGATATCATAGTCCACCAATGCTGCTTCATCCATAGTATTTGATAGCAACAATTTACCGCAGCGATATATTCAGCTTCAGTTGTTGAGACATATACTGAAGCTTGTTTCTTACTCGTCCATGACACAAGTCGATATCCGAGGAAATGACAAGTGCCACTTGTGCTTTTCCTATCAATTATGCGCGCTGCATAATCCGCATCTGAATAACCTATAAGTTTAAAGCTTGAATCTTTGGTGTACCAAAGTCCAAGGTTAACAGTACCGGAGAGATATCTTATAATACGTTTCACAGCAATTAAGTGCGCTTCTTTAGGGTCAGATTGATAACGAGCGCAAACACAAACACTAAGCATTATATCAGGCCTACTAGCAGTAAGATAAAGGAGTGAGCCAATCATACCTCGATAGAGTGTTTGATCAACACGTTTACCTTTTAAATCTTTGTCGAGTTTGTTTCCGGTAGCCATTGGAGTGTCGTATGATTTAGCGTTCTCAAGTCCAAATTTCTTGATTAAGTCCTTTGTGTATTTGGCTTGATTGATAAATATGCCTTCATTCATTTGCTTGATTTGAAGCCCGAGGAAGAATGTGAGTTCTCCCATCATGCTCATTTCAAACTTGCTCTTCATTAGTTTCTCAAAGCGCTTGCACAACAATTCATTAGTAGAACCAAATATAATATCATCAACATAAATTTGAACAAGTAATTTATGACCATTATGTTTGGCAATGAAAAGAGTAGTATCGATTTTACTGCGCGTGAAGCCATTTTTAATGACAGTGTATCATACCATGCTCTTGGTGCTTGCTTGAGTCCATACAAAGCTTTCTGGAGTTTGTACACATGATTTGGAAATTGTGACTTTTTAAACCTAGGTGGTTGAATTACGTAGACTTGTTCTTGGAGTTCACCATTTAGAAACGCGCTCTTCACATCCATTTGATATAACTTGAAGTTCTTGTGAGCTGCGTAAGCTAGAAAGAGTCTAATAGCTTTAAGTCTTGCTACGGGCGTGAAAGTTTCATTGTAATCAATTCCTTCTTCTTGCCTATAGCATTGTGAAACCAATCTTGCTTTGTTTCTTGTGATGGTTCCATTCTCATCCATCTTGTTTCTGAACACCCATTTCGTACCAATCACTCCTTGATCATTTGGTCTTGGAACAAGAGTCCAAACCTTTCATCGTTCAAATTGATTGAGTTCTTCTTGCATTGCAACAACCCAATTAGGATCTTGGAGCGCTTCATCAGCCTTCTTCGGTTCAATTTGAGAGATAAAAGCAGTGTAAGCATCAAAGTATGTAGCTCTCCTTGTATGAACACCAACATTTAGATCACCAATGATATTATTGATTGGGTGACCTCTAACTTCACGAATTTCAGGAGGTAAGTTAGGTTGAGTCGTAGTAACTTGAAGGTCTTCAATTGGTACATCTTCACCAGATTCAAAATCATCAAAATTTGGGGGATGAACTGGTTCAAAATTGAAACTAGGGTTAACACCAGATGCAGCAGTAGATATAGGCGCGTGGGAAGAATCAAGAGGTGCAACATGTGAGTGCGGCGCAGCTGATGATCCATTTGGCGCGCCATATGAGGAATTAGGCGCAACTGATGTGGATGGATTTCCTTGAGTTGATAGATTCTGATTTTGAGTAGGCGCAACATGAATAGGAGCACCTGTTTCATTAAGCTCAATAGAATCATCAGCAACATTTGGAGCCAAATATGGCTCAAGGAGAGAATGTTCATCAAATGTAACATGTACAGATTCAACTATCACTAATGTAGATCTATTAAAAATGCGAAAAGCTTTAGAATGTTTGGCATACCCAACAAAAATACCTTCGTCAGCTTTGGCATCGAATTTACCTCTATGTTCGTTTCCATTGTAGAGGATATAACATTTGCAACCAAAGATCTTGAAAATGCAATGTTGGGAGTTCTACTATGCCAAAGTTCATACGGAGTCTTGTTGTGAAGTTTGTTGATGAGGGAACGATTTTAAGTAAAACATGCTGTGTTGATAGCTTCTTCCCAAAATTACTTAGGCAATTTAGCTTCAGCTATCATCATCTTTCCCGCTTCAATCAATGTCCTATTTTTCCTTTCCACAACACCATTTTGTTGAGGAACACCAGCGGTTGAGAAGTTGTGATCTATCCCATGATCGTCGCAATATCGAGCAACACCGCTGTTCTTGAATTCTGTTCCATTGTCGGATATAACACTAACGTTGTCATATTCTTTTTGCGTTTGGAGCACTCTAAATAAGGTGGTCAAAATGTTATAACAATTGCATTTTGAGATCATCATTTCCACCCATGTATATCTTGAATAATCATCCATCACAACTAGAGTATACTTGTTTCTTCGAATACTTACGGTGGTGACTGGTCCAAATAGATCAATGTGCAGCAGTTGCAAACATCTAGTAGTTGAGGGATTGGTCTTGCTGGAGAAAGATTTTTTCGGTTGTTTGCCAAGTTGACACGCGGAGCACTTCTTGTCATGATGATCAGCAACCTTGGGAAGTCCTTTTACAAGATTGTTCCTGCTGAGTTTAGATAGATACTTAAATTTCAAGTGACTTAAGCGCTTGTGCCACAGCCAACTATTTTCGCTCACACTTTTAGCTACAAAACAAAGATTAGTACTAGAGTTCATACTATGGAAATCAATAATGTAAATATTTGTCTTACGATATCCCGTGAGTAATGTAGCTCCAGTTTTGCCATTCTTGATAAGACATTGCATTGAAGTAAAGTGGCATTCTAATCCTTTGTCACAGAATTGAGATATGGATAATAAATTGTGCTTGAGCCCTTCGACGAGAGACACTCTTTCAATGCACACTTTGTGTTTCTTGAGCTTTCCATATGCTACAACTTGACCTTTGTTATTATCACCAAATGTTACTGAGGGACCTCTTTCTTCATGAACATCTTTAAGTAAGGATTCATCTCCAGTCATGTGTCGTGAACACCCACTATCGAGAATCCATTCATACGTTTTAGCTTTTGAAGATCCAGCCATGAAGCAAAGAACCTGAAATATAAACATTTAAAGTAGGTCCCCTTTATTCCTTTTCGGGTCCTAGAGTTAGTAAATTTTGACGACCCACTCTTGCTTGACCTTAGGATTCTTATGTCCTGAACAATCACAAATTGAAAAATGATGAAAGCCACCAATCACATGAGTTTTTACAAACTCTTTACTTTTCTTTGGGATAGCATTCTTCTTTGGGTCAGATGAGCCAGCCTTAACAAAATCCTTCGTTTGAAATTTTGGAGCGCTTTTTCTTGGAGGGAGCATAGGGCTAGGAGGCGCACGGCGGTTAGGCGCGTGGCTCCTAGGCGCATAATGTGCACTCGGAGAAGGAGCGCGCCTTATTTCAAGAATGATTTTGCTAGAAGATGATTCATCTGTAGCTTCTTCCTTCTCTTTAGCTTTCCCAAATTGTTTTGTTGGGTAGACATAATGGAATGTTTGTCTCTTGACTTTTTCTTATCCTTTACCCATTTAATTAGAATGTTTTTCCTTGGGAATTTCAAAAGTTTGCTGATTTGTAAATTCACTATCTCTTTCAGCACAGACATCACATTTAAAGTTGTCACTAGTTGATGAGCATCCCAAGCCACTTTTATCACCACTGACTTTTTGGGACTCAAATATATTCTCCATAGTGACACGAGAATTGGACCACTCATTTGTAATATTTTTAAGATCAGTAATTTGAGCAACCAATTCATCGTTTTGAACTTTAAGAAGTGAGTTCTGTTCTGTTAGAAAAGTGTTTTTGATAGTAAGAGGAGTCATGCTCTTTATCTGCTCCTTAAGGAGGGTGAGTTCGTATTTAAGTAGAGATTTCTCGGTCTTAAGATGGGAAATTTCATCACATGATAGTGCTAAAGCTTCCTTCATTTTACCAAATTTACTAATTACCTTTCCGGCTTCTAAGAATAACTTTTCTTGTTTGGCAATGTCCTCATCGTGATTGATTGTAAGAATAGGTGCAACTTGAGGTCTAACATATTCACTCTTTCTGAGCTTGCTTCTAGCACTCAGATCACATCTTGAAAATAACAATCCACCATCGCTTTGAGCCAGAGTGAGAAATCCTTATTCAACGAGTTTGCTGATGGTTGGTCCTTTCTTCTTCTTCACTTCTTGAAAACCTGCAGATTTCTTGATAAGTTTATTTAAGGTATTCATATCAGGAACATCTTTGGAGAAGTCATCATCAGAATCATAATTATCAACTTCATCATCATTTGCCACCAAACAAACGAGTCCATCATCAGAATCTTCATCGCTCTTATCTGAGTCTGTTTCAATCCAAGTGTTCTGCTCATTTGCTGGTGATTCTTCTTCAGCAACCATTCCCTTGTGACGAGTGAATTTGGGAGTGAACTTGAGAGTATGGCTGCTCTTCTTCTGCATATATTCAAATTTTGAAATTGGGCAGCTTGAAACAAAGTGTCCTGGTTTCCTGCAATTAAAACAAACAAGGTCTTATTTTCTTTTAGAATCACTACTCCTCGTGAACTTTAGAGGAGCTCTGCTGGTAGATCCTTGAAATTCGCTGGTTGAGCCGGGTCTTGAGAATTTTCTGAACTTTTGAAATTTCTTCACAAATAGAGCGAAGTCTTCATCATCCATGTCTAATAGCTCAGAGGTAGAATTTTTGGGATCGGAACTTTTCTCTTCCTGAACTGGCGCAGGCGCATGTGCTTCTTCTCTATGCGCCACCATTGCTATGGATTTTGACTTTCCTTCAGTTTCACTGATTCGTTGGAGTTTGAGCTCATAAACCTTAAGATTTGCATAAAGGTTCCTTAAAGTCCATACATCTAAAGTTCCGGCGTCTTCAAGAGCGCTGGATTTATGAAGATATCTCAAGCCAAAAGCTTGGAGGAAATTTACATTCAAATCTTTGTTTGAAAACTTCATGCCAAGTGAAATACATAGATTTATAATTTCACAGTAGCGTTCATAAGTTTGTCTTAAGGTTTCACCGGGGAGTTGAGAGAAATTGTTGAATCTCTTTTGCACTTCATATTTCTTGTTCTCCTTACAAACATTATCTCCTTCTATATGCTCTTCAATATCATCCCATAGCTCAATAGCAGTAGCACAATGCATGACTTGTTGTTTCATATCCGTGCTTAGAGTTCTTAGGAGAATGTTTCTTGCTTTTCCATCATTTGCAACTCTTTTTGTTTCTTCCTCAGTCCATTCTTCCCTTGGTTTCTTGATGGCTGGTTGAGCAGCGTTGGTGCGCGGATTTGGATTCGCTTTCATAGGGATGTAAGGTCCATAAACCACAGTGTCAAGAAGCCTTTCATCGATTGAGGTGAGATGAGTTAAGATGCTGAATTTCCATACGTCAAAATGATCTTCATCAAAGACTGGAACATGTGTGTAGTTAGCAGTTGCCGAAGGTTTTGAGTTTGCCATATTGAATCGGCACCCAAGCTGTTAGGCTTGAAAAACAAAGATGTTTTATAAAGGTGTTTTCTCTGATACCACTTGTTGGTCCCAAAAGGCAACAAGGGTATGAAAAATAGGCAGAGGGGGGGGTGAATAGCTGTTTTAAAATTCTTTTCGTACCCTTGATAAACTCAATTGCAAATGCACACTTTATCAAATAAGCGTTATGATATGCGCCTAAGTGAGTGAGTGAAATGCACAGCGGAATTTAGTAATGTAAATAGGCGCAAAGTATGATAAAGGGGGAGCACACACACTATAAGTATTTTGGCTCAAAGTGGGTGAAATAAGAAACTAAGGCAAATGAGATAACAAACACAACACAGTTCAATCAATCAATCTACAGTGAATAAACAATCAAATAGTTAGATATGATATGACTTGGATTTCTAATGAAGATATTATATTGTGAGAGAGTGTTACAAATTACAATCGTTTTGATCTTATACACTAACTCAAGATCTAATATCTATGAAAGAACAAATCCTAGACAATAACCGGTGTATCTCTTAAAGAAAGATCTAAGTGATCAAACTTAAAGAGGTGCGTGTGTGATTTTAGAATCAAGGCTCTTTAGATCTTTGAGATTGAGAGCACAAGAAAACTAAAGTGTTTTTGCTTGAGGATCTGGGATAAGGATGAAGGTATGAAGATGTTCTTGAGAATTCTAGAAATATCAAAGGCAATCTTCAAATCTTCAACAAATGCTTGAGAGAGAAAGTCTTGAAATGCTTAGCAACTTCAGCAACTTCAAAAGGTTGAATTTATGGGGTATTTATAGCACAGCCCCAAAAACTAGCCGTTGGAAATCTTGGTGAGTCAGAGAAAGGACGGATGTGCTGTCGCACATTGAGTGGAGCACGTTTCCTTTTATAGTCGTTAGACACATAACACAAATATGACCGTTATGGACGGACAGGTGTCCTTAGATGCAGGTGCATACGTGTTGTTTAACCACCGTTAGATCATTGGCGTTGTTTGAATCTCTTCAAATTTTCGAGTCTTCATTAAATCACTGAATGTTAATTCAACATTTATGCGCGTTGATCCAAGGAGCACGTAGATATAGCGCGCGCTAAGCCATCTGGGGCGCATGAGCTAAGCTAGGCGCATACTTATGCGTGCGCCTAAGGAGGCGATGGCGCAAGAGAGAGGCGCATAGGCGCGTGGCTCAAACTGAACTTGTGATTTATCTTGAATCTTGATCTTCTTGCCCTATTCCTAAGCCTATTCTATTACAATGGACAACCTAAAAAATAAAGTATAAATACTTCTTACATGTGGGTCTAAAGTCCTTGAAATAAAACTTAGGTGATGGATCAATCAAATCTAATCAATCCTATTACATTGAAACTGAGATATAAGTGGCATACCCAACACGGTGAATAGAGCGTTTCCTGCCGAACAAAAATTAGTTTGGGTGAATTTGATTTCGGAGTAGGTAAGTCACTAGCTCCCCCTTGCTTGTAATAACATTCCTATATGTTATTCTTGATATTTGTGCTTGTTAATTTCGTGTTTGGGATGAGTTTTGTGATACTTGAAATTTTTGGACAAATGGAGTATTCTCAGACTTTGTCAATAAAGGAATAGACTTGAACTAAAGATCCTGAGTATGCCTATGGGGTATTAGTATAATTATACTTATACTTTTGGGACGGTGAAATATTTAAATGGAATAAAAGAAAATTATCCTATTATTTGTGGGACGGTAAAAGAAATGAAATGAACTTGAAATAGTGTCCTGGCTATGATACATCACTCCTAGGTACTCTTGGTATTGTTATTATGTTAGTAAAAGTATACTCCTACGCTTGGGACGGACAATTGTAAGCCTGGGAAAGAAATGAGTGTTTGCTCGAATTTGCACCAGGCGCCCGCCCGAGGAACCACCGAGCGCCCGCCCGATCCTATGGGCGACCACCAAGATGAGCCTTGTGTTCCCGCCCATCTTGCCAGGGTTTTGGGTTCCAAAAATGATAGAGCAGGCGCCCGCCCGGGTAAGAGTGAGCGCCCGCCCTGTCCCCTGTTTCAACAAAAAGTGTTTTAAATCCCAAATGAAATGAAACCTTACCCCTCCTAAGGCATAGAGCCTTAGTATAAGAAGTTCTAGCAAGTGTATATGTACCTTTTGGGGCATTAGAACTTGGTTTTGAACATGAGTACTCATAGAATTAAAATGAGAACTTGAGCCTAAGAGTAAGAATTCTTTTAATTGTCTTGAAAGTGCTATGAACAAGCACTAATGTGTTATATGTGTCTTGATTCCAATGTTTGTGTACCTTAGTGTAGACACCCCGCCTTGGACCGGTCACCCCGATTGCACATTTGATTTTGTGTTTCTCCCCATTTTAAGTGTTTCTCGTTAGTTTCTGTCACTTCCATTAAGTTCCTGACTGACTTCGTTAAGTCCAGGGACTAAACTGAATAACAGGGATGAACTTCTAGTCCATTCTGTCAAAATTGCCTTCTCTGAGTCGCGCGCCTCCGACAGGAGGAGCCAGGCGCGCGCGCCTCCCGCCCCCAAAGCAGGAAGCGCGCGCCTCTGGGCGTCAGTTACAGATTTCTGGCCAAGATTCTCTCCCTTGCTCAATTTACAGGATTTTGCCCGGGAAGGATTTCTTGGTGACTGAGTTTTGGCACCAAAAACACCCCTCTTTCACCTATAAAAAGCTCCTTTTACCTCCATTTTCAGGGACCGGAAATTGAACTTACAAAAACTATACCAAAACCACTTTCTAAAGGTTCTCTAAGGATCTCATCAAGCAATATTTGAAGGTCTTCAAATTGTAGGTAAAAGTCCATCTTTTCCTTTCTTTTCTACTTCATCTCCTCTCTCTCTTTTACTCTAATCAAATGTGCAATCAGCCAAATCATTTTGGGACATGACTCTAATGATCACCTCATCTCATTGAGGTTGGTTAAGGAGTTATCTCCTACATTCCAAACTCTATTTTAAAACCCCCTTTTATGACTTAAAGAAGAAGAAGAAGAACATTTTCATTCATGTAGATTTTGATCAAGCAAGACCAACTTTAGTTGGGCGAGATAGGTGTTTCGGTACTTCCCATCTCGTAATCTAACCCCCGAACCTCAAAACAAAGAATCTCTGTTTTCGTAATCAAATCTAGGCTATTATCAATAGGTTTTTCTTATGTTCCTCAAAACATAGGTGGCGACTCTAAAACAAGTTAGACATCCTAGGATAATTCACCGCTCTAGACAAGTTGTGGTTTCCCGGGGTATCTACAGTGGAGACTCTGCTGGGGACATTTGAGGGTTAAACTTGCATTCTGATCGAAATCTACATCTTTTCTGGGCATTCTGATTCCTGATGGGGGAGGCGCGCGCTTCTGGCCTCTTCAGCCTAAGGCGCGCGCATCCCGCATCAAGGACCAGAATTGCCCACTTCTTCATGTTCTTCATCTTCTTCTTCTGCTATTCTGCACTAATCATTTCTGCAGGGGTTACAATATGCACATAGGACCAGGGCAATCCCCTGAGTCCAAAATCTGACATTCTGATAGGTGTGCCCAGAAGCGCGCGCCTCCTAATAGCTTTGTGCCATGCGCGCGAGTCCCGCATCATCACTCAGAGGCGCACGCTTCTGGGTTGGTTCCTAGAACAGAAACAAGTTTCAGTGACTGAGCAGAACAGTGGGGTGTGGGCACAGTTGCCTGCATCAGAACAGAATTGAACCCTCGGACTGTTTTAATTTTGTGTTTTATTTACCGGTCACACGGGTGATTCGGGAGTTGTAATTTATGTGCTTATGTGCTTTGTGTGTTTTTTCTTTCTTTTCAAAAAAAAAAAAAAAAAAAAATTGTTGTCACTTGTTAGACCTCACACTACATGCACATATTCCTATGAACTGCTCATTATCAAGTCGCACAAGTCCAACCCCAAACCCGTCGAGGCCCGTCATAGAAAGTTTCAAGCTCCACCAGACCTTGGCTCTTTCGAAGCGGTAAACCTCAGCCCGTGGCGTAGTTCAAGACTACATGTCGGGGGTGACCTTTGGGCCTCATATTCAAGCCGAGCACAAACCACACAATTCTAGTTAGGGTCTAACACTCCGTGACTCAAGTCGGTTTCCATGTACCGAGATTTCCCTAAACTAATGTCTTCAAATCATACATGCCAACTTGTTGAAACGGACGCAATAAAAATCCGTCCCCAAAAGTGGTTATTTTGGACGAAAATAAAAATCCGTCCCCGCATGTATGCTTTACTACATTAATTTAGTTTAATCCCGATACATGTAGGATTCACAAACGTGATGGAATCCGATGAGTATATGGGACCGCGAGATGGTCTATATACTAGTGTGACGATTCCATTATTTTCTTAGAAACCCCAAAAGGGATCCATTCCCTCCGACTTATAAAAAAAAAAAAAAAGAGTCTTTTCTTATGTGGTTCGAGTCGTGTGCCCAACTGTGTGTTCTAAGCCTCTTCATGGACCGCAAGTGTTACTCAAGACTGACAAGGGCCTCTTCTGCAATATAGGTTCAATTGGTACTTACAGAGTCTACCGGGATTCGGCAAATCGGTTAGTCCGTGAAGAGATCACTCCAACAGCTCCAACATCAACCATGACCGGCAGCAGCAACACCATGTCTCTCGAACAGCTTTCAACCATGGTCCAACTCCTCCAAGAGCAAGTCTCCACCCTTAATAAGGAGGCACAAAGCAAAGACGACATTTGGCAATCCCACCTCGACAGCCAAAGGGAGGCCCACGAGGCCGAGATGGAGCTAATAAAACAAAAGCTCACTAATCTTGCCAAGGGAAAGAACAAGAATAATGATGATGAATCCGAATGGCCCGAGGGTTTGTTCAAAAGCCCTTATGTCAACACCCGCACCAAGAAAATGGGGGAGCCGAGTTCCGAGAACAATGAGCCCAAAATGGTGGATTCTATCATGGCCTACATCGACCAAAAATTCAACGGGCTCAACATGGGGAAAGGCTCCGACACAAGCCTTTATCAATCATCCATCCTCATGAGTACTATGGCCGCTCTTCCCGATAAGTTCAAGATGCCCGACATAAGCAAATTCAAGAGCAACTCTTGTCCCATGGCTCACATTGAGACTTATATTTGGGCAATGGTTCCGAAGAAGGTCTCCCCCAAGGTGATGGCTCAATGCTTTCCTCTCACTCTCGAGGGGGCGGCAAAAGATTGGTATGCTACTCTCCCGCTCACTGCCCGTCTTGATTGGGACTCCGCCATGATTGCCTTCAAGAACCAATACCAAGGCAACACCACTCACTGGCCCACAAGGAAAGAGCTCGAGAATACCACTCAAAGAGACAATGAGTCCTTCATTGACTTCACAAGGAGATGGAATGACAAACTCTCTGAAATTGTTGAGAGGCCAAACACAAAAGAGCAAATGGACATCTTTCTCAAGTGTCTCAAGATTGATCTCCGCACCCACCTAAGTGGGGCTTTCTACTCCGACTTCTCCCAAATGTATGAGGCGGGGGTACGCATGGATGACTTGCTCAAGGATATTAAGAAGGCCACTCCTACTTACCGATACAAGGCCGCTTCCAACTCCACAAAAGAGGCCTCGGTCAACGCCGTCACTATCGATAAGGGGAATTACAAAAAGGTTCCTCCACCCCAAGGGAAGAAGTCCCGAAATGACCGTGTCTATACGCCTCTCCAAGGCATGACTCAAACCGAAGTGTTCGAAGTCCTCAAAGCAAAGGGTCAAGTCACACCCGTGCAAGGGTACCAACCCAAGATGGTCCACCCCAAATGCTCACCACAAATATTGTGGCTACCACCAATATAGTGGCCACACCACCGAGGATTGCTTCGTTCTCCGCAATGTCATTCAAGATCTCATAGATAAGAAAGAATTTGTAGTGACTAATGGCGAACATGTTAATGTAATAGAGATAGGAGAACTCGAGGGGACCACCCATTCAATCCCAATTGTGAATGGGGGCCCCAATGTTATGAATAAACTTGACAATTCTTGCTATGTTGTAACTTACGATGAGGTAATGAGGGAAGTACTAGAGAATAGGAAAAAGAAGCAAGATGGGAACGTCAACATGCTAACTCGATCCGGTCGAGTCATAGCAAGCAACCCCTCCACTTCCGCACCAAGCTCCTCATCTCAAAGACCGTAAGCTCGCGACACTCCCGAAGACCCTCTACTTGTCCAACTCAAGAAAACGCAAGCCAACATCTCTATTTGGGACCTCATTGCATCCTCAAAGAAACACCGAGATCTTGTCATCCGCAATCTCGATGATACATCAGTTTCTCCCGATACTACTCCCGAGGACCTCACGACAATGATCGGTCACATTCATTTTGGCAACGTCATCACCTTTGCTGATATGGACCTTCCACCATTTGGTTCCGACCACAACAAAGCTATTTACCTCAAGGTACGAGCAAGGGGGAGGCCCGTCTCAAGAGTCTTAGTGGACGGTGGTTCCGCACTCAATCTCATGCCTGGCAGAATCATGGGCATACTGGGGCTTAAGGATTCCGATTTAAAGCCTTCTACTCAAGTAATCTGAGGTTATGACAGCACCGCCCGTACAGTCATGGGTATGATTGAAATAGACATTGAGTTTGGGAGCATGGTCATGTCCGTTCCATTCCAAGTGCTTGATATCCTGGCCTCGTTTAACTTACTTTTGGGTCGACCATGGATTCACACTGCTAATGCCGTACCGTCAACTCTCCACCAATGTGTCAAGATCCGAAATGGTGATGAAATAGTGACCGTCATGGTTGAAAACGTCACTATCCACAGAAAAGGCGAGCCCGTCCACCAAGTTCAGCATGGTTTACCAGACTCCACTCTCTCCGGCGTCTCAATCAACGCCATTGACAAAGAAGGGGGAAACGGATCATGGACCCCCAGCAACCACAAAGTCCTCCGCATGATGAGGAATATGGACTACTTCCCTGGTTTAGGCCTAGGGAAATATCAACAAGGAATCCTACATCCTGTGCAAGTCCCATTTGTCAAGAACACATTCGGTTTGGGATACGAGCCTTCCAAGAAGACTTAAAACAAGAGCAAGCAATCAAGAACGGAAAGGCCCGAGCTCGTAAAGAAGGTCGTCGTTATGAGGTCCCTAATCTAAGGCCTTATCGCAAGACGTTGAATGGCTATTTTGTCCGCCAAGGGGAAGACGTTCCATACATGATCTTTCCCGAGCCATGGGTAAACAATAAGGGTGTCAAAAAGCCCGGTCTCGAAGTCTTCTCCAATTGTGAGATCCAGAAATCCGAAAGGGAACCAACTCCCATGTCGTCCCGTGAATGGTGGGGAAGGAAGATGACTATAGAGTCCGAGACAGAAATCACCGTGGGGGAAGAACTGACAGATTTAGCCTCCATGTTCGAAGAGCTTGCCATAATGAATGAATGCCAAGTCAACGCCATCCATGACACCATCATCATAAACGAGAGGAATAATTAGTGCTTGATGCAACGTACTAAGCCTCTATTATCAAATAATGCAACCTACTCACTAGTGACAGATATATGAAACGTACTTTACTATCATTTATCAAATAATGCAACCTACTCAAAACACATTAAATTTTTAACGAGTTCAGCTATATATTTAACGAAACTAACTCAAAATGAAAAGGAAACATGAGAAAGTGATGAGATACCCACCACCGTCCCATTGAAAGGATTGTTAAAGAAACGTTTTGTTAGTTTTTTAACGAAAGTTTACATTTTTTGGATTATTAAAGAAACGTTTTGTTAGTTTTTTTTAACGAAAGTCATACTTCTGTTAGAATTTTTAACGGCGTTAGAAAAAAAATTGTACATTGTATTATTTGATATATGATAGTAAAGTACGTTTCATATATCTGCCACTAGTTAGTAGGTTGCATTATTTGATAAAAATCGGAAACTACGTTGCATATCTTAGTAGTTTGCCCCGAGCCGATCAACAATTGGTATTCAACAAAAGGGCCCGTGGTATCCGAGGAATTCTTAGTCCAAGAAATGGGTTGCATACCCCGCACAACAACAAAGGAAGAGCAGCTCACACTTACTTTCGAGTCCGAGAGTGTCTCTAATACCCTCACCCAAGAGGATTTGGAGGCCATAGCCGAGCGTGTGTTTCCTTTCTTTGCTAATGAAAAATTTGCTGAATACCCTGAGATTGCAAACATCATAAATGATGAATTAACTAATAATGAACTTAACGAACAAGTTAATAACGATTCAAATTATGATGAAATAGACCACGAAAACACAACATACTTAAATGAACTTGCTCAACAAGTCCGTAGTCGTGGTGAGAATGGTCCAAAGGCTGACAAAGAACTGCATGTTGTTAATCTGGGTACCAAAGAAGAACCAAGAGAGACTAAGATTGGAAGCTTCTTCAAGGGGGACGACAGAGACAAATTGACTGCACTACTACGGGAGTTCGTGGATGTGTTCGCATGGTCATACAAAGACATGCCGGGTTTGGACAAAAAGGTAGCGGAGCACAGAATTCCGATCAGAGAAGATGCCAAGCCAGTAAAGCAGAAGCTCAGAAAGATCAAGCCAGAATGGTCTCTGCAAGTCAAAGAAGAGATTGAGAAGCTCCTCAGTGTGGGTTTCATCAAGGTTATCGAATATCCGACATGGTTAGCCAACATCGTGACAGTCAGAAAGCCAAACGGCAAGGTTCGAGTTTGTGTGGACTTCCGGGATTTGAACAAAGCTTCCCCAAAGGATGATTTCCCACTCCCTAATATCGACATGCTAGTCGACTCCACTGCTGCCTACGAGGTTCGCTCATTCGTGGATGGGTTCGCCGGGTACAATCAGATTCTCATGGCCGAGGAAGACCAACACAAGACAGCCTTCACAACACCGTGGTGTACCTTTTGCTACACAGTCATGCCATTTGGGTTAAGAAATGCTGGGGCTTCCTACCAAAGAGCCGTGACAGACTTGTTCCACGATATGATTCACAAAGAAATCGAGGTCTATGTGGATGACATGATCATTCACTCCAAAGGGACCGATGGTCAACATTTAATCGATCTCCGCAAGTTCTTCGAAAGGCTTCATCAACACAAGATGAGGCTCAACCCTGCAAAGTGCACGTTCGGGGTTATCCGAGGCAAAGTCCTTGGTTATATGGTCACTGAAATGGGAATTGAAGTAGATCCTTCCAAAATCAAGGCAATCATTGACATGCCTCCTCCAAAGACGCAGAAAGAGATTAAAGGTTTTATGGGTAGACTACAATACATCAGTCGGATTGTGCACCAACTCACTTCCATGTGCGAGCCAATCTTCAAGCTACTCATGAAGAATGTGGCTCTAGAATGGACCGACGCGTGCCAAGAAGCCTTCGATCAAGTGAAGCAATACTTGACGTGCCCCCCTGTTCTAGTTCCGCCGCACAAGGAGAAACCTCTTTTGCTCTATCTCACTGTCAATGATGAAGCCCTAGGGGCTATGTTAATACAAGAGCAACGAGAGTCCACAAAGGAGAACGCCATTTATTTTGTCAGTCGCCGATTCCAAGGAGGCGAAAAGAACTACTCTGTCTTAGAGAAGTCATGTGCAGCACTGGTTTGGGTCACTCAAAAGCTCAAAAACTATACGGAAGCTTTTCCGATCAAGCTAGTAGCAAAGGTGGACCCGCTCCGCTAAATCTTCGAGAAGCCTTTCATGTCAACAAGAATAGCCAAATGGTACTTCATGCTCGCCGGCTATGATATCACTTACGTCACACTAAAATCCGTCAGGGGGAAAGTGTTCAGTGACCAGCTTGCCGAATTCCCGTGTGACGAAGTGAAGGGGGAAGATGTACAGTTCCCCGACGAGCATTTAATTTGTACTGCAACTGAGGAAATTACGTGGCAACTTTTTTTCGATGGCGCCGCCAATAAACACGGCTTTGGTATAGGAATATTGCTTGTTGATCCGAAAGACATCTACACTCCCATTGCCATCCGTCTGGAATTCAAAGCTACCAACAACATTTCCGAGTACGAAGCATGCATAGCAGGGCTCGAAGCGGCCCTCGAGAGAAATGTCATGAGCTTAGAGGTATTTGGTGATTCCTTACTCATCATCAATCAGACATCTAGAAAGTGGAAGATTCAAGACTCGACTCTGCAACGGTATGGTCAACATCTCGAGGAGTTGGTTGAACAGTTTCAAGAAATCACTTTCAACTACCTGCCAAGGGATAAGAATCGCTTCGCCGATGCACTGGCCATTATAGCTTCATTAGTCGAAATGCCCAAAGGGAAAATGGTGAAGCCCTTCAAAATTGCTCGAAGGAACAGTCCGGCATATTGCATGAGTATCGAGATCAACGAGGTTCAAACAAACTCTCCGTGGTATTCGGATATCATGAATTTCCTCAAAGATGGCATTTATCCCGAGAATAGAAATAAGAAGTCTCAAGCGGCTCTGCAAAGGCTAGCCTCTCGGTACGTACTGATGGGGGACCGAGTCTATAAAAGGCACCACGACGGGATCAATCTCTTATGCGCCAATGAGGCTGAAGCTCAAGAGATAATGTGTGAAGTGCACGAAGGAGAGTGTGGACCCCACATGAATGGGTTTATGCTAGTCAAGAAGATACTCCGCATTGGTTACTACTGGAGCACTATGGAACGAGACTGTATCGAGAAAGTCAAAAGGTGTGCCAAATACCAATTCCATGCTAATCTTCAGCATGCTCCACCCTCGCAGCTTTACAACATGGTCACACCTTGGCCTTTCTCTTGTTGGGGGATAGACATCATCGGTAAAGTCCATCCTACCGGAAGCAATGGGCAGTCATTCGTCCTAGTGGCCGTCGATTACTTCACAAAGTGGGTCGAAGCACAAGCCTATCGGACCCTCAACGCCAAGAAAGTGGCCGAATTTGTAAAGATTAATATCATGTGCCGATACGGCGTGCCTCACGAAATCATTTCCGACAACGGCTCTCACTTTGAGAAGGAAATGGATGCACTTTTGGTAGAATACAAGATCACCAAGCACAAGTCATCTCCTTACCATCCCCAAGCAAATGGCGCGGTTGAAGCAGCAAATAAAACCATCGAGACCATCGTCAAGAAAATGGCCTCGACAGGAAGGGATTGGCCCGAGAAGCTACCATTGGCATTGTGGGGCTACCGCACATCAATACGGTCCGCAACAGGAGAAACTCCTTATGCATTAGTCTATGGTTCTGAAGCCGTACTCCCAATCGAACTTGAAGTCCCATCTCTACGGGTCTTCCTCGAGAATCAAGTCAACGAGGTCAACTGGATGCAAAGTCGATACGAACAGCTAGCCTTACTCGACGAGAAAAGGTTAAGAGCACTCGAACGCACAAGGGCATATCAGCAAAGGATGGCAAGAGCTTTCAACAAAAAGGTGAAGCCTCGAAACATCAATGTGGGAGATTTGGTCTTAAGACAACATCCTCCTAACGCCATGAATCCCCTGGGGAAATGGGGACCCCGATGGATCGGTCCGTACGTGGTCAAGAAGATACTAAGCGGCGGTGCAGTCCGGCTCGTGGATTTGGATGGTGACCAGCTGCCAAAGGAGGTCAACCTCGACAAGCTCAAGAAGTTCTACGATTAATAAACAAAGACCATATAAAAAAAAAAAAAAATCGCTCGCTAGGTTGAAAACCCGCAAGGGCGGCCTAGGCAAAAATTAGAGCACGTGCAAAAAAGAAGCCCGCTAGATTGAAAACCCGAAAGGGCGGTCTAGGCAAAAAACAGGGTGCACACAAAAAAAAAAAAAAAATGGTCTTTGTTTGTTTGAACTACGGAGACCTGAGCCTCCCAACTGGAGGAACGTAGGCAACCTTCGGGTGCGGTCTAAAACATATCAAAAATACCCAATTCACTTCAAATAACAAAATGCAATTCTTATTCATTCAATGAATTATTCAAACCATTACAACGGATTTATTGAGCAACAAAAGACATCAAAATACTAAATCCTAAAACAAAGTGGTCTAATTTCAATCTCTTAGGGTATTAAGAAAAATCCAATTTTCTCTTAGCCTTCAAAAGACCGCCCGATCGTCTCTCAATCCTATTTCTCTTGGACAACGGAGGAGCACTAATACGCACCGAAACCTTCTGTGTTGCGGCACGTCTTCTAGCATAAAAGTCATCCAAAGGAGTACCGAAAGGGTCAGCAAGAATGTTACTCAAATCAGCAGCAGCCTCCCTATATCTTAAAGCGCTGCTAGGCTCAAAACCCTTTCCCAACAATTCGGCACGAAGCACATCAACCCAAGTGATGCCACGGTAAAGGCTACCAAACAAATAATCCAAGTAGCTCTCAGGAAGGAAGACACTCCCCCGATGCAAAGGAGCAAAAGCCCAACGGTTGCGATCATCTCCCCAAGCCGACTGAAGCTCACTCGAGAAGTCAGGACCCATGTAAGCAACTGGACGAAGCACTCCGTTCCTCGGAAAAGGAATCATCTGTTGGCGACCAAACTGCCGCAGAACCCGCTCTGGCTGGTAAAATGAAGAATCTCTTAAGCCGGGTACAACCACGTGCTGAAAACCAAGAGTCCATTCAACAAAAGGACGAAGACCCCAAGAAGGAGGGTACCACTCAATGTCGACGGTTATCCGAGAGGCAAAGAATTTCTTCCAACCATCCTCAGATAAATCCCGGATCAACAACTTCCTCCTATGAACAGCAAAAGGAGACAAATCACCATCCGGGGAATAAATCTTGAATTGTTCTCGGAGCCATATGGTCAAGAGAAAAGGGCTTCCCCGACACATCTGGCCCGTCCTATATAACTCATCAAGGCCGTGCAACGTCTCCCCTACAACAAGGGGGATTATGCTAAATTGTTGCTCCTTGGCTTGCAAAATAATCTCAGCCAACTGCGCATCCGCAGTCCCGAAAGGTGTAACAAACAGTACTTCACTGAAGAGACAAGCGGCCATGGCATTTCTTTTGAAAGATTGAACCACCGGATCCTCCGAGTGCAAACTAAAGAACATCGGCAGCTCAGTTATGTCAATCACAGTACCGTGCAACATCTCCCTCACGTCCTCAACGGGGAGATTCAGTAATTCAACCCAAGAGTTAATGGCACCACGGTGATATTTGGGGACGGCAATCCGACCGGCCAAAGGCATGCCAAGAATGGCCCCGAAATCATCAACAGTCGGCACCATTTCATTAGCTGAAAAATTGAAGGTATGGCTGTCACAATCCCAGAAAGCCGCGGCAGCTCTCAACAAATCCCAATTAGGCTTAAACGTCCGCAAAGTGAAAAGAACTCGGAACCCGAAGTCTTTAATGAAGGCCTTCTTGGGATGGGTCTTGAAAGAATACATAAAAGTGCCCAAGTCCTTTTCATACCCACTAACAACCTTGGCATCAAGAACAAAAGAATTGGAAGCCATGGAAAATGTTGATCACAAACAAAGTTGAGCAATAATATGATGTTCAAAAATGGCAGAAAAGAGCTGTGAGAATCAAGGGGTCGAACAGAAGATGATAATATAGTTGTTGGGAATTCTTTTGGCCAGTAAATGTCAAGCCCGGAATTTCACCTCCCAGACGCGCGCGCCACCCGCCAGCGGTCTAGAATGCGCACGCGTCCCAAACCTACAGAGGAAAGCGCGCGCCTCCCAAGTCTAAATCACTTCAAGAAAAGGTCTTGTCAGAGATCTCCAGCTCAAATCAAGGCACAGCCCCTCTCCTCGGACACCCAGTAGGGCACACATTCTTCTGGTCCGCCCTTAAGGCATGTCAAAAATTGAAAGTAGGATAGAAACTCCCACTCAAAAGTAGGCTGTCCTCCCATGGATTCCGAACTCCCTAAGTTCTGTCACGGGTGATATACCCCCCTCAAGGGTCAATCTCAACATTTCATCCCCAGCAGGAACATTTTTCTGGTCACGGTCAACTGTGCCCGCACCCCATAATTCAAAAAAAAGTCAAGTGTGACTCCAAGGGGCACGAGACTCCAAAGCAATACCTCATCAACGGATTCCACTAACGGATTCGTCCTCAAAGGTTCACTAACGGCCTCTCCAAAGGTTCAATAACGGCCTCATCAACGGATTTCACTAACGGATTCGTCCTCAAAGGTTCACTAACGGCCTCTCCGAAGGTTCACTAACGGCCTCCTCAAAGGTTCACTAACGGCCTCTCCAAAGGTTCACTAACGGCCTCATCAACGGATTCACTAACGGATTCGTCTTCAAAGGTTCACTAACGGCCTCTTCAAAGGTTCACCAACGGCCTCATCAACGGATTTCACTAACGGATTCGTCCTCAAAGGTTCACTAACGGCCTCATTCAAAGGTTCACTAACGGCCTCTTCAAAGGTTCACTAACGGCCTCATCTCAAAGGGTTCACTAACGGCCTCAAGGTTCACTAACGGCCTCCTCAAAGGTTCACTAATGGCCTCCTCAAAGGTTCACTAACGGCCTCATTCAAAGGTTCACCAACGGCCTCACCAACGGATTTCACTAACGGATTCGTCCTCAAAGGTTCACCAACGGCCTCGTTCCAAAGGTTCACTAACGGCCTCATTCAACATATTCAGCCGGCAGGTTCACCTAACGAATCATGCCACCCCCTCTATCAACAAAAGCCGCTCACACAGGGAGCGCACCACTACCTCTCGCAATTTCAAATTCCTGCTTTCATCGAGTCTTTGCTTTTTCTTGGTGATGTCCTCGGCGGGTGTTTTTAACTTTCGTCGACGCGTTTTGCTTTGCAATCCACGTCGCCGAGGGGCTCTGTAGACACCCCGCCTTGGACCGTTCACCCCGATTATACATTTGATTTTGTGTTTCTCCACATTTTAAGTGTTTCTCGTTAGTTTCTGTCACTTTCGTTAAGTTCCTGACTGACTTCGTTAAGTCCAGGGACTAAACTGAATAACAGGGCTGACTTTCTAGTCCATTCTGTCAAAATTGCCTTCTCTGAGTCGCGCGCCTCCGACAGGAGGAGCCAGGCGCGCGCGCCTCCCACCCCCAAAGCAGGAAGCGCGCGCCTCTGGGCGTCAGTTACAGATTTCTGGCCAGGATTCTCTCCCTTGCTCAATTTACAGGATTTTGCCCGGGAAGGATTTCTTGGTGACTGAGTTTTGGCACCAAAAACACCCCTCTTTCACCTATAAAAAGCTCCCTTTACCTCCATTTTCAGGGACCGGAAATTGAACTTACAAAAACTATACCAAAACCACTTTCTAAAGGTTCTCTAAGGATCTCATCAAGCAATATTTGAAGGTCTTCAAATTGTAGGTAAAACTCCATCTTTTCCTTTCTTTTCTACTTCATCTCCTCTCTCTCTTTTACTCTAATCAAATGTGCAATCACCCAAATCATTTTGGGACATGACTCTAATGATCACCTCATCTCATTGAGGTTGGTTAAGGAGTTATCTCCTACATTCCAAACTCTATTTTAAAACCCCTTTTTATGACTTAAAGAAGAAGAAGAAGAACATTTTCATTCATGTAGATTTTGATCAAGCAAGACCAACTTTAGTTGGGGGAGATAGGTGTTTCGGTACTTCCCATCTCGTAATCTAACCCCCGAACCTCAAAACAAAGAATCTCTGTTTTCGTAATCAAATCTAGGCTATTATCAATAGGTTTTTCTTATGTTCCTCAAAACATAGGTGGCGACTCTAAAACAAGTTAGACATCCTAGGATAATTCACCACTCTAGCCAAGTTGTGGTTTCCCGGGGTATCTACACTTAGGGGCACTAGAAAAATGTCTTGAGCTTGAACATCCAAAGTATAGGATGATGAACTTGTAAGTATGAGATGGATAACTCATTTACTTAGCTTGAACTTGACATATAAGACAATTAAATCTTGTACATGACTTGAATATCCAAGAATTGGATTGCGAACTCGAATATAGGATGATAAAATCTTGTACATGCCTTGAAACCAATACATGTGTATGGTAGTAATCTTGTAAGAGTTATAGAACACTAAAAGTATCAGGACAAGATCCTTAGCTTGAACATCCAAAGAATTGGAGTGTGAACTTGAATATAAAAAGAAGAACTCTTGCTCATGTCTTGAAACCAATACGTGTGTATGCTAATGAATTTGAAAGTGCTATGAACAAGCACTAACGTGTTAGAACTATCCTTGATGTGTATGTGCAAATGTTGCACATAACTACTTGATAGAATGTGGCTTGTTGACTACTTAATACTTGGTATTAATAACCAAAGAGTTAGAATATGGAACTAGATAGAGAATGATCAACTCTATTACATACTCGAATCTAATACGTGTGTATTTGAAGTGCTATGAACCAGCAATAATGTGCCAGTAATTGGTTTTAATCATGCATATAATCAATGAAGTATATAAAATATAAAGAAGATATCCTGTTCCTGAAATAGGTTCCTAAAGAAATAGGGACTAGTGTAATATAAAGATAATTCATAAAACAATGATTATAGAACACAATATGTGTTGGAAAATGTATTCGATTATTAATGATACATATACGCGAAATATGATTGTGACTAGGTACCATACGACCTATTCGACTACGTGCTTAGAGTCTAAGATGTTGGGCTCTACTTAAAAGTAAAGGTATCGTGATAGACACATTAATGTGTTAAAGATTATATGAATATGTACATGCAAATATGGCATATGACAAAGTGACATAGAATGATGTACCCTACTACTTGTTTGAGGTCTGTTACTAATAGACTCTAATTTGGATTGATTGTGTTATGTGGACACATTACGTGCCATTGTTATACTAATTTGTTTTCACAAATATTGCATACGTGTACTGGTATTTGGTAAGCACATGATTACATGGTTCATGAAGGACTGGTCCACTACTTTTGGACTTAGTTCTATTCTCATTAGTTTTGGTGAGCATATAATTATATGGTTCATAAAGGACTGGTCCACTACTTTTGGAATAGTTCTACTCTCGTAGTTCAAGTAAATACCTACTTGTGCATTCTTGTGTGAGTCCAGCTGGTTCTCCTTGCTTGTTCGGAGATATATAGGTTCACGCTTATCGCGAGGCTGGGGCTAAGTGATAATGGGGATCTATGTATCTGCACTTGACCCCTTACTACAGGCCATAGTAAGGGCATAGCTTCCTTTATTAGAGCAATACGCATGATAAAAGTGAATGCTAAACTCGTGAACACCTTGTGAATCTTGTTCTTGTGAGTGACACTGGTTACCGAGTCCTCTTGTGTACTGCACAGCAGCAACTTGATTGATCATGATTTGTCAACTGCAATAAGCAACGACAACAATGGTTTACTTGGGAGGAATAAGGTTGGAATATCCTTTGTAACGTGATAGTTAGGCTTATGTGCTAGCTACTTGATGAGTTGGCTTAGCCTCTCATATACTTGTTACTTGATGACATCTTGAGCATGATTACTTGATAATCTTCTTGATTTGCATGATTACATGATAACATGCTATGTACTTGTATCTAGTAACTTACTGAGATTTATCTCACCCCGTTCCTAGTTTATTTGTTTCCCCCCCCCCAAGGAAAGCAAATGGTAATACGTTGTGAGGCTCGACTTAGCAGGGGCCTACTTGGCATGTTGTTCTTGTTGAGGATTGTTATCCTTTCCAGTTTTGGTGAGGACGATTTTGTATCAGTTGTTTAGACTCAGTATATTGGGTAGACTTGTATAATTCTTGTAATTCCAGCTTATGTGCTAGGCATGTTTTCGGCTGTGTAAACCACATTTGGTTTAAATTTCTTGGTATAGAACTTGTTGTGAGCTATCTTAGCTCGTTCCTCTTGAGTATATATATGATACCAGTTGATTTATTCAGGTGTCATTCCCGTTTTTCCGCTTCTTATTAGTTACGCGCACCAGGTTCGAGGTTCCATTATAAAACCCCAGGACTTGGGGGCGTGTCAGGTTGGTATCAGAGCTATGGTTTAGCTCTAATCCTGGATAGGGTCTATGGCCTAGGTTGGGTTAGTCTTGGGTGTGTTTTTGATGCCGAGTGCTTCGTTACTTGTTGTTATACCAGGCATAGGACTGGTGTTGATAGTGTTGATCCCAATTGGAATAAGATGGTTTGAGAATCGAGAGCGCGAGTCTTTAAAGACTTAGGCGTATCTATCTTATGCAGTGGACATTGTTTCATGCTATATATGCATGCTTGTCCTCATTTATTGATTTACGTGAAAGTGTATTCTCTAGTAAGAGATTACATGATTGATATCGTTATTTATAAGAGCTTGATAGAAGTGTGGGTGATAGCACCCTATACATTATATGTTAACTTGGTCATGTTACCTATATGGGACATTGATGTGATACGTTATGGCTTGGCTTTTACGTGTTATGATTTGGCTTTCTATATGTTATGCCATTCTTGTTTGCCACAATAGATGGTGAATATTTCCATGCTAGTATGCTTGACTATTTATATGAGCATAATATAATTATGTATAATATTCATGTTCTGCATTGAAAGCTTGAAAATGATTATCAAGGTTGTGCTGAATATTTAGCATATGTGGTTGATGGAAGAATGTCTACCCTAAAATTGAAGGATGTATCCATTATTTGTGAGATCTCAGATATAAATTTCTACTGAGTAGTACATGATACTTGATGAGAACCTTGAGTTATCTTGAGTTTCTACGGTACAAATATAGTGCTGATATCTAAATTAATGTTCATGACATCGGTTGAGTTCAAAGTGTTGAAGGTTTAACTTGAGAAATTTCTTGATAGAGGATTCACCCAGCTTAGTATATCTGCATGGGGTGTATCTGTATTGATTGGCATGAAGAGATATGGTACTTTGCGATTTCATATTGAATGCAAAGAGTTCAACCACGTGACTATAATGAACAGTACTTGTTATCGTGTATGGATGAATTACTTGATCCTTGAAGTTAATCATTGGTCTATTCAGTGTTTGATTGATAAGTGGCTACCATTATTTGGAAAGTCAACTATGAGGATATACTGAAGACATCTTCTTATATCAGGTATGCTTGTTATGAATTCGTGATTATGCTATTTCGATTGATATATGATCTAGCAGTATTGATGGATTTGATGAATGATATCTTCAAACCATAATTTGATTTCTTTGCGATTAATTGATTAATGACCTGTTGGTGTATACAAAGTCGCAGATTGAGAATTGATTGTATTGAAATTTCTTGAGAGAAACAATTGTTTCCAAAAACTAGCAAGAGATAGAGGATCTATTATCTTAAAGTGGGTTTACTTCAGGCATCTTTGTTGACCTATATAAGTGGAAACAACCGAGGTACGCATGTTCTTGAGATTTTCTTGATCTTGTTAGAGATTCATTAATGAATTTCGAATGTAGCTCTATTATTAACTATTTGACACAGAAAGCTACACTTTCTGATGGATTGATAATCATGAAGCCAATTTTTTAAATATTGAAATGATGGATAACCATAACTTCAGTATTTGACCTTGCCTAGTGGATTCGACTAATATGATGGTTATTTGGAGGATATGACCAATGTTACTATTTTCTCGTGTATGTGTCAAGATTCACCAATATAGTGGATATGATAAATTCATTATGCATAGTGAAGCTCGAACAAGAGATAAAACGTGTGTTAATTCAAAATGGTAACGTACTTGTATATGCTTCGAGGAGATTGAATCTTTATGAATAGAGTAATTCTACCCATGACTTGAAACGGATTGTGATCCTACGGCTATTGTATTAGCGGATTCATTGAACATAAAGACTTGTATTTCATGATTGATGGTACTGAATGGGAGAAAATTTTTGAGTATTCAACTAAATCCTTGAATTGCGATTATTTGAAAGCAGAATATCAGAGATCGTTTGATTTGTTATAATCCTTCAGATTTGTTAATATATGAATATATTGCAATGGATTTCGTGGAAGGATTATCATTTAATAGATAAGTCCCGATGATATTGGTTATAGTGGATTGATTAATCAAATCTGCTTGACATTATGTGTTGTGATGTTATGATCGATACATCTTGATTACATGAGATACCTGTGGATATAATATATGACAGGGATTCTTGTTCTACATCTTGTTCTACACCTTGTTTTACATCTTGATTATGATAATTTTTCTGAGCACTCTGGGCACTTAACCGAGTTTGCTTCTTGATCATATATTACGGGCATGTGAAGTGGATTTTCTTGTGGCTATTGTATGAGTTTGCGATTTAGCGGAAATTCCATCACACGAATTAATTAGTATATGGGTAATTGCTTGTATGGATACTTGATTCTTGTCTTGAGCACGAATACTTCTTGTGAAAGTTTCATGGGAAAGTCACAGTATCGAGAAGGTTATGTGAGAATAATACTCGCAGGTAATTGATAATATGGTGTTGTATACCATATTCTTGCTATTCTTGAGTTCTATTTGTTATTTATATGTGTTATAATTTCGATCAGTAAAATTCGAGGACGAATTTTCTTTAAGGAGGGGAGGATGTAATGCCCGTCCTAATTCCTGTTAAATTCTTGACTTGCATAATTATATGTTATTTTAATTGAGTTAATTATTTAACTAATTGAGCAAGTTTAGGACTTAAAGGTCCAAGTTGAAACTTTAGGGCCATTTGTGAAAAATTAAAGTTTATGGGCCTTTTTGTCAAAGTTATAACTTGAGGGGCCTATGGCTCATTTCTTGAAAGTTGCAAGTATATCTTGTAGAAGCTTGGTCAGAGAAAAAAAATCCCAACTTTCTTCTCGTTCTTTCTCTCTGTCTCAGAAAATAAAGTTAGGGTTTACCCTATTCTCGATCCCTCTTGCTTAATTATGCCTCTGTTCGAAAATCCGACTCCGCATAAATGATCAGGGTGGTGAATAGAGCGTTTTCTGCCGAACAAAAATTAGTTTGGGTGAATTTGATTTCGGAGTAGGTAAGTCACTAGCTCCCCCTTGCTTGTAATTACATGCCTATATGTTATTCTTGAAACCAGTACGTGTGTATGGTAATGAACTTGAAAGTGCTATGAACAATCACTAACGTGTTAGAACTATCCTTGATCTGTATGTGCAAATGTTGCACATAACTACTTGATAGAATGTGGCTTGTTGACTACTTGATACTTGGTATTAATAACCAAAGAGTTAGAATATGGAACTAGATAGAGAATGATCAACTCTATTACATACTCGAATCTAATACGTGTGTATTGAATGTGCTATGAACCAGCATTAATGTGCTAGTAATTGGTTTTAATCGTGAATATACTCAATGAAGTATATAAAGTATAAAGAAGATATCTTATTACTGAGATAGGTTCCTAAAGAAATAGGGACTAGTGTAATATGAAGATAATTCATAAAACAATGATTATAGAACATAATATGTGTTGGAAAATGTATTCGATTATTAACGATACATATACGCGAGATATGATTGTGACTAGGTACAATACGACCTATTCGATTACGTGCTTAGAGTCTAAGATGTTGGGCTCTACTTGAAAGTAAGGGTATCGTGATAGACACATTAATGTATTAAAGATTATATGAATATGTACATGCAAATATGGCATATGACAAAGTGACATAGAATGATGTACCCTACTACTTGTTTGGGGTATGTTACTAATAGACTCTAACTTGGATTGATTGTGATACGTGGACACATTACGTGCCATTGTTATACTGATTTGTATTCGCAAATATTGCATACGTGTACTGGTATTTGGTGAGCACATGATTACATAGTTCATGAAGGACTGGTCCACTACTTTTGGACTTAGTTCTATTCTCGTTAGTTTTGGTGAGCACATAATTATATGGTTCATGAAGGACCAGTCCACTACTTTTGGATTGGTTCTACTCTCGTAGTTCAAGTAAATACCTACTTATGCATTCTTGTGTGAGTCCAGCTGGTTCTCCTTGCTTGTTCGGAGATATATAGGTTCACGCTTATCGCGAGGCTGGGGCTAAGTGATAATGGGGATCTATGTATCTGCACTTGACCCCTTACTACAGGCCATAGTAAGGGCATAGCTTCCTTTATTAGAGCAATACGCATGATAAAAGTGAATGCTAAACTCGTGAACACCTTGTGAATCTTGTTCTTGTGAGTGACACTGGTTACCGAGTCCTCTTGTGTACTGCACAGCAGCAACTTGATTGATCATGATTTGTCAACTGCAATAAGCAACGACAACAATGGTTTACTTGGGAGGAATAAGGTTGGAATATCCTTTGTAACGTGATAGTTTAGCCTTATGTGCTAGCTACTTGATGAGTTGGCTTAGCCTCTCATATACTTGTTACTTGATGACATCTTGAGCATGATTACTTGATAATATTCTTGATTTACATGATTACATGATTACATGATAACATGCTATTTACTTGTATCTAGTAACTTACTGAGATTTATCTCACCCCGTTCCTTGTTTATTTGTTTCCCCCCCCCCCCAGGAAAGCAAGTGGTAATACGTTGTGAGGCTCGTCTTAGCAGGGCCTACTTGGCAGGTAGTTCTTGTTGGGGATTGTTATCCTTTCCAGTTTTGGTGAGGACGATTTTGTATCAGTTGTTTAGAATCAGTATATTGGGCAGACTTGTATAGTTCTTGTAATGCCAGCTTATGTGCTAGGCATGTTTTCCGCTGTGTATAACCACATTTGGTTTAAATTTCTTGGTATAGAACTCGTTGTGAGCTATCTTAGCTCGTTCCTCTTGAGTATATATATGATACCAGTTGATTTATTCAGGTGTCATTCCCATTTTTCCGCTTCATGTTAGTTACGCGCACCAGGTTCGTGGTTCCATTATAGAACCCCGGGACTTGGGGGCGTGTCAGCTTCAATCTAAAATGACCACTCTGGGTCAAGGCTTGACTCGGTCAACACTACTATACGGGATGGTTGACACATTTTCTTGACACCGGGGGAGAGCCTAGGGGCGACCTTTAAGACACATTGTGGACGAAAAATTCCAAGACTTTGGAAAAATCACTTTGAGGGGAGATCAAAAGCATTTTGCTTGAAACATTATTTTTGACAAACGATGCCAAATGGGCAAATTCATAAATGCTTTTTTCTAAAGGCAAATCTTTTAACGAAGCATTGTAGTCAATTTTTTATTTTAATTTAACCGCGAGGCTTGTTATGCATAAATTCCTTTGAATTTTGTCCATTCATTGAGGAGTAACTGATGGTAGGAAATCTGCTTGTAACTGTTGTGGGGATAGACCCAATGTCATCTTTGTCGTTAACTTCTGGGTAGCCCCATGTCCTTTTTGTCGTTGATGTGGCCTTTGATGATGTTAGGAACCCATCCCTTTTTCATGACGCACCCTTTCTTTTGCCTAGGTCGCCCTTGCGGGTTTTCAACCTAGCGGGCATCTCTTTTTGCGTCCTTTTGTGGCACACCCTATTTTTTGCTTAAGCCGCCCTTGCGAGTTTTCGACTTAGCGGCCTACTTTTTTAGTGCCTTTTTTTTATTTATGAGTGATCCAGCCGACTCGACGGGACAGGGACTTAAGGTGTCTTTTGGAGGAAACATGCAAGGGCATTTTATTTGGGAGAGAGTCCCTTTATGTTGGTAAGCTCTTTGAGCAATGTATCATGAAATGGGAAAAAGCCCTTGCTTGACAGAACATAAGTGTTTAGCTCTTTCCTAAGATAAAGAAAAGAAGACTTGTCGAGACATTTAAAATTTGCCTTAGTTAAGACTATCAAAATGATTGCTTGAATGGACCATGTTTATTATTAAGTCAAGATTATAACAAGCAATTAGCCTTAACATATATAAATGTCGTGATCAATTGAGATTAAGTTTCGATCAATGGCAAGATCGGAAGAAGAAGGTGTGTCTGGGAAATCGTTCATTGATGGGAGCGAGGGAAGAGAACTTGGTCATTATGAGAGGACCACGGTTTGATGGTTTTGTTTCATGTTGTGACCGGACCCTAAGGTTGCCTACGTTCCCCTTAGTTTGAGGAGGTCAGGTCGTCGTAGTTCGGCCGTGAATCGTCTTTTGCTGAAGTTGGTGCCCTTTTGAAGGATGTTGTTGCTTTGTTGACGTAGATCGCTTTGTTTCCTTGGGATGTTCTTTGAGGTGGACTTTTGCAGTGAAGTTGGTGAGCTTTTGAGGCAGACTTCCTCTTCGCCAATATTCATTTCCTTTCCTCCTTTCCATTATTCATTTATTTTCCCTTTTCTCATCTTTCTTCTTTTTTTTTTTTTTTGTTTTTTGTTTTTTTGTTTTTTTGTTTTTGTTTTTTGTTTTGTTTTTTTTTTTTGAGGGAGAGGGGAAACATTAGCCCCAACATGCAATCTCGGGCATTGGCTCATTTGTATCCCCTTGGCGAATTGTCTGTCACTTCCAGCTACGACTTTGAGGATCCGGGAAGTCTTTTGCTTGGTTGCGCACGTGCGATCACGGTTGAATCTCGGTGGTTGAGCAACAACATCCTTGCCTTTTCATTGTCTTGGGATGCCTTTGATGTGCACCAAGAATTTGTATAGGAAAGGTGTATCGGGTTGTGTATCGGGAAATGTGTATCGGGGATGTGTATGAAGGAAAACTTGCCATTAATGGTTTCTTCATGCCAATTGATCACAACATTTATTCACATCAAGATTAATTGTTTGCACTTAGAATTTTTCATTTGTGTTAGGTCCATTCGTCCTTAATGAGTTGTCATTGACTAGTATGCTTAGAAGTCAATTCATCATTTTAGGAACGTAGCAATCAAATTGATGATAACAAGCAAGGCAATTTCAAGAGTAAATGTATATTGCAAATAATGTCTCAAGTCTAGAGAGAAGAGAAGGAAAATGACTCTTTTATTTAGACAACTTTATACATACATGTCCCAAGTCTGGACATTTGTAAAAATAAAAAGACATAGTCCGGGACGGACTTTGATGAAAGTCTAGATCCTACGAGGCTGGAAGACTCTATTTTTTTTTAGGGATGGTCCCCAATGAAGCGCGATGGTCCATTTTCTTCCTCAATTGTTGGAGGGGTTGTCAGCGGCATGTTCCATGTCTTCCACGGGGAACTCGGGTTCCGTGTCATTGGGAAAGATGTCGCGAGGTCTCCACTTGGCTTGGTGTTGCAATTGCCGGATCCGTCTACTCATGAGTTGGGGGTTTTCTTTGGCCATCTTCTTTTGGTGATTTCCTTTCGAGGTGGGCAACCTTCGCGCGTGGCACCCGGTGATGGTACAATTCTCTATTTGATGTAGCCGCTTTTGGGCTTTCAAAACAAGGGCCCCTTCTTGCAGACGGTCTCCCAATTTTTCGATCTTCTTGCTCATGTGGAGGGTTATCTCGGACGCCAATTCAGAAGTGGGGTCCTTGGTCAATGTTTCCAATTGACAAAACCGCAAAGGACATTAGCATATTAAACCTCAAGGTGAAATTATAACCGGGATTTGAGAAGGATGCTTCATTAGCGGATTAGCCTTTTAGGAAAAACTTGATCTTTTATTTTAAGAAAACTTGATCTCCAATTTTTTATTTTCTTATTTATTATTTTTTTTAAAGACTCACACGCATTTTGTACAAACTTTTGTTAAAGCAATAATGATAATAATCTTATTAAGAAAACTGACAATGGATTCAGAATGGTCACCACGTGGCATCAACCGGGGAGTTAAGACTCTAACTAAACCTAACATATATCTTTTCTTAAGGGCTTATCACACATCCTAACAATGGACTTCGACTCTTCCTAAGGGGAGGTTGATGGAAGGGGTTTTGAAACTTCGTCCTCTGTTATGGCGTTCGCAACCCAATCAATTTCCCAACCCGGGGCATTTAGCCCTTCAAACATTTTTTGTGCCACTAATCCTTTCCAAACGCCTTCCGTCACTCCGGCTTTGCTGAATTTAGGAACCACAATCTGGGACACTGATTTTGTCAACTTTTCCAAAGCAGGCTCTCCCACTTTGGGGTTAACAAATTCATCAATTATTTTCCTTGGGGTAGACATCACTCTGTTTTTCCTTCACGTCAATTACCGGAGTTTTGAACTCGAGGGAGGTTACAGGATTAGATTCTACGAATTCAAGCATGTTGACACTTGGGTTATTGGCTGTGTCGGAGTCGTGGGGGCGTTCAAGCTTTCCCTTCTCAATTAACTTCAAGATGACGCATTTTATGGTGGTGAAATCATCGGTATTATCCCGATGGTAGTTGTGAAAAGCACACCTCTTGGTGGTGGTGCGGCGTTTTTCAGGATTTTTGGGTTGGAAGTTAATGAGTGGCTTTGCAAGGCCTCGCTTAACCAATCCCTAAAACACTTTGCTTATGGGCATTCCAAAATCCTCAAACTTTGTGAAATGGGGCTCGGCTCGGCACTTGGCTTTTCTTTCTTTGTTGACTGAAAGGTGGTGGTGATGAGAATTACCGCCGCTCGTGATAAGGGGTTCCTTATACTCCATTTGCTTTCTCTTTCCTAACAACCTACCCGACTGAGGTACAACATGAGGATTCTGTTGAAGCGTGTGGGTGTAGGCATACTCATAACCTCGGTTTCTTACAGGTATATACATCGGAGGCATGCAAGGAGCTTGTGGTCCAAAAGGACTTGGATTGTAGAAATGGTATGGGTCACCCCGGAATCTTATTGGGAAATCCTGTCGAGGCAAGTTGGTGATGCCTGGTCGGGTATCCATATATGGTGCAAACTGTGACTGATTTCCAGGTATTTGGTTAATGGTATTAAACCGAGAAGGGATGCGGTTGGGAAGGTGTTGTGAGTATGATGCTCGAGGCATGACCGGTGCGAACGGTGGTTTGTGAGCGTTTCGAGTAGATTGTGCTTGAGGTTTTGTAGGGGATGTCCCATGGGAGATGTTGAATTTGGGATGAGGCAGGCTAAAGAAGACTTGAGTGAGAGGCAAGTTTTGGATGACGGTGTGTTGGGGCAAAGAGAGGGGGGTCTTGGTATTTTTGCAAGATCAAGGAGGTGATGTTTGGTTGCAATTTGGAGGTTGGGTGGCTTTTACCTCTTCCTTGTGGTTGGTAACTTTGGTGAAGGGCCCATCAATTTGAAACAGAGCTGTAACACCTCTTTGTCTCATCGACTCATCAGACGGAGTTTGCGTTTCTTTGTGGCTTTTTGTGATGATTTCTTCTCTAGCCCTGGAGGTTTCTTGAACTTGGAGCAACTCTTCTTTCGTTGGGTTATCCAGATTATCCGCGGCATCATTTCCCAAACTACCATCCATTGAAGTGGTCTTTTTGAGGTGCCGGGTTGGAGAAGTTATGGGGACCAGGGAACTTTCTGACTCCACATGCATTAAGCGGCGACATGATGCTCTCTTCCACTTCATCTGAGCTACAGGAGAAGGAAAAGAAGGGTAATTCAGGCTCTGGTAAACATTGGGTGAATTCTTGGGCTATGGTCTTAATGCTCATGCTACTGATGGGACATGACCGTTATGCTTAGATCTATGGAGTGGGAGGTGGACGAGACTTAACGGGATCTTTGGAATCCATCCAAAGATTGGCGGGTGCCTCGGAGATCTTCCAAGGGCTTGACGGATGCTTAGGGGACTATTCCTAAGGACTTAACGGGATCTTTGGAATCCATCCAAAGATTGGCGGGTGCCTCGGAGATCTTCCAAGGGCTTGGCGAACTCTTAAGGGACTATTCCTAAGGACTTGACTGGCTTCTTGGAGGATAACGGGGATCCATCCAAGGACTTGATTGGCCTTCCTAAGGGACTATTCCTAGGGATTTAATGGGAATCTTATCGGGGACCTAGGGGACCATGCCTAGGATTTAACGGAGGTCACGGAGGATAACGGGGATCCATCCAAGGACTTGATTGGCCTTCCTAGGGGACTATTCCTAGGGATTTAACGGGAATCTTATCGGGGACCTAGGGGACCATGCCTAGGACTTAACGGAGGTCTTGGAGGATAACGGGGATTCATCTAAAGATTTAACGAAGAGACGCTTGTTAGCGGAAGAATGCGATGTGTCAAAGACAAGAAGCAAAAATCGGAGCAAATTTACGCAAGGTGCAATTAATTATCCGTTGAAGTTTACTCAAAACACATTTTTATTCCTAAATGGTTGGAAAAGATTTCTCTTCTTTTTTTTTCTCAACTATTCTAGATCCTGGATCAGTGGAGGCCATCACTACGCCTATAGACCCCTCATTTTTCACTTGTAATGCACAGTCCCAGGGATGGACTATCCCGGGCGAGGGTCCTATACGGCACGCCGCTTACACCGACCAAAAGAACCAAACCTAGGGTCTAGTGTGTCACAAAGTTCCAATGCGCGAGCCATTCTTATCATAGTTAAGCCTCGGCTGAGGTCAAGATTGACTTAACGCTTCAATAAATTTCCGGCATGACCTCATTTTAATGAGGGATCTCGAACCTTAACCTTGGGGTTAAGGATGATTAGGACGGGGCAAACAATAGAACTTACCGACATGGTGTCACCCCATTTCTAATACGTGACTTTGGTTAATTATGGTTGGAATTAAAGCATAGTTTAAGGACCGGGTCAAAATGACCTTGGTCACACTTGCTTTCACCAGGAGTCATGAGTTTGGGCGTTAACTTGGCCATAATTAACGTTTGGACACGTAGTAGGGACGTGATGACGTGAGCTAGACCAAAAACCAACCATGGTCACGGTACTTATGTGTCACGGACAATGTGTGGTTGACTCGGCTCGGAAGGGGAGGTGGAATGGACCCATGCGCGCGAGAAGGGAACAAGAGCGCCAATCAAGCTGCATCGTGGCATCCATCCCGGGTTTTGAGGGTTTTTGAGACGTCCACAAGGTCGAGTGCGCGTTGTGTGAAGTATTCTATGTTCTCTTTTGAGTTAAAATAGGAATTTTGCAAATGCATTTTAATATCATGAACAAGACTATGGACAAGATATGGACAAGCAATTTAAACAAGTAATTTGCACAAGTAATCAAACAAGAATATGAACTAGTAAGAATCTTTGAAAGATCAAATTTTGTACATGAAGAAGGTTATGTGCAATCAAAGGTTTTGAAAACCAAGAAATTTTGCAAGAGGAGCAAGGCCCTTTGAAAATCAATTTATACAAAAATCTTGTGCACAACAAAAGGATTTTGAAAACCAAATTTTTATAAAAGAGGGTTATGCACAATGAGGCCTTTAAAACCCGATATTTTATGTCCAAAAATTTGTGCATAACCGGGCTTTGGAAAACAAGTTTCGGTTAAGAAAACGAAAGAATACGTGCACAAGTAGAGGCTGTAAATTGGAACCTGGACAAGCAAAGGCAAAGGGGACCATCAGAATGTTTCTGCCCTGCAAGAAATTGTTAATTTGAAACATTCTGTGGGCCCGGGCAAACCAGCCGTACGGCTAGTGGAGTAGTCCCATTATTTTTTGCAATTTTCCAGTTTTTGATCCATCGAGCCCCAGTTTATTGTGTTTCCAGAACAGTCTCATTTCCAAAAATCAAAACAGAAACATAAAACACACAAAAAATATGCACAAAGTCAACAAACGGGGACGGGAGTTTGACCCACACAAAGATGTTGGAACAATTTTAATCCCTGAATGCCACACTCACTTTAGAATAGGATTGAGGAAGAGATGAAGCGGAAGCGATAAAATATATACCTGTTAAATCCATGGATGATGTAGGGAGAAATAAGATGAAGAAGAAGAAGTAGGGAATGAAGATCTTCTAAGTAATAGTGACTTCTTAATCTCTCAAGTACTTGAATAATGTGAAGAGAATTTAGGAGAGATAACAAGAATGAATAGTTGTTTCTAGGCTTGATGGAAGGGCCTTTAAATAGGAAACATTGTGTCACTTCACCTAGGGACTACACCCTTTCAAGAAGCTTAGTGATATTATATTACCCTTTTGCCCATCACAATTAGGTAATTATATATCCAAGAATTCTATACATTTTATTATCAACTATACTTTATAAATTAACATTATAATCATAATTTTATAAATGGAAGTCTAAATGAGTTGTGTTGCAAGCCATGTCCTTACAATCTCCCACTTGGGTTGCAAAACAAAGTCCTTCCTTTAAATCATGAATATAACACAAATGACAACCCTAATGTGCGCACTTTATTGTCATTTATAACAATCTCGTCCATTAGCCATACAAGTATAGGACTAAAGGGGCAGTCGTTGTAATTGATTCACAACTAAACCCACAATAATCACGTATACAAATCTAACTAAATGACATAGATCAAAAGTATAGATGTGTAGCATGGAATCATAATGAATATATACATATTCTTCCAACTAGTCCCGCTTAACCAAATGAGATCAAAACTTTAAATAATAGAACAATTAATGAAAGAACAACACAAACTCCCACTATACTAAATGTTATCAAAAGTTGTTACACCCATATGAGAAACATGCTCGTGAAACACTGAAGATGATAACTCTTTCATAAATGGATCCTCTAAATAGAGTTTGTTTCTATAAGTTGTATCCCTTTCGTTCATGTTGTACTCTTTTCTTTATAACAAGATAATTAATGTCTAAATCCATAAACTCTTGTTAGAGTACAGAACTGCTACCTGATAGTCATTTCTTAATTGGTCTTTCGACACTTGTTTTGACAAATTACAGTCCATTAAAACATATGCAGCCATATATTTAACTAATGTCGGAATACCTAATGATCTCAAGATGATCCGACTTCAAAACATAGGCATGTAGTTCTTTAGTGTTTTGTAAATACTTCTATCATTCTTTTGGCTGCTACTTAATGTTCTTTCCGGATTGCTTTGGTATTGACCAAGCATCCCAACATTAAATGTAAGATATACATATACATTAAGCTTCCTACTGCTGATGTAAAGAGGGAATTTTCTATATACTTGGATTCAAAATTTACTTTTAGGACACTGTTTGAGACTAAGAATGTCTCCTTTAAAATTAGGGGTGTCATGTGGTTTACATTTTTGCATGCTAAACCTTTTGTAATACCTTTCCATATGGCCTTTTGTGATAATCCTAAAACATCTCGTGAGTGATCACGGTGAATTTGGATTCTTAATACAAAGATGCCTTACCAAGATCTTTCATTTCAAATAAGAAATTTCTTAGTTTCCTTAATAAGGTTCATATCATTACTAGCAAGCAAAAATCATCATCCATATATAAGACCAAAATTATAAATTTACTCCCACTGAACTTATGGTATACACAATCTTAATCAAGATTCTTTTCAAAACCAAATAAAAATAACTTGATTAAGTACCATTGATGAGAAACTTGCTTGAGTCCACAAATGGATTTCTTTAAATTCACAAACTAATTGCTTAGTTTGATCCAAATCAACCATATATTCCTCAATGTCTCCATTAAGGAAAGTTGTCTTTATATCCATTTGATAAACTTCAAGATCATAATATGCTACATGTGCCATAATGATCTAAAAGTGTTTTTAGAAGATACCGGAAAAGTGCTTTCTTTATAATTAATGTCTTCCTTTTGAGTCAAATCTTTAACAATTAGATGGGCTTTATATCTTTCCATATTACCTTGTGAATCCTTTTGGTCATAAAGATTAATTTAATCCCAATAGGTTTCACATCTTTAGGTAATGGGACAAGATCCCAAACGTTGTTATCCTTATAGATTTTAACCCTTCATTTATGAAATTAATTTACTATATGAGAATTAGAACTATTAACGGTTTCATGGAAAATGAGAGACTCATCTCCCACTAAACCTAAGTGTCCTTTATTCTCGGCAATATACACTTCATAATTATCCGGATTTGTACTTTCTTCTTACTCTATTGGATCTTCCAAAGGGCACCGGTTCTATCTTATTTTGAGGTTGTTGAATTTCCTTCTTATGATCAACATTTCCATGTTGTTCAATATTTATAGGGAAATCATATTTATTTTGAATTGTATGTTCTTCTTGAATGTCAAGTTCAAAACTTGATATCCAATTGGAACTATGGGAAGTGGTATATAAATGGATTCCATACAAATGAATTCCTCTTCCTTTTCAAATTCAAAATATTACTCCAAATTCTCCCACTAAATTCAACATCCTTAAAAGAACCTAACATTTCTCGTTTTTCAAAACGTTCTAACTTTCGGGTTGTAAAATTTATATATCCCCTAGTTCTCTCGGCTTACCCCATGAATAACTACTAATAATCTTACGTCTAACTTGCCCTTAGTAGACTTATAAAGTCTATCCTTATGCTAGACAACCCCATAAATGAATATGATTTAAGGACGAATAAGGAACGCGTCCTTAAATCATTAAGGGTTTATATTAGTAGCCTTAGAGGGAGCTTTAATGAGAATAAAGGTTGCGGCTTTAACGTATCGCCCATAATGAGTGAGGTAAGAGAAGTATAAAACATACTTATTACCATATCCTTAAGGATTTCAATATGTCTCTATTACAATATTCATGCTAGGCGTACCCGGCTCAATGTAGAGAGAGATAATCCCACACTCTTTCAAAATAGCGAGTAAAAAGGACCTAGACGTTGTTCCTTTTAACAATCATTCCAAAGATTTATACACCATCATGAATGACCCTAATGTTCTTAATAGTCTTCAAAGTTGATTTCCAACTTTGTCTTTATAAGACTTTTACAACGTCCAAACTCAATATTTTATGAAGCAAATAAATGTATTCAAACTAAGAGTTAGTCATTTTGAACATAATAACTATTGTTGACCTTTTCCATGAAGGAATAATTAATGGCCTACAAATATCCGAATGCATTAGTTCATTGAGACACTTGATGCTCTCGAGAATACTATAATGTTTGTAAATTTACTTTAAGGCATTTAATGCAAAAGTATTTTCCAAATTATCAAGTTTGTTTAAGATTTTCCTTTAACATAAGCTTATCAATTTTCCTCTTGGAAATATGACCCAAATGCCTATGCTTTAATAAAATATAAACTTTACTTGATAACTTTTGCTTTCTAGTTTTGGTTTCATTATTTAAGGGACACATTTATTGTTTGAATAATGTCAAGTAAATAAAGAACACTTGACAAAGTACTAGTACCAACAACCTTGGAATTTAAAATAAAAATCACATTTATAAAAGATGAACAAAATAACCTTTTTTGTTCAATAGTGTGATAAATATCAAATTCCGTCTAAATGACGATACAACAAATGTATTATTTATACAAATAACACTAAGCACTTTAACAATAACCAAAATTCCCGATGCCTTTCACTTCAACCGGATCCCGGCTTCCATATAGATGAATCCTTCATCTTCTCCAGGACTTCGGTATTTCAGGCAATCCTACATAGACATTCATTATGTGAGTTTTTGTAACATAATTCAACCACTATGTATATGTAGGAAATGAAACCAAATTAGCCTTTATCACAAATAATTCCAAATGACATACCTTTCTTAGCACGCCAAGCGTGATACTTAGGGCAGTCGTACTTCATGTGAGTGAGGTCCTTGCAAAAGAAGCATTCCTCTTTATGATCATGAGATGATCCCTTAAGCTTCTTTTTACTTGCAACCGCAATGTCCTTCCCTTTTCACTTTGTCCTATGAGAAGAGGTAGATGCCAAACATCCCTCAATCATATCAAGGAATGTTTTAGCATCAACGTCCTTGGAGACACCGTCCAAAATGGTCTCCGGGACAACTATATATATGATCATTAGGCTCACGCGGTTGGAGCGTTCCCACTTCTCATTATTTAAGCAATCTTCTTGAGTGCTTATATCAGAAAGAGGAAGAGGAAACGGTTCCCTTAATGCGTGATCTATGTCCATATAGCTTAAGATCATCATCTATTTATTTTTCCAAGTTTTAAAATTAGTCCCGTTAAGCATCGGTAAAGTACTCATAGCAGTAATCACGGATGAAGCAATAAGTAAATCTGTTGGGTTTTGAGAACAAAAAAGAATGAAAACAAAAACATGAATAAGAAACTACAAAATGAAAAAATGATTAATTATATCAACGAAATCCATCAATAAGACAATCAACATGACATCAAAACTAATCTTTGGATTGCGAGTTGACTCATAAATGATTGCCTTAGGTAACAAGTAATTTGAACTTATATTTTAATAAATACTTAATCTTCCTTTGGGCCGACATAAGTACCTAAGAAAATATCCTAATGTTCATTTTATTTGTTACCACATGAATGCCTAAGTTTAGTCAAATGTCAAGATCTTCTTTGGAAAATTCAAGTCATTCACATATTAACTTAAACATCCAACACTTTACAATTTAAGGGTTTAAATAACGTAAATCACTTAGGCGACAATATTATTTAAACAATGAATAAAATTGTCAAATCATATAATTAATCATAACTTTTTAGGTTTGAAATAATGTAGGTTTTGTTCCAAGGGAAAAACAAAATAGTGCAAAACTTAGAAAAGTCCAAAACCTGTGAACCGTAACTGCTCGGCCGATCATAGAAAAGTGCACGGCCGAGCACCTCCATCAGAAGGTTTTGGTCAATTTGACATGATATGCACGGCCGCTCTAAACAAAATGCTCGGCCGAGCTGCTCGGCCGAGTCTTATGATGTGCTCGGCCGAGCACCTTAATCAGAAACAATTGCCTAATTTGACATACAATGCTCGACCGTGCAAAACCAAATGCTCGGCCGCGCAAGTCGTGGTCCGACCGGGCAAAACCAAAAACCCGACCGGGTAGTCAAGAGAACCGGACCGAACTCGACCAAAGGTCCGACCGGTTTATGCCATTTTGGCGCCTGTTCATGTGCTCGGCCGAGCAGATCCCAAGACTCGGCCGAGCAGTTCGCGCCTTTTCATACGCTCGGCCGCTCAAAACAAAGGACTCGGCCGAGCAAGACGATTTCTGCACTTCTGAATTTTGTTCAAACTTTCCCAAAATCAATGAATTGCAAGTAGATCCCCATGGTATGTCCTTAAACATAAAACCACGTTATATAGGGATAATCTTGCTTTAAAATTTAGTGGAATCAAGTGAGTAGATCCACATGGTATGCATTTAGACATAAAACCATGTTATGAAGGGATAGTCTCACAAGAACCATTTTTTTAAATAACAAAACTTTTTCAAACCATTTACTTAATTTTAGATGATGATTATCAGTGCTCTATGAACGAATTAGAGTCACTAATCAACATCAAAACTGAATGATTCAACAGGGAAAATGAATCAAAATTGAAAGTATACACTTCCCAAAAAAAAAAAAAAGAACTCAAACTTAAACTAAAGATGAGCGGGGCACTGATACCAATTGTTGGAACAATTTTAATCCCTGAATGCCACACTCACTTTAGAATAGGATTGAGGAAGATATGAAGCGGAAGCGATAAAATATATACCTGTTGAATCCATGGATGATGTAGGGAGAAATAAGATGAAGAAGAAGAAGTAGGGAATGAAGATCTTCTAAGTAATAGTGACTTCTTAATCTCTCAAGTACTTCAATAATGTGAAGAGAATTTAGGAGAGATAACAAGAATGAATAGTTGTTTCTAGGCTTGATGGAAGGGCCTTTAAATAGGAAACATTGTGTCACTTCACCTAGGGACTACACCCTTTCAAGAAGCTTAGTGATATTATATTACCCTTTTGCCCATCACAATTAGGTAATTATATATCCAGGAATTCTACACATTTTATTATCAACTATACTTTATAAATTAACATTATAATCATAATTTTATAAATGGAAGTCTAAATGACTTGTGTTGCAAGCCATGTCCTTATAAAAGATGCCCCCAAAGTTTCTAAAAAGAAGTTTGGAAACAACTTATTCCCCAGCAGAGTCGCCACTGTAAGATACCCGCGGGTGTGAGATACCCGCGGGAAAACGGAGGATGTTTTCCCACGAGAATCAAATGCGAAACTTTATGTTCGATAAAACGGAGTCGCCACGTTAATTTAATTTTAAACCCAAATTTAACGGAAAAGGTTAGAGATTGTGAGTTCGGAGGTCACGTTACGTCTTGGGAAGAACTTTTCATCGTTCAAAATCCGCCTCGAAAAACCGAGTCTCCCTAGTTTGTTGACCAAAACGTGCAAGTGTGTGTGTGTATTTTAAAAATGGGAGAAACTGACTTAACAGAAAAAACAATTTAGGATTTAACGAAAAGGGGTTTATTTGTAAAGCTTTTTAACAGAATGGAGAAAAACTGGAAAAAACAACTCCTTGGACAAACCATCCGTACGGCTGAGGCTGGTTGTCCTGGGAATTTTTACAGACTTATCAGATAGCAGTCCAGTTCAGGCAGAAACAGGGCATCCTACTGAAACTGGACTAAAAATGATATTTTCAGTTTATTTTGTTGTACCAAAACATGCATAACAACATCCCTATGCTTTTGACCATAAATTAGACACCAAAACACAAGGATTTTGGGCATGATCAAGGCAATAATTGGGAGATTAAGCACAAAGTTGATGAATATGGCTTTGGGCCAAAATAACCATTGGGATGGTTAAAGATTGAGACTTTCACCTCCCAAATGGTTGATTCATTCAATAGGAAGCCTTGAGGCATCAAAAATAAACCTTTGGATGGATAAATATTGAGTCTTTATCATCCAAAGGGACATTATTAAGACTAAAATCAAAGTTTGGATGGTAAAGATTGGAACTTTACCACCCAAACTTGATCATGTCCAAAAAGTAAAGACAAGGAATTTAAATGACATAAATATAGATTGACATGAGAGTATATGATATAAAATAAACGACATGAAAGTAAATTGCATTAATCATAACAATCCTTGATCATCTTTGGTTTCAACCCTTGTTCATACATAAAGTATGAGGGCACCATGAATCATTTCAAGGGCTTGGTTCCAATTTATAAGATTTGCATGAAATGTAATGACATTAAAGTAAGATGATCAACAAAACAAGTAAATAATGGTGTAACAATGTAAATAAAAGGGTGAAGAGGAGATGGGGGAGAAGGAGGCCTCACCAATGTTTAATTCTAGCCTATCTTCCTCTCTTTCACTCAATCTGACAAAGTTTTGTGTTTCTGCTCTCAATCCAGCAGAGTTTATGCTCTCAAAATAATATTTCTTCCCCCTGAAATGATCAGCAATGGCTCAATTCATAGGAACGGAAGGCACCCAAACCAGCCGTACGGCTGGGCCTTTCTAGTACCCAAACCATCCGTACGACTCAGCATGGCGAGCTTCTGGATTTTTCTAAGTTTAATTCCAGAATAGTCCTAATGTTCTTGGTTTATCCTAGTGAGGTCCTAGCCTATCAATTTATCCCTGAATGGTGCTAAGAATTCCTCTAAGTTGGTATAAGTTCAGATAGGGGTACTTACAACTGGTCCGCCCGGATTTGCCCATGGTCTGACCGGGTATATGTCATGGTCCTGCGGATCATGGCTTTCCAGCCTTCTTCCAATTTTTCCCTTATTTTCTTCCTTTTTGTCTCCTTCTAGATCTATATTCTAACAATCTCCCACCTAGCGATCAACCGCGTATACATGCCCCGTATTCGTCTTCAACTCATCCTTAGTGCTTTAGTGCTCACCTTGATCATGGTAGTGCCGTCCTCCTTCCCTATTCTTCATGCCCCGTTGAAGCTATAAATAGCTTCAACTTGTCCTTGCTTAAGAAACATAGAGCCTTTTCAGCCGATCCACACTCTCCGTTAGATCTGCGCAGCGGAATATCCAGTCCTGGAGTATGTAGTTCATCTTCAGTGACTCCTTGATCTCGGTCATCATGAACCGTTCTGCTCCCACCCGAGTTTGGAATGTCCATGTGAATCTTATTCGCATCATGGTATTCCTTGAACTCTCCAAGCTCATAAACCCCACCATTGTCAGACCTCAAGCATTTAACCTTGAGTCTCGTCTGTGTCTCTACCAAGGCCTTCCACTTCTTAAACACCCCGAAAGCTTCATCTTTCCCCTTTAAGAAGTAAACCCATACCATCCTTGTAGAATCATCAATGAAGGTCATGTATTATGACGCACCACTTAGAAAAGTTACCTGGGCCAGTCCCCACAAGTCCGTGTGAACCAATTCTAACTTTTCTTCCTCAAAGCCCTACCTGTCTTCGAGAAAATACTCCTCGCCTGTTTCCCGAATACACAGTCTTTGTAAATCCCTACATCGACTGTCTTCAAACCCGGTAGTCTTCCCTTTGAGCAAAGTACCTGCATCCCCTCCTCACTCATGTGACCCAATCGACAGTGCCACAATTCCGTATCACCCTTAGCTGACGCTACCGTGATACTATCCTTGGTGTTGTTCGCCAAATACAATGTACCTTCCTTTACCTCGAGCGATCTCAGAATCTCCCTTGGTCATAACCCAGTTCCTGCACCTAAAAGTTACCGTGTAACCTTCTTCATCCAGCTGCCCAATTGATAGTAGGTTCTTTTTCAAACCCGGAATGTGTCTGACCCCGTGTAGATGTAGGACCTTCCCGTCCGATGCTCCTATTCTAACACCCCTCTTCCCCTTGATTTCCAAAGGCTCGCCATCCACCAGATAGACCTTTCGAAAATCACCAGAAGTATAATTTTCCATCTCCTCTGCATGCCCGCATGAGTGGAATGATGCCCCCGAATCCAGCACCCATGATTCTAGCGCACTACTAACACTCAGAATCAGTACATCATCACCCTCAGTTACCACATTAGACGATTTATCCCCTCGCTTGGGACAATCTATTGTAGTGTCCCAACTCCTTACAATGATAGCACTCTACCGATCCTTTTGCGACCCTTGGTCTTTCTTTGTTCTCTTCAGGATTACCTTTACCACCGATTACACTTTTCCTTGACTCTGTTCTCCCTTTGTTGCTAGAACCCCCCTGCTAGTCGTAGCCAAAGTTGATTCTGAAGTAGACAATGTCCCCAACTTCTTTATACGATTTTCCTCGCTTAGAAGTAGATCCTCGACATCATCAAACTTCAATTTATTCTTACCCGCTGAAGCACTTAATGCTGTCACTATCCTGCTCCAACTTGCTAGTAAGGATGCTAGCAAAACCAAAGCATGAACCTCATTACCGAAAGTAATCTTCAACACATAAAATGAGTCTATAACATCCATATACTCATCGATATGTTTAGCTAATGATCCTCTCTCTTGCATCTTGAGATTCCCCATCTTGCAAATTAAATCAACTTTGTTGATTGCAGATGGTGTTTCAAATCTCTCAGTAAGATAATCAAGTAGCTCCCTCGTGGTCTTAGCCTTCTTGGTGGTTTTAGCGATCCACTTTGACAAAGTAGATCTAATCACCTCTAGGGTTTTCCTATCAAGGATATCCCAATCTTCCGGTTTTTCTCCTTCTGGTTTGACTCCCAATAGAGGTTTATAGAGATCCTTACCATACAAGAGATCCTTTATTTGCATCCTCCAAAACGCGTAGTCAGAACCATCGAACTTTTCCACCGCTTGTTTATCCTTGCCCATTCTTGACTGCTTGAATAAACCCTTGGCTCGTCTAACCAAAGCTCTGATGCCAGTTGTTGTGGTATAGACCCTCCAAACCAAACAGATCGCAAGAATATAATGCGCAAACCCAACAAGCAATAATGATAAAAGAAGCAAAAACAGTAAAGAGACATAAAGAATTGTTTACCCAGTTCGTCAATATTTTTTACTACGTCTGGGGGCACTACCAAGCCAGGATCTTGCACTTTAATATGTAAATTTGGAGTTACAATGAGTTATGGGGCGGAACCCTGCTTATATAGCCAACCTAGAATAAGACCTAAACCTAGACACAAAAGGAATCCCAAAATCAACTTTTCCCGTCGAAGAGGGGTCCGCCCGGACCCTATCCTTGACCCGCTCGGACCTTGTTTACGTCAAAAATCCATCTTGTCTTTTACCTTGAAAATCCTCTTGGGTATTGTGACTGGTCCGACCGGGCATATGTCATGGTCCGGCCGAATCATGGCTTTCCAGCCTTCTTCCACTTTTTTCCCTTCTTTTCTTCCTTTTTGTCTCCTTCTAGATCTCTATTCCAACACTAACATTATACTCCCTTGATCCCAAAATGATCTTCTCATTTCACTATTCAAACTTTTTAAGGATAAAATTGCTTAACTAGTCAAGTTTTGTTTATGCACTTTTAAGCCTAAATTGTATAAATGGGAACAACTTTTTAGGACAGTGAAGAATGGCAAATGAGAAGATTATTTTGGGACGGAGGGAGTATTTGATATAACCAATGTTATCTTTAATCGGATAATTATAAAAATAAAAAATTTATCATAGTGAGAAAAAAATTCATTACTTAACAGTCGGGAGACAAAAGTGTAAGTACAAATATAGCTTAGTTCTTCAATGAAAGAACATAGTCAAAAGTTATAATCTTAAACACTACAGCAACAAGGCTTCACCTTTGACTTAGAAGTACAAATATCTGACACTATCCTAAGCCAAAATAATATTCTGACAAACTATCCATCTGCAAAATGATACTCCCTCTTTCCCAGAAAGATAGTCCCTCCTTTTTCATTGTTACTACGAAGGAACTTTGAGCAATATATAAGGCAGCTTTTAGTTATCCTAACGAAAAATTTAAAAATTGATATTGATACACCATTATCATTACTATCAATACCAATTTTTAGATTCTAATTAGTATAATAAAAGTAGTCATAAATATTGCTCAAAGTTCATTCGTAGTAACAACAGAAAAAAGAGGGACTGTCTTTCCGGGACAGAGGGAGTAATAAAAATCAGGCACATATTCTCTCAAAGTTAGGCGCAAAAAACAGCCATGGTTACTGATATCATATTTTCATAGACCCCAATATCGTACGGATGTGAATATCTTGGTTGAGTTGTCCAATTGTTCTATCTCTTGGGATGAGGAAGTAGACAAGATAAATACTACCGTTATCCTTATACAAGTTGAAAAGAAGCCTCGGTCACCAAAACGAAGGGCGGAGTTAGTTTGGGTGGTTCACTAACTCCTAACTGCTAAGGAAACAGTTCAGTGTGCATGATCCCGAGCCTGTATATGCAACATAGTGTTCAGAGTGGGTTCTTGTTTTTGATCATTCATCTTCTTTCAGCAGTGTGTTCAGCACTGATTGCTGTACGTATGAAAATATTTGACATTATTCTTGAATGAGCTCTACCCGGATTGTAGGGCCTTTGATGAGTCAGATGAGGCTGGACTAGAGTCCTGACTAACAGAACGGCAGTTGGCCATATCTTAGCATTCTTCAAATAGTGGAGCTTACTCGAAATAAAAGATTCGCTCTTTTATTTGATTATACACTGTTTGAAGGTTTTATCATCAAGAGAAGCACCACTGAATGCACTGTGTTGGAAGCCACTCATGGAGTATGAAAGGAATAGCAGATGCTGGGCTTGGATTAGTCCGGTCAACCTCAATATTCCAAATGATGACGGCACTGATATAACCATGCAACCGGAATGGGGTATACCGCAGAAATCATTTTCTAATTTGTTCAGCTGTGTTTCTGATTGGGTACAAAAAAGTCAACTGAAGCTCACCACCAGTAATGTTGTCTCAAAAGACGGACATGGAAGAGAGGTTTAAGGAAATAAAACCTATGACGAGTTACTGCACTATATATCCGAGCTCTGAACAAGTGAAGGATTATTTCCGAAAGGAGGAGCCTTTGATTTGAGGTACTCAATTCCAGACCGGGCTTTTTCATACACATCCCTTGATGGAATTATTTTCGTTGCGTCGGTCCTGCTGCTGTTTGCTTGGCTGGACATCTTCAGGCTTTCTATTTTCACTGGTTCAAGGTGGATGATGGCCATTGTTAGCAAGTACAAATATGTCATGAAATGCCAGCTATAGAATTAGACTTCCATTTTATAGTTGAAATAAGAATCTCCTGCTTAGTGTTACATTGACAGGCATAAACATATACTGGCTATAATTTAGTAAGAGTTGTGTTGTTTGATCTGTATAGGGACAATCATACAGGGACAATTTTTTTTCTAGAACAATGGACATTCATATTTCAAGGAGGTTTTGTCTTTGTAATAAAACATGGCGGGAAAATAACTGAATCATGCAATGTACTATACCTCTTATTTCATAAAACTAGTGTTTACACCCGTGCGATGCACGGGGCGTTACTATTTAATAATTATAATTTATCAACTAAACCGATAAAATCTCAATTCTTATTATATTTAATATTTGAGTGGTTGATTTTTGTAGAACTCAATTAACACCTGAGAAAAACATGTAAATTGAGTACTACCTCTGTACCAGATAAATAATTGTTTGCACAATTTCTTAGTAACATCTCTAAAACGTTGGTTTCTTCCAAAACAAACGCATAACATTTTAATAACATACAAATATCATTCAAATAAAATTAAATAGGTACTTAACATAATAACCAATAATAAAATGTGTAATTAATAATAACAAATACATAATATTTATAAATTATTAAAGACTTCTTTGAAGACTACATTGTTAGTACGATCACAAGAGTTGTTTGGGTATTCTTCATCACAAATCAATATTTTGAGGCCATTCGGAGTTTTCACCCTTGAGAGCGCAACATATAATTGACCGTGAGAAAATACGGGCTTCTTCAGAATAAGACCAACAGATGATAACGATTGTCCTTGGCTCTTATTAATAGTCATGGCATATGATACCATCAATGGGAACTGCCTCCTCTCAAATCGGAAAGGAATTCTTGAGTCTGAAGGAGTCAAAGACATTCGCGGAATCAAAACTTTTCGAGCAATCTCATTTGACGAAATAACTTCTCCTTCCAATACATGCTTTTCAAGCCTAGTTATAACCAAACGCGTCCCGTTGCAAAGACCGAGGGAAGGATCAATATTACGAAGCAACATAACAGGAGTACCAACTTTCAAAGTCAATTTGTGATTTGGAAGGCCAGAGATGGATATAGTATTTATGAACTCGGGTGTATGGAGATCCGACAGAGATTCGCTGCTATTGTCTGTATGACATGCCATATCTGAACTTAGATACGTTGTGCCTTGAGTTTCATTTAGAGACACCATATAATCATTAACAGCGTTAACAACATCCAATGTTGGGGCTAATATGGCTCTCTCTTCAAAGTAAGGCAAATCACGTCTCCCATTCAAATATTCAGAATATATGTGCTCAACCATACTAATTATTGGATCGTTGAAGTCTTGGATTAAAAACTCTGGCGGAATTTCAATCGGAACAATCCCGTCATTAGGCTCGTTTATTTTACCATCTCCAATATTTGCAATCCATTCCGCAAATTGTCTCAATTTAGCTGACGCTTTACTTGAATCCAAACCTTCCAATCTCATGTTTTTTGTAAGTGTCAGCACGATGCAATGCGTCCACAAATACGAAGAATTGATAGTTGCATGAACAATATCCTGTCTAGTACCCTTAGGAATCACAGGAAGAATTTGTCGAAAATCTCCTCCAAAAACAATAGTCTTACCACCAAATGGATAGTCATTACGATTACTATCAACAGCTCGCATCACATCTCTCATTGATCTATCTAAAGCCTCAAAGCAGTGTTTATGCATCATTGGGGCTTCATCCCAAATAATCAAATGGGCTTTAATTATTAATTCTGCCAAAGGAGAACCTTGAGAAATATTGCAAACCGAATCTTCATTCAAATTAAATGGGATACCAAATCTGGAATGTGCTGTTCTTCCACCGGGAAGCAATAATGATGCAATACCACTTGATGCGACATTTAGAACAATAAGCCCCTGAGAACGCAATCGTGCGGATAAGGTTCTCCATATATAAGTCTTCCCACTCCCTCCGTAACCATAGACAAAGAACATTTTGCCTATTTCTTCTGAACATGAAGCGTAAATGACGTTATAAACTTCGCGCTGAGAATCATTCAAATTAAGCACGAGTTCTTCATACTCAATTGCAAGGTTTTCCTGATCGTAAGATAATTCGTCCTGAAGCAATTGATTATGCTTAACCGAAACAAACGATGAATCAGGCATCGGTAACATTGGAAACTCACCTAAACTTCTTCCTTGCCTTCTAAGAAGTTTGTCGATTTCCGCTAGTCCGAAGTTTTGAAGTTGATTTTCATCCAAAACTAAACCTATATAATATTGAAAATATAATTAATCAAGAAATAACCACGTAAGTGTGAAATTTTTTTTTATCAAATTTAAGCAATAATGTAAATTAAACACTAACCTGGATGATTAAGAATAACTCTTTGTTTATAAATCACATCGTCACATAAATACGTCCAACATTTCTCCCACACATGCTCAGGTCTTGCCATAGTCCCGGATGTTAGCAAAGTTACAAACAACGTTCTCATTGAATGAGCGGTGGAAAATTGATTGGCCTCAATAAAACCGTCGATGTACTCCTTATCATCATTTAGCAAGCCTAAATGGTAGCAAGCCTCGCGAAAAGTGGCACACTGAATATCATTGACTTTACGAAGATCGCTAAAACTTTGTGCGCCACGGGCCTGATTCAATAAGCATCTTAAGTAATAAATTTCTCCACATCCAGGGGGCACAAAAAATATTCTTCCAATTGTAAACCCTTTTTTCCTCGGAACCCATTCACGTGTATTTGACTTCCAAACAAACTTCATGGGAAATTGAGAATAAGTTAACCCTCTAGCCTCGACATACTTCTTATTAGCTTCCATCCAACCAAGAAACATACTGTGCGCAACTGAATCCCGAGCCAAAACAGACGATAAATTATCATTGTCGGAATAGACTATACACTGTTCATTAGGAAGATGAAAACTCAGTCGCTCTACAGGAGGGTCTTTAAATTGGACTTCAAAACCAAAGATTCGCCAAACGGCTTCACATGCGGAAATATAGCGACAATCATAATATAAATTAATCTTGTCGACTACGGTTTCTGAACCATCCACCGCACAAAATGCAGCTGTCACTCGATCATTCCCTTTGTGAATATATTTGAACAAATACTTAATTGACTGCGACTGATTGCACCATTCAACATTTAAATGTGAACCATATTTAACCAGCAAAAATCTATTATGAGGCACCACATGTCTATTGTCCAATAGAATGCCATTTTTCAAGATGGTTCTTCCATTATCCCTCCTTCTGTAAACCGCATACCCCTCTTCATCAATTGTGGTTGCAGCAACAAATCTTTTAGGGTAATGCTTTGAACATCGCCCATTAACCATGCAAGGTGATTTAGCTCTATCTTTCCCACACGGACCATGAAGCATAAATTCTTTGACAGCATTAAAGTAAATGGGATCCAATTTTTCATCAGGAATTTCAGCGGAAATGAAACAATCAATATCTTCAGGAGATCGGCTTTTGAAATTATTTGCGAGAAATAATAATATGTGGGCATGTGGTAAACCTCTCTTCTGAAACTCTATTGTGTAAACAACTACATAAACATAAAGAACATTATTTAGTTTATATGTTAAAATATACTCACTATGTTATATATATTTGAACATTTAATATTTATAACATAAAAAAAAATCATATATTACATTTAAGTGAGTATCTATTTGTTAGTTATCTTATTTTCCCTAATAAAAGTTTATAACTATTTCAACATAAGTTAAAATATTATTTCACACATATGTCTGTATATATATGTATGCAATAATTTTATTAATAGTACTAATTTATTTAATATTATTTAAATACCTATAATAACATCCAATTTTATACAAAGCAAGTAATATAATTTCATGTAAATATAAATCATGTAGAGTAAAGTAATTTAACAATAAATCATACCTGCTTTAACTTCGCCAAATATTTTGTTCTTGCGAATGTCCTTTATCAATCCTTCGAGCTTGGATTTGAACATACGACTTAAAATATCCGGCCGATCTTCTGCTTTCAAATTAGAATCTTCGAGAACCCTTACAACCTCAGGCCACTTTGGATTGCTTGTGAATGTTAAGAACAAATCCGGATAACCAACCCATCTACAAATTGCCATTGCATCTTGATAATTTTGAACCATAAACCTAATCCCACCAGTAAAAGATGATGGCAAAATAATTCTTTTGCCTACTTTCGATGCATCACAATCACCATTTAACACCACTTCTTGCAAACCTTTGTATAATTCAGTTCTCAATTGTTTTGATGTAGCCTGATATACGTTAAACGCGAAGACTCGATCATTGTATACACATCCACCAAATATTGTTGAAAGAGTCTTTTAGAATACAAAATAATCTTCGAGTCTGTGTCTCGTGTATGCAACCGATAAGCAAAATACTCTCGCATGCTAACATACTTTCGGCCCGCTTGCTCATGTCGATTGTGGTGAAATGAAATATCTTCCCTATATCCATCTTCACCAAATGGAAATAACAACGGGTATTGTAAGCTTATATATGACGGATTCAACTGGTTTATACGTTTTTTTTTCCGCCTCTAGCTTGAATTATGATATCCCTATCTGCAGCTGAACTATCAATATCACCAACAACCAATGCAGCAATCTCAGACACTGTAGGCAAATTGTAAACTCTCGCATCACCAGATCGCCTCCCAACCAATTTTAATTTAATTTCCTTCGGTTCTTCTCCATCAAATAATTTCTCTTTTGCCATACGGAATGATTTCACCAACACATTTCTTCGATCTAACATACATTTCAAGGATTCAACAATTTCATCATTCAAATCATTTGTGGAAGATTCCGACCTTAAAAAAAAGAAAATTTAATTTGTTAGTAAAAAAAAAGATATATATATATATATATATATATATATATATATATATATATATACACACACACACACATATAATTAACGAATTTCGTTATATATGAGTATGTTAGTTAATTTACCTAACTGACGCTTTGCGATTAGCAACTTCATTCTCTGTATCATATATATATAATTGAGCGAATACAGGTTTCTCCCCTTCGTCTGGTAACAAATTGCCGATTAGATGATAATTTTGTCCATGTAGCTTAAACACAGGAGGAGAGCTACCATTATTCACACTTCTATCAATCTTTCCACCCAGAGAAGTAAAACAGAACATGTTGTTGTAGGAACGAATGTTTTTCTTATAATGATTACTCAATTGAGAATCCTCAAACAACAAACTGTCTAATGGTGGGGGAGGTTGTCTAACTGTTGGAAGACGAATTTTTCCTTGGTTACAACACAAACCAAATTTGGGGAACCGAGCTTTATAATGACGACCCAATCGCTCCTCATACCAAAAATACGCTCCACAAAATGAACAATTGTAAGTCGCATCTCCAATATCCCAATAGCCTAAAAAAAGTTATCATTAGTACATTGTACAAGTGAATCTATAAATATAAATATATATTTTATAAATAATAACTTATTACTTAAAAAAAATTGCTTTAATTTGTAAAAAAAAAATACAATATATCATATACTAAACTTACTTAATGTCGAAGTCGAATGATTATCAATAATTGAAGCAGATACTTTAGCACGTTTAACCGGTCGGGGGTTAACTTCATGACGTAAACATCTATCAAACTTTTTTGGTGAGGACGAAGGCTTATCCGAGATTTTGAAGGAAACATAAATCCTTCCAGAATTGAATCTAATATGAGCCACTATATAAAGATGAAAATAAAATTTAATAAAAGTAAGATTCATATTTTATTTGGATAAAATAAAAACAATACCTCCTAATATATAACAGAAACATACCAAACAAATACGTACAGTACAAATTGTGTAAAAAAGGTAAAGGTAACATTTTAATTATTATTCACTTAGTAGAATGAATTAAAATAATTCATAAATAAGAATTTAAATGTTATACAATAGTTACTAAAATCAAATTATTCGTAAGCATTTGATACTTACACTTGGATAGCATGAACAAACCACCCCCTTTTAATGTAGTGATGCTCGATTCAACCGTTTCGTTACCTATATCAAATATAATGAATAAATAGTAAAAAAAAAATACACATAATCATAATGTAAATTTTGTTATATACTACATGCGTCCAAATGAAATTAATATTCTTGGTCAACAAAATTGTTTTGTCTCCAAATAGCATGAAATGTATAATATAATTACTTTTTATGTGCAATATAAAATTAGTAAGGACACCTATTTGTTCAAGCGACATTAAGCACCGTTAGTTTTTTTTAAAAAAAAAAAAAAAAAAAAAAAAAATCCATAGTAGAATTTGAGAACAATACAATTGAACGGGAGTAAATTCACACTCAACCACTTTAATTTTTAGTCTAACCCTAGACATACATTGAACACTAAAAGACCCCTCAACCACCATTACAGTTACTTAATTGATTTGAACAACCCTTTTCTTAGCTTCAATGAACCACCAAACAAATATTCATATCCTCCTCAAAAAGACTGATATCCTCTTCCATCTTCAATTTTTTTTTTTTTTTTTTTTTTAAGTCTGCAGGTACACTTACTAAGCATGAAGAAGTGGTAAAATGAAATATGTAGAAACAGATGAACTGTGAATGTAAGCAAAAAGATCCTCAAGTATTCCATCCAAGGTACATTGTATAACTCTTTATTTTACGTTTGTGCTAAAATTATTAAATATGTATATAAATGGTTTTCTCTTCCAAGCATGAACTATTTAATGCTTTCTGTGTATCTTTAATACTTTTTATTAGATATTAAATGTAACTGAAATCATAAATTGGTGAAGTAGTTGTTTATCATATATTAGGTGATTAGCTAACAAAGTTAATCTTATGTTTAATAACATTACTCCCTCAGATCAACAAACCTCATTACTCATTAATTAATGTTCCAAATTGTTATTTAAATTGTAAATATTGGTTTGAAAATAAAGCTCCCTCAAACAGAACTTTATCATCCAGTTTGATTAATACTCCCTTCTTATCGGAACGAATACCATTTTTTTAAATGATTACCACTAAGGAAGCTTAATAAATAATTAGAACTACTTGTACGTAGCGTAATGAACATTTTAAAATTGTTAAACGGAACCTCATTACAAATACTATGAATATGAAGTATTAGATTCTCGGTAATATAGTTAAAGGTAACAATAATTATTGCTCAGATTCCTTCATGGAAATAATGAAAAATGGTTCATCTTTTCCGATAGAAAGGGAGTAATATGAAATAAACAAACTTAAAGATGTTCATGAACATTATCCTTTCTACATAATAACTTACTGTGTTCATACAAAGATTTGATCATGCTAAAAAAAATCCATTTCCTTATTTATTTCAGTAGCCAAACTTGAAAAGGCTATATGTATTGTTACAAAAAAACATACTCCCCCTGTCCCTAAATGAGTGTTCAAATTTCATTTTAAGGGACACTATAAATCTCAATTTTTTGAACAATTTGGTAACAACGGTTCATATATAATCTTGTAATCTCCTTTCCAAACCTTTAGTTTTGCACGTATAAAGAGACCGGTGAAAAAAATTGCGAAAAATAACAGTTAGTGACAAAGTTATGCTAAAAAAAGACATTCATTATGGGACAAGGATTTCTTGAAAATAGACACGCATTTAGGGACAGAGGGAGTACATAAAAATTGAGGTATGGCATGATGTTTGATAACGAAATTATATAGACTTACAGATTAAAAAAATAAGCATTCATACATGATTAAGAATGGTAACCACACTTTGTAAATTCTTAGAACATACCTACACCAGATGACGGCAAATTTCTCTTCTTTTTCCTTACATCACAAATCGTAAAAGAACTATTCATCTTCATCTTATAAAATATAAATGTGATAGATGGGGGGGGGGGTAATGGTAGAAAGCTTGTAAAAACCTTTCCTATAAAGAAGATGAATAATGTCCCTCCCTCAATGAATTTGAATTTCAAATAAGTGTAGTTATCAAGAAAAGAAGACTACCTATAATCTAATAGTTTTCCAAAAAAAAAACTTTAATGTAATAGTATACCACAAATAACCAATGGATAGATCACTAATTTATGTACTTTGTATGACCTGTGAAGGAAAAAAAACGAAAATAATAATGTATTAATCATTTAAATTGTAATACAAATAATAGCACAGAATATAAATTTCGTCTCATAATAATAGTCCTAATTGTGAAACTGTTTAACACTTAAGTTTGTTTTTTTTAAAAAAAGGTTATTTTTAATTGAAAATGTAGAAACTGATTTTATTACTTTTACTACGAACAGTAAAAAATTGATGTTTAATATCCCCTTTGTCTAAATTTATATTCTTCTTACTTTTATTGGTTTTACGAATGAAATTTGAATAATCATTAAGGGTAACTGTAATTAGTATACTGAAATTTTTGAAATTGTTCTTGATAGACCTTTACGAATACACTTAAATATCAAATTTAAGATTCTCATAACGCGTTTATGAGCAACATTTATAACTGCTCAAAGTTCGGTCGTAGTGAAAAATAAAATGAACTATATTTCTGGGACGGAATGAGTATCAGTTTTATTGGAAGCCTTAAAGTTAAAAACATGTATTTATCAAAAGAATACAGATTATGACAATTGTTAAACATGTTAGCATTTAAGAAATTTGTTAGATTATGACAATTGTTAACTTTTTAGCACTTAAGAAATTTGTTAGGATAAAGAATGATTGAAGATCAATTTTAATTCGCTTAAAAAGAAGAAAAATAAATTCACCTGTAATTGAAAACAGTAGAAACTTGTATTATTACATTACAACACTTTAAATTCTAAAATAGAACATTAAACATAGTAATAAAATGAATCATAAGATATGTAGAAGATTTTTTCCATTCATAACATCAGATACATAAAATAAACTCCATTCTATGGAGTTTACAGTTCAACCTAATCAAAAGAGGGGTACCTAGGTTGAGATAAAGCCACTAACTACATCTAAAATGATGCTATTTTAAACTTTCATAATGAAAGTCACAACTCTAAGCCTACTACAAACATTCAACAACAATTCAAGTCTTACAGACTTGAAAATACTTAAGAAACCTAGCATAAACAAACGAAAATGACAGCAGCTCACTACCTAACCAAAAGAGCTTGTCCCATTACACTACTACTAAACAGAAACAGAGAAACTACTCCACCTTCTGCTTCCCTTCAGCCTTGCTCATCACCTTCTTCCCGTCAACCTTTGGAATCTTTGCAACAATTCCTTCAACACTTTCAGAAAAATCCCCAATGAGGTTTCGTTTGACACCAACAGAGACATCAACAGGAAAAACCTTAGCTTTAAGTGGTTTCATAGGAGCAAAGCCAGGAGCAGGTTCATCAAAGCCATCGCTGGCAGCATCCCCAACGCTTGAAACATTAGCAAAGCTGGAAAATTCATTGATCAAGGGAGTGTCTGAAGTCATTTTCAGAACAGGGAACGGACCAAGATTGACACCAGTAGAAAATTCTTTCAAGTTGACCTTGAACAAAGCTTGCAAACCGACCAACCTTGTTATCGCCTTAGGTAAACGCTGAAAAAGTTTGACATGCAGAATTAAATTAGTAGCGACATTAACAAAATAATTACTAATTTGGTGCAACATGAAACAGTTATTTAATACCTTTCCATTTGAAATAGCCTTAAGCTCAGCAGCAGTTTGACCTATAAGGTCGACACATTCCTTATCCCACAGTATAAAAGAAGCAACGCCCCAATTATCGGCGACTCGAATAGTGACTTTGTACCTCAATGTACCAAATGAATCAGCAACATCACAGTTTGTGCAGTAAAAGTTGTTTCCACATGGAGACATTTTCTTAAAGCATTTTTTGCAAGCCACATAGAACCAATCGAACATAGGCTCAATCCCAACGACTTCACAGAACACCCAAAACTGGTCAATCTGGGATATAAAAGTAATAAATTAAAAAAAGTTTTATGATTAATATGTTTGTTGAAAGAACCATATTTTAAAACAACAAACCTCGTGGAGCCTAATGAGCTGATTGAGATTACAAATCTTGTTCCTGTTCATTTGAAGGTCATCCAAAATGGTGACAGTGATAGGCATCGGCACATTTGTGACAGGAACATTGAAGTTGCCTTCCTCAACCAACCTTTAAACGTTAAATTTTTAGATATACAATGATAATATAAAACTGAACATGAATGATATAGAAATTAAGAACACTTACCCTACACGAAACTGCTCAACTTCAGGCATATTTCCATTGAGAATGACTTTGGAGATTTTGAAGGTATTGGACAAACCAATCTGCCCCCTAAACGAACGCACCCTACACATTTGCATGATAACAACAACTGGACCATCATTGTTGTTCACATATGCTAGCAATTCTTCAGCATAGCTACCCCAAAGTGTACATGGAATGGATATGTCCCTGAAATATAAATGGATAATAAACATAAGATATAAAACTATGAAAAAAAAAAGTATAATAATTCACAACTTACATAAGATTTTTCAAGGTGATATCCACCATTGATGTTTCCTTTCCAAGTACTTCCCTTGTCTGCCTACCACTTCTAGATGACAATAAACCAATGATATCTACACACACACATATTATTAAGCAATATCCATCAATGAAATTATACTAATATAGTGTAATAAAATGATGTAAATGTTATTCGTAAATACCAATCAAAAGATCTTCATTGACGTTGCCCCACAACGCAAGATCATCATATGACTTGAATTCAAAAACATTGCGTGGGAAATTTGCATCAAAAACCTCAACAACTTGGGTTCTGGGGGTGAAAATAATCCTCCATTCAGCAGGGGATGTCTTGACCCTCATGTTATTGTGAGTGAGGACAAAATTGCTCACAGAAAACAGGTATTCCTCGCGCAAGATCTCCTTGAACTTTGGGATCAGAGCACGCTTAATAGAAGCATGAATTCTAGAACCCTATAATAGTAAGAAAAATGAAGCAATCAGTGAAACATTTACATTATGATTAGATATGTTAAGGCTGAAAAAAAAGGAAAAAGAAAAGAGTTTGATATAGAAAGAACTTACATTCTTGTCGTGGAACACACACTCAAGACTGTAAACGTTGTTTACATCATCACCACCATGGAGACCGTAGCAACGCACAAGACGAACTGTGATCGTTTGGTCCATACTGGATGGGTCAAGGTCGTTAATCAGTTTGAACAAAGGAGGCATTTGACACTTTGTGTTATGAACTGTGGTGTTAATAAGTTGTGAAGTGAAAATAATCAAAATGAATGCACAATTTATAGGCAGGATTAAGGGGATTGAATTTGAAGATGAATTCAAATTAAAAAAAAATCCCGCCCAAAAATAGGTAATCATGGTCTACAATGGTACTAATCTGATCAGAAATTTGAGATGTAAATCAAAATTAGGTGAAATGGGTGATTACTCTTCGTTTTAAACCGTGATCGACCAATTGTACAACGGACTATAAATTGTTTACGATTTACAAAAGAAAAATGAAGGTAACGACGGTTAAGAAGAAGAACATCAACTCACCTCGGACGCCATGATAGACACGATGCGACATAAATGGTGGATTATCTCTCCAGATGCAGTATACGATTGCACTTATCTGATAAGAAATTTGAGATTAAAATAAAAAATAGATGAATTTGGTAATTACTCTTCGTATAAAATCCTAATTGTACGAATTGTGCAGCAGATTATAAAGTGTTCAGGATTTGAAGAAGAAAAATGAAGCTAATGCCGGTGGGGATGAATATCTACTCACATAGGACGGCATGATAGACACGATGCAAAGCAAACAGTCGGTTATCTCTCCAGATGTATACAGGGTAATCCCACGATTTAGTCCGAAATATCCTCCGCAATTTCATCGGTTTCTGTTTAAATTAGATTTAACCTAATACAAAATGGCCTATTAGTGTAGCACAAAGCCACAAATAAAAAATAACAACTGAATAACAATTACTACCTTTGTCCCTAAATGAGTGTCCAAATTTCATTTTAAGGGACACTGAAAATCCCAACTTTTTGAACAATTTGGTAACAACGATTCATATACAATCTTGTAATCTCCTTTCCAAACCTTTAGTTTTGCACGTATAAAGAAACCGGTGAAAAAATTTCTAAAAAAAAAACATTTAGGGAGAAAGTCATGTTAAAAAACGACACTCATTTAGGGACAGAGATTTCTTGAAAATGGACACTAATTTTGGGACAGAGGGAGTACTATTTTATAAATTAATTATTAATTATTAATATGAAAAAAAAGGAAAAAAATGAATATGTATTATTTAAAGTTTAATATCAAAAATAGCACTCCATCTATCCAATAATGATAGTCCTACAATCTCGTTGTTATTATAAAAGTATTTTGCTAATAAATATTACAACTTTAGTTATTTTAATGAAAGTTGTGAAGTAGCTTTAATACAACATTATAAATATAAATAATGCCAATTTTTTTCTTCAACTCAATACGGGTAAAATTATTATGAGTGATATACTATTAGGTTGTTCGTAATGGAAACATAGAGAGTAGAATTCTATTACTGATGTAGTACGTTGAAATGTGTATTTTACCTATCAGTATAAATTAATAAGTAATTTATTATCATCAAAAAATTGTTTACAAAAAAAATTACCCATTTATCATTTAGCTTTTATATATTAATAATAGTACTTACTCCCTTCATCCGAAAATTGTAGTGGTTATATAACTTTGTATTACATATAAAGTTTTGGTAAAAATTAATACTAATTTAATTATTGAAATAAAAATGTAAATGTTGAGGTCATCATAAGAAGTGGATCTAGGAAATGGTCAATATTTGATCGTGGAAACATCGAACATAGTAAAGCTAACATTCCGAACAGAGGGAAAATGTTGATATGTGTTGTATACTATTAAGAAGATGGGACCCAAAAAAAATTGAAATGATCTTGGCCGCCCCCTGATTTGTGTATGTATGTGGTCTTGATCTGAGCCGTTGGGTGGAAAGGTGGAGCTAACTCGATTGAGCGGTTCCGGGTTCGAATTTATTAGGAAAAAGTATGATTTAAATTCAATTATAATTCAATAAGTAGTCACCCACTCACTCCGTCACTATTTACCTTACAAAGGCAATGAAAAATTTGTAAACTTTCTAGTAATTTTGACTAACTTATGCAAATAAATAGATTATCATTTTTTAAGAATAAAAATTAGTAATGGATATATTTATAATAAAACAATAATCAAACATGCAAAAATAAACGAAGAGATAAATAGAACATTTTTTCATTCATATATTAAGCAATAATTCAATATTTGCATAGCCTGCAATTACACACATGTTTCAATTATGAGGCCCAAAAATTTTAAACAGTTCATTGCATTTGGTCCCAAAACCCATAAAAGCCAAAACTAATAGTACCACAAATTTTCATCAAGAACTGCAGAAAGCCAGAAACATGTACTCCATCCGTCCCAATATTTGCATAGCCTGCAATAATTCAATACGTAGAAAAAATTTTCATTCATAACATCAAGTACATAAAATGAATTCCATTCTATGGAGTCCACAGTTCAACCTAACAAAAAAGGAGTACATGGGTTGAAATCAAACCACCGACAACATCTAAGATGTGGCAATTAAAAAGTTTCATAAGGAAACTCACAACTATCACCTTACTACAACCATTCAACAGCAACACAAGCCATACACAGAATTCCAACATACATAATTAACATACCATAAACAAACCAAAATGACACATGATAACTACTTAAACCAAAAGAGTGTGTCCCATATCAATTTGACAGAAGTCAAACACAGTGACTACTCCACTGTTTGTCTCCCTTCAACCTTGCTAAACTTATGTTTCCCTTCAACCTTTGCAGCCTTGGCAACAACTCCTTCACCACTTTCAGAAAATTCCTCAATGCAATTTCGTTTAACACCTACATACATATCAACTGGAACAACCTTTTTTGTGACTGGATTGATAGGAGTGTAGACAGGGGCAGGTTTGTCAACAGCGTCATGCTCTCCTAGCCCAACGTTTGACACATTAGCAAAGTTGGAAAACTCATTGATCAAGCTATTGTCTGAGGTGATTTTCAGAACAGTGAATGGAGCAAGGTTGACACCAGTCGCAATTTTTTTCAATTTCACCTTGAACAGCCCTTGCAATCCCACCAACCTTGTTATTGCCTTAGGTATACGCTAAAAAAGTTCGCGAAAAAAAAAAATTAGTAATGACAGTAACGAATTACTTTCAGCATCAGTGTAATTTATAAAAGTTATTTTATACCTTGCCATTTGAAAAAGCCTTAAGCTCAGCAGCAGTTTGACCTATGAGGTCAACACATTCCTTATCCGACAATATCAAAGAAGCCACACCCCAATTATCGGCGACTCGAACAATGACTTTGTACCTCAAAGTGCCAATTGGATAATCAATATCACAGTTGGAGCAGACAAAATTGTTATCACATAGAGACATCTTCTTTAAGCATCTTTTGCAAGATGCATAAAACCATTGAAACATAGGCTCAATCCCAACAACTTCACAGAATACCCAAACTTGGCCAACCTGAAATATAAAAGCAATAAATTAAAAGAAGTTGTAGGCATAATTTTTTTTTTGAAAGAACCATATTTTAAAATAACACACCTCACGAACTGTAATGATTTGATTGACATTACGAATCTTGTGCCTGTTCATTTGAAGGTCATCCCTAATGGTTACAGTGGGAAGCAAAGGCTTAGCCGTGACAGGAACATTGAAACTACCTTCCTCAACCAACCTTTAAACATTAAAATTTTTAAGATAAAATAACAATATAAAAGTGAACATAAACAATAAAGAAAGTAATAACACTTACCCAACACGAAATTGGTAAACTTCAGGCATATTTCCATCGAAAATGACTTTGGAGATTTTGAAGGTATTAGACAACCTAATTTGACCCCTAAACGAACGACGCTTACACATTTGCATGATAACAACAACTGGACCATCATTTTTTTCCACATATGTCAGCAATTCATCAGCATAGTTCCCCCAAATAGTACATGGAATGGAAATGTCCCTAAAATATAAAAGGAAAATAAACATTAGTTATACAACTGTGAAAAAAAAAGAAATTATAATTTATACTCACTCAGAACTTACTTAAGATTTTTCAAGGTGATATCAACCATAGATGTTTCCTTTCCAAGTACTTCCCTTGTGTACCTTCCACTTCGAAACGACAACAATCCAATGATATCTAGGCAAAAACAAATTACTAAGAAATATTCATCCATGCCAATTAAAAAATTAGTGAATTAGAAAAAGATGGAAATAATAAGCGATATTACCAATCAAAAGATCTTCATTAACATTCTGCAATATTGCAAGATCATCATATGACTTGAAATCAAAAACATTACGTGGGAAGTTAGCATGAAAAACCTCAAAGACATGAGTCTTATGTGTAAAGATAATCCTCAATTTAGCGGATGAGGTCTTGATCCTCATGTTATTATTAGTGAGGACAAAGTTCTTCACAGCAAATATGTGTTCCTCACGCAATATATGCTTGAACTTAGGAATCAGAGCACGCTTAATAGAAGCGTGGATTCTGCATCCCTGAAATTTAATCAAATATAGCATACTTAGAATACAACGTAAACAATATAAATAGCCTGTAATAATACTAATCGAAAAAAAATACAGAGTGATAAAGAAAGAAATTACATTCTTATCATGAAAAACACACTCCAGACTGTAAACATCGTTTATATCATCACCAACATGGAGGTCATAGGAACGCACAAGACGAACCTTGATAGCTTGATTCAAACTGGATGGTTCAAGGTCATTAAGCACTTTGAATAGGGGAGGCATTTCAAACTTTGTGATCCACCAGCAGCTGTTGAGAAGTTATGAAAATGATGAACAGTGAATGAACATTACAAAATGAAAAAGATTCAAAATACAATTAAATAGAAACTCCATATAAAGACAAAATAAATTGAATTTGGGATGAAACACCACCAAAATAGACAAATTGAAATAGAATTTGGGAGGAAATACACCAAAATAGTAAATCATAGTTTACAAATGTACTTATCTGATGCGGCATTTCAGATTAAAATACAAATTAGATGGAATTAGTTAATACTCTTCATACGAAACCCTAATTGCACGAATTGTAGATCCGATTATAAAGTGTTTGAAGAATTAAATAAGAAAAATGAATCCATCGTTGGTGGAGAAGAAGAACAACTGACCTTTCTACAATTGTACTCATCTGATAAAAATTTTGAGATTAAAATCAAAATTAGATGAAATAGTTAATTACTCTTCGTATAGAACCAAAATTGAACATATCGTAGATCAGGTCATTAAGCACTTTGAATAGGGGAGGCATTTCAAACTTTGTGATCCACCAGCAGCTGTTGAGAAGTTATGAAAATGATGAACAGTGAATGAACATTACAAAATGAAAAAGATTCAAAATACAATTAAATAGAAACTCCATATAAAGACAAAATAAATTGAATTTGGGATGAAACACCACCAAAATAGACAAATTGAAATAGAATTTGGGAGGAAATACACCAAAATAGTAAATCATAGTTTACAAATGTACTTATCTGATGCGGCATTTCAGATTAAAATACAAATTAGATGGAATTAGTTAATACTCTTCATACGAAACCCTAATTGCACGAAATGTAGATCCGATTATAAAGTGTTTGAAGAATTAAATAAGAAAAATGAATCCATCGTTGGTGGAGAAGAAGAACAACTGACCTTTCTACAATTGTACTCATCTGATAAAAATTTTGAGATTAAAATCAAAATTAGATGAAATAGTTAATTACTCTTCGTATAGAACCAAAATTGAACATATCGTAGATCAGGTATACAGTGTTTACGATTGGAATAAGACAAAAATTAAGGTAATGGCGGTGGAGAGGAAGATCAACTAACCTCAGACGGCATGATAGAGATAATGCGAATGAAATGGTAGTTCTCTCTTCAGGTGTATACAGTGCGGCGGAAAATTGGGGAAGAAAGGTAACCCCGTTATTTCCTCCGAAATATCCCAAGTTTTGGTGAGTAATAACAGAAATAATGAAGGACGAAATGACGGAATTGCCCTTTTGCTGTTTGAGCGCCAAAACAGAAATGAGGCTATCCTCTCTTTATATTGTTATAGATGTAATGTGCTATTTAGTGACAGCATAATGCAATGTACTTTTCAGAGATTTTTCAGATAATGCAACATGTTAAATTTCAGTAACAAATCTAATAAAAATGTAACACCGGTTACTCATTTAACAAAGCCACAATTATACACACACCCCCACCATTCTTGACACTTACCAAGGGGTATAATGTAATAAACCCAAAATCCAAGCACTTAAAATAAAAAACCCTAATAAAAAATCTAAATATTCTCCTTCTTTCTTCACGGCTACAGCCCCGCTCCCCCCTCTCCGCTGCGCTGTCCCCCATCTCCATTCCACCCCACGCCACGGCCTTGGCCATCCACACCATTCTCCACGGCCACGCACATTCTCAACTAAGTACGCCGCCAAATCACAAAACATACCCTCAAATGCCCAACGCAATTTGAAAAGGAGTAAAATCACAAAACATTCATTTGCATGATATATTCATCATATTCGTTTATCATACGCATTGGTATTTTAAAACTGAGTTATTCATATCTTTGTTGTGTTTACCTGCAGGGCGGTGATCCCAAATCCAGAGGATCTCCCAACATGTGCTGTTCCTTGTGGGAGGCCATGCCTGAGGCTGTCGGCAATGGGCCTGGTCCGAGGGAGTGGGTAGAGGGCACCGGCTTGGTTCCATTCATTCATGCCGTAGGCCAGCTGGTTAGCACTAACAGGAGCCTGGGACTCATCTCTACTTGGGCGAGCACTGGTGGGATACCACCCATACTTTTCATTTGAGCTGAGGGGAGGTGACCGTGACTCCCGCAGACTTTTCTGCCATTACCGGGCTCTCCTTCGGTGGCCGACTAGTTATTTGGACCGACCGGCTCTCTGCCGCGGACGTTGAGGCACTCATCGGTTTTTCGGGTCCTACCAAGGGCTGGGGTAGATCAAGAACCCCTTGGCTAGAGAGGTCAATTACCTAGGATGTCTAATTTTTTTCACAAAGGTCGAAACCAACATAGCCTTTTATGAAAAACGAAACCAAAGATTCTTGAAGGGGGGGGTTAGGTGACGGAGTGGGAAGTACTTAAACAACTCTGCCCCGCTTACGCGGGTCTTGCTATTTTGAAAGAAAGTCCTTAAATTATTAATCCTAAGAATGCTGGAACAATTACAATGGAAAGAAAGGAAAATTGAAATGAATTGTTTTTATTTATTAATTTATGCTAAAAGATTATATGTAACAATTATGCCAAACAATTACATGAAGAAATGAAATGAAAATTAAACTGGAATTTGGAATGTTGGGATGTAACGTTGGCCAAACTTCAATAGTGAAGTGGCCTTTTGTGTCCCTATGGAGATTGCATTTTATGAAGAGTGCGTTAACATTAATGAGTAAAAAAAGTTTATTGAAATTAAAGAAATTCAACTTAGTGTCCCTTTATTTTTAACCAAATTTTATAGTGACCACTCTTTGAAAATTTTTATGTTTTATGTTTTTGATTCAAGAATTCTTCCTCCCTTTCCATGGTTTGAAGAGATATAGTGTTTAAATGTTTTTGGTCACAAATATGGCCCTTCCCCGGATCAAGCCCATAATGGCCTTGGGGGTTACAAATCGGAAAACGAGGGAAATTTGGCCAAATCTGAGATTCTGGAAGCGGGAAGCGCGCGCTTCCCACCCCCCCTATGGAAGGAGCACGCCTCCCACAAAGGAGGGCAAAGGCGTGAGCATCCCAGCTTCAGAAAATTCATATTTTAGCCCAAAGGAGGAGCACGCTTTCCTGAAATAAGTATTATATACATTTTCCTATAGAATAATGCCACGTGGATTTCCACGTCATAATTCCACGTGGCTTAATGAGAAGGCTTGAAATGTTTTTGCTTTTATATATTATATAGATGTGTAGATTTTACCATTAATTATTAACTTTAATTTTTTTTTTCACTAAATAACAAAAAATACAAATTCTCATATAAAAAGGAATATGCATGCAAAGTTAACAACATCTACGTCCAAATTAAAGATAACGACTTTTGTCCGTCTCGCTCTGACGTTCGATTTGATATGCGGTGCGTTCCGCGGTTCATCCGGAGTCAAAAGTTATGACAGTTTCGGCGCACTCGCTGAAATTACTCCAAAAACTTCAACGCCTTAGTGTCCGCATCAATTATTAATTTAAACCATAAAACATACTTTATTTATAGAATCCTTCATTTTTATTTTTATTTTTATTTTTTATTTTTGCAAAATATGTGGCTCGATTTTCTTCACCGAGATATACTGTTACATCACATTTCTTATCTTTAGCCCATATCTTAAAATTCAACTAACTGAATGATTATAATTTCTATTATTTTAATTTGAGATATCCATTATCTTTAGCCTATTAAAATTAAGTAATCATGTTTTTGTAATTTAAGCTCAGAAAATATATGATTTAAAAAAAAAATCAGTTTTAAAAAACTAAGTCATTTCCTGAAATAAGTATTATATACATTTGCCTATAGAATAATGCCACGTGGATTTCCACGTCATAATTCCACGTGGCTTAATGAGAAGGCTTGAAATGTTTTTGCTTTTATATATTATATAGATGTGTAGATTTTACCATTAATTATTAACTTTAATTTTTTTTCACTAAATAACAAAAAACACAAATTCTCATATAAAAATGAATATGCATGCAAATTTGACAATATCTACGTCCAAATTAAGTATAATGACTTTTGTCCGTCTCGATCCGACGTTCGATTTGATATGCAGTGCGTTCCGCGGTTCATCCGGAGTCAAAAGTTATGACGGTTTCGACGCACTCGCTGAAATTACTCCAAAAACTTCAACGCCTTAGTGTCCGCATCAATTAGTAATTTAAACCATCAAACATAATTTATTTATAGAATCCTTCATTTTTATTTTTATTTTTATTTTTATTTTTGCAAAATATGTGGCTCGATTTTCTTCACCGAGATATACTGTTACATCACATTTCTTATCTTTAGCCCATATCTTAAAATTCAACTAACTGAATGATTATAATTTCTAATATTTTAATTTAAGATATCCATTATCTTTAGCCTACTAAAATTAAGTAATCATGTTTTCGTTATTTAAGCTCAGAAAATATTTGATTTAAAAAAAACCAGTTTTAAAAAACTAAATCATTTCCTGAAATAAGTATTATATACATTTGCCTATAGAATAATGCCACGTGGATTTCCACGTCATAATTCCACGTGGCTTAATGAGAAGGCTTGAAATGTTTTTGCTTTTATAGATTATATAGATGTGTAGATTTTACCATTAATTATTAACTTTAATTTTTTTTTCACTAAATAACAAAAAATACAAATTCTCATATAAAAATGAATATGCATGCAAAGTTGACAACATCTACGTCCAAATTAAAGATAACGACTTTTGTCCGTCTCGCTCTGACGTTCGATTTAATATGCGGTGCGTTCCGCGGTTCATCCGGAGTCAAAAGTTATGACGGTTTCGACGCACTCGCTGAAATTACTCCAAAAACTTCAACGCCTTAGTGTCCGCATCAATTAGTAATTTAAACAATCAAACATACTTTATTTATAGAATCCTTCATTTTTATTTTTATTTTTATTTTTTATTTTTGCAAAATATGTGACTCGATTTTCTTCACTGAAATATACTGTTACATCACATTTCTTATCTTTAGCCCATATCTTAAAATTCAACTAACTGAATGATTATAATTTCTAATATTTTAATTTAAGATATCCATTATCTTTAGCCTACTAAAATTAAGTAATCATGTTTTCGTAATTTAAGCTCAGAAAATATTTGATTTAAAAAAAAATCAGTTTTAAAAAACTAAATCATTTCCTGAAATAAGTATTATATACATTTGCCTATAGAATAATGCCACGTTGATTTCCACGTCATAATTCCACGTGGCTTAATGAGAAGGCTTGAAATGTTTTTGCTTTTATATATTATATAGATGTGTAGATTTTACCATTAATTATTAACTTTAATTTTTTTTTTCACTAAATAACAAAAAATACAAATTCTCATATAAAAATGAATATGCATGCAAAGTTGACAACATCTACGTCCAAATTAAAGATAACGACATTTGTCCGTCTCTCTCCGACGTTCAATTTGATATGCGGTGCGTTCCGCGGTTCATCCGGAGTCAAAAGTTATGACGGTTTCGGCGCACTCGCTGAAATTACTCCAAAAACTTCAACGCCTTAGTGTCCGCATCAATTAGTAATTTAAACCATCAAACATACTTTATTTATAGAATCCTTCATTTTTATTTTTATTTTTATTTTTGCAAAATATGTGGCTCGATTTTCTTCACCGAGATATACTGTTACATCACATTTCTTATCTTTAGCCCATATCTTAAAATTCAACTAACTGAATGATTATAATTTCTAATATTTTAATTTAATATATCCATTATATTTAGCCTACTAAAATTAAGTAATCATGTTTTCGTAATTTAAGCTCAGAAAATATTTGATTTAAAAAAAAATCAGTTTTAAAAAACTAAATCATTTCCTGAAATAAGTATTATATACATTTGCCTATAGAATAATGCCACATGGATTTCCACGTCATAATTCCATGTGGCTTAATGAGAAGGCTTGATATGTTTTTGATTTTATATATTATATAGATGTGTAGATTTTACCATTAATTATAAACTTTAATTTTTTTTTCACTAAATAACAAAAAATACAAATTCTCATATAAAAATGAATATGCATGCAAAGTTGACAACAGCTACGTCCAAATTAAATATAACGACTTTTGTCCGTCTCATTTCGACTTTCGATTTGATTTGCGGTGCGTTCCGCGGTTCATCCGGAGTAAAAAGTTATGACGGTTTCGGCGCACTCGCTGAAATTACTCCAAAAACTTCAACGCCTTAGTGTCCGCATCAATTAGTAATTTAAACCATCAAACATAATTTATTTATAGAATCCTTCATTTTTATTTTTATTTTTATTTTTGCAAAATATGTGGCTCGATTTTCCTCACCGAGATATACTGTTACATCACATTTCTTATCTTTAGCCCATATCTTAAAATTCAACTAACTGAATGATTATAATTTCTAATATTTTAATTTAATATATCCATTATCTTTAGCCGACTAAAATTAAGTAATCATGTTTTCGTAATTTAAGCTCAGAAAATATTTGATTTAAAAAAAAATCAGTTTTAAAAAACTAAATCATTTCCTGAAATAAGTATTATATACATTTGCCTATAGAATAATGCCACGTGGATTTCCACGTCATAATTCCATGTGGCTTAATGAGAAGGCTTGAAATGTTTTTGATTTTATATATTATATAGATGTGTAGATTTTACCATTAATTATTAACTTAATTTTTTTTTCACTAAATAACAAAAAATACAAATTCTCATATAAAAATGAATATGCATGCAAAGTTGACAACAGCTACGTCCAAATTAAATATAACGACTTTTGTCCGTCTCGTTTCGACTTTCGATTTGATATGCGGTGCGTTCCGCGGTTCATCCGGAGTAAAAAGTTATGACGGTTTCGGCGCACTCGCTGAAATTACTCCAAAAACTTCAACGCCTTAGTGTCCGCATCAATTAGTAATTTAAACCATCAAACATAATTTATTTATAGAATCCTTCATTTTTATTTTAATTTTATTTTTGCAAAATATGTGGCTCGATTTTCTTGACCGAGATATACTGCTACATCACATTTCTTATCTTTAGCCCATATCTTAAAACTCAACTAACTGAATGATTATAATTTCTAATATTTTAATTTAATATATCCATTATCTTTAGCCTACTAAAATTAAGTAATCATGTTTTCGTAATTTAAGCTCAGAAAATATTTGATTTAAAAAAAAATCAGTTTTAAAAAACTAAATCATTTCCTGAAATAAGTATTATATACATTTGCCTATAGAATAATGCCACGTGGATTTCCACGTCATAATTCCACGTGGCTTAATGAGAAGGCTTGAAATGTTTTTGCTTTTATATATTATATAGATGTGTAGATTTTACCATTAATTATTAACTTTAATTTTTTTTTCACTAAATAACAAAAAACACAAATTCTCATATAAAAATGAATATGCATGCAAAGTTGACAATATCTACGTCCAAATTAAAGATAACGACTTTTGTCTGTCTCGATCCGACGTTCGATTTGATATGCGGTGCGTTCCGCGGTTCATCCGGAGTCAAAAGTTATGACGGTTTCGGCGCACTCGCTGAAATTACTCCAAAAACTTCAACGCCTTAGTGTCCGCATCAATTAGTAATTTAAACCATCAAACATAATTTATTTATAGAATCCTTCATTTTTATTTTTATTTTTATTTTTATTTTTATTTTTATTTTTATTTTTAGTTTTATTTTTATTTTTGCAAAATATGTGGCTCGATTTTCTTCACCGAGATATACTGCTACATCACATTTCTTATCTTTAGCCCATATCTTAAAATTCAACTAACTGAATGATTATAATTTCTAATATTTTAATTTAAGATATCCATTATCTTTAGCCTACCAAAATTAAGTAATCATGTTTTCGTTATTTAAGCTCAGAAAATATTTGATTTAAAAAAAAATCAGTTTTAAAAAACTAAATCATTTCCTGAAATAAGTATTATATACATTTGCCTATAGAATAATGCCACGTGGATTTCCACGTCATAATTCCACGTGGCTTAATGATAAGGCTTGAAATGTTTTTGCTTTTATATATTATATAGATTTCCTAGTCCAAGCCATGAGATGATCAAAGGTGCCCTCCATACTTTGTGTGGAAGAGGTTCAAACCTAGTTTGATTATGGCTTGTTGATTGTTCATTTACATTCTTGTCATGGATGATGCTCTTGTTGTTCATTTTGCTCATTTTAAGCTATGATGATCATGTTGAGGATAAAGTCTCAATCTTTATCCTCATCACCTTGATCTAGCCCAAAATTCCCAAGTTTGGGTAATAAAGATCCAATCTTTATAGTTTGTTCTTGTCCCTAAAGGATTAATCTTGCCTAGAAGAGCCATTTTGATGGTAAAGTTTCAATCTTTACTCATCAAATGGTCACTATGGCTCAAAAGGGCATATTGGCCACCTTTTTCATGTTTCTCCCATAATTGCCTTTGATCATGCCCAAACTCTTTTTTTTGGGAGGTTCTTTGATGATCTAATGGCATAGGAATGAGTTGTTAATGTTGTTTTGTGTTGGAATAACAAACTGGAATCAGAACATTTTGGTCCAGTTCAAGCAGAATGCTCTGTTTCTGCCTGGAATTGGACTGTTGCTTGAACAAACTGTAAAATCCCAGGGGTGGTCTCCCCATCCGTACGGCTACTTTGGCCGTATGGGGAGATTGACCATTTTGCCCTTCTGTCTTCTGTTTTCTTGTCAAACAAACCCTTTTTCAGTTGAAAAGATAAATAAAAAGTTAAAACAAAGATTTTCCGTTAAAACACACACACACACATGCACTTTTGTTAACTAACAAGGGAGAATCGGCTTTGTCCGAGGCAACTTGGGAGGATGTAAAAACTCTTCCCAAGTTGTAACCTGATCTCCGAACCTTTGAACTCAAACCTTTGTCATTTTGTTGGGTTTAAAATTAACAAAATGTGGCGACTCCGTTAAATTGGTCTGGTTCCCGCGTTTGGTATTTCGCCTTTGAAACGTGCTCGTGTTTTTTTTGGGGCGGGATCCTTACAACTACGCCTATAGACCCCTCGTTTTTCACCTGCCTTGCACACCCCCAAGGATGGACTGTCCCGGGCAAGGGTCCTATAGGGCAAGCGGTTCCACCGACCAAAAGAAACGAACCTAGGGTCTAGTGCGTCGCAAGATTCCCAATGCGTGAGCCATTCCAATCATGATTAAGCCTCGGTTAAGATCGAGGTTCGTCTTAGGGACTTAAGGGACTTCCGATATAACCTCATCTTTGATGAGGGCTCTCGAATCTTATCCATGGGCTTAAGGATGATTAGTATGAACCATTCATTAGGGCTCAAAAACACAGTGTCACCCTATCCAATATTAACGCATAAGTCAAAGACCAGGTCAAAGTTGACCAAGGTCACACTTGCTTTCACAAGGAGTCATGACTCGGGCATCAACTTGGCCATGATTAGCTTTAGACACGTATTAGGGACATGGTAACGTGAGCTAGACCAAAAACCAACCAAAGTCTCAGTATTTGTGTGTCACAGACAAGTGTGGTTGACTCGGCTCGGAAGGGGAGGTGGAATGGACCCGTGTGCGCTAGAAAGGCACAAGAGCACCAATCAAGCTGCATCTGGCATCCATCCCGGGTTTAAAGGGAATTTGGAACGTGCAAGGTCAAGTGTGCGTAGTGTGAAGCCATTCTATGTTCTTTTTTTGAGTTAAAATAGAAATTTTCGATTCGTCTTAACATCATGAACAAATGTACACAATATCATATGAACAAGCATGAATAAGCATAATCAACAAAAATGAGCAAGCATGAATAAGCATAATCAACAAAAATGAGCAAGCATGAATAAGCTATTTACACAAGCAATCAAGCAAGAATCATATGAACAAACAAAGCCAAAACTTGTACATACAACAAATTGTGCACAACCAAAAAAAAATTCTTTGAAATCAAAACTTCACAAGAAACAATCCTTTTGAAAACCATTTGCAAAACAAGTTGTGCACAGCAAAGGATTCAAAATTTTTTTACAAAATGGGTTATGCACAAGGAGGCTTTGAAAACCCAATTTTATGCCCAGAAAACTTGTGCATAACCAAGCTTCAAAAACCAAGTTTTGGATAGAAAAGAAGAAGGTAATGTGCACAAACAAATCTGTAAATTTGGAACCTGGATAAGCAGAAGCAAAAGGGACACAGAATGTTTCTACCCTGCATAAAATTGTTAAATTTTGAAACATTCTGTTCCCTGCCCAACATAGCCGTACGACTATATCATCCTGGCAATTATTTTTTGCAGTTTTTCAACTTCTGATCATCATGCCCCAATTTATTGTATTTCCAGAACAGTTTCCACTTCAGAAGATTCAAACAGAAACACAGCACACACAAAACAAACACAAAAGTTAATGAAAACGGGGGACGGGAGTTTGACCTACACAAAAGTGTCCTCAAATTTTTTAAAGAGAAGTTTGCAAACACTTTACTCCCCAGCGGAGTCGCCACTATAAGGATCCCGCCCCGTGATGAGGAAATGAAGGGTTTTCGTTTCGAAGGGCAAAAAACCAAACACGGTTATCACACAAAACACAACGGAGTCGCCACATTTGTTAATTATTTAACCCAACAAATGGAAAGGTTAGAGATTCTATTAGTTCGGAGGTCAGGTTACACCTTGGGAAAATTTTTACGTCACCCAAGTCGCCTCGGATAGGACCGAGTCTCCCTAACGTTAGTTAACAAAAGTGCATGTGTGTGTGTGTGTTTCAAAAATGGGAGAAACTGACATTTTAACAAAACTGGTTAATTATTTAACAGAAAAGGGTTATTTTGCAAATATTTCAGTCATAAAGGGAAGAAACTGGAAAATGCACTCCCTGGCCAAAGTAGCCGTATGGCTAGGGAGAGTATTCCAGGAGTTTTTGACAGTTTATCAGAAAACTGTCCAGTTTCAGGCAAAACAGAGTGTTCTTGCTGAAACTGGACTGTGATGATCATTTTCAGTTATTTTCTTCAACAAAAACATGGATTTAATCATCCCTATGTCATTGATCACAAATTAGACACAAAAAACAATGGTTTTGGGTGTGATCAAGACAATCATTGGGGAAATTTTGAGAAAGTTGATGAACATGCCCTTTGGGCCAAAATTACCATTTGATGAGTAAAGATTGAAACTTTACCATAAAAATGGACTTATTATGCAATATTAAATCTTTAGAAACAAAAATGTAACATAAATATTGGATCTTTATGTCCCATACTTGGTGATTTTATGGCTAGGTCATGGTTGGGATGATATCACCCAATCATGACTCTCATGGCCAAACAAGAACAAAATCAACATAAAACTTAACAAACCATGATCATCTTTAGGTTTTACCCCACAATCATACACAAGGAATGAAGGGAACCTTGAATCACCTCATGATTTGGTTCCAATGTACATATATAATCATAATACATATATATATATATATAACAATAATATATATAGCTTGAGAAGACAAGACTTGTATAATATATATATATATATATATATATATATATATATATATATATATATATATATATATAGTGTTTGAAATGGACAAGACTTTCAAGAATAATAAGAAATAACACAAAGTAAACAAGTAATATGAACAATAGCAAAAAGAGTTTGAGATGAAGAAGAAGATGAGGAGAAGGAGGCTTCACCTATGATGGTTATGTCCTATCTTCCTCACTATTCACTCAAATGTGTATCACTCACAGTTTTTGCTCTCAAACTGGCAGAGTATCAACACACAAAACGTTTTCTCCCCCTCTGAAATGATCAGCATGGGGTTCAATTTATAGGGACTGAGGGTGCCCAACATAGCCGTACGGCTCAACCCCTCAAGTACCCAAACCATCCGTACGACTCGACTTGGCGAGCTTCTGGATTTTTCTAAGTTTAATTCCAGTTCAGTCCTGGAATATCAGGTTTATCCTAGTGATGTCCTAGCCCATTGGTTTATCCCTAAATGGTAACAAGAATTCCTCTAAAGTAGGTTAAATTCAAATTGGGGTACTTACAAGATCATAATTGTGAGAAAGCAGTAGAATCATAACATAATCATAATAGATCAATATTAAAAAGAATTAAATATAAACACATAAAGTAATCATTGAATTGTTATATTGAATCAGCTAAACATAGGATTATCACTAAGTTTATGATGATACAAGTCATCATTTTTATTTTTATTTTTATTTTGATAGGTATGATACAAGTCATCATACGCAAGTCAACTGAACAAATGAGATTAGGTTTATATGATTGATATTAGAATCAAACAAACAAAGGGAATCAATGCATAATTGAAAGACATAAATTGAAGTTACAGTTGATTGAATACAACCTAGATCTAAAATGCACTAAATCACCACATCATTGAGATCATAATGGTGGTTTAGGCTTTCGCTATGAGATCATAGGTTTGAAACCTAGATCCTTGTAGGAACAACTGATAATGGAGATAAGGGTATCAATTCTGCAAACATATATTGGTTCCACAATTAACCTACTTATGTGGGGAATTGATTTTTTTTTCATTCACATGTAATATTCATCTGCATCCTTTCTTATAATTTTCCGGCGGTGCAACTACATGCTTGCAAGTGAAAATTAGAAACATGATAATGGACAAACTATATATAGTAATTTTGTTTTGAAAAGAGACACTTATCCAGGAATAATTCTATTCAAAATAGACAATTATTGTAAATGTAATAATAACAATAAAACCCATTCTAAAAAATGTAGTTCAAAAACTCTAACCCATATTCTTAAAAAGTCACTGAACCTAAAAATTTAAGACTGTAGGTGGTGAGTGGTGAATTCAAGTGAAATCCACGCAATTCATAGTTCAAACAAAACAACTCTTATACATGACAAAATAATTTATGCTTGCTCATACAAAGTTAGACACATCTCTCCACTCACAACTTTATTTACAAGCTCTCATAGAGAGAGGTCAAGAAAGAGAGATGGAGAGAGAGAGAGAGAGAGAGAGAGAGAGAGAGAGATGGTAGAGGTGAAGATCGAGGCATGGAATTCAGGGGAGGATCTTATTTTGGTGTGTACGGTTCAAAAACATGGATTTGGAAGCTGGGACAACATATCAATGGAGTTATAAAGTGTAAGATACCCACGGGAAAACGGAGAAAGTTCCCTCGAGAATCAAACACGGCACTTTCAATGTTTAACGGAGTTGCCACGTTAGTTTAACTTTAAACCCAAACTTAACTAAAAATGGTTAGAGATTGTGAGTTCGGAGGTCACGTTACATCTGTGGAAGAACTTAATCGAGGTTCACCCAAGATGCCTCGGAAAACCGAGTCTCCCTAAGTTGTTGACAAAATATGTGCAAGTGTGTGTGTGTGTATTTTAAAATGGGAGAGATTGACTTTTAACAGAACACGGTTAGAAAGTTAACAGAAGGGGTTTATTTTGCAAAGATTTTGACAGAATAGGGTTTAGACAGAAAAACATTCCACTGGCCAAACCAGCCTTACGGCTGGTCCAAACCATCCGTACGGTTGGTTGTGGCAGTCCCGGAGATTTTACAGATTGTTAAGAAATCAGTCCAGTTTCAGGCAGAAACAGAGCATTCTGCTGAAATTGAACTGTTTTACATCTTTCCAGTTTATTTACTCACACAAAGCTTGAATTAAATCATCCCTATGCTCTTAATTACTAATTAGACACCAAAACACAAGGTTTTGGGTGTGATCAAGGCAATCATTGGGGAAAATTTAAGAAAGGTGATGAACATGGCATTTGAGCCAAAATCACCATTTGGATGGTTAAAGATTGGAACTTTAACATCCAAATGGATGATTCTTCCAAGGGAAAGCCTTGGGGAAGCAAGAAATCAACCTTTGATGGATAAATATTGAACCTATACCATCAAAGGGATATTATTGTAGCTTGATCAAGTTTAAATGATAAAGATTAGGACTTTACCATCAAAACTTGATCATCCTCACAAAATCAAACAACATAAATGTAAAGACTTGTAAATAAATGACATGAAAGTAAAGAATTGTAAGTAAATGACATTAAAGTAAAGACTTGTAAGTAAATGACATGAAATAATAACAAGCCTTGATCATCTTGGTTTGTAACCCACATTCATGCATAAAACATGAAGGGCACCATGATTCAAGCCAAGGCTTGGTTCCAATTTATAATATTTGCAATAATAGTAAAGACATAACATAAATGAGATAGAGTATGAGATGAACAGAATATGGGGAGAAGGAGGCCTCACCAATTTTGGTTCTAAGCCTATCTTCTTTTTTTCTTTTCACTCAAGAATGTTTGTGACCCTAATCTGCTCTCAATCTGGCAGAATTTGCCCTCATAAAATGATTTTCTCCCCCCTCAAATGATCAGCCAGGGGTCTAATTTATAGGTACTGAGGGTACCCAAACCATCCGTACGGCTTGGCCCCTCTAGTAACCAAACCATCCGTACGGCTCAGCCTGGCGAGCTTCTGGATTTTTCCAATTTTAATTCCAGATTAGTCCTGGAATTTTCAGTTTATCCTAGTGAGGTCCTAGCCTATCAGTTTATCCGTGAATGGTGCTAAGAGTTCCTCTAAGTTGGTCAATTTCAGATTGGGGTACTTATAGAGCCCCTCGGCAACGTTGATTTGGAAAAGCGGGGTTGTCGATAAAAATAAGCATCCCAATCTGATGGGAGGATGGCTTGACCGATTTGGTTATGTGGCTAGACCTAGAGGTATAGGATTCCTACGTATCCTTGTTTGCGGGGAATCAAGCCTAACGTAGTTCAGAAAAGGAGAGAAGTTTTAAGGCTATCCAAACCTAAGGGCTAGGCGGATATCTGTCATCCTTTCCTAGGGGAACGGGCATAACTCTTGGCGAGTTCAGAGGCGGGACATGGTCAACTTGGCTCTATGGAGAGGGTTGACTTACGCGGGATGGGGTCAACTTGGCTCTATGGAGAGGGGACTTACACAAGGAAGCGTGACTCTCAGGGTCAGGGGTGGGACATGGTCAACTTGGCTCTATGGAGAGGGTTGACTTGTAAAAGGAAGCGTGACTCTTGGGGTCAGAGGCGGGACATGGTCAACTTGGCTCTATGGAGAGGGTTGACTTACACAAGGAAGCGTGACTCTCGGGGTCAGAGGCGGGACATGGTCAACTTGGCTCTATGGAGAGGGTTAACTTGCACAAGGAAGCGTGACTCTCAGGGTCAGAGGCGGGACATGCTCAACTTTGCTCTATGGAGATGGTTGACTTGCACAAGGAAGCGTGACTCTCGGGGTCAGAGGCGGGACATGGTCAACTTGGCTCTATGAAGAGGGTTGACTTACACAAGGAAGCATGACTCTCGGGGTCAGAGGCGGGACATGGTCAACTTGGCTCTATGAAGAGGGTTGACTTACATAAGGAAGCGTGACTCTCGGGGTCAGAGGCGGGACATGGTCAACTTGGCTCTATGGAGAGGGTTGATTTACACAAGGAAGCGTGACTCTCGGAGTCAGAGGCGGGACATGGTCAACTTGGCTCTATGGAGAGGGTTGACTCACAAGGAAGCGTGACTCTCGGGGTCAGAGGAGGGACATGGTCAACTTGGCTCTATGGAGAGGGTTGACTTACAAGGATGGTCTTATGTCATTTTGGACTGCCGGGGATAAGGACCTCAACCTATAATGACTATTCTGAGTCAAGGTTTTTGGTCAACTCCATCTTTGGGGAGTTTGACTGGAAAACTGGTCTTATGTCTGACTAAGGACGTCCGGGACAAAGGCTTGAACCTAAAGAGACCATTCTGGGTCAAGACTTGGTCAACTCCATCTTTGGGGAGTTTGACGGGAAAACTGGTCTTACGTCTGACTAAGGACTGCCGGGGTCAAGGGCCTCAACCTTCAATGACTATTCTGAGTCAAGGTTTGGTCAACTCCATCTTTGGGGAGTTTGACGGGAAAACTGGTCTTACGTCTGACTAAGGACCGCCGGGACAAAGGCTTGAACCTAAAATGACCACTCTGGGTCAAGGCTCAGCTTGGTCAACACTACTCTACAGGATTGTTGACACATTTTTTTTGACACCAGGGAGAGCCTAGGGGCGACCCTTGAGACACACTGTGGACGAAGAGGTCCAAGACTTTGGGAAAATCATTTTGAGGGGAGATCAGAAGCATTTTGCTTGAAACATGGTCTTTGATAAATGATGCCAAAAGGGCGAATGTTGGAAATGCTTATTTCTAAAGGGAATTCTTTTAACAAAGCATTTTAGTCAAAATTTTTATTTTAACTTAATCGTGAGGTTTATTATGCATAAAGTCCTTTGGATTTTGTTCATTTGTTGAGAAGTAACTGATGGTAGGAAATTTGCTCGTCACTGTTGTGGGTATAGCCTTAATCTCATCTTGGTCGTTGATGTCGGGGTAGCCCCATGTCCTTGTTGTCGTTGATGTGGAGGTAGCCCCATGTCCTTGTTGCCGTTGCTGTGGAGGTAGCCCTAATGTCGTCCTTCGACTTTTGATGTTGGACGTGGACCCGTTGTCATCTCGCGGCCTTTGACGTCGTTAGGAACCCATCCCTTTTTTCATGACGTACCCTTTCTTTTGCCTAGGCCGCCCTTTCGGGTTTTCAACCTAGCGGGCATCTCTTTTACGTCTTTTATGGCACACCCTGTTTTTTGCCTAGGCCGCCCTTACGGGTTTTCAACCTAGCGGGCTACTTTTTTTGTGGCTTTTTCTTTTTTCCCTTTTTTTATGAGTGATCCAGCCGACTCGATAGTACGGGGACTTTAAAGTATTTTTCTTGGAGGAAACATGCGAGGGAATTTTATTTGGGAGAGAGTCCATTTATGCCGATGTATCATGAAATGGGAAGAAGCCCTTGCTTGACAGAATACAAGTGTTTAGCTCTTTCCTAAGATGGAGAAAAGAAGACTTGTTGAGACATTTGAAATTTGCCTTAGTTAGTATCATCAAATGATTGCTTGAATGAACCATGTTTGTCATTAAGTCAAGATTATAGCAAGCAATTAGCCTTAACATGTATAAATGTTGTGATCAATTAAGATTAAGATTCGATCAATGGCAAGATCGGGAGGAGAATTGGTTTAGAAGGTGGAATTGGTCATTGTCTGGGAAATTGGTCATTGAAGGGACAAAGGGACGAGAACTTGGTCATTTCGAGAGGACCACGGTTTGATGGTTTTGTTTCATGCTATGACCGGACCCAAAGGTTGCCTACGTTCCCCTCAGTTTGAGGAGCTCAGGTCGCTGTAGTTCGGCCTTGGATCATCTTTTGTCGAAGTTGGTGTCCCTTTGAAGGATGTTGTTACTTCGTTGACGTAGATCGCTTTGCTTCCTTGTTATTTGAGGTGGACTCTTGCGGTGAGCTTTTGAGGCAAACTTTTTCTTCGCCAATATTCATTTCCTTTACTCCTTTCCATTATCTATTTCTTCTCTCTCTTCTCCTCTTTTTTTTTTTTAGAGAGAGAGGGGAAACATTAGCCTCAACTTGCTATCTTTGACATTGGCTCATTCGTAGCCCCTTGGTGAAATGTTTGTCACTTTTAGCTTTGACTTTGAAGATCCGGGAAGTCCTTTGCTTGGTTGCGCACGCGCGATCACGGTTGAATCTTGGTGGTTGAGCAACAACACCCTTGCCTTTTCATCGTCTCGGGATGCTTTTGATGTGCATGAAGAATTTGTATCGGAAAGGTATATCGGGAAATGTGTATCGGGAAATGTGTATCAGGTAGGTGTATAGAGGAAGGTTTGCCATTAATGGTTTCTCCATGCCAATTGATCACAACATATATTCACATCAAGACTAATTTTTTGCATTAGCATTTTTCATTTGTGTTAGGTCCATTCATCCTTAATGAGTCATCATTGAATAGTATGCTTAGAAGTCAATTCATAATTTTAGGGACATAGCAATCAATTGATAATAACAAGCAAGGCAATTTCAAGAGTAAATGTATATTGCAAATAATGTCTCAAGTCTAGAGGGAAGAGAATGAAAATGATTATTTTATTTAGATAAATTTGTACATACATTTCCAAGTATGGACCTTTGTAAAAATAAAAAGACACAGTCTGGGACGGACTTTGGTGAAAGTCTAGATCCTACGAGCCTGGAAGACTCTTTTTTTTTTTTTAGGGATGGGTTCCCATGAAGCACGATGATCCATTTTCTTCCTCAATTGTTGGAGGGGTTGTCGGCGGCATATTCCATCTCTTCCACGGGGAACTCGGGTTCCATGTCGTCGGGAAAGATGTCGCGAGGTCTCCATTTGGCTTGGCATTGTAATTGTCGGATTCTCCTACTCACGAGTTGGGAGTTTACATTGGCCATCTCCGTTTGGTGATTTCCTTTCAAAGTGTGCGGCCTTTGTGCATGGCATTTGATGAAGGTCCGGATCTCCATTTGATTTAGCACTTTTGGGCTTCCGAAGCACGGGCTTCTCCTTGTTGTTCACGTGGATGGTTGTCTCAGATGCCAATTCAGATGTGGGCTCCTTGGTCGATGTTTCCAATAGACAAGGCCGCAAAGGACTTTAGCATATTAAACCTCAAGGTGAAATTATAACCAGGATTTGAGAAGAATGCTTCATTTTCGGATTAGATTTTTAGAAAAAAACTCGATCTTTTATTTTAAGATTTTTTTTTAAAAGACACACTTTTGTTTTGAGTGAAAGACTCACACACATTTTTGCAAACTTTTGACAAGGCAATAATAATAATAATTTTATTAAGAAAACTGACAATGGACTCAGAATGGTCACCACATGGCATCAACCGGGGAGTCAAGATTCTAAACCTAACTGACTTTTCTTAAGGGCTTACCACACATCTTAAAATCAACTGACTCTTCCTAAGGATGAAAACAGACTCTTTCTAAGGGGAGGTAGATGGGAGAGGTTTTTTGACATTCCGCTTCTGACCATAGCTGTAGCTTCATTTCCAATTTCCCAACCGAGGGCATTCAAGATTTCCTTCCGCAATTAATTTCCGGATGATGCGTTTCACAGCTGTGCAATCATCGGTATTATGCCCATGGAAGTTGTGAAAGGCACACCTCTTGGGTGGTGCTACGGCGTTTCTCAGGATTCTTTGGCCAGAAATCTTCGAGGGGCCTCATGAGACCTTGTTTGACCAATCCCTCAAACATTTTGCTTACGGGCATTTCAAAATCCTTAAACTTTGTGGGACGGGGCTCGGCTTGGCATTTGGCTTTTCTTTCATTGTTTACCAGAGTGTGGCGGGGAGAAGAATCACAGTCTCTCAATGCAAAGGGGTGCTTATTGAGTGTCCTTTCGAACTTAGCTTCCATTTTCTTTCTATTTCCCAATGGATGGCTGAGGGGATTTTGCGGAGGCGCAGGGGCGTATGCATACCCATAATCTTCTTTGCTTGTAGGAATATACATTTGAGGCATGCAAGGAGCTTGTGGTCCAAAGGGTCTTGGATTGTAGAAATGATACGGGTCACCCCGGAATCTCATCGGGAAATCTGGTGGAGGCAAGTTGGTGATGCTTGTTCGGGTATCCATATATGGTCTAAACAGTGACTGAGCTCTGGTGACTTGGTTGATGGCATTTAAACTGAGAAGGGATATGATTGGGAAAGTGTTGTGGGTATGGTGTTCGAGGCGTAACTAGTGTGAACAGTGGTTTGCGGGCTTTTTGAGTGGATTGTGTTTGGGGTTTTATAGGAGGTGTCCTATGGGAGATGTTGGATTTGGGATGAGGCGGAGTGAGGGGGGTCTGAATGAGAGGCTCGTTGTGGATGACGGCGTGTTGGGTCGAAGAAATGGGGGTCTCGGTATTCTGGTGAGATGGAGGGGACAATCTTTGGTTGCAATTCGAAGGTTGGGTGGCTTCCACCTCTTCTTTGTGAGTGGTCACTTTGGTGAAGAGCCCTTCAGTTTGGAGTAGAGCTGTGACACCTCCTTGACTCATCGACTCATCAAACAGACTCTATGTTTCTTTGTGGCTTTATGTGATGACTTCTTCCGTAGCCCCGGAGGCTTCTAGAGCCTGGAGTGACTCTTTGTTCGTTGGGCCAACCGGATTATCCGCGGCGTCATTTCTCGAGCTACTGTCCACTGAAGTGATCTTTCTAAGGTACCGGATCGGAGAAGTTGTAGTGACCGGGGAACTTTCTGATCCACACGCACTAGGCGGTGACATGATGCTCTCTTCCACTTCATCGGAGCATACGGGGAAGAAAAAGGGTAGCTTTAGGCTCGGGTAAATATTGGGTGAATGCTTGGGCCAAAGGCGCATGTATCTTATAATCCTCTATTTTGAGACATTTGACCGGGCCGAAGATGCTTACGTTCCCCTCACCACGAGGAAGGGGGTCCCACGCGATGAGAGGCTCAGGTCACCGTAGTTCGAACGGGTTTGGAACTCTAAGAGGAAAAGACGAACATGACTGACTTCTTAGAGGATAACGGGGATCCATCCAAGAATTTGACTGAATTCCTAGGGTTTTACCGGGAATCTTAACGAGGACCTAGGGGACTACACCTAGGGTTTCAACAGGAATCTTAATGGGGACCTAGGGGACAACGCCTAGGGTTTCAACAGGAATCTCAATGGGGACCTAGGGGACAACGCCTAGGGTTTCAACAGGAATCTTAACGGGGACCTAGGGGACTACGCCTAAGGATTTAACGGAAGTCTTGGAGGATAACGGGGATCCATACAAAGATTGACGGGTGTCTCAAAGATCTTCCAAGGACATAACGGGTTCCTAGGGGACTACGCCTAAGGATTTAACTGAAGTCTTGGAGGATAACGGGGATCCATCCAAAGATTGACGGGTGTCTCGGAGATCTTCCAAGGACTTAACAGGTTCCTAGGGGACTACGCCTAAGGATTTAACGGAAGTCTTGGAGGATAACGGGGATCCATCCAAAGACTTAACAAAATGACGCTTGTTAACGCAAGAAAACAAAGTGTCAAAGACAAGAAGCAAAACGGAGCAAATTCATGCAAGGTGCAGTTAGTTATCCGTTCAAGTTTACTTAAAAACACATTTTTATTCCTAAATGGTTGGAAAAGATTTTTCTTCTTTTTCGCAACTACTCTAAATCCTGGATCAGTTGAGACCATCACTACGTCTATAAGCCCCTCGTTTTTCACGTGTATTGCACGCTCCCAAGGACGGACTATCCCGGGCGAGGGTCTAATAGGGCACGCGGCTTCCACCGACCAAAAGAACCAAACCTAAGGTCTAGTGCATCATAAGGTTCCAATGCATGGGCCATTCTTATCATAGTTAAGCCCGGTCAAGGTTAAGATTGACTTAACGCTTCAACAAAAATTCCAGGATGACCTCATTTTAATGAGGGATCTCAGACCTTAACCTTGGGCTTAATGATGATTAGGATGGGTTAAGCATTAGGGATTAATGACACGATGTCGCCCGATCCTTAATAGGCGACTTAGGTTAATTATGTTTAACATTAACGCACAAGTCAAAGACCGGGTCAAAGATGACTTTGGTCACGCTTGCTTTCACAAGGAGTCGTGGGCGTTAACTTGGCCATAATTAACTTCGGGCATGTATTTGGGGACGTGATGACGTGAGCTAGACCAAAAACAAACCATGGTCATGGTATTTGTGTGTCACGGACATGTGTGGTTGATTCAGCTCGGAAGGGGAGGTGTAATGGACCCGTGCGCGCGAGAAGGGCACAAGAGCACCAATCAAGCTCCATCGTGGAATCCATTCCGGGTTTAAAGGGTTTTTGGAGCGTGCACAAGGTCAAGAGTGCGTTGTGTGAAGCCTTCTATGTTCCCTTTTGAGTCAAAATAGAAATTTTCGATCCGTTTTAAAACCATGAGCATTGCATGAACAATTGTATGGACAAGTATTCTGCAAAAGCAAGTAAACAAACATATTAACAAGCAAGAATCAAAATTTGTACATGAAAATGTTGTGCACAACCAAAGGTTTTTTTTTTAAACCAAAATTTTGCAAGAAGAGAACCTTTTGAAAGTCATTTTTAGAAAAAGATTGTGCACAAACAAGAAGAATTTGAAGACTAAAATTTTATGAAAATGGTTATGCGCAATGAGGATTTAAAAACCCAATTTTATATCTAAAAATTTGTGCATAGCCAAGCTTTGAAAATCCATTTTTGACTAAGAAAAAGAAGGTAAAAGTGCACAAGTAGAGGCTGTAAATTGGAACCTGGACAAGAAGAAGCAAGGGGACCATCAGAATGTTTCTACCCTGCACAAAATTGTTAATTTGAAACATTATGTGGGCCCGAAAAAACCAGCCGTACGGCTAGGGATGGAGATCCATTATTTTTTGCAAATTTTCAACTTCTGATCATCAAGCCCCAGTTTATTGCATTTCCAAAACAGTATCACTACCAGAAATCAAAAAAGAAACATAAAATACACACAAAAATGCACAAAGTCAACAAATGGGGACGGAAGTTTGACCCACACAAAAGTTCCACCAAAGATTCTAAAAAGAAGTTTGGAAACACTTTATTCCCCAGCGGAGTCGCCACTGTAAGATACCCGCGGGAAAACGGAGAAAGTTCTCTCGAGAATCAAACACAGCACTTTCAATGTTTAACGGAGTCTCCATGTTAGTTTAACTTTAAACCCAAACTTAACGAAAAATGGTTAGAGATTGCGAGTTCGGAGGTCACGTTACATCTTGGGAAGAACTTAATCGAGGTTCACCCAAGATCCCTCGGAAAGCCGAGTCTCCCTAAGTTGTTGACAAAAAATGTGCAAGTGTGTGTGTGTATTTTAAAATGGGAGAGATTGGCTTTTAACAGAACACAGTTAGAAAGTTAACAGAAGGGGTTTATTTTGCAAAGATTTTGACATAATAGGGTTTAGACAGAAAAACTTTCCACTGGCCAAACCAGCCTTACGGCTGGTCCAAACCATCTGTACGGTTGGTTGTGGCAACCCCGGAGATTTTACAGATTGTTAAGAAATCAGTCCAATTTCAGGCAGAAACAGAGCATTCTGCTGAAACTGAACTGTTTTACATCTTTCCAGTTTATTACTCACACAAAGCTTGAATTAAATCATCCCTATGCTCTTAATTACTAATTAGACACCAAAACACAAGGTTTTGGGTGTGATCAAGGCAATCATTGGGGAAAATTTAAGAAAGGTGATGAACATGGCATTTGAGCCAAAATCACCATTTGGATGGTTAAAGATTGGAACTTTAACATCCAAATGGATGATTCTTCCAAGGGAAAGACTTGGGGAATCAAGAAATCAACCTTTGATGGATAAAGATTGGACCTTTACCATCAAAGGGACATTATTGTGGCTTGATCAAGTTTAAATGGTAAAGATTAGGACTTTACCATCAAAACTTGATCATCCTCACAAAATAAAAAACATAAATGTAAAGACTTGTAAATAAATGACATGAAAGTAAAGACTTGTAAGTAAATGACATTAAAGTAAAGACTTGTAAGTAAATGACATGAAATAATAACAAGCCTTAATCATCTTGGTTTGTAACCCACATTCATGCATAAAACATGAAGAGAATATGGGGAGAAGGAGGCCTCATCAATTTTGGTTCTAATCCTATATTCTTTCTCTCTTTTCACTCAAGAATGTTTGTGACCCTAATCTGCTCTCAATCTGGCAGAATTTGCCCTCACACAATGATTTTCTCTCCCCCCCCCCTCAAATGATCAGCCAGGGGTCTAATTTATAGGGACTGAGGGTGCCCAAACCATCCGTACGGATTGGCCCCTCTTGTACCCAAACCATCCGTACGGCTTAGCCTGGCGAGCTTCTGGATTTTTCCAATTTTAATTCCAGAGTAGTCCTGGAATTTTAAGTTTATCCTAGTGAGGTCCCAGCCTATCAGTTTATCCCTGAATGGTGCTAAGAGTTCTCTAAGTTGGTCAATTTCATATTGGGGTACTTACACAAAGGCATGCCGAAACCTGTTCAACTGACTTTTTCGGCCCACAAGAATGCATGAAAAGGTTTTGGAGTTCTCCGGCACCAATTTCTTGCCACTAGAGAAGCTTCTGATGATAATCTGTCTCTAACTGATGCCTTAAGACTTCTAAATGAAGCTTTGTAAACTCTTTTCTAATGGATTCAAGAATCTTCTCATAATCACCATTATCATCAGAAGCTTTTCTAGTCGCAAGAAATTGGTGATGGAGAACTCGGAACCTTTTCATGCATTCTTATGGGGCGAAAAAGTCAGGTGGACGGGTTTCGAAATGCCTTTGTAACTCCACTGATATGTTGTCCCAGCTTCCAAAGCCATGTCTTTGAACGCGTACACCAAACTAAGATCCTCCCCTGAGTTCGATTTCATCTCTACCATCTCTCTCCCTCTCTCTCTTTCTTGATCTCTCTCCGACCTCTCTCTCTACAAGAGTTGGTAAATAAAGTTGTGGGTGGAGAGATGTGCCTAACTTGGTATGAACAAGCATAAATGAATTTTTCATAGATAAGAGTTGTTTTGTTTGAACAATGAATTGGGTGAATCACACTTGAATTCACCACACACCACCTACAGTCTTAAAATATTTAGGTTTGATTACTTTTTAAGAATTTGGGATAGAGTTTTTGAATTACACATTTTTTAAAATGGGTTTATTGTTATTATTACAATTACAATATTTATCTATGTCAAATAAAATTATTTCTAAATGAGTGCTATATTCAAATGAAATTATTATATATAGTTTGTCAATTATCGTGTTTCTAATTTTCACTTGCAAGCATGTAGTTGCACCGCCGGAAAAGTATAAGAAAGGATGGGGATAAATATTACATGTGAATGAAAAAAAAAATCAATTCCCACATTAGTAGGTTAATTGTGGAACCAATATCTGTTTGCAGAATTCAATGTGTCTGATATACAGAATGCATGCCCCTCATCCCCGGCAAGTGCTTAATAGTCCCTCCGTCCCAAGTCACTTGACATTTATTTCCATTTTGCTCCGTCCCAGCTCACTTGAGACCTCTCCAAAATAGCCAACTTTTAATAATTTTATATTGAATCTACCCCACCACTCATACAATCTCTTCATACTCATACTCTCTCTTCATTTTACACCACCCAATTTATTCAACCAACACTACTATTTACTCCACTCATCCTCTCTCTTCATTTTCTACCACACATTTTTCTTATTTTATTCTTTTTCCTTTGTTATTGTACCCACCTCTTAGGTCTCAAGTGAGGTGGGATGGAGGGAGTATACATCACATAGATTTGCACCAAGAAAATAAATAACAAAAGCAATACTCACCTCGAGTTTTGTTAGATTCCAGGGAAGTTGTTCAGATGCCACTTCGAGCACGAAAAAAGCATTGTACTCTCTCCGTCCCGAAATAAGAGTCACACTTACCATTTTCATGTGTCCCCAAAACAAAGACAGGTTTCTAAAAGAGGACATAATTTTAGTTCAATTTCATGAATGTCCACGTAAATAAAACAACATTCATAAAAACGATGTGTTAGATAAATATGGAGAGGAGTAAAATAATATTTTGTGTTATTCCGTCTCAAAGTTTACAAAGCTATGGAACTCATATTTATACTTAAAACATATGAGTTCTAATTCCATAAGGATTCTAAGAAATCCCCTGATTCTAATAGCATATATATTTCCTAATTAGAAATACTTCTAACTAGGTAACTATTCTAAGTTGACTAGGCAAGTAAATATTCTTTATTTGAATTGGACGTCGAATTTGTTGATTCTCGGGTACGACGATATCAAATGGGCTGCATTAAACTCGTGTGCCCGCTAACCCATGTATGGTATTTGAAATGTCTGGTGATTAGGCTATACCCAATAAGAATGGGGCACTTTATCTACTAAGGATTCTAAAGCAGAGACGATCCTTCATATCTCTCTAACCCCCCCCCCCCCCCTTCATGTTGAAACATCTACAAAGTAGATTTTCAACTTGCAAAAAGTAACTAAAATTCGGAAAGATAAAAAAAAAAAAAATCTTCAAAAACACATGCAGTTAATGTTCCGGTAGTTGTTGAGACAGTTGTGAGGACATCAGACAGCACATCTGGCATCACATCTTTCTCTTGCTATTTGCTGCGTTTGTTTAATTTGGACCATTCTGACCACTCTAGCTGCATGTTGTGATCTTCATCTTCTTTTGACAAGTTGCACTTTTGCAACTCTAATTTCTTTCCTTCTTCGACATGTTGCTCTATTTGCAACGCCGATATTTTATTTTTCTCGCAACGCCGACATGTTGCTCTTCTTTTTCTTCAGTTTTCGGCTTTAGAGTGACGGCACTTAATCACGTTTTTAGAGTGGGCTACCACTAAATCATGTTTTTAGAGTGGGCTACCACTAAATCATGTTTTTAGAGTGGACTACCACTTAATCATCGTATTTAAAGTGAACGACACTCATTTAAAAGATGGAGAGGAGTAAACATAAGCGAAGCAATAGCTGATGTTCCTAAAAGAACAATATTTTAAACAAATTCATCTATAGTAAAGGAACTTTTAAGGCAAACCAATTGAAGATCACAACCTGAAGTAACAAATAATCGTTACCTTAATAACCATATGTCAAGTCTCAGCACGCCTAATCCTTTGTTGCTAGCATTAAATGTTGGAAGTTTTCAAATGACTGAGAAAACATATTTGCTATGGTTCTATTCCCTTGATCTAGGATTACAAGAAGCTAACTGAGGGTATGATCTGCAGTAGGCAGTTCAAAACATAACTTGATCTGAAATAACTGTCTAGGGTCATTATCCTTAATTTACTACCCACTCATAAATTGGAGGAAAAACTAAAGAAAAGCATATTATACATCAAATTAAATCTTAAGTGGAAAGAAAAACAAAACAACAAGTACAGGAATTATGAAACACTCCAAGTTAAGGACTAAAAAGCAACACCACAAATCATGCAAAACAAAACAAAACAAAAACAAGAATAGATAGACAACACCAAAGGAAAAATATCAGACTTCAGATTATTTCCAGTCATAAGGTACTCCAGTTCAGGTAGCCTTGACCTCTGCGTCTAGTTTTACACCCCGAGTAACAGTAAGACCAATCTTAAGATCCCTAAAACACCAAGCTCTTTAGTCCACTAATCATTGGTTGGTACACAGGCATTTAGGGGTGTTTCATTCCAAGGATACATTTACCTTTGTTTGGTTATTTTTTTTTTCAAGGGGATAAGGGTTTCGGTATTTTTCGCCTACGGGTATCGGAATATTGGGCAAAGAATGTATGAATATTGCGAAAGAATTCTGTTATGTACAAGAAAATATGAATAAATAAATATGAGGCCCCAAAAAAATTGCAAAAGGAAATATTGTATACAAAAACTATGAAAAAAAGCAACATGACTTGATCCTTAATAGGGAATAAACTTGTATTGGGCAGATGAAGTATTTAACTAGAGCAGGCTGACCAGCGATTACTAGCGATTCCGACTTCATGCAGGCGAGTTGCAGAGTTGCAGAGTTGCAATCCGCCATGCAGAGTAAAGAGAAAAACACCCATAGAAATCAGTATAAATTCAGCATCCCAATCAAATGTTAGAGACCATTTCGGAAATCTTTTCGCAAAACAACAGTATTCTATACTCCCTCCGTCCCACTTCACTTGAGACCTTAGAGGTGGGCACAATAACTAAGGAAAATGTGTGGTAGAAAATGAAGAGAGAGAATGAGTGGGGTTAATAGTAGGTTGGTTGAATGAATTGTGTGGTGTAAAGTGAAGAGAGAGAATGAGTGAGTGGGGTAGATTGAATATAAAATTATAAAAAGATTACCATTTTGAGAAGTCTCAAGTTAAGTGGGACGGACCAAAATGGAAATAAGTCTCAAGTGAGGTGGGACGGAGGGAGTATATCACTTTGAAAAATGAATAATGAAAAAAGAAAAAGAACATCTCTATTAATAATCTAATTTGAATTACAATTTTAGATATCATTGTCAAAATAATTATTAAATGGGTTGTTTCCAAATTGGGGAAATGAACAAATGAATTTAATTATAATCACAAATGACAAACTTCTTGCAGCGCAATTGGTTTTTCCTTTTCCTATTTTTTTTCTTGAGCAGAGCAATTGGTTACTCAAAACTTATTTAAAGATCACTTAACATGAGCGTAGGGCATTCTTGTCACAATTTAAGTAATATCTCAATTTATGTTTTTATAAATTTCTTGGATTTAAAAAAACACCATGATTCCCAACTCTCCATTAGAATACTACTCCCTCCGTCCCAGAAAGATAGTCCACCTTTTTTCATTGTTACTACGAGGGAACTTTGAGCAGTTATAAATGCTGCTTATAATTATGTTAATGCGAATCTAAAAATTGATATTAATAGTATTTATAATGGTGTATCAAGAATAATTTCAAAAATTTCATTAGAAAAATTAAAAGTAGCCTTAATTATTACTCAAAGTTCTTTCGTAAAACCCATGAAATAGGATGACTATCATTCTGGGACAGAGGGAGTATAACAATATTAGAGCGATTGGACAAGTCTAAACTGAAAAAGTAAGCTTCATAAACGAAAACGGAGCATATACATTGAAACGTAGAATGAAATATGCAGATGTGGATACGCACCTGCTCAACACCGTTGTCGTCATTATTATGACTGACGATGGAAAAGTACAGTAATGTTAGAGAGACGACCCGTCGCCGCCGCAGTTCCCGCCAATGGCAAAAGAGTATAGTATAGTTAGGCATTTTGGTTCCCCATTTAAGGGATCGACTGATGCAGGGAGAAAAATGGCTAATAAGGGCTGTTTTTCGAGCGCACCCACGGTGTTCTCCGCAGGAATATGCAGGGATTTTGTTTTCAAGCAATAAAATAAATAAATTATGTATGATAAGTTAGGATTTGATTTTATTTATATTTACAGCATGATTTGGCCGCCCGGCTACAAATCACGACGATGGATTGTGTTAGAGAGTTCTATTGGAAAACTCTAAAACAAGAATCAATTTCTACTGCAAAAGAGGCGGAGAAATTTGAGCAGGCTTTAATTCTTCTAGATCTAGAAGAAACAGAAGCTGAGAATTCACTTATTGAAAATCCAAACATCCTGAAAATGTTTGAGAAAAATCAATATTTGAATATCATTGAGGAATCAGAAAATGAATCCTCTCAAGACAGTTCTTCTGAAGAAGAAATCGCCGAAAACTTTAGGATGAACAATGAGGACATTCCTAAAAAAGAAAAGGCTGAAACTTCAGAAGCAGCAGAACAAAGGGGTCGAAAAAGAAAAGGAGATTTTTATCCTGGCACAAGCGAGTTTAAAATCAATCCTGGACCCTTTGGATCTAATGTTTTATATCTGGATTGTACAACAATCAAAGCAGATAGAAAACAATTGATAGAAGTCTGGGCCAAAGAAATTAGTTTGATCATTCAAACTGAACCAGACAAATACGAAGATCAAGCATCAACACTACTGTTGCTAGATCACAAAACTGCAGGAATTGCGAACAAGGTATTGAAAGAAACTACCTGGGTTCCAACTCTTAGTCCAGTCACAACCTTTAATAATGTATTAAACACATTTTATACATTATTTCTGGGAATTGATTTTGTTGGTTCTAGGACCAGTGAAGAAAACAAAATCAAAGAAAAAGCAAAAGATAGTCTGATAAAAATGCAGATATGTGACATATGTCAGTTAGAGCAATTCTACTGCGAATATGAGAAACACATGTATGCAACAGGCAATCAACAAGGGTATCCTACTTATGTAGAAAACTACATAAGAAAAATACCATTAGTAGGAGAAAAAGCTGTTGAAAGATTTTTCAAAGAATCAAACGAACTCACTCGTTACAGCTTAGCCTTCGCTCAAAATCTGGTAAAAGAAGAAATCACAAAAGTCTGTGACTTCACCAGAAAACAAAAGCAATTGAAAAGTTTCAGTAAAAAATGCTGTAACAAGATTGCTGAACCAAGTCTTATTTTTGGTTGTACACCTCAGTACACAACTAAAAATAAAAAGAAGTTTAAAAAGAAAGCTTCTAAGTACAAGTTTAAAAGGAAATTCAAAACTTTTAAACCTGGAAAATTTCTTAGGAAAAAGAATTTTAATAAACAAAAATTCTGCCCTAAAGGAAAAAAGAATTGTAGATGTTGGGTCTGCAATGAAGAAGGACACTATGCAAATGAGTGCCCTAATAGAAAACAGAATTATGACAAAGTCAAAATTCTGGAAGAAATCATTCTACTTGGTTTCGAACCAGTAGAAGAAGAATATGAGGGTTATCAAAATATCCTCATATATGAAATTGATCTAGGAGAAGGGACTTCAGAATCTGATAATGAATCATCTGACTAAGAATGATCATTATCAAGAAGAATTAGTAATGCCAAACATTACTAACCCTTCATCCATTTATATCCAAGGAACTTTTAAGTTTGAAGGATATAAAAAGATCAAGTTACATTGCTATGTAGATACAGGTGCAAGCTTGTGCATAGCAAGTAAATATGTTATTCCCTCAGAACACTGGGTGAATGCAGAAAGACCTTTAACGGTCTTTCTTCATCCATGATTTCCTGCAAAAGGTTCCTTATTCCTGCATTTAGGCAAGATCAAGTGTTATACTCTCTTGTAAGAAAATCAGCTAGACTGTTTTTACTACCTTCTAGATGTTCTATAGAAAAACTGTATCTAGAAAGCCATTGTTGCCAGCGAACTAATCTTCCCTGTTTGTTATCTCCTTGAATTTTCAATTTAAGAAAATAACTGAAGTTTTTATTATCTGTTCTTACCAAGAAATTTACTGGGGTAAGATAGATAGAAAATTTGTTTATTACTCTAATGACTGCAAGGTATTCTTTCTCATTAGAGTGATAATTTAACTCGGCTTGTTTAAAGCTTCCCGAGGTGTATCTGCAGATTAGTTCTTTGTCAGAATTTACTGCTTTGAGAACTCCTCCCCAATATTCATTGGAGGCGTCTGTCTCAATAATTAGTTTATCATCTTTTTCAGGATGATAAAGCTTTGGGAATCCTGTTAGATTCTTTTTTAACTTCTTAATATAAGAAGTATCTTGATCTGTCCATTTCCATGGAACATCTTTTTTAAGCTTTGCCTGTAAGGGTGATCTTAAGGCTGCTAATTTGGGAATGTAATCAGAGGCATAAGTTAATATTCCTAAAAACCTTTGCATCTGTTTTTTGTCTTCTATCTTATCTGGGAATTTATGTATATGTTCCAAGATATGATTCTGAGGACAATGAGTTCCCTGATCAATTTCTAGTCCTAGAAAATTGATTTTTCTCTTAAAAAGCTGTGCTTTCTTTTTGGAAAGTATTATTCCTAAAGTTTCACATTTCTTAAGAACTGCTGATAGATGTATTAAATGACTAGACAAATTATCACTAAAGATAAGGATGTCATCGACATAAATACAACAAAACTTTTCATAGGCTCTGAATGCATCTTGCATATGCCTTTGAAAAATTGATGGTGCTTGTTTGAATCCAAACGGTAACACCAACCATTGGTAATGTCCTTGAGGACATGTGAAAGCTGTTAAGAGTTGAGACTCTTTATCCAGCAATACTTGCCAGAATCCAGATTTACAATCTAGACTACTGAACATCTTTTTTCCTCGAATAAGGGCCATTAGGCTGTCCTTATTTGGGAGGTTATGGCCATCTCCTACAGTGAGATTATTCATCTGTTTGTAGTTAACAACCATTCTTTTCTTTCCTCGTCTTTTTTCTGCTTCGTTTTCTACAAGAAAAGCAGGTGACATGTGAGGAGATTTACTAGGAATGATGATTTTCATTTCTAGTAATTCTTTAATTTGCTTGGCAAATTCTTCTACATCCTGTGGACTGTATTTCATAGGTTTTACCCTACAAATGGCTTTAGGATCATGAAGTTTTATGCTAGCTTTCATCCAATTCTTAGTCTTTTTAGGATCTAAGGGATTGTCTGAACAGACTTTTTCTAATAATTTTTCAATTATAGATTTTTGCTTTGTTTCTTCTTTAAGTTCAAGAATGGATTCTTGATCTTTTTTGAAGTTTTCTAGTAGTACCCTCCCCCTCTCTAAAAAATAAATCTTTGAAGAGGAAATGTTGACGGGTTCTACTGGCTTTGTCTTAGAGTTCTTTTTCATTGACTCTAAGAATCCTGTAAATCCAACTCGCTCAGCGCGTCGAACTTTTCTGATCCATACTTCCTCCTTATCTAAGGTGGTAAATATGATTCTGTCTGTTAACTGTGTGAATGGACTATAGGTTAAACAGAAGTTATTTCCTATGAGAAAGTCCAATCCAGCTTCTTGTTGGTACACGGTAGGAATATGAAATATCGTATCAGAAAACAATACCTCAAGATTCTTACATACCTTATTTATTGTAATGGAAGTTCCATTAGCAATTTTGACCGTTAAAGGTCTTTCTGCATTCACCCAGTGTTCTGAGGGAATAACATATTTACTTGCTATGCATAAGCTTGCACCTGTATCTACATAGCAATGTAACTTGATCTTTTTATATCCTTCAAACTTAAAAGTTCCTTGGATATAAATTGATGAAGGGTTAGTAATGTTTGGCATTACTAATTCTTCTTGATAATGATCATTCATAGTCAGATGATTCATTATCAGATTCTGAAGTTCCTTCTCCTGGATCAATTTCATATATGAGGATATTTTGATAACCCTCATATTCTTCTTCTACTGGTTCGAATCCTAGTAGAATGATTTCTTCCAGAATTTTGACTTTGTCAACATTCTGTTTTCTATTAGGGCACTCATTTGCATAGTGTCCTTCTTCATTGCAGACCCAACATCTACAATTCTTTTTTCCTTTAGGACAGAATTTTTGTTTATTAAAATTCTTTTTCCTAAGAAATTTTCCAGGTTTAAAGGATTTAAATTTCCTTTTAAACTTGTACTTAGAAGTTTTCTTTTTAAACTTCTTTTTATTTTTAGTTATATACTGAGGTGTACAACCAAAAATAAGACTTGGTTCAGCAATCTTGTTACAGCATTTTTTACTGAAACTTTTCAATTGCTTTTGTTTTCTGGTGAAGTCACAGACTTTTGTGATTTCTTCTTTTACCAGATTTTGAGCGAAGGCTAAGCTGTAACGAGTGAGTTCGTTTGATTCTTTGAAAAATCTTTCAACAGCTTTTTCTCCTACTAATGGTATTTTTCTTATGTAGTTTTCTACATAAGTAGGATACCCTTGTTGATTGCCTGTTGCATACATGTGTTTCTCATATTCGCAGTAGAATTGCTCTAACTGACATATGTCATATATCTGCATTTTTATCAGACTATCTTTTGCTTTTTCTTTGATTTTGTTTTCTTCACTGGTCCTAGAACCAACAAAATCAATTCCCAGAAATAATGTATAAAATGTGTTTAATACATTATTAAAGGTTGTGACTGGACTAAGAGTTGGAACCCAGGTAGTTTCTTTCAATACCTTGTTCGCAATTCCTGGAGTTTTGTGATCTAGCAACAGTAGTGTTGATGCTTGATCTTCGTATTTGTCTGGTTCAGTTTGAATGATCAAACTAATTTCTTTGGCCCAGACTTCTATCAATTGTTTTCTATCTGCTTTGATTGTTGTACAATCCAGATATAAAACATTAGATCCAAAGGGTCCAGGATTGATTTTAAACTCGCTTGTGCCAGGATAAAAATCTCCTTTTCTTTTTCGACCCCTTTGTTCTGCTGCTTCTGAAGTTTCAGCCTTTTCTTTTTTAGGAATGTCCTCATTGTTCATCCTAAAGTTTTCGGCGATTTCTTCTTCAGAAGAACTGTCTTGAGAGGATTCATTTTCTGATTCCTCAATGATATTCAAATATTGATTTTTCTCAAACATTTTCAGGATGTTTGGATTTTCAATAAGTGAATTCTCAGCTTCTGTTTCTTCTAGATCTAGAAGAATTAAAGCCTGCTCAAATTTCTCCGCCTCTTTTGCAGTAGAAATTGATTCTTGTTTTAGAGTTTTCCAATAGAACTCTCTAACACAATCCATCGTCATGATTTGTAGCCGGGCGGCCAAATCATGCTGTTAGGGTTTTTTCCTGTCCCTAATTCTTCATTTCCTACGCAATTGTTAGGAAAACTGTACTGATAAGGTCTTGCCGATCTTTCAGTTTCTTGATTATCTTTTGAGATAATCTCTTTGTTTCTGGTATTAACCAGTTGCTCTAGAATTTCTTGATTGCACGAACATTTTTTCATTTCTGAAATAATTTTCGCTGCAGCTGCTTCTACAACTTCCTTTGTAGAAGTTTCTTTGCTCTTTTCTAAAATTGCTTTTAGTAAAGGAACAATGATTTTATCAAGAATATCTTCTATTTGCTTGGTATTATTAGCCATTTTAGCTATCTTGATTATTTTCTAATAATCTAGCTAGGCTTTCTATTCTTGCTGACATGCTTCTCAACAGGTTTTGATCTGCTGAATGTCTTGTATTAGAAGATTCTCCTATTTCTAGGCTATTTCTTTTAATACTTAATCTTGGTTTTTGACCAATTCTTGGTTTATCTTTTGCAATATCAATTGCCCAAGATTCTTCTTTTGGCTCTATATCGGAGAAAGTTCTTTCTTCGATATTTCCAACTTCTGAAAAGATATCATCTAATTCGATGAATTCTTTCTTTTTGTATTCAATGCTATGAACACTATTGGTTAGCGCATATGCAACCAAATATTCTAATTTGGCTATGACAAGCCTTAGTTCTTGCTCAAGAAGAGCTTTTTGATGCTCCAGCATCTTTTCTTCATCCATGATTTCCTGCAAAAGGTTCCTTATTCCTGCATTTAGGCAAGATCAAGTGTTATACTCTCTTGTAAGAAAATCAGCTAGACTGTTTTTACTACCTTCTAGATGTTCTACAGAAAAACTGTATCTAGAAAGCCATTGTTGCCAGCGAACTAATCTTCCCTGTTTGTTATCTCCTTGAATTTTCAATTTAAGAAAATAACTGAAGTTTTTATTATCTGTTCTTACCAAGAAATTTACTGGGGTAAGATAGATAGAAATTTTTTTTATTACTCTAATGACTGCAAGGTATTCTTTCTCATTAGAGTGATAATTTAACTCGGCTTGTTTAAAGCTTCCCGAGGTGTATCTGCAGATTAGTTCTTTGTCAGAATTTACTGCTTTGAGAACTCCTCCCCAATATTCATTGGAGGCGTCTGTCTCAATAATTAGTTTATCATCTTTTTCAGGATGATAAAGCTTTGGGAATCCTGTTAGATTCTTTTTTAACTTCTTAATATAAGAAGTATCTTGATCTGTCCATTTCCATGGAACATCTTTTTTAAGCTTTGCCTGTAAGGGTGATCTTAAGGCTGCTAATTTGGGAATGTAATCAGAGGCATAAGTTAATATTCCTAAAAACCTTTGCATCAAACAGATGAATAATCTCACTGTAGGAGATGGCCATAACCTCCCAAATAAGGACAGCCTAATGGCCCTTATTCGAGGAAAAAAGATGTTCAGTAGTCTAGATTGTAAATCTGGATTCTGGCAAGTATTGCTGGATAAAGAGTCTCAACTCTTAACAGCTTTCACATGTCCTCAAGGACATTACCAATGGTTGGTGTTACCGTTTGGATTCAAACAAGCACCATCAATTTTTCAAAGGCATATGCAAGATGCATTCAGAGCCTATGAAAAGTTTTGTTGTATTTATGTCGATGACATCCTTATCTTTAGTGATAATTTGTCTAGTCATTTAATACATCTATCAGCAGTTCTTAAGAAATGTGAAACTTTAGGAATAATACTTTCCAAAAAGAAAGCACAGCTTTTTAAGACAAAAATCAATTTTCTAGGACTAGAAATTGATCAGGGAACTCATTGTCCTCAGAATCATATCTTGGAACATATACATAAATTCCCAGATAAGATAGAAGACAAAAAACAGATGCAAAGGTTTTTAGGAATATTAACTTATGCCTCTGATTACATTCCCAAATTAGCAGCCTTAAGATCACCCTTACAGGCAAAGCTTAAAAAAGATGTTCCATGGAAATGGACAGATCAAGATACTTCTTATATTAAGAAGTTAAAAAAGAATCTAACAGGATTCCCAAAGCTTTATCATCCTGAAAAAGATGATAAACTAATTATTGAGACAGACGCCTCCAATGAATATTGGGGAGGAGTTCTCAAAGCAGTAAATTCTGACAAAGAACTAATCTGCAGATACACCTCGGGAAGCTTTAAACAAGCCGAGTTAAATTATCACTCTAATGAGAAAGAATACCTTGCAGTCATTAGAGTAATAAACAAATTTTCTATCTATCTTACCCCAGTAAATTTCTTGGTAAGAACAGATAATAAAAACTTCAGTTATTTTCTTAAATTGAAAATTCAAGGAGATAACAAACAGGGAAGATTAGTTCGCTGGCAACAATGGCTTTCTAGATACAGTTTTTCTGTAGAACATCTAGAAGGTAGTAAAAACAGTCTAGCTGATTTTCTTACAAGAGAGTATAACACTTGATCTTGCCTAAATGCAGGAATAAGGAACCTTTTGCAGGAAATCATGGATGAAGAAAAGATGCTGGAGCATCAAAAAGCTCTTCTTGAGCAAGAACTAAGGCTTGTCATAGCCAAATTAGAATTTGTAAGACTTTTCAAGTCTGAACAACAAAAGGGTAGTTCCCCTTGCCTAACAGGTAAAAGTGAACATGTAAGTACTTCTAGTACTGAACAACAAAAGGTGAATTTCCCACCTTGCTCTCTTGGGGGTAAAAACGAATCTAGTCCTGTTCAAACGGAAACAGGTAAAGACAAATCAACACCGTTGATGGCTGATAATTTGCCAAAAATTATAAATGAGGTACAGACCTCAGCAATGTTAGAACCTAAAATTAATCTTAGGCCTAACGGGGGAATTCCAATCCCACAAACCGGAGTCAAATCCGCGGATGGTCAAGCATCCAGTCAGGGAATTCAAATCCCTAACAATAAGTCAAAACCCTATTATGTCGTTTTCACTGGCATAAATAGAGGAATTTATCAAGATTGGGAAATTTGTAAAAAAGCCACTGAAGGCATTCCCAATGTTCAGTTCAAAAAATTTAACAATTTTTTGGAAGCAAAAACAGCTGCAGACATTTTTAGCAGAAAGCAGCTACTTCCAGAGTTACATTTAATATGTAGTTCTGCAGGATTAATGCCAAATACTTTTGCATTGGCATTAAAACAAACGAAGCTTAAGTCAAAAGTTTCTCTAGGACGACTCCCAAGAGTAGTCTTACAAAATGAAATGATTTCAGAAACTGACTTAACACTGGACCGTTTCGAATATCTTTATAAGATCGGAAGGGTAGCAAATGAAGAAAAATTAATAGAAGAAAATTTTTTCACTAAAGATGGGAAAAATTTAAGTCTATTTAATTTTATCAAAGGCGCAAATCCAGAATTTGTGCAAGAAGCTTTTGAATATGGATTAATTAAATATATTTATCCAAGTCAGAATCTTCACGAAATAAAATTTCTTCCCAAAGAAATTTATAAAACAATTAAGAATTTTAGAACAAAGGTGTTAAAATCCGATAAGGATATTTACCTAAAATTCTTAAGTTCCATCCCACTTTGGGGTGAGCATGAAGAAGTAATTTATTATCCTCAACATCTAATTCAAATTGGTGTTTGTAAAGGTGAAAAATACAGTCCATCTGTTCCTTCTGAAAGCAAGCTACAGAAGGTGGATTTATTCCCTCTCGGGAAAATCAAGTTTGAAGAACTTGTCACTAGATCTTCAGTTTCACCAAGGATGACCGAGTCTTCATCAACAAAGAAGATAAGCATTGCCTTATCTATTCTAAAAGCTCAAAGCCACTCAGCAATATGGACGAGCAGCGAATAATATCTTTTCAGCAAAGATTTATTCAAGGGACATATGTGTCACTCCATGATAGGCGACTTTGTGAAATAATTGCCAAGGTCACAGCCGCCCCATGTGTCAATTGTGGAAAAGAAGAAGTGGGACCCTCCACTAACAAAGAGATTCCCACTCAGAAAACGTCGGCAGAAACCGACAAGGGAAAAGGCATCGCTTTTCAAAAAGAAGAAAAAGAGGACGACGCGTTTGGACTCTTTATGAATTCTCTTTAATAAGTGAGTGCGTTCTAAGGTCAGCGATGACGAAAAACATCCATATCAGATCCTCGACCTTATACTATAAAAGGCGAGTTCATTTCTGGGATAGAAGGAGGCTTAAAAAGGGAGAGAAAAAAGGAGAGAGAGGGCTTGAGAGCCTAGAAGAAAATGTGTGAGTAATAATTCCCTCAGAGGGAATAATAGATAGGAAATATTATGAGCGTGTAATAGCCTTCGGGCAGTTGTAATATTAAAGTTTTATATAAGAAAAATTTTATACATATCTTGGGTCGTACATTTGTTTGAGTCTATCCTGGAGTCACGTCTGAATAGCTACGCAATCTTGGAGTACCCGTTGAGGCAGGAGGCCGTGTAGGGGAAACACCGCGGTTAGTTGACAAGGATTGGAGACGACTACAAACTAAGGCACCGTCCATGAAGGTATAAAATACTTATATAGCTTTAAATTACAACTAAAAGTTTAAGCTCATAATAAAGTACTACTATTTACCCTCTGATTCTTTTTCAAATAAATTTTGAAATAAAAATAACTTTCAAAATGAATGAACAAGGCCTTTGGGCATTAGGAACCCCTTCGGGTACAAAGAATTTAAATAATAAAGATTATTTAAATCATTTATTAGAACTATCTAATGAGTATTCTCATACTCAAGATAAAACAAAAATCAAATGGTTAATTTTTGACCTTGAAGAATTTTTGCAAAATTCTCCAAAAATCTATCACTTTACAGTGATAAATGAAATAAGTAATTTAAAAAGAATTTTTAAATTACAAAACAAAAAATTTTATAAAAGAACAGAGATGATTCTTTTAGACTAATGACGGTATATAGGCTGGAAACCTACGTCTTCTTTTAAGTTTTCCGAATGGAAAATGGAAGCAACCGGTTTAACAACGCCACGTACTAAGTAAGTCTATGACTTCATCAAAAAGTAGGAGCTTCATGAACTCCATAACTAAACTTTGTTCCGCGTTCGAAATGATTGATCCCCTTCCGAATCCTGGTATCAGAGCCTTGATATCTTTAGGAGAATAATAATGCCTGATAAAGACGAAATTATTATTCCTCAGGATAACAAAAAACTTGACGAAAGTCAAGAAGTTTTTCAAACATCATTTACCGAAAATAATTCAGGATTTGATGGAAGCTTTTTAATAAAGCAAAATATACTTTCAAAAATAAATAAAGCAGATTTATCTTTGAAAACTAGTTCCATTTTTAAGATACCAGCTTTACAGTTCTTAAAAAGGAAAAATAATATCTTTTATTATGTCAGTACAAAAGAATTGTATGTTGATATAAAAGATACAAAAGGACAAGTCTATTTACCATTCATAACCAAAGAAGAGGTAAATAGGAATCTTCAGAAAATAGATCCTAAGATCAGATCCAAAATGACAACTGTTCATTTAGGAGCAATTAAGATATTGTTGAAATCTAGCTTCCAAGAAGGAATAGATTCTCCAATAAAAATGGCATTAATCGACAATAGGATTAATGACAGAAAAGATTGCGTTCTAGGAGCTGCTAGAGGCAATTTAGCATATCGAAAACTTGACGAAAGTCAAGAAGTTTTTCAAACATCATTTACCGAAAATAATTCAGGATTTGATGGAAGCTTTTTAATAAAACAAAATATACTTTCAAAAATAAATAAAGCAGATTTATCTTTGAAAACTAGTTCCATTTTTAAGATACCAGCTTTACAGTTCTTAAAAAGGAAAAATAATATCTTTTATTACGTCAGTACAAAAGAATTGTATGTTGATATAAAAGATACAAAAGGACAAGTCTATTTACCATTCATAACCAAAGAAGAGGTAAATAGGAATCTTCAGAAAATAGATCCTAAGATCAGATCCAAAATGACAACTGTTCATTTAGGAGCAATTAAGATATTGTTGAAATCTAGCTTCCAAACCGCGGCGTTTCCCCTACACGGCCTCCTGCCTCAACGGGTACTCCAAGATTGCGTAGCTATTCAGACGGGGCTCCAGGATAGACTCAAACAAATGTACGACCCAAGATATGTATAAAATTTTTCTTATATAAAACTTTAATATTACAACTGCCCGAAGGCTATTACACGCTCATAATATTTCCTATCTATTATTCCCTCTGAGGGAATTATTACTCACACATTTTCTTCTAGGCTCTCAAGCCCTCTCCCTCCTTTTTTCTCTCCCTTTTTAAGCCTCCCTATCCCAGAAATGAACTCGCCTTTTATAGTATAAGGTCGAGGATCTGATATGGATGTTTTTCGTCATCGCTGACCTTAGAACGCACTCACTTATTAAAGAGAATTCATAAAGAGTCCAAACGCGTCGTCCTCTTTTTCTTCTTTTTGAAAAGCGATGCCTTTTCCCTTGTCGGTTTCTGCCGACGTTTTCTGAGTGGGAATCTCTTTGTTAGTGGAGGGTCCCACTTCTTCTTTTCCACAATTGACACATGGGGCGGCTGTGACCTTGGCAATTATTTCACAAAGTCGCCTATCATGGAGTGACACATATGTCCCTTGAATAAATCTTTGCTGAAAAGATATTATTCGCTGCTCGTCCATATTGCTGAGTGGCTTTGAGCTTTTAGAATAGATAAGGCAATGCTTATCTTCTTTGTTGATGAAGACTCGGTCATCCTTGGTGAAACTGAAGATCTTAGTGACAAGTTCTTCAAACTTGATTTTCCCGAGAGGGAATAAATCCACCTTCTGTAGCTTGCTTTCAGAAGGAACAGATGGACTGTATTTTTCACCTTTACAAACACCAATTTGAATTAGATGTTGAGGATGATAAATTACTTCTTCATGCTCACCCCAAAGTGGGATGGAACTTAAGAATTTTAGGTAAATATCCTTATCGGATTTTAACACCTTTGTTCTAAAATTCTTAATTGTTTTATAAATTTCTTTGGGAAGAAATTTTATTTCGTGAAGATTCTGACTTGGATAAATATATTTAATTAATCCATATTCAAAAGCTTCTTGCACAAATTCTGGATTTGCGCCTTTGATAAAATTAAATAGACTTAAATTTTTCCCATCTTTAGTGAAGAATTTTTCTTCTATTAATTTTTCTTCATTTGCTACCCTTCCGATCTTGTAAAGACGCTTGGTTTGACTCTTATTGTCGAACCAAATGCTTCATTTTATCATGTCTTCAAAGTCAAATTATACTCTTATAGAGATTTTGAAAATGTCGGTGTTAGGCGGTGTCCAAGTTATACTTGGAGAATCATTTGTGCGTCTCAAGTCATGATTCAGAAGAACGTGCAATGAATATTTGATTCAGGATTTCTATAAACTCCATCCGTCCCAGCTCACTTGAGACTCATTCTCTCTCTTCATTTTACACCACCCAATTTATTCAACCAACACTACTATTTACCCGGATCCCAATGGTGAAAAGGTGCGACTAGGTGATACGAACACTCTCCAGAAATTTTAAGAAGATCCAACGGTTAACGAATCGGGAATCGTAATTTTTCGGGGCTGACGATTTTGGGCGATTTTTTTTTGGAGATTTTTCCAGTTTCGGCCGCCGGCCATATCTCCGGATCCATCGATTATTTGGAAGATCCCAACGGTAAAAAGGTGCGACTATGTAATTCGAAATCCCTCCAGAAATTTGAAAACGATCCAACGGCTAACGAATCGGGAATCGTAATTTTTCTGGGCTGACCTGGGGGTTTGCAGATTTTTTTTATTTGTTTCGCTTCTTGGCATTTATGCCGGAATTTTTTATTGTTTTTGGCTTGTGTCCATCGCCTAGCGGTGGGTGAGGTATGGCCATGGTGAAGGAAGGGATTGGAACTGCTTTGGTGGGCTTTGGAGGCAACAATGGCGATTCTAGGGTTTTGAATTCTCAAAACCCTAATTTGCATGGCGGGGTATCAAATGGTGTTGGGAATGGTGTTAATTCATCGATTGTGGGTGAGGCAATTGCTATGGGTGCTAAGGAAGCAATCGTCCAAGGTTTGCATGGAGGGAAACCTCCAAGTTCTTCAATGGCGGCTGCTGCAGATTTGCGGAATCCTGTCTGCACGGCCGCGCAAACGCAGGGACTCGACCGAGCACGACATGAAGAAGCTGGAATGACTGCTGGTGATGCTGGGAAAACAACTAGGGTTCCAATTTCGTACTCTGCTGCATTAAAGGGGGACAAAGGGGTGGATGGGACGTTTGTCAACCCATTTGAGGGATTAAAAGCTCCATCACGTCCAAGAGCATCTATCAATGATAAACCGGCTGTGATTTTGACTGATCGGGAGGTTCAAGCGGCCGTAGATCGTTTGCAGTACACAGTGGTGATGAAATTCACCACAAGTCGTCCTCAATTGAAGGTAATACATGATCACATTTCTCAGCATTGGGGGTTGAAAGGGGTTTTTAATGTGGGTTTGCTTGATCCACGTCATGTATTAGTTTATTTGTCTACACCGGATGATCTGACTTTGGCATTAGCCAGGGAGTCCAACGTTATTATGAATTCCATGTTTCATTGCTTTAGATGGATACCTGACTTTGAATTTTCAGTGGATAATCCGTGCATTTCAGTATGGTTGAGATTGCCAAATTTACCTTTACATTGGTATGCATTTTTGGAGAACATAGGCAACTCTCTAGGGACTTTTCTAAGGGCGGATGAGAAATCTGTAGGTTTCACTCATCATGGTTTTGCTCGTATTTGCGTAGAGATGGATGTTTCACAGTATAAGCCGGATCAGGTTTATTTGGGTACAAATCGGGAGAATGGTTTCTATCAGGATATTGAATATGAGGGAATATTTTGTACTGCAATAAATGTGGTTTGCTGGGACATGATGAGTACTCTTGTCGTAGAGGCTCAAAGCGGCAGGGACGGAGTACAGGTCAGTTGAGACAGAAGAATTTATAGCAGCAACAACCACCAAAGGGGCCTGAACCAAAACAGATTCAGAGGGGTAATCCAAAGAAGCCTACCACGGAGTGGCAGGAAGTGGGAGGTAAAAACAACCGCAGGTTTACTGAGGCTGGAAAAGGTAAAAATGTTGCTGTATCAGGTACGCAAGGGGGACAGGCTAAAGGAAATATCGCATCTAGGCTAGAATATGGGACAGTTAAGATCTTGGGTAACCATGATCAATGGATGAACAGGGATGAAGAGGGTGATTTTGTTCCACCCATTTCAGGGGGGGAGGCAGGGGTCAGCAGTTATGGTGGAGAATATTTCAACAGAGCAGGATAAGGTAGAGCTTGAAGAATTGGCTAAGATTCAGCAGCAGAAGCCGCAGCAGCATCAGCAGCTACCACAGCAGCCGGATCTGGTGAAACCGCAGGGGTCCAATATGAATGCTTTTGCGGTGCTTCAGGATTTAGATGGAGAGGAGGATGTTGATAAGGGAACAAAGGAACAGCTACCACCTTGCATGGTGAACACAGTGGCAGTCATGAGCTCTAGTACGGAAGTCTCTTCGACTAATGCGCCGATTCATTATGTTTCTGAGACACAGGTGCCGGTGGTAGTAGCTGAGGATACTAATCAGGGACAGGGACAGAAGGTCATGGATACAGATACTGCAGCTGCAGATGAGCCGACTGAATCAGGGTATACTGGGACCGATATAGGGACAATTCAGGGATCTGAGGACTCAGAATTTTCTGAGGGTGATACTGAGGTCGAGACAACTACTGGGGTTGAGACAAGTTCTACAGGGGACACTACAGTGAAACAAGATCCTTCTTTTAAAGAGGTCTCCAGTGGTAAGAAGTCGAGACTTAGGAAGAAAAAGGGTAATAAACCGTTGCCAATGGGTTCGCCTCCGCAGACCCGAAGCAAGACTGTTGGGGTAACCTCTATCTCTAATAGTTTTTAATGTCGTTCATCATATGGAATGCTAGAGGCGTCGGTAATGTTAAGACTATGGATGCGTTGAAATTTTTAGTGCAGCAGCATAAACCTTGGTGTTTAGCAATTCTGGAACCTAAAATCTATGGTATTAGGCTCCCGAATATCGCTAAACAACTTGGTTTTCCTCATTTCATGCATGGAGATCCTGTTAATAAGCATATTTGGGTGTTATGGAAAAATGGTATTGATATGGATGTTGCTCTAGTCTCTAAGCAACATATCTCTATTCGGGTTACGGTTTTCGGTGAATAGTATGGGGTATTTTTGTTTGTTTATGCCAGTTGTGATCGGTTGGAGAGACAATCTTTATGGGAAGAGCTCGTTAATTTATCTTCACAGTCTGATGATCCGTGGTTGATTGGTGGTGATTTCAACATCATTGCAGCGCCGACGGAGAAACTGGGAGGTAATGGGTGGGATTTTCCTAGTATTGATGACTTCTGCAATTTCATGGTTACTGCCGGTGTTTCGGATGCGGGTTATAAAGGGAGTATCTATACCTGGTGTAATGGGCATCCTGGGAATCGTCGGATTTGGGAGAGATTGGATAGGGTGTTGGTGAACGGGTCTTTCGCTCCTAAACACGGCAGTATCACTGTTGTTCATTTACCGCGGGATGTATCTGATCACTCTCCGCTGCAGATTAAGATCGCTGCTATCACCAAACCGAAGTGCCCCTTTAAGTTTTATAAAATGTGGTTGGAGCATCCAAGATTTGATGACTTTGTACGGGAGGTGTGGAGTAGAGGTTGCTGGGGAACACCGTTGTTCAGACTGCACCCGAAGCTTCATGTGTTGCGCGGAGAACTCAGAAAGTGGAATTGGGAGGTTTTCGGTAATATTTACCGTAAGATCGATCAGTTGCAGGATGATCTTACCCGTTTGGACTTCTCGCTGCAGCAAAATTGGGATGAGTTGCTGCAGAACAGAGGCAGAAAAATGAGGAACTAGTTCGGGTTCGCAGATGGGAGGTGGACATGAAACAGCAGCAGTCACGGCAATTATGGGTTCGGGACAGAGACAGAAACTCTGCCTTTTTTCACGCTTCCATCAGAGAGCGGAGAAGGCAGAATTCCTTGAAGCTGCAGCTGCCGGATGGTTCTTGGTGTGATAATGAGAACTTATTGGGAGAGCTTGGAGCTACACATTTTGAGGAGATTTTTTCTTCTGGTCCTCATGAGGTTGATGACAGGTTATTTCAGGGTATTGTGGCAGGAGTAACAACTGCAGATAATGCGATGCTTACTGTAGTCCCTGATGAGACAGAGGTTTGGGAGTCTATTAAATCTCTGAATGCAGACAGTGCTCGGGATCAGACGGTTTTACTGGTCAATTCTTTAGGGGATGTTGGTCAATTATTAAAACTGATGTTGTTGCTGCGGTTCAGTCGTTCTATAGAGGTGAGGAACTTCCCAAAGGTTTTTCGTCTAATGTGTTGGTGCTCTTACCCAAGGTTGATAAGAAGACTGGGTTTAAGGATTTGAGGCCTATTAGCCTATCCACCTTTATGAACAAGGTGATCTCTAAAATTTTAACTTTACGACTGGCTAGTGTGTTGCCTAAGTTAATTTCTCCGGAACAGACGGGTTTCATGAGGGGTCGTGGTATTTAAGAAAATATTGCCTTGGCTCATGAGATGGTGCATCGGATCGATCAGAAGGTTGTGGGTGGGAATGTTCTCTTCAAGCTGGATATGTCTAAGGCGTATGATCGACTAGAGTGGGATTTCTTATTTAGAGCTTTGGAAACGTTTGGGTTTGATGCCAACTGCTGCAGCCTGATTTCGAGGTTAGTGCGGGGTAATTGCTATTCTGTTCGTATGGGGGTGTTTCTCATGGTTACTTTCCCTCAACCCGTTGGGTGAAACAGGGAGATCCGCTCTCTCCATTGTTATTCATTTTTGCTCAGGAAATACTGTCCCGGGCACTGTACAGAGCTGTTCAGGAAGAGGTGTTTAGGCCGTTTGAACATGTTAGGGGGAATTTTCCATTGACCCATTTGCTTTATGCGGATGACGCTTTTGTTTTGTAACGGGCGTCAGAGATCCATTGAGGGTCTTTGTGAGGTTTTGAGTATGTATGAGAGGTCTTCGGGTCAATTGATTAATTTAGAGAAGAGCGGTTTTTATGTGGGTGCTAAAAGGCGACAGTTCGAGATAGAAAATATTCAAAGATGGTCGGGTTGCACGCACCAGCAGTTTCCACTCAAATATCTGGGGATCCCGTTGTTCAAAGGTAGAGTCAAGAGGGTACACTTTGCGGAGCTAGAAGCAAAGATGATGAAAAGGGTGGATGGTTGGAAAGCACGGCTTCTGTCATTTGGTGGGAAGGTAACTCTCATCAAATCTGTGCTTTCTAGCATTCCTATTTATTCTTTGGGTGTGCTCAAGGTTCCTAAAGTTGTAACTCGTAAGTTGGAAAGCATTATGTCCAACTTCTTATGGAGCAGTGGAGGTGAAAAAAGGGCTCATTGGGTTTCTTGGGATGTGGTTTGTAGACCTATCCAAGAAGGTGGTTTAGGAAATCAGAGGGTGGGGGATATGAATCAGGCTATGTTAGCCAAGTTGGCGTGGGTGGCCACCAGAGTTCGCATGTGTGGCAAGCTGCATCGTCATTTTTACATCAGTTGGATGATTGCAGTCGTTGGGTTGTTGGCAGAGGAGATATCATATTTTGGACTGATAATTGGTGTGGGGTTCGACTTGGGGGCCCGCTTCCTGAAGATCAAATTTTGACAGTGAGAGATGGTATTCAGGTTTTGGAGGACATGCTTCAGTTTATCCCGCAGGATCTACATGCCAATGTTCGTAGGGTGCATATTGATGAGCATAGTGAGGATCGTCCGGTCTTCACTCTTACAAAAATGGGAACTTTTGAGATAGCTGCATGGTGGGATTATATTCGGGTCCACAACCCTTTGGTGGAATGGGGTGCTAAGGTTTGGCATCCCAACATCCCTACAAAGGTCAGTGGTTTCTGGTGGAGGGCTATGCACAATGGTCTTCCGGTGGATGCAAAATTGGAGTCTCGGGGCTTCAATATCCCATCTCGATGTGTGTGTTGTCCTGGAGGTGGTCATAGGGAGACTCTTAATCATTTACTTCTACAGTCGGCGATTGCGCAGTCTGTTTGGAGGCATTGGGTTAGTCTTTTCCCTTTGACTCACAATTATATTGATTTACATCATTTGTGGACTGTTTGGTGTGGTGGACAGTCAAAGCGCCGACAGGTTAGTTTAGTTCGTATGGGTATTATGCTTTTTACTTGTTGGGAGATTTGGAAAGCAAGGTGTACATCGATTTTCGAAGGAACTGTTATGAATAGTGCCAAAATTGTGGATGGGGTTAAAAATTCTCTTATTGAGATGTGCTCATTCCTAGTCCCGAAAGGGGCTCCTAGTGGGAATGACCGTGTCTTGTTGGAGAGCTTAGGCTTCAAAGTGGCAGAGCATAAGTTTAGGCGGCAGAGGCTGTTGAGATGGGAGCCTTCGCGTTCTCATGTTTTTACTTTGAATACGGATGGTTCCGCGATAAACGGCCAGTGCACGGGTGGTGGTATTATAAGGGATGGTATGGGGGCTTTTGTTTGTGCCTTTTCACACTACTACGGAGATGGAACCAACATGAAGGCGGAGATCTTTGCTTTATGCGATGGCCTGCGCTTATGTCATTCTTGGGGTTTACTTTCTGTTCAGGTAAACTCAGATTCCTTAGTAGCTGTGAATGTTTTAAAAGGGCGAAATAAGTGTCTGTGGCAATACACGTATGAATTGCGGGAATGTGAGAGTTTGATTGGAGGGTATGAGTTATGTCATGTTCTTCGTCAAGCAAATGGGGTTGTGGATAGATTGGCTTTTGAAGCTCATATTCATAAAACGGTTTGGACATATGGATCGTCAAGGGAGCTTCCACGGAGTGTCTTGGACGCGTTACGTTTTGATGAAAGTGGATACTATGTTGAGCGTCGAAAATTATTTGATGTTGTTGGTGTTTGCTGCGGCTTGGTTATGGTGTTTGGTTCTTTGGAATAGTTTCTTGAGTGCAAGGAAGGCATACGGACTCGTTTCGGTTGCAAAAGAGGCACACGGGCCCGTGTCTTGGACTTTTGATGGATCATTGGGCTCATTTGAATTTATTAGGATTGTTCTTTGGTTTAATTTTTTCAGGCTTTTATTTTTTAGATGGTTTTACCTTTTGAGGAGTTGGTTTATTTTTTGGATTTCGAGGTCCGGCTCCATATCCGGCAATGAGTCGGGTGGTTGTCCCCCTCTTGTACTTATATTTTATAATTAATAAAATCTTCCCAGGTGCAGCCCTGGTTTCTTAAAAAAAAAAAAAAAAAAAAAAAAAAAAAACACTACTATTTACCCCATTCATTCTCTCTCTTCATTTTCTACCACACATTTTCCTGATTTTTTTCCATTAGTTATTGTACCTACCCTTAGGTCTCATGTGATGTGTGACGGAGGGCGTATTGTGCATGTTAATCCGTTCGCAAACATTGTATGGGATGAGCCTCCGATTAATGTGGAGTGTTATATGTTAACTTTTATGTGAATGCAATTAATTACCTTTAAGAAAATAGATTAAGGTAATATTTCGATGTTTTAGAGTTTTAATATGCTAGTAAATAGATTAAGATGAATGAATTTGACATGTTTTTCAAGTCTTTAGAGCCCTATAATAAATAGGGTATTTGTTTTTTTAATTTCGAAAATTAGCTTTGTTTTTTATTAATTTATATATTGAGCGTTGCTCTTTCTTTCTCAGAATTCGGATTCTTCTTTTGATGTCAATTTTTTTGAATTCATAATTTGAATCAATAAGTCATTGAAGAATACTCATCTGGCAATGTTTCAAGCAGTTAATTGTAGTATTATTTTCGCTTTCGCGCTGCGCCATCGACCCGCCTTAGAATAACGACTTGACCGGGTCAACCAATTGGAAAGATGTGCTTAAATTACAATTGAGTTCCCCATAAACAATATTCCCCCACTCATTATATCAGTAATTTCTGTATCATGTAAGTCGATAAAACTAAAAGTCTCAAACTCTCATCCATGGTTTATACAATATCCAGTTGACTAAATGGGTGTTAGAAATACGACTTGAACCGGGTCAACCAATTAGAGAGATAAGCTTAAATTAAAATTGAGGCCCCTAAGACAATATTCCCTCTTAAATCAGTAATTTATGTGTCGTTTAAGTAGGTAAAACTAAATGTCTCATTCATTGGTTTAAACGGGATCCACACGACTACATGGCCGGTCCAAATTGGGGTCGTTCAAACAATTATCAAAGGTAAAATTGCTTTTTAACTCCGGTCTACCAATTTGGTGTTGGGAAATCTGACTGGATGCTCACCCAATCCAGTTAAACAATCATGCCAAATTCTGAATCGGTCTCTTGATTTTTTTTTTTGGAAATTGTCGATGTTTCGATTGACTGATTGGTTATGTTAAAGCCAAAATCTTGCGTAAAACGCGTTTTACGAAACGCTTAGGAAAAACGTGTTTTTAAAAAACGCGCAATGGCATTTTTGTAAATAGTTGGAACTTGTCAACGGTTCTTGATATCGATATATTGCCTTCTGGATATGTTAATTATTTTCAAGAAAATATTTTTTCTTTAAAATTAGTATTATTTTCAAGAAATATTAATTATAGCAAATTTAAGATAATGTTAATTATTTGGAAAAAAGAAATAAATTTTTAGTACTTTATATTTAAAACTTTGCATTTTGACCCTTACAAAGTAATAATCATTACAAACTAGTCCATTTGTTACATATTCTGTTAAATTCCTAACAGTCGTTAAGATCTAAGTGGCAAAGTGGGATAATTTTAACATTGGGTACCAATCTGGGACAAATTTCGTTCGAGGTGGCAAAGTGGGATTTGGTGTAAACTTGAGGGGGCTAAACATATTTTGGCCTAAATAATAATGATCACTTCACTTGTGTTATTCTTGTTTTTAGAGGAACCATGGTGCTTTATTGTTTAACATTAAAGATAATTATAGAAAGAAGAATAAACCACTAAAATGGTTGAATATTCAAATGAGACTATCAATCTAGGACGAGACGGAGGAAGTATTAGTTCTTCAATGATAGAAGAAGACAGTCAGAATGTATAATCATAAACACTACAGCAACTTCGCTTCAACTAGATTCCACAATTTACAAAAATCTGACACTATCTTAAGCCAAAATTATTTTGACAAACTACCTATCTCCAAAATCATAATCGTAAGTAATCTGGTCCATTTCCTCGCAAAGTCGGGATGAGCCAAATTGAAGGTGAATGTGGCCGCCTCAACTCTTCTTCATCACTGACATCCATCCACTTGATTCTCTTCCGCATCAGTTCCAGCAGAATATAACTCCAGACGGTCAACATAGTCAAGCCAAGATTTGGAAGAAGCATCACGATAGGTTTTTTCCAGCAATATCCATGGAGAACTTTTCCATTATCTGAAACCACCGGGTCCGGGACGGGCCCTTCCCACTTTACAAAAACCCTTACCATGTGTTTTCTTCTTGACCGCCGAAAGTCAATATCTCGAAACCAGCTCCGGGAGTATACATATAGACCACTTTGAACACCTTGGTCAAAGGGTCAAACACGATTTTCCTCATAGAACTTCATTCTTTTGACGCCGGAGTATGTTCTTTTACCAGAAGTCGGGCATTGTAAAAGTAATTGGGGATTCGGGTGTTTGAAATTCTGATCAATGAAATATCTTCTAGAGATTATATCTCTCCATTCTTTATTAACCAACTTGCAGTTGTTAACAAAGCTGGCAGAAGATCTAACAAGCACATCGTAAATAACAGTACCAGGCATGTATGGTACGGTTTCAGAGACATTTTTTCGTGCACGTTTAATCTTCCTCTTCAAAATCTTAACATCTTCATGTGAGGCTTTGCGGTCAATGGCTTTTCCCTTCTTCTTGGCCGACCGTAGTAAAGAAGTACTCGTTGATTCCTGTCATGGAATTGGAAAAGCAAAAAAAAAGAAAACACTTATTTTACTCTTTTATGTACTATAGATAATACATGTGCATGAATTAACTAGGAAAATATACAAGAAAATTAAGTGAATATGCACATCATACGGATTCAGACAGCATATAAGTATATCCTGTAAGTATTTTAGATTGTTTTTTGAACGTCTGTTTCTGTTATTTAAATAATCATAGTACAGAGTATAAAATTACTAGTACCTTTGACAAAATAACCCATTAAGTAATTTATAGCCGACAATGGAGTATGTCTAGCAACGTAATAAGCAAAAGATAGTTTGTGCTAGGGCCGGCCATGATGCAAGAGTGGTGAGGCCTTGGCCTTGGGTCACCAAAAAATGGCATTTTTTAAGGCCTCCAAATTTTGTTCTCCTTCTATATAAAACAGTCTAATTTTAATGTGTCACTCACACTTAGGCCCAGTTTTCAAAATAAGATAAAACCACACTTAAACTCACATAACACAACCAAATCCTAAAATACCAATCCCTAGCCCTGATAGCCCATATCACAATAACACACGGAAAAACCTATATATATATATATATATATATATATATATATATGCAACCGCAGATCGCAGAGGAACTGCGCGAGAGAGAAGAACGAAATTTCGCCGCCGTATTCAAGCACCAGCGCACCACCACCACGCCACTACCTCCGGCCGCAACTCTCGATTTCTGAACTTACTGTACGCAAATTCTAATTCTTCTTTTTTTTTTTTAATCATGAAAATCAAATCAACTTTTTAAAACTTTATCCCTTTAATCTTGATATAAGTTTTATATCTTAATTTATGATTTAGTGGAAAGTTTTAAGAATTATTTGACGCTGTGAATTGTTATAGTTTGAGATTATTGTAAAACCCTAATTGCAAAATTCTAGAATTAATTTTTGGTATTATAAAAAATAAATGCCTTAAAAATTAGAGATTCATTGGTTGATATAGTTGATAAAGTTGATTATTGAACTTTGATTATCGTGTTTTTATAGTTTATTGTAAGAATATATCATATTACTATTTAAATTAATTATTCTTATAAAATAGTTTGATATTGATTTCCCTATTATTTTATTTTATTTTTTATTGAAAAGGCCCCATTAAAAAAATTAGCCTAGGGCCATATATTTTAATAGACCGGCCCTGATTTGTGCCAAGTTAAACTTCAACAAGATGATAACTAAGACCCATAAACAAATTTCTTAGATACCTACCTGTGGGTGTTGGCTAAAATATTTTAGCTGGCAATCCGACATAACACCACCATATCTCACTTAGAGCATTTTATGAAAGTATAGCTCATACACGGAGTATATTTGCGTGTTAGAAGTTCGAAAGATCCATCACGGCCCAAAGCCTTAAGAAAGTATCTAAAACATCAAGGGGAAAAAAGGCGAGAATGCAACTAGCATGTTACAATCAAGGTTTATCTAGACCTACTTGGTTGTATGGTCAGCACAAGAACCTCTCTCTACACTTAACAATTGGCTACCTCAACAAAGCTGTGTTGTTGTTCATATGTATATTTCCATGTTCATTGCAAATTACGATACCAAAGTGTCAAAAAACACAAATGATATATTTGCAAATCAAAAATACTAGTGCAGATAAAGAGAGGCTAGAAAACATACTAGTAATCAAAACTAAAGAGTTGCACAAACCAAAGGAATGGTAGTATGGATATCATTCATGGGTGTTGTGAATAATCCGATCCGCTGCCTAGGCGCATAGGATGTTTAAAAATATTTTAAGGAATACTAAAAGTTTACTAAAAAAACAATTAAATTGATTTAGTTTTAAAAGAGTAGCCACGCGCCGCATTGATTAGGCCCAAAGCATTGAAAAAGAAGCCAAAAGTGATTTAGGAGATAAAGGTTCGAGGGTCAAATTACGAAAGAAGAAGATTATAGAACTCCTCACGACTACATAATTATGGACTTTCTACATGTCAAGTGTGTGTGCGTATCATGCATAGTGCTTCCTTGGTTTTAGTGCTGTTTTTATAGGAATAGAGAAAGATAGGAAGGATCATGCTCAAGGAAGAGGGGAGAAAAGAATCACAATCCTTCTCAAAGATCATTATTGTCGCGTGACAAAACTACTGCCGCGTGACAAAGATAACCTCTGTCGCGCATCAATAACTGCGTCGCACGGCAACGATGTTTATAAATCCGATTTGAGAGAATGCATTCGAATCAGAACATAATCATAACATATCGATATTAAAGAGATTTTAATATCAAACATGTATAGGATCATCAATAAACTAGGTTTATAATGATACAAGTACTCATAAGTAACTCAATTGAAAAATTAAGATTAGGTTTATGTGATTGAGATTGAGATTAGAATCAAGCAAACAAAGAGAATCAATGCATAATTGAAAGACATGAATTGAAATAACAAATGAAATGAAAGCAACCGAGATTAAAATGCACTAAACCACCACATCATTGAGATCTTAATGGTGATTTAGGCCTTATCTAAGAGATCATAGGATTGAAACCTAGATCCTCGTAGAAACAATTGGTAATACAAATACGAGTATCAAATTATCAGTTAGGCAATTAAGGTCTTACAGATTGCACAATCAATAGATTAGTTGACCACCGATGGTTGATTTAGAGCTCCTACGGATTAGTATCACTTTTGATTGTAGGAGAGAAATTAGGATCAACCTTGCTTGGAGGAGAGACATTAAGATATTGAGGAGAGAGACTAGATTTTTCAAGAGAGAGACTGGACGAGGATGCTAGAGGAGAGAGACAACCTTTTAGGGGGGGGGGGGAGAGAGAGAGAGATAAATGTACAGAACTGAATTTGACAGAGTTTTCCAGCTCAGATTTGATGCTTCAAAACAGGTAGAGAAGACATTTACAAAAATATGATATTTGCCAAGCTTATCGCGGCAACATTTGAACAAGTACGATGTCGCGCGTCAAATTTTGTGACCCGCAGGAAACTTATCTAATATACACCGGACATTCTAGAAGATTTCCTCTTAGGTCACTACAAGCCTAATCTAGAAATATCAAAAAGATACTTGGAAGGTTTCAAATAACTTTAAAACCCTTCCAAGTTTCGGACAATAGACATGATGGATTTTCGGAATGGTTTATGTACAAAGCCCCTCGATCGCGGTACTTACAAGGTAGGTGGGATCTACGACAAAAGAAAAGGAACTCACTCTGGAAAGTAGCCAGAAAGGGAGACAATAGACTCACGGAGTTTAAAGAACAAAAACCTTGCAGGCAGCCAAAGAAAGAGAACTTGAGAGAACAAAAAGAAGATAGACCCAGAGGGTCGCAACTCTCTAGGGGGGGGGGAATGAAACTACAAATCACAAGGAAAGGGACTCGGTGAGTTGCAAAGAGAATGACCCAGTAGGTCACACTGCTGACCCTTTTCAGGATTCATGTGTATCCCCGAGAGGGAATCAAGTCGTTCGTAGTTCGGAAGAGAATATGGGACGAAAGAAATGCAAGGAGATCAAAGTACGGAATATGAGAACACTAAGACTCTACAGATCGTACTAAGATAAAAGGGACGCATGACATACGAAGACTGGCATGTCTTGTGAGTCGTACTAAAAATGAGACCTTATGGGGCATCTCGAGCCTATGAATGATTTACGAGGCAACTCTAGGGGTGCATTCAAACCAAAGGAGCATTATAGGTGCGTACAAACTAATGAATTCACTAAGAGGTAACTCAAGGGGTGCATTCAAACCAAAATGATAAATGACCATAAAGATTAAACGAGAAATGACAGCGAATGTCAAAGCGAGAGGTGACTGTAAAGATCGAGAGGTAACCAGTACAGGTCAAGAAAGAAGTGCCTGCAAAGGCCGGGTGTACGCGACCGTTATAGGTCGAGATTAGAAATGACAATGTAGGTCAAAAAAGGGATATGACCAAATAGGTTGAGAGGCAAAACAACCGTGTAGGTCAATAGAAGAGAACTGATAATTGTTCTGCTAGGGCTCCGACTTACGAAAGACGGTCGAGGTGACAAAGAATAGAGAGATTGTATAGAGTACAAAAGAATCAAGGGGTAAAAAGGATATTTCAATGCCACTTGCAGAAATTGACGCGCGACAGTGTCATAAAAACTAAGTTTGTCTTGCGACAAAGGTTGAGAAACCAAAAGGAACAAAACACGCAGAACATATTTATTTTGACAGGAACTCATTCGTGAAAGAGAGAAAAGGAAGTAGCGAATCAGGCGATTCTTGGGTGGTTTTCACCAAAACATCATCTAATGTGCAAGGAATCTTCAGGAAGCTTATCATCTATTATGGATCAACAGTAGGAGAAACACATGATGCCCAATTTCCGGCCATACACACTCCCGATCTACACCCCTCTCTGCTTGCTTTCTCCTAACCCCAAATTTCGAAAACTGCCCAAGCTGAATGCTCACTCAGCAAGAAAAACACATAGTCCACGTTTTTTAGAAATACAATATTATAATCTATGAATCAATATAGTCGTACTCGTACCGCAGGTTACATGCAGTATCTAAAAGATCTTCAACAAACTAAAATATTAAGGATATGGTTCTAGGAAAAGGACACAAAACTAAAGTTTAAAGCTTTAACAAGATTTGTTACTTAGTCTGTTCTGAGAACCATTGGAAACTAATGCAAGTCAATTATCTGACAAAGACCTATTTCCACTCAACCTCAATCTCAAGTTGAAACACCACTTCCCCTCCCTCTAAATTCCATTGAAGATACCCATGGTAGGTAAGACTGATCTAACTACTTGCCATCTGCTAGATATTACATGTAAATGGGAAAAAAAATAAAAAATTCCCCACATTAGTTGGTTAATTGTGGAACCAACATCTGTTTGCCGAATTCAATGTGTATAATATACAGAATGTATGCATTCCCAGCAAGCTTAGGATACACCACCATGATTTGCACCAAGAAATAAATAACAAAAGCCATACTCACCTCGAGTTTTGTTAGATTCCAGTGCAGTCCATCAGATGTCACTTCAAGCAGGAAAAATGTATTGTACTCCCTCCGTCCCGAAAAAAGAGTCACACTTACCATTTTCATCTGTCCCCAAAACAGAGACACTTTTCTACAAGAGGAAATAAGTTTATTTCAATTTCACGAAGGTCCAAGCAAATAAAGCTACATTCATAAAAAAACACTGTGTTATGTACAATGTGATTATTTCTTTCGAATGGGACGGACCTGCTTTCATCATCGTTATCATCATAATCAACATTGTTTTCATCGAGATTGCTGGGATCATCCACAAACGCAAGAAGGTCAATGTTTCTCTCTGAGAAAGGGATCATCTGAGTAAACTAGTTGGAGATCCATTAGCACAATAGTAAGGGGTTTGGGACTGCGTTCTTTTCTCACCTAACAGAATGCAAATTGAAAAAATAAAATAAAAATGGTGATGTTTCTCTTGAGCAATTAGCTGCCTGTTAAAGAGAATATGAAATCCCCACAAGCGTAAGAAAAGAAAAAGCAAGGGATGCAAATATCACCAGAAATGGTAAAAGAAAATAAAGATAGAAGGTAATCTAGAGTGTATTACAAATGAATGTTGATATTTATCATGTAGTATGGACCTGAAAGCATGTACCAGTCACCGCATGCGAAAAAACAAATTCTCATATAAGCTACAGCTACTGTTACAAGCTTTAATCACAAATGGGCATCTTATTTTACGACTTCTTTTTATTGGCATATGGGCATCAAATGTAACAAAAAGTGAGGCTTATAAAATCATTCTATGTACATATCGTTTAGACTACACCATGAGACAAAGGTGTGGTCTGGCAAGGGATCCCTAAGCTTGTCCCGTCTGCTAACCGCCCTACTCGCTGCAAGGTTCACACCATTAAGGCCCTGCCCCGCAGATCTGAACCACGCCCATACCTTAAAATTGAGATTTTTTTTATAGATATCTATATCAGTACTAAGAAGGAAATGATTAGCAGTAAACCATACACCCAACTAGATCCGTGTTCTAGAGATATCAAATCATCCAATTCCATGTTCAAAATCAAGAATTAATACTTAAACCAGAAACAGAAAACAGAAATATCCGTCCAACAAATTCACCCACATAAAATTCACATTTATTCAAAGTGCATGTGAGTGCGATTTTATACACAATCAATAAATCGAAAATAGAAGGCAACCTTGATGGAATGATTGGATTTTATAAGTTACCACAAGACTTCCTCCATCAACTCGACTTAGATCAAACGGAAGTGGCAAACCTCAAATGAAGTTGTGATCATAAATTGAAGGGAGATTAGAGATGAGCACCGCAGCTGCATAAAATAAATGACAGAGAGGTGATGAACAAATCTTCTGATGCCGTAAGTACCATTTATATATAGAGGCTGCCTTGGAAAACCTAATGGGCCGAGTCATCTAAAATACCAATTCTAACCCTATCCTAGTACATTTAACTTCGTACCAAAGCCGGCTAGAGCAAATATGGGCCGCAAAAGGCCCACTGAGATTAGATGTAGATAGAGGGCTGGGTTAGTTGTCATCGCACGCAGTAATAGTGATATTTCAAAGAGGGAGTAAAGTACTTGCAACGGAAGATAACTTAAGGGAATGGATTTATTGGCACTTATAAAAATACTTATAAGCATCAAAAGATTCAGAATATCTACAAGCTTCATTAATAACCATGAAGCCTCTTAAAAGTTCAAATAACAACAAGATCCCGTTGCTATGAATCAAATGTTCCGTATGCCTAAAGCACTACAGATCAGATGGTCTTATTTTTGTAAGAGCACAAAATATAATTCTGTGAGATTTAAGTGTTGGGATTGGAGTCCAAAACTACGAGGAAGCAAAGGGGAGAAGGAGTCTAAGTCATGGGGAGTTGGTAGAGGTCAAGAGGAGTTCAAGGAAGAAACAAGCTGCTACGGAGGGCTGAGGGGGGTCACCGAGCAAGACAAAATGGGGAGGGACAATCTGGTGGACCGGGCGCTCGCCCGCCTGATGGGACAGACCCAGTTTTTGTCATTGTTTCCTATTTTGATGTAATCTCTTCCAAACGACTTAGGGCTTCCTTGTACACCTATATAAGCATAAATCCATCCATAATATTGTGGGCTTGATAGGAGAAAGTTAGGATATCAAGGAGAGCCACAAAATAGTGTCTAGGAGGGAAGGAGAGCCATGGGGGGAGATCCTACAATCCGTCCATGGTTATATTGCTTGTGTGTTCTTGGGGGTGGTGAGATAATAATGTATTGGTGAGAGAGATTGTTCTTGGAGAGAGGCCATTCTAGATCTATGTGAGTGCATGTGCAAAGTTGTAATAATCTTCATATATTATTATAATGATATCATGAATAAGTTCCCCCAGATGTAGTCATGTGTTGATGAACTGGGTTATCAAACATTGGTATTATTTGTTCTTTCATATTATATTATCACGTGTTGATTATTTTCTCTATGTTGATGACTGCTAGTATGGGCTAGTGGATGCGGAGATCCCCCAATTCCCCAACAACTGGTATCAAGAGCTTTGGTTTGAGATTCGGGAGATCCAAGGTGAAGAAAGAAACTGCAGATTTTTTCGTGCAGTGCAAGTGCAGAATTCATGCATTGCACGTGCAGGATTGGTGCAGCGCACGTGCAGATTTCGTGAAAGGGAAGATTCTTCGTATGGAAGACGTGCATGATTAATTTGAGAGCTGCTAGGGTTGTTGATTGAAGCAAGAGCGTGCCAAATAGGTCACAATCATGCAGAAGATCAGACAGTCTGAACAGTTCGTTTGTTTCTTATGAGATCTGCAGAGATTCGAGGTGGGATTTGGAGATGCAGAGATCAAGATGGATCAGGAGGTGTTCAAGGGATCTTGGGGAAGTCAAGGTGGTTGGAGAAAAATATAAAAGGAGAGGAGGAATGCATCAGGCACTTGCTTAAGCAACCGATGATGCAAAGGTGAGTGGTATAAGCCAGTTTGACCATGTGAGAAGAGGAGGACTTCTCGCAAACAACGGATGGGAGATAGGAGGATGTTGTACTCTACCAACAACATCAAATTCGTTCCGGGTGGGAGCAAGAGGCGTGAAGACCGACCTATTGGTGTAAAATGGAGAGACATCAATGAACGACATGTTAGGGGGGAGAGTGACTCAAAAGTTGCAACGCGGTGGGAGTTAAGTGGCCCTAACAGAGAGTGACAAAAGATCACATGAAGACAATGCAAGAAACAAGGTATGTCCGAGTTTCATGGGGAGTATTGCAAGGGGAGTTGATCTAGGAGGGAGAAGGCGAAGTTCATCTTGCAAAGAAATCAAGGTAGAAGTTGATTTGGGGAGGCAAGAAGAATCTAACATGGAGAGGTTGAAGTGTCGCTTGGTTTCAACTCGACTTATTACTTGGGCGTGGAGGCTCATGGTGGAGGAACGTGGAGGCTCAAAATGTTGAAAGGAGGAAGTCATGAGGAGCTTAGTGCACGGTGTCACAATATGTGGTGGAGGTCATCTTCTGGTGGGAGTTTGACGGGACAGTTTCTATGCTTATGGGTTTAGTCTCCAGGTGGGAGATTGTTGGGATCGGAGTCCTAAACTATGAGGAAGCAAAGGGGAGAAAGAGTCTAAGTCATGGGGAGTTGGTAGATGTCAAGAGGAGTTCAAGCCAAGCTCTGAAAAAAGTGTCACGACATATTTTTCTTCAGCAACATCCATGGAGAACTCTCCCATTATCTTAAACCAGCGAGTCCTGCCATGTAAAGATTGGATCCGGGGCGTGGGTGGTTGAAATTTTATTTAATGGGTGTTAGAATTGTTCTTATGCCGTTGAAATTTTAGTTATCCTTTTAACGCCGTTAGGGTGCAAGGCATTATATGTAACAAAATGATAAAGTACATTTCATTATGTAGGGACAGCGACCATCACCACCACTCTCCATATTAGTATGATATTTTCCGCTTTGGGCCTAGCCCGCACGGATTTGTTTTTGGGCATCCCCTAAAAGGCCTCATACTAATGAAGTGGGTGGGTGCTATTATATACCTTGCAATTGTTTGCTCAATTTTCGATGTGGGACTTTGGGTTGCACCCCAACAATCCTCCCCTCAAACCAAGGACCACACCGCTATGGCCCGCAGTGTTTCCTCTGGCCTATATCCAGCGAAAGCTTGTACCAACCACCCGCGGAACACCACAGCCCTCGATTTCAAGACTCCATTCGCTAATGTCACACAAGGGAACCCCACCCTATAAAACACACACACGGTCCACCCGGTCGGGCCCATCCGAACCATGGCTCTGATACCACTTGTAGGGACCGCGACCACCACCACCATTCTCCACATTAGTATGATATTGACCGCTTTGGGCCTAGCCCGCACGGATTTGTTTTTGGGAATCCCCAAAAGGCCTCATACTAATGAAGTGGGTGGGTGATATTATATACCTTGCAATTGTTTGCTCAATTGCCGATGTGGGACTTTGGGTTGCACCCCAACACATTATAATGTCAAATCGTAGTATGTTGCATTAATTGTAACGAACGCTGTAGTACGTTACCCTACCTTGTCGTTCGCCCAAGAAGAAACCTGTTTTCGGGAAGACGCCGACTCCTCCGCCTTGCTCACGGCCCTGGGATTTCGGTTGCCAATAAGAGGGACAACCTTCTCTAGAACAAAACAGCTCTTTCTGCTAGAATCATGTCGATGGCAGCAGAGTGAGTGTGAAGCTTCCCCACCACTACTGCTCTTGGCACAGTGTGACTATGGCCCTTGTGTGGCTGTCTCCTCCCTTTGCCAGTTGCTACACCTTCATCTTTGACCACATATGTAAAAGTTGTAACAGGGTGGAATCAAACAGTTCGATTAGCTCAATTGAATTGCAATGTTTCAATTTTAGAAAGAAACATTGATAATTTTGTACACTAACACTGACACTTTTTTACACTGGATTTTAATAAAACATGCACTGGCACTTACACACATGCATTGGCACTCTTTTACACCAATACTGACACTCTTTTACACCAACACACCAACACTGATACTCTTTTACACTTGCACTGACACTCAAACACACTTTTAATAACACATGCACTGGCACTGTTTTACACCAACACTGGCACCCTTTTACACTAACACCGGTACTTTTTTAAATTAACACTAACACTATTTTACACGTACATTGGCACTCAAATAAAACATGCACTAGCGGTGTTTATCCCTAATACTGGCACATTTTATAACTATGCCTGACACTTTTTATAAAAGTCACTTACATTGTATTGTTTGTCCCAAAGACCGAAATTGTGAAACACACTAGATGGATTCCAACCCACCACCATCGACGTGTTGTCACTGATCTACCAACAAACATAAGTCTCCTCCTCACTCTTTCTCAGCCTTGGTAACTGTTGGTCCCAAAGATACAACAAGGGTATGAAAAAAGGCTAGAGGGGGGGGTGAATAGCCTATTTAAAATTATCAACCCTTTTTAAAAATTCAACCTTATGCTTACTATTGAGTTTTGCGTTCAAGTAAAAACCACTAGTTCAAAGTAAAATGCACAGTAGAAGTTTTCGATAAAAACGAGGTAGAGTTGGTTTTGAAGTTAAAACGACTAGGTAGGCAGATAATGCGGCAGCCTTTATTGCGGTAAGCAATATAAGGCAACCAAGAGATAAATAGAAGAATGAATTTGGAAAGCTTCTATCTGCGGTAAGCTAACTTGCTGTCGGTAAGATTGCGGTAGGAAATCTGCGGTCGGCAAAGGGAACAGAAAAGGTAGGTTGAAAATGAAAGTTTGTGTCTGAGAGATTTTAGCATATAGATAGTAGTCAGAGATAGTAACTAAGGCAGTAGGCAAGCAACAAACACAGTTCACAATATATTGAATAGCTGTAAAGATCAAAACACTAAACAACAAACAAGATCAATATGAACAATAAGAACAATAGCTGAGAGTAAATTTACAGAATGTAAATGACATGGTGATTTGGAAATTTTTTATCAGTTAAGAGATCTACATCCTTTACCAAGATGGTCAGTATTGGATTTTGAATCGAGGATATATTGATTCTCTTGATTGAGACTGTTCTGAATATTAATGTGTAAACTGGACATGCCTAAAAAGCACAATATCATGCTAATATTTGAAATTTGATTGCATGAAATGATTTCATGGAAAAATGTTTTGAATTCCGTTTTGTTAAATTACACGGCTTTAAATCTGCAAATTAAGAATCCACAACAATAAAATACTTTCTTCAGAAGAAAGCAAGTAAATCTTATAAACTGAAACAAGTCAGTACTCATTCAAATACAAGAAGACCATTGTCATAGTACTCTCCCACCTGCATGCGATATGCACCTTCTAACTGCTTAGCAACATCTTCACGAAATGGAAGCCAATCAAGACTCCCTTTGCATATATAATGTCAGCGCACCCACTATTCACTAACCTAAATCTTCCGCCGTTTCAATTTTTTCAGGCCTAAGAAACCTCATCTTTCCATTCTCTCCCCATTTCATTCCCTTTAACTCTCTCCCTTATCTGATTATTCTTTCAATTGGTTTATGGTTTTAAACAATTTTTATTTCTTCTAAGTTGATTTCGTACACGGGGAAAACATACGACTTTAGAAATTCGGATTTCTGTATATGACGAGCAAACAGGAAAACAATGTCTCCTGACCAAGTCTACCTGCAGTAGTAAGTATACAACATTCACGATGTAATCAGAAACTCAAGGAAATAATGGTTTTGAGTTCTTATATCACCAGTTCTATGGTATACATCAAGAAAAGGTACAACTAGTAGATGGGACATGCTACTATCATAACATTTCATCTCCCCTCTCCCCTCCTTTCTTCCCTCGCCACATACAAAGTATGCATCAAGAAAAGAGTCAATCAGAAGATGAACCTTTCATTCAGGACAACATATCTTCATGGACTCATTATCGACTGTGGAAGCCCAAATTCCATGTGCCATCAAACAAGCCCCTTTGATTTATTGAAAGGTTTCCTTGATAGAATAGGAGTATCAATATCATTTAGGGGTGTAAACGGTTCGGTTTAGCTCGGTTTGGGGAAATTTTGGAGCTAAACCGCTAGTATCGGTTTGGAGAAATTCCAAACCGAGCTAAGCTATGAAAAATTTCAAACCGAGCCGAGCTAAACCGCAATGGTTCGGTTTAGCTCGGTTTGAACCGCGGTTTGAATTTTCGGTTCAAACCGCGGTCCAAACCGTCATTATAACCAAACAAATTTTTAACAAAAAAGAATAAATACTAACACAACTTGAAATACTAACACAAATTGATTACTTTAAAGCTAAAGTACTAGTTATCACACAACAATCTTAAAATTAAAATACAAACCATGTCAAATAAAAATTACAAACCAAATTATAAATCTTTTTCGTACTCAGTCAGTACCCCAGTCATTCACAGAGCTATCCCTAGTATTATATTGCAACAGCATGCAAGAGCAACAGCATGCAAGCCTTCAGCCACCAAAGCTTCAGCAACTTCATCACACCTAGTCTACATACAGAATACAGATTCCAGTTGCAAATGTTTAGCCTAGAGCAATTAAGAAACAGTCACTGGGATGGGGTGGGGGTAGAAATAAATGAAGAAACTCAAAATAAAAGTTAGAAGTATCTCCAGCAAAGGATTACCTTCCGTACTGCAATATTATACTCCTCAACAAGCAAAGCTACAAGCCAGTCAATCTGCAACCATTGTTCAGTACTGCAATATTACTAAAAACCCAAAAAGTCTCCAGATCAAAATTTTCAGTGGATTATAAGTAGGATTTCGCAGTTAATAAAGTACACAGAACTAATTCAGATGAAAACTTGCGCTTGATGACCAGTACTAGCTACTTAAAGAATAAGCTTATCCTCAGTTAATAAAGTACACAATCGAAAAATATAACAGAAAATAAAATTTCAATTCCTATAAGACAGCACTCAAGGATTTCCACTTTTCCCCACCAGCTTTTCCAACTTATCAAGGCCAGCATATACGGCAAAATTCAATTTCATAAGGAACTAAAAATTAAAATGCAAGGTGATTCAAACAGCAAAACAGTACAACAATAACTTAAAGCAAATAAAGTACTTACAGCTGATATAGAATTTATGTTTGGGTTTTCTTTCTTAAACGTCTTCCTGAAGTCCTCACTGTATAAGAGGCGGCGACGGTGAGAGAGGCGGCGACGGTGAGAGGCGGCGACGGTGAGGGGCAGTGAGATCTAGGGTTTAGCTCGGCTCGGGGGAAGAGAGAGAAGGGGAAGAGAGAGAAGGAAAAGGAGAGAATGAAATGTTCAAAAGAGGCAGAGGGAGGCAGAGGTTAAGTAGTAGAAATTTTAGGGTTTTGAAATAAATTAAAGGTGGGGATTAATTTGATTTGGAATGAATGGCCAGGATTATGGTTTATGTTGATTTGGTTTGACTTCATAGCTCGGCTTCGTAGCTCGGCTTCGTAGCTCGGTCTCGTAGCTCGGTCTTGTAGCTCGGTCTCGTAGCTCGGTCTCGTAGCTCGGTATAATGGTTAAACGGTTTAGCTCGGCTCGGCTCGGTTCGGCTCGGCACCCTCAAACCGCAAGCTAAACCGAACCGCTCGGTTTGGCATTTTTTCAAACCGAGCTAAACCACTCAAATAAAAAAAACCGAGCTAAACCCCACGGTTTAGCTCGGTTCGGTCTCAAACCGCGGTTTGAGCTAAACCACTTACACCCCTAATATCATTTATTTAGTTCCTTATTGAAAGGCCAGGAAATCAAAAGTATGCGCCTTGAAACTTGGCACCATGAAAGTTCTAATTTCCACTACTCACACAAATCACGTCAAACCACATAAGATCCATAACATTGTCAAGAAATGAAGTAATGATACGCACCACAGAGGCACAGACCAGCAAACACCCCAGAATGCCACAAGCTGTCCCTACCCAAACCTCCAACACCCATCCAGAAATTAAGGAAATCAAATCCAGACCAAAATAAAATTTTCACAAATAAGGTAAAAAAAAAAAAAATAATAAAAAAAAATAAAATAAAAATAAGGTAAGTCATACGGATAAGTTGATTTTATTTTTTTCATAAAGGTCTTATAAACAGAGTAAATAAAAAAAAGAAAAAGACTAAAAATAGATTATAGACAATAAGTCCAGTGACATTAGATCTCAAATCCTTCCCCATTTTCCAAGAAATTTACCATTAAAGACAAAAACTAGCTACACTCACACTAGTGATCTTATAAAAACAAAAGGATAAGTAGAAACAACATTGAAGGAGTTCATACCATCTTTTATCCAATCTCGGGTGTTACGGAAATCCAGTTGCGGAAAGCAAATATTTGGCCTTTTTGGCGGGAAGGATATCGGGATCACGTAACATCCCAAATACTAAGAAATTTCCTTCATCAGCCCATTTTTCACAAGCTTTGAACAATTCCAAGTATTGATCAAACCTTAAGAATTGCTCTTCTACCAGCATTAACATTATCTTAAGAATGTCGTCCGGTAAGGTTGGACGAAGGACCGATCTTGAGGTCTCCCCACCGTAAAAGACAGATCCCCTCTCATGGTGAGATCTCAAGTTCAGACTACCAGAATTGTTAGAATTACCATGCACGTTACCCCCTCCAGAATTGCCATGCTGCAAACCTGATTTTTTAGCTTGGGAAGCTGAAGTGTATGTAGAAGCTGCTTGCCCGTTTTGGAGAGATGTTGGGAACATTGGAATTCTATGTTTGCAACTTTCGCAATGACCAAAAATTTCTTCCAATTTCAGGTCGATTCCTCCTCCCTGATTTGAAGGAACGAGTAAAATCAATCATTTTAATTTATTTTTATATCAGATGAATATTTCTTCTGAAAAAATATTAGATAAATCTGAGCAGACTGATATTATGCTGGAATGGGTTGATGAGTTTCATCCTGAGTTCCTGACCCCGTACCTGGAACTCAAAACCCTTCCTCTGTTTTTTTCTACAATGAATGTTGTTATTGTTGTTTGTTAGTCTTTACTCATGATTAAGTGAAGTTTAGGCTGGTTGCTAAGCTTATGATTGTAAAACTTAAGTTTGTATTCTTTTTCAGCTTTTGTGCTTGTGAAATTAGCATGTTAATTGCCAAGGAAGAAATCATTTTTCTTATAACAAGTGATTGTTTCTATAGTTTACATATAGAATACTTACTATATTTTTCTCTTTTACTTCTCCTATGCCTTGCTATTCATTCTTATCAATTATTCCACTAGTATCTGTATGAATATACACAGCTCTAAACCTTGATTGCTTCTCTGGCATCGATCCAACGGTGGAATAGGAGATGGAATACAATTAAGAAATAGAGGATACTATCCACAATTTAGCATCTATAACTTTTAGAAGTCAAGGGCAACTAAACATGCAAAAGACCTACTCAAAATGTAAAGTTTAACGTACCGCAACCCTTTGTATGTTGTACTTGTATTGAAGATCTTGGCCCATTGAAATCATATCCACCCAAGTGCGTCTAATGAATGGTCTATTCAAGCGATTCATCGCTTCATGATACTGGTTGAGAAGTTCACTCCAAAAGGACGGGTCATAATACCTTTTATTAATGCCTAGATATTCTTTAGATAAATCATATATTAGTTTCGTGAACACCTCCCTCTCATCAGGAGTCAGCTTATCCATCTGCAAACACTGAAAAAGACCAATTACTTCATTATAAAAAACAAAATGATTCTGAAGTATATTCATTAACAAGTCAAAAAGATAAGTTGGAAAAAAACTAGTCATATAAATTCATTTGTCCTGAAACTAAGGACTTCACTCAGCAGCAGTACTATTGTACTTCGATTTCCTCCCACCACTACCATTCAAACCCGCCTTTTCTCTCTTCTCTTTCTTCATTTTTTGGTTTCCTTTTGTTAGAATGTTGTCTATCTACCAATTTTAGTTTGTTAATCTGTTGATAATTGCAACAGTATTCATGTGTGATAACATGCAATCCGTAAAAGTCAGGGGAGCATTTGTTCCTGAAGAACGGATATGCAATTATGGTGAATATGAACTAAAATGGTCTAGAAAAGATGAGAATGATGATTAGTACAGTACAAATGAACTCTAAATAACTCATTGACAATGCTAAATGAATTCTCCATAATTTTGTATCCCCACTCCACCTATCCTTCCAAAAACGAATAGAGCTTTTGTTTCCTATACCAAAGTACCGAGCGAGTCTGAATGGCAGTGGTGGGAGGAAATCGAAATACACTTCTGTTTCCTATACCATTCAGAAAGAAATTTTCTAGAGTTAATAGGTTTTTAGTATTATCTTGTGCTTGGTGTTAATAAACCAGAAGGATGGGACAAGAAGCATACTAATGAATGATAGAGGTTCCCATGCTATTTTGCACTTCACAAGGACAAAAAGCTTCCACTTGCTAGAAGAAAATACACTTGTTTGGCTCACTTAAGGTGCTCGGCAGGTTTCACATTTATGAACCAAAGACCAAATAATCTTTAAGACCACTCAAAGTCTTAAACCAAGGTTTAGGCTCCCTATTAATGTTGATAGTAAAAGAAGACTGGAAAGTTAGCGAAAGACCATGAATTTGATTAGACGCAGGAAGAATCAAATGCTTCATTTCCATAACTAAATTCAAGAAATGACACTGCAATCCATCTTCTCCCCTCTCAAAACAAAACACTTCATTTCCATAACTAAATTCAAGAAATGCTAATCCACCCTGTCATAAACTTTTTTGAAATCGTGCTCAAGAACATTTGATTTAAAAAGAAATCAAATGTTCAGTTAGAAACATACCTCAATAGGTTGAGAATCGCCTACTTCGTCTCCGGCTTCGTCTCCGGCTTCAACTCCGGTTGTCTTCCTTTTCCTACCACTGATCTCTCCGCATTGAGAGTAAAATTCAACTTCCTCCGGCATTATTAATTCGGACAGCGCTGATGGATGGGAGAGGTGTAGGGGTAGTACGAGTGGGAAGGAGTGCTGATGGGATATGGGAGGGTAGGGGTCAGGCGCTAGTGTTCTAGAGTCGTGAGAGGGAAGGAGTGCTGATGGGATATGGGTGGTTGGTGTTGTAATTTACTAGTCATTAATGGTCATTTTGTTACTCCCTCCGTCCCACTTCAATTGGTCCCGGGGTGAATTTCACGGTTTTTAAGAAAAATGAATAAAGTGGGTAGAAATTAGAGGAGAGAGAATGTAAAAGTGAAATATGTGGTAGAGAATAGGAGAGAGAATGTAAAAGTTAAAAATATTTAATAGGAGAGAGAATGAGTGAGAGGAATAGTAAGTTAATGATTGGTTTTTTTGTAAATATGTGGAGATGATAAGGGTATAAATATATGGAAAACTTTCCATTTATGGAATGGATCAATTGAAGTGGGACGTCCCAAAAAGGAAAGTGGATCAATTGAAGTGGGACGGAGGGATTATTATTTTCATTTAAATAACTATCAAAATCGTCAAAATCGTTTGATTTGTTGATCATATTACTTTAACTGTCATTTACCGTTCAAATCGTTTGATTTGTTGATCGTATTACTTTAACTGTCATTTACCGTCCAAATCGTTTGATTTGTTAATTGTATTACTTTAACTGTTATTTATCGTTCAAATCATATGCGTCGAAAAAAAAACAGATCGGTGGTTGATATAACGTATTTGTACATATATTATGGCAATATTTTCTTATCAAAAAGACTTATCATTTCAAATCCTCCATCTTAACACATCTTTTTTATGTAATTTACAAACACACACACACGCACAGTTTTCGAGAAAGGTAGAAAGACTCGTCAATACGAGGCATTTCGGGTGAGCTCAATTTTACTCTTCCCGAGGCGTAGCGTGACCTCCGAACCAATCAATCTCTGTTCAAGCCTTTTTCAAAGTTTTGACTCATAATAAAAACGGCGTGGCGACTCTTCTTTTTCTAAAAGAAATTCAAAAAACCTTTTCACGATTATCGGAGCCAGATTCGATCGCGCTCCACGGGTTTAGGGTAATTTCACCTAGAACGAAGGAAGTAGTAATTTCAATTTAAAATAAATGTTCAAAATTCATTTATTAAAAAATTGATTATTCATTTTGTGACGGAGGACGAGGAAGTAGTAATTTCAATTCAATATAAGAAAAGAAAAAAAAAAGTATTAAAGTGGGACAAAATTTGCTTGAATGTGTGGAACAAATTTCAATGTGAAAAGATTGAGATGTGTGAGAGAAATTATGCTGTCACTGTGTGTGTAAGGAGAGGTTGTTGGAACAATTATTATGTGTTGGAACAATTATTATGGGATGGGGAGTAGATAGTTGGAGGGGTATTTTCATCATTTTAACTCTCAAACTTCCTTCAATTAACATATTTATTTATTTATTTTAATGATACTAATAAAAAATTTAAACAAATAAATGACTCATGTAATAAATAAAAAATTATATTTGGATTTTCAAATATTAGTAAAATAAAAATATAAAAATAATTAAACTTGAAAAAGAAAAATAAAAAATAAATCATATCAAACTAAAGCCCACCAACTATAATTTATAAATTCAAATATAAAATTCTTATTTTACATGAGTCATTTATTTGCTTTTATTTATTTTGAATTAGTATTATACTCCCTCCGTCTCGATTTAAGGTTTCTACTTTTCTTTTTGGTCCGTCTCAGTTTAAGGTTTCTAGTTGCTTTATTCCTAAAATAGCAAAAAATCTTTACTATTCTCCCACCCATTCTCTCTACTACTTTACTTTTATACTCACAACACCAATCAACTTACTATTACTCCCACTCATTATCTCTCTTATTTAATTTTTCATACTCACAAATTTAAAATAGCAAAAAAAAAAAAAAAAAATCAATCAAGAACAAATTTAAAAAATTTCATATTTCTAAAAAAAATTTAAAAAAATTCAAATTGAAGTGAGAGGGCGATCCGTTGGGGGAGAATGTGGGAGAGAAGATGTACCTATAACGATTTGCTTGGCGTTGGAGATTGAACGATTCCTATGGCGATGGCGATGGCGATGGCGATGGCGATGGCGATGGCGATGGCACTGGCTGTGGAAACTCAATATGGGTTTGTAATCTAAAAACGAATGGTGAGCTAAGAAATTTGAAAAAACTTTAAAAAGGTTTGTAAATGGCCGGCCAAAATAAGTTTTACCCCCAAAGTATCCACCGATTCCCATTTTGCACCCCCGTTTGAAAAGTCAGTCTGTTTGGTACATAAGCATTTAATGCAACTAATCATTATGAATTTTTCTTTTATATAGCAATCAACTTGATATTCCTTCCACTCATTCTATCTCCTACATTAAATTTCATACTCAGAACTAAACGTGCCCGGTCTCGACCAGACCGCCGGTCTGAAAAATTTAAGACCGTGATGGGACCGCCGTTTGACGGTTCACGGTTCCGGTCACGGTTTGCCGGTTTAGCCGGTTTTCATTTTTTTTTTAAATCAAGTTTGAATTATTTTTTTTAGATTTTTTTTTTGATATGTCAAAATTTTATCACATTTTTAAAATATAAAGATTTGAGATATATGACAAAAAAAATTAGAAAAATAATGACAATAATACTCATACAATTTTTTAATATTAATTAAGCAACCTTACATTACATAGCGATATAGGGATATAACTAAGCCCCATTACAATTAAGGGGTGAGATTAACTTTGTCGGGATGACGTTTATTCAAGTGATGGACAAGCTTTTCATATCCGTCTCCACTTACAAAACGATACTTTGTTGGACAGTAATTACACGAAATCACGAACACCGCCTCATTACCGACAAGTGGCTCCTTTACAAAATGAACAGTGAACAAGTTGGAAGACATTTGAAAAAATATAGAGAGAGAAATAAAAGAATAGAAATGAGAGAGATGTAGGAACAATGTACATCCTCATTTGAAAAAAGTAGAAAATTTTATAGTAGTTGCGAAGAGAATACTTACAATTCATTATATGGAACAATGTACATCCTCATCGGATTTACTTTCATGATACTTACTATCGTCTGTGTACAAGTGCCTAAGCTTTTGACGTTTAGGTTACGACTTCTAATTTCTTGTATCCTGGTTTATGTCAAATCCACACCTTCCCGGCGCATATTCATAATTTGAATCGATTCTTTGTCGCGAGGAGCAACATGGCATTGAAACATTTTGATGGGCTGGTTATTTGTTTCCTTTATGGAGTGATGCAAATGGCTGCAAAACAAAATTTGTAATCAAAATAAAATAGTATTCATCCCATAGGCTCCTAAACTTTGTGTAGTAACCAGAGACAGTTAAGTTACCCTGAGTGAGTGCAGTGAGATCTTTCTTAATTTGGAAAATTTTTGGAGCATTTGTTCTTAAATCTTCCCAAATCAACTGAGCATTGGACAGATAAGAAATGCTAGAGGCAATATCAGGTGAAAGAGTATTGGTCAACCAGGAGATGATCATGCTATTGCATCTTCTCCAAAGCAGTGCATACTTTGAAGTAGCAACTATTGCCATGTAAGATATCCATGGTATCCCGGTGATGGATACGGAAATTATACTAATGGTTTCCATAGTATTGCCGTCACTTTCTTGAGTATTCGGACTCGGAGCACCAAAATTAGGAAGCTCTTCCACTTCATCATCATCTTCTTGTTCAACCTCATGTTCCCATGCATTTTGGCCCGAAATTCCCCCATCAAAATAAGGACGACCCTCCTCTTCGAAAAATGTTGGTGGTGGTGGTGCTTGGGAGGATGATGATTTCCTACCCTTCTTGCTAGCAAGATTTTTAAGCATATTCATGTTTGAAAATAAGAAAAAGAAATGAAAATATGTGAAATGAATGGAAATATGTGAAATGAAGGATTAAAATATGGATGTGAAGGATGAAAATATGGATGTTGAATGGAAAGATTGAAGCTTGATCAGATTTGAGCTTTAGAAAGACTTTGAAATTTAGAATGAACAATTTTCGTTAGAGAGAAAGAGTGAGAGATAACTGAGTTTTTGTGAAGTAAATTGTTTGGGGTGGGAAATGATATTTATAGTTAGATAATTATATATGGATAACAAAATTATTTTTTTATTTTTTTTGAAGGAATGAAAAGATGTCAAAAAGTCAGTCAAACGGTAATATTTTGTTCAAATTGACTGTCCGTTACTAACGCCAAGCGGCCAAGGGGACTTTAATGAAAAAAGGCCAAAAAAAATGCTGGCAATCTGTCACAATGTCTCATGAGTCATGACCGTTCTGACTTCATCACTTTAAAGCAAAGGCCCACCGCCCACCCCAACCCCATTCCACTTTAGTCTTTACTCTTTAGTTACTTGGTTGGTTACTACTTACTACTACTAGTACTTTTTTTATACATGGTTTGGTTTAAAAATAAAAAAAATAAAAAATTTGGATTGGATTGGTTGGTGCTGCGGCAGACGAGAGAGACCCTTTTTTTTGGCTTTTTCCTGCGCCCTACACTTCAGTCAATCAGTGACAAGTCCTTCCTACCTAGGCTCCTACTACTCCTAGGCTTTTGACGCGGGTCCTACGGCGGGTCTTATGGGTACGGTTCCACGGGTCGTAACGGGTACGGTTCCACGGGTTGGAACCGCCGGGTCACGGGTTTTGAGAAAGAGGAACCGTAACCGAACCGCCAATTATACGGGTACGGGTCCAACGGTTCCACGGGTCGTAACGGGTACGGTTCTGGCGGGTCAAATCCGGTTACGGGTCCACGGGTCCAAACGGGTACGGGTACGGGTCGGCCATGTCTATCCCTTAGTGTCCTTTTTGAGCCTTGAAAAAGAATGGAATCTCCTCCTTGAGGGGAGATTATATTAGACCGCCATTCGCCTTCATTTCAACCCGCATTTTCTTACCCTATTACACCTAGAGTAGGATTTCCTTACCTTTTGAGAAGGTGGACTAGGGAATGATGGGATTTGTGGGACATATTTGGGAAGTGAGGCATAGAGTGAAAAAGGGTCACAAAAAGGCCAAAGCAAAGAGTGAAAATGGTATTCTTGAGACCAAAGGGATACAATGGACAAGTTTGGAATTATATGGAAAATAGGGGCAAGGTAAAAAAAAAAAAAAGGGTTGTTTATGTTCAGGTATTCATGATGTTTAGATATGCATAGTATAACTTTGATTCATGTATGTATATATCTTCAAGTAAAAAAAAAAAAAAAAAAAGAATTACTTGCCCCTTATTTGCGTATTTATACCTTTCCTTGTAACCGTGAACCTAGCCCCGCGAATTGGTCGCATTTGAACTCTTAAGCCATATCATTTCGTTTTCACTACCAAGTAACCGGGTTGACAACCATGTAATTGTGCATATAGTCCCTTTTGTGCTATTTTAACGCACCATCTATTATACTGGATCTAGGGCAAAAGGTGGAAGTCGAAATATATGAGATTGCTCAGGTGAGTGGTGGGCCTGCTCATAGGTCCAACAACGAAACTGCCTGTCCCATTTGCTTGTGTGAATTGGAGGATAGTTTTCGACTCGAAACTTGCGGACACGAGTTCTGTGCATCATGTTTAAAAGAACAGTGTGAATCGGCAATCAGGAGCCAAGATACCTTCCCAATCCGTTGTGCCCAGGAGGGTTGTGGGGCCTTCATTCTAATCATGGAGTTGAAGTCTTTACTGTCAAGTGAGAAGCTGGAAGAGCTCCTCAGGGCTTCTTTGGGGGCTTTTGTGGCCTCAAGTGGAGGAAATTACCGGTTCTGCCCCTCACCCGACTGCCCTTCAGGTACTTACAAAGAGCATTTTTCTTTTCACTTGGTTAGTATGGAAAATAATTATAATCTCAGGATAGTCTTGTCCGGAACATGTATCTATGATTTTGAAATTCTACTATCTATAATACAAAATTGGTAAATGAGCTTCATCATCATGGGTCTTATACCTGTTCTCACTTCCATAATTACTCTTACTCGTTGCGCTCGACACAATACTCGTGCTATCGAGATAAGAATGTTTCTTATCGACCACACTTCTACTACTCCCACCAGTACAACTTCAACCCATCTATAATAATAATAAAATTACTTCCTAATCTTCTCATCAAGCCTTTCACTCATCAATCTCAAAAACATCTTGTAACGACCCAACTTTCATATAATAAATAAAATCCATAAACCATGGGAAATCTCAAACGACAAACATAATTCAAGTCCAACGTTCAAAACAACGGCTAGTATAATCTAACCATAATTCAAAGTAGTGCGGAAGCGTAACTAACGTTTAGATTCTAACGGCTAGTACATCCCACTAGCTCAACATAAAAACATAAAAGTATCTAAAAACCCTTCACTTGACCATCGACTGCCCTTCCTTGCAATCCCTCTTGGTCCTTAATCTTTACCTGGGAAAAATAATATAAGAAAGGGTGAGCGAACAATGCTCAGTAAGTTCATACGGGATCTCTCCGGGTACTAAGGAGAGATGACCGAAAGAACGGAGCCAACATAATATCTTCGATGAATGGCTAAAATCAATAATCTTAACTGTACACATATAAGAAAGCACAGTTATCGAGTTCAAGAAGTTATGGCTCTAATACAGTTCCGTCAATTCCATAGTTACATTCATCACCTTTTCAGGGTGTTACACCTTTTCAGGGTGTCGAGGGACCTTACACCTTCTCACGGTGCTCCCTCTTAAGTTCGATCATGATCATTAAGCCACTTCATAAAGTAGCGTTGCGTCTAATTCTTTTCTCTCAAATTAGACTATCTAAATTAGCCCTTTTCAGTCAGACTAATTCTAGCTAAGCCCTTTTCTATCAGACTAAGCTAACTATACCCGTTTCTTTTAGATATAGCAATGTTCCACAAAGCATTCTAGGTACAAGAATACTTAAAGCAAATTCAATTCTCTTTGATACCCTATGAGCAACACATATCATGGGTAAGATAGTTCAAAAGACGTTCGAGTCATAAGAGTTCAAATGCTACGGCCATAAGTAGCTACACTTGAAAGAATAAAAGGGATCCTATCTCAAAAGGATGATATTCAAAAACTTTAAGGAACGTAATCCCTTACCTTAGCCTTCCAGTCTTCACTTAGCAATTTCACGTGCAAAATCTACAAACACGCAAATACGGTTTTATTAGGGACATAGATTACTTTAATTCTCCGTCCCCAATATACTTTATTTTACTTTCTTAACCTTTCGAGTTCATCATCCTAAACTCTTTGTTAGGGTTCGTTCTACCCATTATTTGTGTTCCCAAAATACCCCTTTCGGATTACTAAAATACCCTTAAGGTTACATGGTTTCTATTCTTCATTGAAACACTTTAGGTTCCATTATTTCAACCCAAAACACTATTCACAGCCTACTAAATTCCAGATTACTATTCACTGCGTCGATTACTATTCACAGCGTACATTTACTATTCACAGATTATGTACCCCAGATTACTATTCACAGCGTTGAATTACTATTCACAGGTTATAAAATTCAGATTACTATTCACAGTGCGATATTACTATTCCCAGCATAATTGTTCATTGTAGTTCATCACTAATACCTTGATTTCAATCCTAATACACACACACATACATACATAATACACACACACAACGCATCACACGCACACGCACACACACCCAGCACCACACACACTCCCAACGCATCACACACGCACTCACACACACACACACACCCAACCGCACACACACACACACACACCAACCGCACACACATACACCTGCTGCACACCCATACACACACACTGCGCACGTCATCCCCACACACACAGTCACCATCTTCATATTATTTTTCTTATTCCCAACCCTAAATTTCATACTTTAACTCTCTAGGGTTCTTGCTGCGATTTTTCTAGGATGAAGAAGAAGGTTAGGTTTTAGGTTTTCCATTCCATATTCATCTTTGACTAGGTGAATTGAGTAGAGAAATCAACTTAGGGATTATAGCTTTACCTTGGTCGATCTTCTCTCTTCTCTTCTTCCTCTTTTCCGGTCTCTCTCCCTCTCGGCAAGCTCCAGCGCCGCTCTCTCTCTCAACCTTCCCGTTCTTTTGATTTCTTTTGTGGTAGAAACTGGTAGGGTTAGGGTAATGGTATATTTATACTAGGATCCTTTACTCCTAAAATAATAAGGAGTCACATTCTTAATTGGGTTTGACTAACTTGGGCCCATCCTTATAATTTAGCATTTACTCTAATTCTTTAAGCCCAATTGTCATTTAAAGGAGTTTCATAAATAACATAAAAAAAAATATATATATGGCCAAGGGCCGGATATTACATTCTTTCCTCCTTAAAAGAGTTTGGTCCACCAAACTAAACGTACCTTAATCAGGAAAATAGCGCGGGGTATGCTTCTCGCATCTCGCTCTCGAGCTCCCACGTAGCTTCTCTTTCTGTATGATTGCTCCACTGCACCTTCACATAAGGAATCACCCTTTTCCTCAAGATTTGATCCTTCCGATCTACAATCTTTATGGGTTCCTCGTCGTAGCTCAAATCAGCACGAACCCTTAGTTGTTTATACTCGATCACATGACTCGGATCAGGGATATACTTCCTTAGCATCGACACATGAAATACGTTGTGCACTCCAGCTAACACAGGCGGTAAAGCTAACTTGTAAGCTACCATCCCAACTCTTTCTAAAATTTCAAATGGTCCGACGTACCTCGGGCTTAACTTCCCTCGAATACCGAACCGCATAACTCCCTTTGTTGGCGATATCTTCAGGAATACATGATCGCCCAGTTGAAATTCCAAATCACGTCTCCGACGATCGGCATACGACTTCTGTCGACTTTGTGCGGTCAACAACCACTTCCGAATTTGTTGCACTTTATCCGCGGTTACTTGAACAAGTTCCGGTCCAGTTAGTTTCCTCTCACCGACTTCATCCCAGCAAGTTGGCGATCTACACTTTCTCCCATATAATGCTTCGTACGGAGCCATACCGATACTAGCATGATAACTATTGTTATACGCAAATTCTACTAGCGTCAGATGTTCATCCCATGTCCCTTGCCAATCTAATGAAGTAGCTCTCAGCATATCTTCTAGCGTCTGAATAGTCCTTTCTGACTGGCCATCCGTCTGTGGGTGAAAAGCGGTACTCATTGCCAACTCCGTACCCAATGCTTGTTGTAGACTCTTCCAGAATTTTGATGTAAACCTCGCATCTCGATCAGATACTATCGAAACAGGTATCCCATGCAGTCTCACAATTTCATCAATGTATAATTTGGCCAATTTCTCTAACGAATCATTTACCTTAATTGCTAGAAAGTGAGCCGACTTCGTAAGCCTATCCACGATAACCCAAATTGCATTATAGCCCTTCAACGTCTTTGGTAATCCCACCACCAGATCCATAGCTATATGTTCCCACTTCCACTCCGGAATAGGTAATGACTGTAGCAATCCTGCCGGTCTCTGATGTTCACTTTTCACTTGTTGACACACTAAACACCTTGATACGAACTCGGCTACGTCTCCCTTCATGTTGTTCCACCAGAACGACTCTCTTAAGTTCCTATACATCTTCGTACTTCCAGGATGTACGGAAAATCTCGAACAATGAGCCTCCTTTAAGATTTCCCTCTTGATGTCGTCCTTGTCCGGCACACATATTCTAGATTGGTACCTCAGAATCCCATCTTCTCCCATACGAAAATCCTTTGCCTTCCCTTTAGCGATGCTCTCCTGTATTTTCATTAATTCTTCATCAGCTCCTTGGGCTTCTTTAATCCTATCCATAAGCGTTGGCTGAACGCTCAGTTGAGCCAGATAACCTTTAACTTGCACTTCCATGCCAGAAATCTCTATGCGGTTCCATGCACTATCCTCTTTAGAAATCAATGTAGCTAGTGTCCCACGATTCTTCCTACTCAGTGCATCCGCCACCTTATTGGCTTTCCCAGGGTGGTACAAAATTGTGCAGTCATAGTCTTTCAATAACTCCAACCATCTTCTCTGTCTCATATTAAGCTCCTTCTGGGTGAATATATATTTAAGGCTCTTATGATCCGTATAAATCTGGCATGTCACCCCATACAAGTAGTGCCTCCATATTTTCAAAGCAAACACCACTGCCGCTAATTCTAGATCATGGGTTGGGTAATTCTTCTCATGGTTCTTTAATTGCCTAGATGCATAAGCTATAACCTTCTCATTTTGCATCAGCACGCAACCCAATCCCTTCAGTGAAGCATCACTATAAATAACGAATCCGTCCGATCCAGATGGTAAAGCAAGGACTGGTGCGGACACCAATCGTCGCTTCAATTCCTCAAAACTCTTTTCACAGTCCTCCGACCAAACATACTTTGCTCCTTTCTGAGTTAACTTCGTCAATGGCACTGACAACTTCGAAAAGCCTTCTACGAACCTCCGATAATAGCCAGCTAGACCTAAGAAACTTCTGATCTCACTTGCCGAAGTTGGTCTCTCCCAATCCACAATAGCTTCTATCTTTGTCGGATCTACGGCAATCCCGTCTTTTGACACAACATGCCCTAAGAATGCCACTTTTTCCAACCAAAATTCACATTTCTTGAATTTAGCATATAGCTTCTGTTCTCTTAAGATCTGCAGTACTAGCTTCAAATGTTCCTCATGGTCTTCCTTGGTTTTCGAATACACCAAAATGTCATCAATGAATACAATCACGCACTTATCTAAGAACTCTTGGAATATTCTATTCATAAGCTCCATGAATGCTGCCGGTGCGTTAGTCAACCCAAACGGCATCACTACGAACTCATAATGCCCATACCTCGTTCTAAAGGCCGTCTTAGATATATCTTCCTTCTTTACTCTTAATTGATGGTACCCAGACCTCAAATCTATCTTTGAAAAGTAGCACGCTCCACGCAGCTGATCGAACAAGTCATCTATTCGAGGCAACGGGTATTGGTTCCTTACTGTCACACGGTTCAGTTCACGATAGTCGATACACAACCTCATCGATCCATCCTTCTTTTTCACAAACAATACCGGTGCACCCCATGGTGATACACTCGGCCTAATCAACCCTTTATCCAATAATTCTTGCAATTGCTCCTTTAATTCCTTCAATTCTGCCGGAGCCATTCTATAAGGTGCCTTCGATATTGGTGTAGTCTCCGGTACCAAATCGATAGAAAATTCCACTTCCCTTGCAGGCGGTATCCCTGGCAAATCTTCCGGAAACACATCCTTGAATTCCTTAACCACCGAAAGTGTTTCGATCGTTACTTCCTTCTGGTCCGTAGTACTTACGTATGCTAGAAATCCTTCACACCCTTTCCTCAATAGCTTGCGAGCCTTCATCGCAGATATAAGGTTCGATCGGTTTCTACATTTCGTCCCTTGGAAGCAACACTCTTCTCCCGATGGCAGTCTAAAGTGAACTTCTTTCTTAAAGCAATCTACGTAGGCATGGTATGCGGCTAACCAATCCATTCCTAAGATCACGTCGAACTCCTCAATCTCCAAGCTAATGAGATCAACTTCAAATTTTGTTCCACCCAATTCTAAGGGACAATTTTTATATACCGATGTAATAGGGATTGAATCCTTAGTTAAGGTATCTACTACTAAAGAGCTTTCTAACGCCTCAGGGATCAATTTCATTTTCTTAGCTAAGCAAGTACTTATTACTGAATGCGTAGCACCAGTATCAATCAATGCACGAACATTACGAGAGTATAATTGGATCGTACCTGCCACGAGATCATTTGTGGCTCTCGCATCCTTAGCTGTCATGGTGAATATGCGCCCATTACCTCCGCCTTTTCCCTTGTTGTCATTCTTTGCTCCTTGAGTCTTGGCATCCTTCTTGGGTTCCTGACATTTCCAGTGTGGATGCCCCACCTTGTCACAGTTGTAACACTTCCTTTCTTTATACCAGCATTCCTCAGTCTTATGCTTCCCATCGCACACTTGGCACTTTTCATTAGAACCTTGCCCTTTAGTGTCCACTCCTTTGCCATCCCTACGGGTTCCTTGACCTCTATTCGGGTGCTTATTAGCAGCATTATTCTTCTCGCGGTCATCGGTAGCTTTACGCTTATTCCCTTCCTCACGGTTCCAGCTTCCTTTGGTAGACTCTTTGTCAGTCGATTTCTTCTTCTCCTCCTTTTTGTTACGGTAACTTTCTGCTTCTGTTTCCACAATTCTTGCTCTGTCTAACACCTGATCATATGTAGGTAGCATCAGTGGAGTGATTCGATAACGGATACGGTCGCTCAATCCAAACTCAAACTTGCGGGCCTTCTTCTCTTCATTGTCAAAGAATGCAGGGGCAAACTCCAACAACTCAGTGAATTTCTCACAATAGTCATCCACCGACATCTTGCCTTGCACCAGTGTCATAAATTCTGCCACTCGAGCATTGCGGGTACTCATTGGGTAATACTTCTCATAAAACACTCGTTTGAATCTATCCCACGTGAATTCAGCATCTCCACGTGCGATAGCAGCTCTTTTCTCAGCCTCCCACCACTTTAAGGCCTGCCCTTTCAGCATAAAAGTGGCAAACACCACCTTTCTCTCGGTTGTACATTCCAGAGTCTCAAATATCTTTTCCATGTCCTTTACCCAGTCCTCGGGCTTCTCCTTATTTGTACCAGAGAATGACTCTGGGTTTCTCTTTTGGAATACTTCCAACGGATCTCTCAAGGGAACCTGTGGAGCCTGTTGCTGCGGTTGAGCTAGAGTCGCCATGACTTGACCAATCCCAGCCACGGTTTGGTTCAAAGTTTGCAGCAGATTTACCATATTAGGGTCAACTTGACCGTTGTTGTTTCCAGCGTTGTTAGCGTTCCTCCTGTTACCCCTTCCAGACATCTGATTAAGATTACACTCTCGTTAGTATCAGGGGTAAACGTTACTCATACTACACAAGCATTGCTACTATGCTACATACTTTTAAAAAAGGCCGTCCCCAAGGACGAAAATTTCTCATAAGATCAATTTACTAGATCTCTAGTCATTTCATTAAATGGTTTTTCTTAAAGGAAGTCATTTCACTAGACTTTTTACTTACTAATCATAGGTCAATTTACTAGACCCGCTCATCTTTATACTTAACCGTTTCAATAGGTTATTTTTCATTCTTGTTTTGATCAATTCAATAGATTGGTATTTACTTTACATGGCCGCTTCAATAAGCCATTTATATTCTTACTCTTGACCGTTTCAATAGGTCCCTTGTTTCGATCATTTTTACTAGACCAAAACTTATTTCCCTTGGCTGTTTCAATAAGCCCATTCTACTTATGGTCTTTTCATTTGACCAATACTTCTTTGTTCTAACGAGTTCACATATCATGAAATTTAAGAACCACATTATTAACAACACCATTTGCTAAAATAACTCATAACTTTATTAAGAGGGTCTTTCTAAGAATAAAGAATCAAAAACAAAAGTTTCTAGCATACTTTAAACTAGAACTAACTATCTTTACTATGGAACGAGTAAAGTAACTAAAATATAACTCTACGCTTTATTTTTAATCATGGTTGACTTTCCTAGGTCTTCCCCTAGGTCTTCCACTCGGTGCTCTGGGTGCCTTCCTTGAGCCTCTTGGCCTCCCCCTTGGCCTTCGAACCGGTATTTCTTCCAGTTCTTCCTCATCTTCAATCACGATAGGGGCGGCTTCACTGCCCTCCATGATAATATCAATTTCCACTGGTTCCTCTACAGCTTCTGCTTCAGCCACCACGTTCTCTTCTATTGGGGCTGCAATGACTGGGGGGTTTCCTTGAATGGGGTTTGCATTCACTTGTTCCCTTAGCTGCTTTAACTCATCAAGATACACCCATGCTTGTTCCCTCACTCTGTCAGTGTACTCTTCATTTTCAATCAACTTCCTTCGAGTCTCTTCTAGTTCTGTCTTAACTTCCTTAAGTGCATTGTGAGCAAACAACAGCCTTCCCATGACGTTCTTCGCCCTTGCTCTTTCTCTTTCTATCTTCTTCAACAGTCCCTTAGTTCCTCGAGCATACCTCTGAATCAATCTCTTCCTCAGGATGCTATGTTTGTCCATTTCCTACAATTAGACCAAAATCATCATTAGTATCACATACTTAGAGTTTATATAATCATCGTCCCTAAACACATGAAGAATGAGGCTTCAAAAGAACTTTTATCTTAGGGTCTTTCCCAAAATAGTAAGTTTCCTTATTTGGAAATTTCCCCCAAATTAGAAAGTTTCCTAAATTAGAAAGTTTCCTTAAATAACTAGCTTGATTTCAAGCAGCCCTAGTTCCTCTTAGAGAGCCCAGATCAAACCTATTTAATATCAGAGTTCCTATCCCTTAAGTTCTAATCCCATTGCTCTGATACCAACTGTAACGACCCAACTTTCATATAATAAATAAAATCCATAAACCATGGGAAATCTCAAACGACAAACATAATTCAAGTCCAACGTTCAAAACAACGGCTAGTATAATCTAACCATAATTCAAAATAGTGCGGAAGCGTAACTAACGTTTAGATTCTAACGGCTAGTACATCCCACTAGCTCAACATAAAAACATAAAAGTATCTAAAAACCCTTCACTTGACCATCGACTGCCCTTCCTTGCAATCCCTCTTGGTCCTTAATCTTTACCTGGGAAAAATAATATAAGAAAGGGTGAGCGAACAATGCTCAGTAAGTTCATACGGGATCTCTCCGGGTACTAAGGAGAGATGACCGAAAGAACGGAGCCAACATAATATCTTCGATGAATGGCTAAAATCAATAATCTTAACTGTACACATATAAGAAAGCACAGTTATCGAGTTCAAGAAGTTATGGCTCTAATACAGTTCCGTCAATTCCATAGTTACATTCATCACCTTTTCAGGGTGTTACACCTTTTCAGGGTGTCGAGGGACCTTACACCTTCTCACGGTGCTCCCTCTTAAGTTCGATCATGATCATTAAGCCACTTCATCAAGTAGCGTTGCGTCTAATTCTTTTCTCTCAAATTAGACTATCTAAATTAGCCCTTTTCAGTCAGACTAATTCTAGCTAAGCCCTTTTCTATCAGACTAAGCTAACTATACCCGTTTCTTTTAGATATAGCAATGTTCCACAAAGCATTCTAGGTACAAGAATACTTAAAGCAAATTCAATTCTCTTTGATACCCTATGAGCAACACATATCATGGGTAAGATAGTTCAAAAGACGTTCGAGTCATAAGAGTTCAAATGCTACGGCCATAAGTAGCTACACTTGAAAGAATAAAAGGGATCCTATCTCAAAAGGATGATATTCAAAAACTTTAAGGAACGTAGTCCCTTACCTTAGCCTTCCAGTCTTCACTTAGCAATTTCACGTACAAAATCTACAAACACGCAAATACGGTTTTATTAGGGACATAGATTACTTTAATTCTCCGTCCCCAATATACTTTATTTTACTTTCTTAACCTTTCGAGTTCATCATCCTAAACTCTTTGTTAGGGTTCGTTCTACCCATTATTTGTGTTCCCAAAATACCCCTTTCGGATTACTAAAATACCCTTAAGGTTACATGGTTTCTATTCTTCATTGAAACACTTTAGGTTCCATTATTTCAACCCAAAACACTATTCACAGCCTACTAAATTCCAGATTACTATTCACTGCATCGATTACTATTCACAGCGTACATTTACTATTCACAGATTATGTACCCCAGATTACTATTCACAGCGTTGAATTACTATTCACAGGTTATAAAATTCAGATTACTATTCACAGTGCGATATTACTATTCCCAGCATAATTGTTCATTGTAGTTCATCACTAATACCTTGATTTCAATCCTAATACACACACACATACATACATAATACACACACACAACGCATCACACGCACACGCACACACACCCAGCACCACACACACTCCCAACGCATCACACACGCACACACACACACACACACACCCAACCGCACACACACACACACACACACCCAACCGCACACACACACACCTGCTGCACACCCATACACACACACTGCGCACGTCATCCCCACACACACAGTCACCATCTTCATATTATTTTTCTTATTCCCAACCCTAAATTTCATACTTTAACTCTCTAGGGTTCTTGCTGCGATTTTTCTAGGATGAAGAAGAAGGTTAGGTTTTAGGTTTTCCATTCCATATTCATCTTTGACTAGGTGAATTGAGTAGAGAAATCAACTTAGGGATTATAGCTTTACCTTGGTCGATCTTCTCTCTTCTCTTCTTCCTCTTTTCCGGTCTCTCTCCCTCTCGGCAAGCTCCAGCGCCGCTCTCTCTCTCAACCTTCCCGTTCTTTTGATTTCTTTTGTGGTAGAAACTGGTAGGGTTAGGGTAATGGTATATTTATACTAGGATCCTTTACTCCTAAAATAATAAGGAGTCACATTCTTAATTGGGTTTGACTAACTTGGGCCCATCCTTATAATTTAGCATTTACTCTAATTCTTTAAGCCCAATTGTCATTTAAAGGAGTTTCATAAATAACATAAAAAAAAAATATATATGGCCAAGGGCCGGATATTACACATCTAACCCATTTCTAAACCTATCCCTCTCAATTTCTCTACTCCCCACAAGATGAAATGAAATAAATTAGTTATAAATGTGCAACATGGATTACAATAAAACTAGAACAAATCACTGTTTGATTACGACAAAGAAACAATTCAATCACAATCACAAACTGCCAAGCATAATCTCATAAGTTCATTCAATGGCTTTTATTACAACCACAAACTCATAATAGAACGAACAGAATCACCGGCACACAGCTGCATATCCACATTCTTCCTTGGAACATAGTCTGGATAGTCTCTGGAACATAGCAGATTGACCCCACCCGTCCTAGGCAAATCGCTGGGGGGGGTTCCACTTATTGATCATTTTTTTAATATGCTTAACCTGTGCGTCCTGTTGCATGACCTGTAAAAAGCACAAGCTGCAGAACGATCATTTTTAAAAATATGAGCAGCTACCGCCATTTCTTCCGCAGTAATCTTATCAATAGAGTTAAGGTAACTGAGCGTTCTAGCCATAGCCTCCACTTCTGAAAATATACATAACAAGATAAGCTCTATCAAGAAATAAAAATAATGTATGACAAACACTGATGTTGCAAGCTGTTACCTCTCTTTGCTGCTCCTGCTTCCATTTGGGATGATAATGCAATAAAAATTGATCTTTCTGCAAGTCGGTATGCTGATTCTAAATTTTTAATAGCTTCTCCAGCAACATCCTTCTTAACTCTGCACGTTTCATATCCAATTTTGTTTGCTGATACTGCACGTTTGAGCTTCTCCAACAACATCCATAACTCTGTTATGCTAAAATCAAATGAGCAAATGTCGGTAGCAGTACTGACGCTGGCACTATTGTTTTCAGAAATTTCCTTTTTTCTCTTGCCGCCGGTCATTTGTTTACCACGACAACCTAACATTTTCTCGATGCATTCGATATCGAAACCCATGTCCTCCTTCCCAAACAAAAGTTTAGCTAAGTCCGATGACATTGATGGGTGAGAGGTATTGCTATCATGACAACGCATGACAGTCTCAAGTACTGTGATCAAAGGTGGATTTCGACCATTCTTTTCCCTCATATCTTCTATAATTTGGCACCACATTGCTTCATTATCCCAACCTTTAAATTGAGTTGATGGATGGATTGCAAACTTAATAAGTGACATTTGTCGCAAAAGCTCTTCAGCATCTACATCTTCTATACTGCCTGAATGAGACTGCAAAGAAGAAAACATTCAGAATTTCAGCTGCTAGAATTTCAGATTTGATCTTGATGAAAGAAAAATTGAAAATTTTAGGGCATTCATTTTGGGACTGAGGGAGTATAACAATCTTAACGAGTAATTGTCCAAGAGATGATAGGGGTGAGTGCATCAAGGCAAGCCAAGTATCTATAAAGCAATCATCACTTTATATTTGGAGGTGAAGTTGGGATGGATATTGAACCAAGTAGCGTCATATATTGTGTCAAATGTTTAGTTACGTTAGTTCTATGTTTTACGTTACCAAGTGAATATAAGGAATGTAATTTACGTGTTGTACATTGTGTAGATAGTATACTGTGTTGGTAATATATTGTGTCAAGTGTTTAGTTACGTTACTTCTATATTTATGTTACCTAGTGAATCTAAGGAACGTTATTTACGTGTCATACATATTTATGATCTGTTATCTTCCTAATTACATTAGTTACATTATTTACGTTCCTATTTGATATGAAGCACGTAATTTACGTGTTGTACAATGTATCAATGCAAGCCTAACTGAGCTGAAGTTGAATTTGTGAACCTTCTTGGTCTATGAATTGATGCAGGTAAGTATCTATAAAGCAATAATCACTATATATTCGGAGTTGAAGTTGGGATAGATTTTGAACCAAGAAGCCTCATATGTTCAAACACTCTTTTTGTAGTTAAGAAATAAGTGAGTTTGAAATATAACTCAGCCTACAAGGGATCGGGCAGCAGTGGAGTAAATAATCATTAATTTTTAATCTGAAATGCGTTCTAAAAATCAAGATTTTTGGATCAATCCACTTGAGTATGGTTTGGTTACTATATATTCTGACTCTTTTTTTCCTTGGTATTTGTTTCTGTTTAATTGAAATGAAGAGCACGGGTGGAGGCACTGCATGTGTAAATTATGCAAAGGATGCCCTGTGACAGAATCCTTACTCAGGGGTTGAAGGTCCATTTCTTTACAACATTCTTCAGATATCTTGTTTGTCCCTCTGTTACAACTTTGACTTGCACCATGCATTTCAACCGAGTTTCTTTCCATATATTACCCATGTTATACTACCTCCGTTTCAAAAAGATAGTCTTATTTTCATTTTTGATGGTCAGCACTAGTGGAAATTTGACCAAATGAAATTTAAAAAATTGTTATTGATATTTAATGATTTACCAATACCAATTTTTAAAATTTCATTTACATGATTAAATTGGCATTCACATTCAGTCAAATTTTACTTGCATTAACCATTAAAACCAAATCAGACTATCTTTTTGGGACGGATGGAGTATTAAGATGATGTGAAAAAAAAAACATTGGTTATTAGAACTGAAATGAAGTTGAATTTGAGAACCTTCTTAGTCTATGAATTGAAGCAGGTAAGTATCCATATAACAATCATCACTACATATTTGGTTTGACAATGTTGTTGGTTAGGCGAGTTAAAATGGAGCGGGAGGGAACAGTAGTGGTGAGCGGTTCAGGTGTGGAAACTGATGTGCCAGAATCAGGAGGTATGGGCAGTCGCTCACTATGGGATGGGCGGTCGCCCAAGTGTACAGGCGATTCAGAATTGTTGGGATATGTGGATGGGCGGTCGTTCAAGATGGGCGGTCGCCCACATGAACAGAAACAGGAGCTGGTTCATCACGTAGGGGAGAAGGCGGAACAATGTTGGGCGAGGGAGGGGCAGTAACAGAACTGGATGTGGGAATAATGGGAAGGGAGAAAGTGCACCATTGGGAAGGGGAGATTGGAGTAGAGGGAGAGGTGGTGTTAGTGAGGGATGTATAAGGAAAAACAGTTTCGACAAAGGTGACATGTCGAGAGGTATAGAGGCGATGGCGATGGTTTATAGGGTCGAGACAATGGTAAGCACTTTGAGATGGAGAGTAGCTGACAAAAATGCAAGGAGTAGATTTAGGTGCTAGTTTGTGAATGGAGTAAGGTCGTAACCAAGGATAACAGAGGCACGAAAAGGACGGAAGTTTATGATAGTTGGGTTGTGTTTTGAAGAGACGGAAGAATGGGGACTCATTATTGAGGGTCGTTGTAGGCATTCGGTTGATGAGATATGTAGCAGTAGTAAGGCATGTGACCAGAATATGAGAGGAAGTTGAGATTGAGAAAGAAGAGTGAGGCCGGTTTCAACAATATGTCGATGACGGCGTTCGGCAAAGCCATTATGCTCGGGTGTATGAGGAGGAGAGGTGAGGTGGGAAATTCCATTTTGGAGGAGAGATGGTGTGAGCTTGAGGTATTCGCCACCATTGTCAGAAAAGAATTGACGAATGGGACGTGAAAAATATTTCTCAACAAGTAGTTTGAAACGGTTAAATGTAGCAAAGGTGTCAGATTTTTGTTTTAGCGGATATAGCCAAGTATATTTTGTATAATGGTCCACGAAGATAACATAGTACTTGTAATGATCATAAGAGTGAATAGGGGACGTCCATACATCAGAGAAAATAATATCAAGAGGTGCATGAGATTCAAGAGTAGACATATCAAACGGGAGTTTATGACTCTTATTGATTTTGCAGGAGTTACAATGGGAGAAAGAAAGCAAATGAATTGATAATGAAAACTGTTTATTTAAAAGGGAAATAATTGGAGGAGCAGGGTGTCCTAGTTTGTGATGCCATGATTGAAGAGTTGAGGTAGTGGCGACATGAGCTTGAGTAGAGGGTGGAGTCTAGATGTAGACACCATTTTCAAGCTTGCCGTGGAGAAGGGTCCGGTTGGTATGATTGGCCTTGATAAGAAAGGAAGATTGTGAGAATTCAACAGTTGCATTATTATCCCTACAGAATTGAGAAATAGAAAGAATATTTCGAGAAATACGAGGGACATGTAAGACGTTATTGAAAACAATGGGCGAGGGAGAGAGAGAGATAGAGAATGAACCTATGTTTGCAATAGGAAGAGTGGAACCATCTCCAATGATAACATCATCGCTACCATCATAAGGGTGATGAAGAGAGAGGTTGGAGAGGTCATTTGTGATGTGATTGATGGCACCACTGTCCATTAGCCAAGAGGGTGGAGGAGTTTGGATGGGGACAGTGGCAGTGTGGGCTTGTGGTGGGGTAGTATTAGAGTGGCGAGGGTTACGGTCGAAGGAAGGGGGAGGCGGGAAGGTGACATTAGGATAGTCTCGGCTGAATTGACGACATTCAGATATGACATGACCAACGAAGCGACAATATTGACATTTTCCCTTAAAGGTTTTGGAGTAAGAGGCAGCAGAGGTGGGTTTGGGCGGATATGGTGGCGTGGGAAGGAGGGGTTGGGATGGTGATCGAGGAGGGTGACCACGATTTTGGGAGTGTATAAGGTGAGCCGGTATAGGGACAGAAGGAGGAGGAGTATTGTGTTTGAGGGTTAGTTCATGGTGTATGAGTTTTTCGTGTAGGGCTTCAAATGTAATGGGTTGTCACGGGCTCGGACGGAGTCAATGATGGATTTGTAGGGTTCATAGTCGAGGCCCTGAAGAGCTTTGGCAATGATGTCTTCAGGGACCATTGGTTTGCCAAGGATTGCAAGTTTATCAGTACATGCTTTGATGGAGTTCATGTAATCGGTAATGGTAAGAGTGGATTTGGTGATGGAAGCAAGATGGTCTTTGACTTGAAGGATATGGCCGCGGGATGGGTTGGCGTAGGTAGTTTTTAGTATGGTCCAGGCATCATTGGAGGTTTTTGCTTGATAGACAAGCGGAGCAACGGCTGCATCAAGGGTACCGAGAAGAGCACCGAGGATGAGACGGTCTTGCCGTTGCCAGGTTGTGTGTGCTGGGTTTTGGTTTCGTTGGTGTCTGTGATGATGATGGTTTCGGGTGGGATGTGATAATCAATATATTTGAGAAGGTCCAATCCAAAAAGGATGGAAGTGAGTTGGGAAGCCCAGGCGAGATATGTACCATGAAAGAATTGCAAAAGATAATTTTTCTATTGATTCTTGTGATGTATTTATACAGATATTTGAGAGAGTTCTATCTATGGGATTTGCTCCATCTCCTAAACTATACAAGTGATTTTAAATTTAAATACAAGATAATACAGGATACTAAGAATAATAACTGATGAATTTACAAGATAATGAATAGCACAAATCAAGGTGGAGGCGAATTCTGAGGAGTAACTGTAGTATGCTGAGGAGTAATTGTAGTATGCTTAACATAAGCATAGTATGTAAAAATCAATTTTTTGCTGAAATAAAAATTACAGTAATATACAAGCTTAAGATTACCATATTATTTGTCGTGCTCTCTTGACTGTCACAATCACGTTCACTATCACATTCACGCTTTCTTTTTGCTGCAGACATAAAAAATTGAACCTTGCGAGGAAACAAGCTTAAGATTACCAAATTAAATCTTGTGAAGAAAGAACAATTTAGATGAGGAAAAAAACCTGAAGCAAAGAGCCGATTTTGAGACATAAACTTGAAAATTAACCAAAGCTTTGCAACAAAAGTTAAACCTTGAGAGCATAAAAGAACAATAACAATTTAGAGGAAATAGCAGATTTTGAATGAATATTTTTGACACAAACCTTGTGAATTGGGGCCGGATTTGGATCGGTGAGCAGGGTTTGAATTGAAGTCTACTTAGTTGGTGAATTGAAGTCTACTTAGCAGGGTAGAGTAGACGATGAACAAGTATATGAATTGGGGCCGGATTTGGATCGGTAGAGTAGACGATGAACGGATGGGTAATTCATGGGTTAAACAGCGGCGGTGGTTAGGTTCAATATATTTGGTTTGTCGAATATAAGCATGACAGATTTATTTCCTTGAATTAATAATAAAATTTGGATTCTTCAACCAAAGTTATCCTTAGTCCAGTGGTAAGCCTCCTATTTCCACTTCAAACAACCCAGGTTTGAATCCCCCCTTCCCCTATTAATATTTTGAAAAAAAAAAGGGTAAACCCAGGTTCGAATCCCCCCTTCCCCTATGGGAACGGACATATAATGTAAACACTTCGGGAATGTAAGTGATTATTTTGTAATAAATTTATTAACAATATCGACGTAACGCCTTATAAGTTATCTCCGTAACCTTTTAATTATTGGCGTAACTATTCATAATATCTCCGTAACAATAAGGTTGTTTAGGCAAATAATACATTATATCCGTAACATGGTAGAAATTTTGGCGTAACATATCAAATTACTTTCGTAACATTTTATTCTATCTCCGTAACCTGAAAGAAGGATGTTCTGTTCCCTAACTATTTTCTATTTGTCTCTAAACCAACCACCTTGTTAATGGAAGAAAGGGATTATAGAGAAGGAGAAGCCAATATGTTGTTTTCAAAAATCTCGGGTATTCTGCACCTCCAAAAAATTGTTCATCTTGGGAAAGAAGCTTTTCAATTTCTTTTTTTTTTTAAAATCAAAACCTCGAAAGTTCCAAAATCAGTCCCCCCTTCCCAAAAAAAAATTAAATAATTGAAAACTAATTTATCAATTTACCCTGAAAAATGAGCGCCAATATTGTTCATCCCACTATCCAACTTTTATATAAGTAAAGATTGGAAATCATATTAGGGACCTTAGGGGGATTAAACTATTTAAACACGAATTCAAATTAGGTAATAGGGCGGGAGATTTAAATGACAAGACACACATCTTGTCTTCTAAACCAACCACCTTACCTTTTAGCTTTCAAAAGCTTTTCAAATTTCAAATATCTCTCTCTCTCTCTCTCTCTCTCTCTCTCTCTCTCTCTCTCTCTCTCTCTCTCTCTCTCTCTCTCTCTCTCTCTCTCCCACACGGAAGCAATGAAATCGCCAGCTATGACTACCAAGAAGAACGAAAAGCAAGATCATCGGCGCAAACAGAGGGTTTAAACATAATCGGAAGCAATGAAATCGCCGGCTACGACTACCAAGGAGAACGAAAAGCAAGATCATCGGCGCAATGATATCGAAATGAAGCCTCTAACCTGCATCACCAATGGTATTTTCGACTCGACTCATAACCAGAGCGCTGATGAACGAACAAAAATGCGCTCCGGTTATGGTGCCATTCTCAATCTCATCAAAGGTTTGGTACACTGATCAATCATCATCGCAGAATTCCAAGAGGTCTTGAGAGAGAAAAAAAATTTCCATCAAACCCATTCACTTCAGTCGGCTAATTCATTCGCATTGTTTTAGATCCACGACGTTTAATAAAACTTTTCGATCACTAATTTGGAGGTACGTTTTACGTATCAAGACATATAATGTAAACACTTCGGGAATGTAAGTGATTATTTTGTAATAAATTTATTAACAATATCGACGTAACGCCTTATAAGTTATCTCCGTAACCTTTTAATTATTGGCGTAACTATTCATAATATCTCCGTAACAATAAGGGCATGAGTAACTCGCTGAAAATATGTACCTTCTTGCAACTAGTTTATGTAGCATTTACTACTAGTTGTTTATGTAGCATTTACTCTTATGAAAATATGTACCTTCTTGCATTACAGTTTCCTCGTGTTGTCTTAGACGCATGACAAGGGCATGAGTAACTCGCTGAAAATATTCATCAGTTGTGACAGGTTTCTTGCCTTGCCGATTTTCAGTGGTGGGCTCCGCTTCATTTCCTGAATAACAATTGCCCGGTTAGACCCTTAGAATTTACTTGGTGCAAAAGAGGATAAAGAAGACCTCACTAAAATACCTTTTTGTCTAATAGTTACAGTTTTAGTAATATTAATTATTTATATAAAGCTATTACAACATGAAAATAATAGCAAAAACATGAAAATAAAATAATAACAGTCACTCACTTAACCAGATTTCCTAAAGCGAAGTTTCTCCATACGACGAAACTGGACCTCCATTTCATCTAGGCAATCTTCAACGAATGTGTTACACCATCTAGTAGTTACACTAAGAAGTTCTTCTCGTGAAAACGGTCCATCATCCACAGGAAAGTACTACAAGAATGAATTAACAAAAATGTATATTATTTAACCAAAGTAAAAAAAATATTTTGCTATATGAACTTGTAACATTTGTTGTACCTGTACTATATCAGTTCCCTTTGCAGAAGCTAGTTTCTCCATGTATAGCATGACATAATAACCACATTCCCAGAATCCACTTTGTTTCTTGTGCTATAGAAGTTAAAAAAAAAAGTGAATAGGAGGAGAAACAGTTCAAATCTTAAATAATGTTGGGAAAATCGAGAACTCACGTTCAAGGTCACAAAGTCCCATTTATATCCATTTACAGGAGGGTAATTTGCAATTTGGTTCCTAACGTTTACTCAATTTTGCAATTTAGTTCCCAACCTTTCTGATTCGCAAATTGGTAGCCTAACGTTGTCATTTTTTTGCAATTGGGCTATGAAACTAACATTTGGTTAAAAAACTAACTGAAGGCCAAGACATGTGCGAGTCACATGTTTTTCATGGGCATTTTTGTCATTTCGCTGGGGTAATTTGCAATTTGGTCCCTGAAGTTTATTATTATAGGGTAATTTGCAATTTGGTTCAAACTTCAGACGCATCTCGATCTTCTCAAGAAGCGATTTTTCTTCTCCACCATTGTTGGTCATCTTCTCCATGGATCGAACTCGCTCTGATACCAACTGATGTAAATAGAATGAACGCAGCGGAATAATAAATTAAAATAAATAACCTGGATAGGCAAACAACCAAATAAACGTATTGTTTGACCTAGATCGAATCCACGAACTAGGGTTTGGCAAGAACAACACCAAGTTGATGAGATTCTTGAAGATATGAAGAAATCAGCCCCAAAAGGGATTCAACCTTCAAACAAGTCAATAGAGACTTCACAATTGCAAAGCAATCAAAATAAATTTATCAAAATTCAACTTAATGATTACAAAAGCCCTAGCAACTATTTATAATAAAGGAAAGAACATTCTAGACCTAAAACCCTAATGAAAACCCTAATTAAAAACGGAATTAAGCTTGACAAAAATACCCCTAGCTTATTGTTCAAGAATAAGGAAACTAAAATAAAACTGTTGTTTATTCCGACTCTTGCGCGGTCGCCCAGCTTTCTTGCGCGGCCGCCCACACGTACAGAAACTATTACGCCAAAATTCCTCCTGCGCGGTCGCCCATGATCCTTTGCGCGGCCGCCCACCTGCCCAGAACCATCTCCACGCCTGCTTCGGACCAGATTACATCCGTTACTCTTATTCTTTTATTCCGCTGCAACCCTTTACATCATTTATTATTGAAATTGGTAATGAAAAAGTACTGACAAATGACAATGACAAATTGACAAGGGATTGACAAGGGGGCAAGGAGGGTTACTGTGGGACCGTGGGTTAGGGCCTTAGGGGCAGGGGGCAACGGATGGCAAGTTTAATACTTAAATTTAATGCTTTATTGACTTAGTAGTATAACTTTATTTATGTCCTTCTTTCTTTAGTTCTTTTAGACGGTACTAGTGACAGTGAGAGGTAACAAATAAATTAAAAAAAAAAAAAAAAAAAAAAAGGTAACAACTAAATTTGAAAAAAAAAATAGGTAACTAAATTTGAATTTTTTTTTTGAAAAAAACATAATTATTTTGGACCCGTGGAACCGTGTACCCGTACCCGTTCCGGAACCGTACCCGTATCCGTGCATCTCACGGTTCGGTTCCGGGTCTCCATGTTCAGACCCGTGACCCGGCGGGTCGGACCCGTACCCGTACCCGGATTTTGCCATGTCTACTAAGGGATGATTTTATTTGGTGACTAGAAAGCCGAAAGGTCCATAAAATGTTTCCCTAAGTAGCCATATGACAGAGTAGTAAATTTACAATCTCTTCTAGAGAATTGAATTTGCAACCTTGAAACCCCAAATAGAATGGAAGAAGGAAAAGAAAGAAAGGGTATATGATCCCTTGGAATCAATGACTCTTTAGAGGTAGTTTAGTGTAATTTTGGTAATGAAAAATCACATACTGGTCCAAGTTGATAGGGAACCAACATAATCATAAAATTTAAATTGATTCAGATATATAGCAAAAATCAGGAAACATAGGTCTTGATTCGATTCGATCCCCCCCCCCCCCCCCCATTGTGTGATCTTGTAATGCTAGCTGGATTTTCATTATTCAGATGGGAAACCATAAGGGTTGACCTGCCAGGAAAGGATAATGCCTTGCGAATATCAGCCTTAATAGGTAGTCTACGAGCTCTACCATTTGTATTCACCTCACCAACTGAAACAAAGCCCTGCACTTTGCCCACCAATCAGGAATAGAAGTATACCAAATGACAAACTGAAAGTCTGAAACTACTCGCGATAATGACATGAGATCATTAGTAGTATAAGAAGAGAAGTACAACATACCCTCAAACAATAGTAATAAAGTTCTGTTAGTATGTAAAGAAAGGGATCATTAAAGTTGTAAAGATACAAACATTTTGCAAGTTGTAAAGAAAGGGGTCATTAAAGTACAAAAGCACCCACACTCAGTCCAATTTAAGAAACATCTCTAGCACATCTTTGGCTAAACTCAAAGATAACCTAATTGTCTGATTACAATGAAAACAAAGACTCTCGACCAAAGTGTTCTCTTATCCATTCAATCTTCCCCTCATCATTCATTTTTAACCAGGCAACAACATTTTCCGAACAAGCATTATGAAGCAAATCTCCAGCGTCAATAAGCTGACCCATAGACAAATGCCCAGCTTCGCGAAGACGAACGAGTTCCTGACCAACCTCCCCAACCTCTGAAAATATACTTAGCAAGTTAGATAAAGCTCTATCTAGAAATAAAAAAAATGTATGACAAATATCCTTGACTGATGTAAGTTGCAAGTCGTTACCTTCATACTGTGAGTTAGCATTTCTCTTTTTGCTCTTAACCTTCTTAAATGGTTTAACTAGACCTGTGTGGCTAGTTAAATGAGATAAATATTGATTGGTTTGACTTGTCGAGCAAACAATGGCTTTGTTAAATTTTTCTCTCAACCTATGAAGCCGTTGACACTCTAGTTGGCCCATGTCTGTCGAGTTCCCGAACACACCAATAATATATTGCTTCATATAGTTAGAACAATCAACTGACATCAAAGTGGGGTCATTTTTATACACCCTTTCATATTCCAAGATAATATTAAACATCTCGGGAAGAGATATTTGTTGATTACAGGCTTGCTCTACAGCTCTTGAAATAGCAACCCACAGCTTTTCATCTTCCCAACCTTGATATATAGGATTTTCTCCTTGGGAATGTCTCATCATCATTAATTCTCTAAAAAGAGATTCATGAATACTAGGACTAGATGACATTTTATATGAACGAGACTGCAAAAAGATGATAAGGATGATAAGCGATTCATGTATGATCCTTAAACTAGTGAAATTTAGTACATAAGGCTTATTCGCAGCACCTTAAGGAAAGCGTATCAACATTACAGCAAACAAATTAAGTGCAGTGATTTAGTGTAGTTCAATAACAGGGGAACGTGGCCAAATCCGCAAAGAATATGCCGCTAAGCTGCAGCAACAACAACCAGTTGGCCACATTTTTTATATTTGTTGTAGATAAAAAATTTGCATGAATCATAATGAGGCCATTATTGACAATGCAATGGAGGGAGTAGCAAATCAGAGCTTTGACAACAAATTTTGCATACAGAAGAATAATAGTCTTATTGATAAAAATCAAAAGTTTGCTCACATGAAGTGCCCTTATCTCAGCCATGTGCAATGACAGATACGAAGAAATTTAGGTGCTAACAAATTGACGAGAAAAATATGACGAGAAAAATTACCAAACCAGTGCTCCCAACACTTTCACAATCACTTTCACAATCACTTTCACAAATTCTTTTCCTTTTTCCACTGATGGCTGCAAACAAAGAACAATTGATTTGCATCAAGAACAATTTACAACAATAACAATTTACAACAACAACAATTTACAGCTTAATTTGCATCACTCACCCTGATGATGGCCAAATTCAATTGATTTCACCCCTACACACGAAATTCCACCCTCCTCTGTCTCATTTTTAGGCGCCGGGGAAATATCCATCACTCACTCTCACTCTCTGATATAGGCGCCGGGGAAATATCCATCAATGATATAGGCGCCGAATATATCCATCACTCACTGATCTAGGCGCCAAATAATGAGTAGGGTATTGAATATTCCCATCTACCTATCTGCCATTTTTACAGTTCAATTTGTCTTTATTTAAGTGAGTTAAGTGAGTGATACCCACCAACTATAACTTATCCTACTTTGTCCCCTGGATCCTAACAAATGTTAGAAATTTAAAGAAATCGATCATAATGTTAGAAATTTAACGAAATTGATCATGTCCATGTCATGTCATGGGTATTTTCATCATTTTAACTCTCAACTTCATAAATCATATCAAACTAAAACCCACCAACTATAATTTCTAAATTCAAATATAAAATTCTTATTTTTACATGAGTCATTTATTTGCTTTTATTTATTTTTTATTAGTATTATAATTTTTATATAATAAATAGTGTAAAAATATTTTTTTATTTTTATCATAAGTAAGAGGACTATAAAAATAAATTAAAGGAAGATTGAGAGTTAAAATGACGAAAATATCCATCATGTGACATAAATATGATCAATTTCGTTAACTTTATAACATTTGTAAGATTCCCGGGGCAAAGTGATATAATTTTAACATGGATATCACTTTAGACACAAATTTCACATTGGGGTGCAATGTGGGATTCAGTATATACTTGAAGGGGGTAAACGTATAATCTCAAAATAAATGTTTTAAATTTATTTGTAAAAAAATTTATCATTCATTTTGGGACAGAGGAAGTAGTAATTTCAATTTAAAATAAATGGTCAAATTTTATTTATTAAAAATTTGATTATTCATTTTGTGACGGAGGGCGAGGAAGTAGTAATTTCAATTCAATATAAGAAAAGAAAAAAAAATATTAAAGTGGGACAAAATTTGCTTGAATGGGTGGAACAAATTTCAATGTGAAAAGATTGAGTAGTGTGAGAGAAATTGTGTTGTCATTGTGTAAGGAGAGGTTGTTGGAACAATTATTATGTGTTGGAACAATTATTATGGGACGGGGAGTAGATAGTTGGAGGGGTATTTTCATCATTTTAACTCTCAAACTTCCTTCAATTAACATATTTATTTATTTTAATGATACTAATAAAAAATTTAAACAAATAAATGACTCATGTAATAAATAAAAATTTATATTTGGATTTTCAAATATTAGTAAAATAAAAATATAAAAATAATTAAACTTGAAAAAGAAAAGTAAAAAATAAATCATATCAAACTAAAGCCCACCAACTATAATTTATAAATTCAAATATAAAATTCTTATTTTACATGAGTCATTTATTTGCTTTTATTTATTTTGAATTAGTATTATACTCCCTCTGTCTCGATTTAAGGTTTCTACTTTTCTTTTTGGTCCGTCTCAGTTTAAGGTTCCTAGTTGCTTTATTCCTAAAATAGCAAAAAATCTTTACTAATCTCCCACACATTCTCTCTACTAATTTACTTTTATACTCACAGCACCAATCAACTTACTATTACTCCCACTCATTATCTCTCTTATTTAATTTTTCATGATGATCTCTAACAGCGTAGCTGGACACACTCCGATGTAGCCGCAGAAGTAGTGCGCAGACAGAATGAGCAACATGAATATATCTAAGGAAGTGGATAGATCAAACAGTCCGGGGCTGGTCCGACTCAATCTGGCTATATGAGTCAAGTCTATGAATCTATCGTCAACGACAATGCCCGATACCCAGTCAGCTGGTAATCCCAAGAATTCAGATAGTTGCTCCGTAACTGATCGTCTGTCTCGAGGAAATGCCACAGTCCTCGACTCAGCCACACCAGTCAGTGCTCGAAAATCCTCCATCGTTGGCATCAGATCGTTGTACGATAGGGTGAACACATGTCGCTCCGAATCCCAAAAGCACGAAGCAGCTCGGAGCAGATCCCAATCAATCTTCCAATCTTTTAGAGACCAGATGCATGGCATGCTATACCTCCTGTCAATAAGTTTCCGGTGTTGTTTTTGGTGAAAGCGCGAGAGTTCAAGAATGTCTTGTTGAAATTGATACTATCGGGAAACAATTTCTCCATTGTAATGCTCCATGCTGCCTTAAATTGGGGCTGCTGGGATTTTTTACCTATTAATATTGTGAATAATTGTAAATTGTTAATATTTAAAATTAGGTTTAGAATTGGGGTTGGCTTCTTAGTATCAACAAATCTTGAGCTCTAGTTCAAACTAAACTAAAGGATAATGGTGTCCCTACCTAACCACCTACTCTGTCCTTTAAGTGCATGTTTGATAAACCTATCCCATCCCGAAATGCATGATTATATGAAATGCAAATATCACTTTGTCTACTTGCTTTATAATCGAAAATAAAGAAATTTCGGCTTTTGCATAGACCTAAATTATTACTATTGTGAATAATTTTATATATTAATATTTAATTCTTTGTTGTAAAATATATAATTTTACAATGATGAATTAAATTAACATTTATAAACAAGATGAGAGTCGTTATCATCCACAACTATCAAAACCCTATCTCAGCTTAGACCAAGAAAGACAGAGTGTAATAACCGGAAATTTTTTTTTTATTTATTTTATTTTCGGTTTTGTTAAACTAATTAAATGATAATTAGAGTTATAAGGTAATTGAAAGAAGTGGGCCCAAGGAATTTGCATTAGTAAACCCAACCCAATTAGGAATCAACCCAAGGTATAAATTAATGAGTTAGTCAACTTAGGAATTCCTTATTATCATAAACTCAAAAAAAAAAAAAAAAAAAAAAGAAAAACAAACCCTAGCCTACTATAGCAGCCGCCGGCCGAACACTAGGAGGGGGGAGAAGAAATTTTCCGGCCATTGTTTTGGAGATACAATCCGATCATTCTCAAGGTAATGTTAAATCCTACTCTCCAAAATTTATTTCATTGGATTTGGATGTTTAAAACATAAGTTATGCATGTTTTAAGAATACAAGTATTAGGGTTTGCATGCTAAGGATTTATGATAAAATTTTAAAGGTTAATGGAGTTGATCTAGATACTATGAAAAAAATATAGTAATCTTGATACTAGTTTATTTTTAAGATTGAGTTTTATAATCTTGAATTGAATTGATTTATATTATGCAAGGCTTGGGAATTGAATATATAAATCATTGAGGTTGAATTGGGTTTATCAAAAGAAGAAAAAATATGGATTTCCCCCAAGAACAAGTTTCGGCCGAATGGCCCTAAGCCATGGAAAATTGATTTTGTTGATTTAATTGATCCTCGTTAAATGTATTATAAATAATATTGATGTTTGGGAATTTAGAAAAAAATTAAAGAACTAGAAAATTGATCAAATCAATGGATTTTGGATCATGCATGTTTCGGCCATGATGAGGAATTATGGGTGTTGATTCTTGATTGAAGATGTTAAGAATTGGGACGGAAAGTTAGTGTTTCCGTTAAGTTTCTAATGGAAAGAAAACAAAATCGTTAAAAGGATTGTTGACAAGTTAGAAAATTAACTTGAGAAAATAGAATAGTACTTCGAAGACCTTGAAAGTTAAAAAGTTAACGAGAAAGAAAAAAGATTAGAAATTTCAGTTAGTTTCCTAACAGAAAAGGACTAAACTGAAAAGAATTAAAGTTAAAAGAAATAAAAAGGAAACCTTGAAGATAGAGGGGCCTAAGTGATTAAAAAGAGAAACTTAGGGGACCTTGTGAACAGAACCAAAGTCCAAGGACCTTTCTGTAATTAAAAGAAAGTTGAAGGACTAATCTGCAATTAGTCCAAAGTGGAAGGACTAAATTGCAATTGAATTAAAGTTGAAGGACTAATCTGCAATTAATCCAAAGTGAAGGACTAAATTGTAATTGAACTAAAGTTGAAGGACTAAATTGCAATAAATCCAAAGTTGAAGGACCAATTTGCAATTAACCCAAAGTTGAAGGACCAAATTGTAATTAACCCAAAGTTAGAGGACCTAATTGCAATTATATCAAGTTAAAGGACTGACTAGTAAATCAAAGTCAGAAACTTAAACGTAAAGAAAGAAGTAACGAAGTAAAGAAGTTAAAACGCATCTCTCAGTTAACTAAGTAGAAATAGTTAACAATGTAGAGAGTACTAAAGTAAATTACTCCGTGCCTTGTAGATTTGCACAGAGAGGAGATTGCGAGGAAAAGCAATTCAGGTAAGGGATTACGTTCATTACAGTATTTGAACTCCTGTTTATTGGAATTCCGTATTTTTCTAAAGTTAGCTATCAGTATGGCATGATAGTATTTGAATGAACTCTGCGTTATTGAACGTTCCTTGAAAGAATCTATACTTAGTGATGTTCCCATTGATCTACTAAGTATCGAAGTTTGAAACTTGTACCACATACTTGTACCATGGTATGTTCTCAATTTTAACTTGTAAGATAACCACTTACTCGTTAAGGCATCCAATGTCCAGTTAGAAAAGACATTGACGGACAGTCCAGTTAGAAAAGACTCGTCCTTAAACTAGGGATTGCATGAGTGATCACATGCCTTCTCTCAGGAATTGTCTGATTACAAGGATGATTCTAGACCCCGAGCATATGTGTGTGGATACCATATATGTTACGACCCACACTATTGGCTGAAGAAGCTAGGTGTATGAATTGTACCTTTGGCATTGAGGTTATAATGTACGTTACCAAGGAATTGACGGAACTTGAATGAATCCCATTGGATTGTAGTGCCATAATCCTTTGAAAGTAAAATCTTAAAAGTAAACGACTGTATTGTTCTGCAGTCTTGAATCCAAAAGTAACTGAACCTATCTTTGTAAAAGTTATTCAAAGTAATCGTTCTGGTCGTCTCTCCTTAGTAACCGGAGAGGCCACGTATGAACTTACTGAGCATTCGTTCGCTCATCCCTTCTCTATAAATTTGTTTTCAGGATTTAAGTAGAAGGACAAGACAAGGAAAGCAGCCGTAGAAAGACGGTGGATTGAAGATTCATAATTTAGTAGTTTAAGTACGTTTATTTATTTGATGTAAGTTGAAGTACATTGATGGTTAGGGTTGTTACCTACCAAGACAAGTTTAAGTTACGCCTCCGCTATTGTTTTGAATTTATGGTTAAATAAGGGGTCGTTGTGAACCCTAGATTGAAGCATTTATTATTGTTATTTATTGATATTTAATGCCATTAAATGCTCAGATATTATAAGAAAATTCGGGGTGTTACAGTTGGTATCAGAGCAATGGCTTTAGGTCTTATGGGAGAAAACTGAAAGTTAAGACTAATGGGAGAACTTAGTACTTGACATGAATAAGATCTTACTTGAGGAAGTTCAAGTTGTAAAGTATAACTCTAGGAATAATACTAAGAATGTACATAAAGTATGAATATACTTGGGGAAATAGGAACCTCTTCATTATATGTCTATTTACATTCTATTAATATGTTATAATGGAATCTTGGGGTTATGTACTAATTAAGTTTACTATTGGTGTGTGTAGGATCATGCCAAGGAGACCCATGAAGTCGGTAAGGTACAGTGCTACTCTAAGGGAAGAAATAGAAGCTAAAGAGGAAATTATTAAGCAGCTAACTAAGGAACTTCGCTCAGCTAAAAGAGAGCTTAGGAAGGAGACTCGAGGAGTCGGCAGTCTACAGAATGTCATCAAAGAACGCGATGAGGATATAATGCATGTGGAAGGAAAGTTAGCAGTACAGTTGAAGAAGGTCAACAGCCTAGAAAGCCATGTGGTTAGAGCTAACCGCGAATGGAATCGAATCAGTGTACAACTGGTGGATGAGGTAGAACAAAATAATGAACTGAAAAAGAAGATAGATGAGCAAGCAGCCTATGAGGAAGAGCTTAGGGCTTCAGGCTATCAGATTTGGGCTGAGAAGTTAGAATTGCAAGAGAAATATGACCAACTTGCAGCAGAACATGCACACTGTGGGAAGTGATGCAATTAATGGCAAATAGTTATTAGAATATATTCTTTTACTTTATTATTAGTAGAGTAATACAGTTAGAATTTTTCTTATGTTAAGTTGAATTTTGGGTGTATTTTGAGATGTTTAAATCTCACACCTTAGTCGAATAAAGTTAGTATTTAATTTAAGTACCCAAAAAAAAAATTTGAATTTACTACTGTTGTGTAGACAAAAGTTAACTTGTCGAGAAAAGACAAGGGAAAACGTCGGAGTGATTTGAAATAATCTCCGTAACCATGGTACGAAGTAAGACGACCATTGGAATAAGTTAACACTAGTTACGTAATAAAAACTAGTGGAATGAAGAGATAATAATCAACCAAGTAAACCGATTGTAAATTATGAAGTACGAAAACTCCTGAACTGGAGAAGAAAGGTTAAGAAAACTAACCAAATCTGAATCATGGTCTAGTATAAAAGACCTACGAACACGATCCAAACTAACAAGTAACCGTTAGTAAAAGGATAGTAATGTTAAGTATACCATGAACACCGCACATATTGTGTAGTGATGAACATTTCTAGAGCACGAACTTGTTTTAAAGTAAAAGGAAAACTTGCAGATGGCCTCGAATACCAGAAATGAAAATTAGTTTTGGTCTAGTGAAATGATCGAAACAAGAATAAAGTGACCTATTGAAACGGTCAAGTAAGAAAGAATAAATTGACCTATTGAAACGGTCAAGAGAAAGTATTTGGCTTAGTGAAACGGCCAAGTAAAGTTAATTTTGATCCATTGAAGCGATCGGAACAAGAATAAAATAACCTATTGAAACGGTTAAGTATAAGAGTAATAGGCTTAGTGAAACGGCCAAGTAAAGTTAATTTTGATCCATTGAAGCGATCGAAACAAAAAAATAAAATAACCTATTGAAACGGTTAAGAGTAATAGGCTTAGTGAAACGGCCAAGTGTGAATGAGAGTAGGTCTAGTGAATCGACCTATGATTAATAAGTAAATTCTAGTGAAATGACTTCCCTAAGTAGAACTGGTCTATTGGAACAACCAGAAATATAGTAGACCGATCTTTTGTAAAAGTTACGTCTTTTGGGGACGACATATTTATGTGAAAGTATTAGGCATAGTACAATGCTTGGGTTGACGTGAGTAATAGTGTCAAATGTGCGAGTTAACCTGGAACAAGTAAGAATGGTTTATTGAAACGACCAATGAAAGTGATTATGGTCTATTGAAATGACCTATGAAAATAGAAATGGTCTAATGAAGCGACCCATAGGTCTAGTAAAGTTGACTAATGAAGATAGTGATTGTCTGTTGAAACGACCAGTGGTTTAGTGAATGACCTATAAATTGAATGTTAGTCTGTAGAGACGAGCTATAGTATGAGAGTGCGTGAAAAAGTCTCGTATTCATGATAACTAATGATAGTACTATATTATCCGGCAAGTATTCGAAACGCCAGAGAGGCTAAGTTTATGATGCTAACTCAAGGAAGTATGACGGTGAACGACTATGGTACTAGATTCACCGAATTGCTAGAATTTACCCTAACACTCTTCGATGATGAAGCGCAAAAGGCTCGAGAATTTGAAGATGGTTTGAGCAACCGAATCCGATATAGAATCATTCCATTAATACTACCAACCTAGGGTTAAGTGTTGGATAGGACAAGGATAGTGGAGAAGAATCTGATAGTTATCGCAGTAAGCGAAAAGAGAAGAAGAGTCAACTAAGAAAGTGTCGACTGAATCTAAAGGAAGGCTACTGACGATCGTGAAAAGGAAGGTAGTACAAGTAAGTACCAGAATAAAGGCTACGGCAATAGAAATGATGGTAATAAGAACGACGTCAAAGGGCAAGGTTCTGATAAGAAGTGCCAAATGATTGCTTGGCTAAGAATATGTATTTAATTCATGAGGCGTTAGAGAATTCTTTAGTTATGGGTATTCAAACTAGAAAATCGATCCCTATTACGTCTATATCTAGGAAGTGTCCTTTGAAAATGGACGAGGAAGAACTTGAGGTTGATCTCATTAGTTTAGGACATCGAAGAATTTGATGTAATCTTGGGAATGGACTATAGTTGACTGTATACCATGCCCATGTGGATTGTTTTAAAGAAAGAAGTCCACTTTAGATTACTATCTAGAGAAGAGTGATGTTCTCAAGGAACGAAACCTAGAACCCGATCGAACCTTATATCGGTAATGAAGGCTCGTAAGCTTATAAAGAAAGGATGAGAAGGATTCTTGGCGTACATTGGTGATACGAGCAAGAAGGAAGTAACCGTAGGATCACTTTTTGTGATTAGATATTTCAAGGACGTGTTTCCTGAGGATTTACCGGGAATACCTCCATAAGGAGAAGTAAATTTTTCTATCGATTTGGTACCTGAGACTTCACCAATATCGAAGGCGCCGTATAGAATGGCTCCGTCAGAATTGAAGAATAAAAGGAGCAACTGTAAGAGTTGTTGGATAAGAGCTTGATTTGAACGAGTGTATCACCATAGGGTGCACCGGTATTATTTGTGAAGAAGAAGGATGCGTCGATGAGGTTATGTATCGACTATCGTGAATTAAACCGTGTGACGGTAAGGAACCAATACCCGTTGCCCAGAATAGATGATTTGTTTGACCAACTTCGTGGAGCGTGTTATTCCTTGAAGATAGACTTGAGGTCTGGTTATCATCAACTAAGAGTGAAGAAGGATGATATAAATAAGACAGCCTTTAGAACAAGGTATAGTCATTATGAGTTGTAGTGATGCCGTGTGGGTTGATTAACGCGCCGGCAACGTTTATGGAACTTAAGAATAGGATATTGCAGAAGTTCTGGATAAGTGCGTGATTGTGTTCATTGATGATATCTTGGTGTATTCTAGGACCAAGGAAGAACATGAAGAGCATTAATGTTAGTACTGCAGATTTTAAGAGAGCAGAAGTCATATGTTAAATTCAAGAAGTGTAAATTCTGGTTGGAGGAAGTAGCATTCTTAGGACATGTGGTGTCAAAGGATGGGATTGTCATAGATCCAACAAAGATAGAAGCTACTGTGGATTGGGAAAGACCAACTTCAGTAAGTGAGATCAGAAGTTTCTTAGGTTTGGCTGGCTACTATAGGAGATTCGTAGAAGGTTTCTCGAAGTTGTCAGTGCCATTGAAGAGGTTAACTCAGAAAGGAGCAAAGTTTGTTTGGTCAGAAGAATGTGAAAGGAGTTTTGAGGAATTGAAGCGATGATTGGTGTCCACACCGGTTCTTGCTTTACCGTCTGGATCGGATGGATTTGTAATATATAGCGATGCCTCGCTTAAAGGGCTAGGCTGTTTGTTGATGCAGAATGATAAGGTTATATCTTATGCATCTAGGCAATTGAAAGTATATGAGGAGAATTACCAGACCCATAATTTGGAATTAGCGGCAGTAGTATTTGCCTTGAAAATGTGGACATTATTTGTATGGCGTGAAATGCCAGATTTTTACAGATCACAAGGGCCTTAAGTACATTTTCACTCAGAAGGAGTTGAACATGAGACAACGGAGATGGTTGGAGCTTCTCAAGGATTACGACTGTGAAATATTGTACCATCCTGGGAAAGCTAACAAGGTGGCAGATGCCTTAAGTAGAAAGAATCACGGAATGTTGGCGACGTTAATCTCTAAGGGGGTAAGTATGTGGAATGATGTCAAGGAGGTGAACTTAGTGGTGAAGGTAAATGGATATTTGGCTAGATTGACGTTACAGCCTGCACTGTTGGGCAGGATTAAAGAGGCATAAGAGGTAAACGAGGTGAGAGAAGCCCTAATCGGAAAGGATTATCCAGACACTGGAAGACATGCTGAGGGCTACTTCGTTAGATTGGCCAAATGCATGGGACGAACATTTACAGTTAGTAGAATTCGCATACAACAACAGTTTTCACGCAAGCATTGGGATGGCTCCATATGAAGCGTTGTATGGGAGGAAGTGTAGATCACCGGCGTGTTGGGATGAAGTCGGTGAGAGGAAGTTAAGTGGACCGGAACTCGTACAAGTCACGGCGGATAAGGTACAACAAATTCGAAAGTGGCTACAGACTGCGCAAAGTAGGCAGAAATCTTACGCAGACAATAGAAGGCGGGAACTGGAATTTCAGCCAGGGGATCGAGTATTCCTAAAGATATCACCTACGAAGGGAGTTATGCGTTTTGGGATTAAGGGAAAGTTAAGTCCACGATATGTAGGACCGTTCGAAATTCTTGATAAGATCGGGGAAGTGGCTTATCGATTGGCGTTACCGCCGGTATTAGCTGGAGTGCATAATGTGTTCCATGTCTCCATGCTAAGGAAGTATATTCACGATCCGAGTCATGTGATAGAATACAAGCAGTTAAGAGTTCGGGCGGATTTGACGTACGATGAACGACCAATCAAGATCGTCGACAGAAAAGACGAGGTCATAAGAAAGCGTACGGTTCCCTATATAAAAGTGCAATGGAGCAATCACTCAGAAAGAGAAGCGACATGGGAACAAGAAAGTGAAATGCGCGAATTATACCCGGACATCTTCTCGGATTAAGAGTTGTCAAAGTTTGAGGACAAACTTCTTTTAAGGGGGTAAGAATGTAATAACCGGATTTTTTTTTTTTTTAATTTTATTTTCGGTTTTGTTAAACTAATTAAATGATAATTAGAGTTATAAGGTAATTGAAAGAAGTGGGCCCAAGGAATTTGCATTAGTAAACCCAACCCAATTAGGAATCAACCCAAGGTATAAATTAATGAGTTAGTCAACTTAGGAATTCCTTATTATCATAAACTCAAAAAAAAAAAAAAAAAAAAAGAAAAACAAACCCTAGCCTACTATAGCAGCCGCCGGCCGAACACTAGGAGGGGGGAGAAGAAATTTTCCGGCCATTGTTTTGGAGATACAATCCGATCATTCTCAAGGTAATGTTAAATCCTACTCTCCAAAATTTATTTCATTGGATTTGGATGTTTAAAACATAAGTTATGCATGTTTTAAGAATACAAGTATTAGGGTTTGCATGCTAAGGATTTATGATAAAATTTTAAAGGTTAATGGAGTTGATCTAGATACTATGAAAAAAATATAGTAATCTTGATACTAGTTTATTTTTAAGATTGAGTTTTATAATCTTGAATTGAATTGATTTATATTATGCAAGGCTTGGGAATTGAATATATAAATCATTGAGGTTGAATTGGGTTTATCAAAAGAAGAAAAAATATGGATTTCCCCCCAAGAACAAGTTTCGGCCGAATGGCCCTAAGCCATGGAAAATTGATTTTGTTGATTTAATTGATCCTCGTTAAATGTATTATAAATAATATTGATGTTTGGGAATTTAGAAAAAATTAAAGAACTAGAAAATTGATCAAATCAATGGATTTTGGATCATGCATGTTTCGGCCATGATGAGGAATTATGGGTGTTGATTCTTGATTGAAGATGTTAAGAATTGGGACGGAAAGTTAGTGTTTCCGTTAAGTTTCTAATGGAAAGAAAACAAAATCGTTAAAAGGATTGTTGACAAGTTAGAAAATTAACTTGAGAAAATAGAATAGTACTTGGAAGACCTTGAAAGTTAAAAAGTTAACGAGAAAGAAAAAAGATTAGAAATTTCAGTTAGTTTCCTAACAGAAAAGGACTAAACTGAAAAGAATTAAAGTTAAAAGAAGTAAAAAGGAAACCTTGAAGATAGAGGGGCCTAAGTGATTAAAAAGAGAAACTTAGGGGACTTTGTGAACAGAACCAAAGTCTAAGGACCTTTCTGTAATTAAAAGAAAGTTGAAGGACTAATCTGCAATTAGTCTAAAGTGGAAGGACTAAATTGCAATTGAATTAAAGTTGAAGGACTAATCTGCAATTAATCCAAAGTGAAGGACTAAATTGTAATTGAACTAAAGTTGAAGGACTAAATTGCAATAAATCCAAAGTTGAAGGACCAATTTGCAATTAACCCAAAGTTGAAGGACCAAATTGTAATTAACCCAAAGTTAGAGGACCTAATTGCAATTATATCAAGTTAAAGGACTGACTAGTAAATCAAAGTCAGAAACTTAAACGTAAAGAAAGAAGTAACGAAGTAAAGAAGTTAAAACGCATCTCTCAGTTAACTAAGTAGAAATAGTTAACAATGTAGAGAGTACTAAAGTAAATTACTCCGTGCCTTGTAGATTTGCACAGAGAGGAGATTGCGAGGAAAAGCAATTCAGGTAAGGGATTACGTTCCTTACAGTATTTGAACTCCTGTTTATTGGAATTCCGTATTTTTCTAAAGTTAGCTATCAGTATGGCATGATAGTATTTGAATGAACTCTGCGTTATTGAACGTTCCTTGAAAGAATCTATACTTAGTGATGTTCCCATCGATCTACTAAGTATCGAAGTTTGAAACTTGTATCACATACTTGTACCATGGTATGTTCTCAATTTTAACTTGTAAGTTAACCACTTACTCGTTAAGGCATCCAATGTCCAGTTAGAAAAGACATTGACGGACAGTCCAGTTAGAAAAGACTCGTCCTTAAACTAGGGATTGCATGAGTGATCACATGCCTTCTCTCAGGAATTGTCTGATTACAAGGATGATTCTAGACCCCGAGCATATGTGTGTGGATACCATATATGTTACGACCCACACTATTGGCTGAAGAAGCTAGGTGTATGAATTGTACCTTTGGCATTGAGGTTATAATGTACGTTACCAAGGAATTGACGGAACTTGAATGAATCCCATTGGATTGTAGTGCCATAATCCTTTGAAAGTAAAATCTTAAAAGTAAACGACTGTATTGTTCTGCAGTCTTGAATCCAAAAGTAACTGAACCTATCTTTGTAAAAGTTATTCAAAGTAATCGTTCTGGTCGTCTCTCCTTAGTAACCGGAGAGGCCACGTATGAACTTACTGAGCATTCGTTCGCTCATCCCTTCTCTATAAATTTTGTTTTCAGGATTTAAATAGAAGGACAAGACAAGGAAAGCTGCCGTAGAAAGACGGTGGATTGAAGATTCATAATTTAGTAGTTTAAGTACGTTTATTTATTTGATGTAAGTTGAAGTACATTGATGGTTAGGGTTGTTACCTACCAAGACAAGTTTAAGTTACGCTTCCGCTATTGTTTTGAATTTATGGTTAAATAAGGGGTCGTTGTGAACCCTAGATTGAAGCATTTATTATTGTTATTTATTGATATTTAATGCCATTAAATGCTCAGATATTATAAGAAAATTCAGGGTGTTACACAGAGCAAACAAGTTCTCGACTGTTTGAGCAAAGGATTTTCTGTTTAATATAGGTTTTTCCAGTTTCACTGTCCTCCTCTCTAAGAATCTCAAACATCACAGCCATGTTCTTGACAGTGCCTGTTTTACTCTTCACTGGTGATATACGGTCACAAGTAAAAACAAGGTAACAGTATAACACCAGCGAAGAGAAAACAAAACTTTCCTCCAATTTTTTCAATCTCCCGCTAGGTCGACTACGTCTTTGGCAACGCTCCAGCTAGGTCGACTACGTCTTCGGCAATGCTCCCGCTAGGTCGAGTACGTCTTCAGCAACGCTCCCGCTAGGTCGAATACGTCTTCGGCAATGCTCCCGCTAGGTCGAATACGTCTTCGGCAACGCTCCCGCTAGGTCGACTACGTCTTCGGCAACGCTCCCGCTAGGTCGAATACGTCTTCGGCAACGCTTCCACTAGGTCGAATATGTCTTCGGCAACGCTTCCATCGATAAAGATAAGGGTCCCGGTCTGGATCTCTTGTCGGGAGAGAGAAGGTGACCGTGTTGGTCAGATGTGAGGACGTGTCGATGTCCGTTGTGAGGTGGACGTGACGGTGTCCTGTTGTGAGGTGGACGTGTCGGTGTCCGGGTGTGAGGTATCCATTCATTGCATTGCAGACACATTATTTGTTAAATGTATTAAGCTGTCTTTTAGCATGTTGTGAGCTTGAGAGTAGACCGTGCTTGTACTCATCAAGAAATGTTGTAACCGAATGGCTCGGGATGGACCGGAATGGCTCGGGATGGAACGGCAGGGCCCCGTTTGAAGAACACCCCTCGAGTTCAGGCCCTTAACTGTATTTTTAACGGGATGAACCGGAATGGCTCGGGATGTATCGGAATAGCTATTTAACCGTATTTTTAACGAAAATTGTCAAAAAGCCATTAACTGGCAAAAAATTTAGATATTGAGCCCTGATTTTATAAAAAAACATATGAAGCCCCGTTTGAAAAACACCCCTCAAATTCAGGCACTAAAAAGGCCCCGTTTGTTTCGCCGTAAAACCTTTTCCCGAAAATGTTTTCCTTAAAATAACTCCTTTTTCGTTGTTTGGTTGTTTTCCGAAAAACAGTAAAACATTTTCCGTTGTTTGGTTGTTTTCCGGAAAATGTTTTCCGTAAAATAACTCGTTTTCCGGTGTTTGGTTGTTTTCCGAAAAATGTTTTCCGCAAAATAACTCGTTTTCCGGTGTTTGGTTGTTTTTCGGAAAATGTAAAAAATGTTTTCCGGAAAACTTTTTACGCCCTTCCTAAGTAAAACGACTTACTGACCTTGTCCTAAGTAAAACATTTTTCGGAAAATGGTGTCCTTCATGTACAACTCATATTTCACAAGGTACAACATTCTACTTCCTCATTCTAATAATAATAATAATAATAATAATAATAATAATAATAATAATAATAATAATAATAAATAATAATAATAATAATAATAATAATAATAATAATAAAATAATAATAATAATAATAATAAAAAAAAAATAATAATAATAAATTTCGAAACAGGATTGTCTATGCAACCCACGACCTATGCACTCATTAAAATAATCCAGCAGGAATTTGGTTGCAGAAGTAGCCTTAGAAGAAATTTGATTACAATCTTTTTTTGCTTTTCCTGCAACAATACATAGATTAAGACGGGTCACAAATTCATAATCAGTTAGGCTTGCATTGATGCACTCACCCATATTTTCTTTTCGATGTAGGCTTCTAGTGCTTCCTTAAACAAAGCTCAACAAGTCTTTTAGGAGTACACGAATGCTCAAATTTATCACCCATGTAGGTTTTTTACTAGTGATATCAAAATCATCATCATCCACAACTCATTTACGCTTTGATAGAACTGAAAATAAATATCAAAAAACATTACATCAGTGTCAGCAGTATGATTTCAAAGGGCCAATGTTATGATTTCAAAGTGACAGTGTTATGATTTCAAAGTGCCAGTGTTATGGTTTCAAATGCCAGTATTAGGGTTTCAATAGTGCCAATATTTGCTTATGTTTGCAAGTAAATGTGACAGTGCAACTGTTTCGATAGTGCCATTGCAAGTAAATGTGACAGTGCAACGGTTTCAAAGTGCCATTGTTAGGGTTTCAATAGTGCCAACATTTGCTTATGTTTGCTTGTGTTTTCTAAAGTACCAGTGTCACGAATATAATGTGTCAATGCATCAATCCATAACAATAGATGGAAATCGAAGAAAAATATGACTGAAAACAAGTAAAATCATACCTTCGTTACGATGCTTGCTCCTGATTTCTTTGATTTGGCCGGTCATAATGTCGGAGAAGAAGTAAAAATACGAATGAAAACAGTTCGAAGATGAAGTAAATCGGTGGAAATTGATGAAGAACAATGACGAAAAATCGAATTGAAGAGCACAAATGACGAAAGGAAAAATCAAATCGAACAACTACGCCGCGAGAAATTGAACAGGACCGGAAAAGCGTATGAATCGTCCGTTAAATTGAACCGCAGATGGAAAACACGATTTTTGTTAAGCTTAACAAAAAACACGTTTTTTACAAGATTTTTGCCCCTAGTATATGATTAATGTAAAAAAAGCACATGGGGATTTGGCCTGCCGGCTATAGCTCATGACTTCCATGGGTTCGATCCCCCTAGAAATTAGAGGGAAGATTTTCTGTGCGTGCATAGTGAAAAAAAAATAAATTTAATTTTTTCAAAAAAAAATTTACTTCAGTTGGTATCTCTCTATCCACAAAATCTCACACCTTTCTATTTACAAAATCTCACATTTGTTTGTTTCTCCCACATTTCCCAAAGTCTCCCACATTTCCCGAGAAACCCTTTGCACGGCGTCTCCTCCGGCCCCTCCCGATCGTCTCCTCCGGCGTCTTTAACTTTTTCCAAAAAAAATTTACTTCATACTGGTTGGTATCTCTCTATCCACAAAATCTCACATTTTACCTTTCTATTCACAAAATCTCACATTTGTTTGTTTCTCCCACATTTCCCAAGAAACCCTTTGCACGGCGTCTCCTCCGGCCCCTCCCGATCGTCTCCTCCTCTTCTCCTTCGGCGTCTCCTCCGTCATCTCCTCCGGACACTTCCTGAATAAATGGTAGACTTTGTTTGAGGAGGTTGGTTGGCACTATCTATTTATTGTTGATTTAAACTGTGAAATTGTTGTCAGGCATCAAACTTCGAAATTGTTAAATTTATTAGAGACGGATGAAGTATCAAACAGAGTGAATTAGACAAAAAGTTAATCTTGATAACGAAAACTAAAATACAAAAGAATTAGAATAACTAAGAGAATTGTTATTCGCCCCCACATTATTACTGAATACCCCGCAATAATATTATACTCCTTCCGTCCCAAAATGTTTGTCCCATTTGACTTTTTTGTTGAACTTTGACCACAAATTTATGAGAGATTAATCATGTTCATGAAATTCTAAAAGTTGTTGTTGATAATATTATTAATGGTGAATCAATAGGAATTTTTAGAATTTCATGAACATAATTAAATTGTCATATATTTGTGGTCAAAGTTCAACAAAAAAGTCAAATGGGACAAACATTTTGGGACGGAGGGAGTAACAAAAATGCCATTAAATGAAATGACAATATTAACCTTTTCACATCCCACCACCCATCAGTCAGCCCCACCACCATGCCTCCTACTCCGGTCATCGTCACCATTTTCAGATTCCGGCAACTTTGAACTCCGGTGATACTCCAAATCATTTCTCTTGGTAACCGCAACATCCTTCACCTTCAACACTATAACTGCCCCAACCATCTCCATCACTACAGCTATTGCAGCCACCATTACCACCACCATAAACACCGACTAGCACCACTACCATAAACTTCATGAAATTCGAATACACACACACATTCAAAACAAAATCAAACACGTCTGTACAAACCCATTTTAAAAGCTTCTATTATTGAAAAAATCCAACAAATCTACCCATCCATAGCTCCTACTCAAATCAACCTCAATTCAAATCTTTTCCATTGAATCGGTACACCCAATCTTTATTCCTTTCTTTGATTCTTCTTTCTCAGCCGAATCCTTTGATTCTTCTTTCTTACCCGAATTCAACGCTTTTTTTCCACTATCTTCAACCTGAATGGTCCTCCACCTGGTTGATTAGGATTGCCAGGGGAAGCCATGAGAGTGATTGATTTGAGAAGAGATTTAACCTAACCCTAGGAGGTGTTAGGATTGAGTTGAGGGGCAGTGTTCTTGGGATTGATGCGAGAGAGAGAGAGATCTCAAAAGAAGGATATTCTGAGAATAAGGATGGGATTTGGGGATGAAGAAAAGCAGTTCAAGAACCCTAATTTTGTGTGTGGGAAGAGAGAGATAGTGAAGGTAGAAAGAAAGGGGTAAAATGGGAATAATGGTGGTACATATAATGTTGAATGTCTATTTTTCTTGGTATACTTAGCAATGCGGGGGTATTCAGTAATGATGCGGGGGCGAATAACAATTCTCAATAACTAATTGAAAGTATGAAAGAATTGTTAAACTTTCAAAAATTAAAAATGAAAAATCTTATCGAAACCCAAAATGTAGGTCTATATATTACCTTTTGATTAGAATTAACTTATGCTCTTCATGTTGCAAAAACCCTCTTGTGAACCACCATATACTTGTTCTCACTTATTAATCACAAAGCAAAGTTGCAATACTACCTCAATTATTATTTGGCACCATATATTTTCCTGCGCTTTCAAGAAATTTCGCTTCACATAATGAACAGTCACATTATTTGGCACCATACACTTCCCCGTGTCTTTGATAAATTGTATGTTGGAAATGGGTAACGGAAAGTTAAGTTTGACTTAACGTTGACCTACATTTCTAACGAAGTTCGTTAAATGGTTAACGAAGAATTTGTTATGTGTTAACAAAATGTGTTACAAACTATAATCAACATTTGTTGTAGTTTATGAAATTCATTTAATGTCTCAAAACCATTTCCGGGTGAATGAGAAATAATGATGAGTATTTTGTAACTTAACGAGAGTTAAATAAAGGGTTAAAGTTGACTTGGACTTATTTAGGTCAAAACTTGCCAAAAGGTGTGACTGACAGCTTTTCGTCATTCCAGGAAGGCACGAGTCGTGCATTAGAGCACGAGTCGTTCTCTTCGTTTTAAGCAGTTTTGAAACCTTCTGCATCGGTCGTGCCCAGGTCGTGCAAGAGGGCACGAGTCGTGCCCCTAAGAGAGCACGAGTCGTGCATTAGGGCACGAGTCGTGCCCTTGCGCTGCTTAGTGAAAGCTGGTGACTTTTGGATTGAAAAGTCATGAACCTCTTAACTCTCTTATTTATATTCCCTTCGGATTTCAATTATTTAACTACTGATATTTTAGCCTTCCTACCCTCTAGTAAGATAGAAATCTTATCCAAATCCTTGTCATATTGTTGCATCAAATCCGTTCAAGTCCAAAGTTCTAAACAATAGTGTGTTCGCTAGAACCGTTAAATTGGAGTGCTCCTTTTAACGGGTTGTAAAGTCGTTTTATCTTACTAGAGTTTTGCCAATCAACCATTAGCACCTGTGTGGGGCAAATAACTCTTACGGAGATTGTGTCCAACACAAGACTCGACTAGTTAACCTTGTTTTCAAATCTCCGTTACATTTCTTGTTAGTTTTCCAGTTAAGTATTAGAAGCCAAACAAAATATCCAACAATCGTAAGAGTTATTTTTTACGCTTCTAAAGTCCTAACTACAATGACGAACGACAAAGACACATCCGAGTCATCCGGACTCACTCTCCCTCAAGGCGATGCAACGCTCTCGAATATTGCACCCGTTTTTTCACCGTCTCATCCGGTTCTTGATGAGAAACCTTCTAACTTTGGCTCAGGTATGAATACCTTTGTTGCCTCTCCCAATGTTCCCCCTCCGTCTCATGCTTCCGTGCATGCGGAAAGACCGGGTATCTTTACTGGGATGGACTTTGGGATATGGCAACAGGAAATGTTGGTCTACTTGACAACATTGAAGTTGGTGCGATTTCTTTGGGAATATCCACCTTTGGTATCCGATGAGGATGAACCCCAAGAGAAGATTGTCTTGGTCACATGGATTCATGGCGATTTCGTGTGTCGCAATTACGTTTTTAATTGCTTGGATGATGCACAATACTTTATGTATTGTGGCATAAAGACTGCAAGAGAACTTTGGGAATCTCTTGAGATGCATAATACTATGTGTATTATGGCAAAAGAACCGCAAGTAAACTTGGCGGAAACAAGTACCGGAAACAAGAGGAAGTACACCGGGAAAGTAAAGAGGGGAAATAAAAGCGCCAAGAAGATCAAAGGTAGTTGCTTCAATTGTGGCAAACCCGGGCATTTGGCTAGGGTATGTCGACATCCTAACAACCAAGATGGAAACCCTCTTCAAGCCAATGTGAATGAAGTTCGGAATATTCCATTGGACTTTGATCAACTTAACCTAGAAGGATAAGTTTCTTTTGACCGATTGTAGTCATCATGTTGTAAAGGGTACCTTGTTGAAGGACTCCTTAATTTTGTAATAAATGTTATCCGCCTAAGTGCGAAGAATAAATTTCAGATTTTATTTACTTGGTTTGAAGTGTTCTGAATTGTTATGGCATGTTCAATTAGGACTTGTAAATTTAAATTCACTAAGTCGACGAGTTAACTTAAAATTACTACCTAAAATGAATTTTGTTTCGCATTTCAATTGAGATTTCTTTTGTAGAAATCAATTCAAACCAAAGATTGCATTCGATAATGCAAAGTATGTCTTTTGAAAAAAAAAATAAAAAAATAAAGATGAAACCTTGGTGGTTTTAATGTGATGATTCATTAACAATTAAGATTGTTCGTAGTGATAGAGGTGAAGAGTATGTAGTATCGTTTGGAAAATAATTGTTGGGACGCTAACACTTATTTATCAAACGAATGCTCCTTACACACCCAAATCAATTGAATCTTTGAAAAAGGAAGAGTAGAACTTATAAGGAGATGTTGAACTCCTTATTGTTAAGTTCCGTCTTACTCATCTTAATGTGGATATACCTAGCAAAAGTAAAAGTATCTAAACCTAAGGAGGATAAGATAGGACCCAAATCCATGGATTACGTTTCCATTTGATATGCAATCAAATTTTGATGCATATAGATTTGTGAAGAACAAATTTGAAATTCCCGATATGATAAAGGGAACGATTAATGAAGTGAAAAATGCGATATCCTTCGAAACCAAAAGATTTGAAGAAACCTCACTTGAACATAGTTATGACTATATCGTCGGTTCATCTCAAGGAGATGAGTATCTTATTCACGCAAGTTACTTAAGACATTGTAGATAACATATAGCTTTTGCTAGTTATTACAATTGATTGACCCCACCTCAAGGAAAATATTAATTATGAGTTAGGATTTTCATAAAATATTTTAATGTGGGGGTACACCTCAAATGTGGGGGTACAAGCTTAATACTTAAGTTCTATATAAGTGAACTTCATGTATTTAACGGAAACTGTTAAACTGTTAAACAGTTAAAGGAATGGCTCATCATATATTTGGAAGTTATTTGGTCTTCCTCCATAATGATAACCATTGGGTTACAAGTGGCTCCTTAGAAAGGAAATATTATGATGTATTCGGCTAAAGTAGAAATACTTAAGCAAGACACGATATATTCTTTAAGAATATACTTCCTTGAAATGATAGGAAATGTATAAATTCTAATAAGAGAATTTATAGAAACTATAAGTGGTTTTCTTGTTAAGAAGAAGAACCAAGATGCAGTTGGAGGACAAAAGTTTATAATTCTTTGGTCCTAAATTTTCTAAGATAAAAAAAAAAGTAAAAATAAATAAATAGAAACTGTTAATTAAGTTGTTAACAGTTAAATAGTTCATCATACCCTATTTGGAAGATGGTTGATCTTCTTTTGCGAACCGTTGGGTTGCAAAACTAGAAGTGCCAAGGATGAAACTATTAAATGTTAGACTCTTGAAATCATTAGGAAGAATTTCCAAGAGGTCTAGTCTGAAGAGTTACAAATTCAAAGGATACAATTTTGTAGAATAAATTAATCTTTTGAATTAAACTCTATTGAGACGAATTTTTTCTTGATAAAAGAATCTCGAAAGGTAGTCTCTAAAGGCATAGAATCTGAAGAGATAGATTCTCGAAAGATCACATCTATACGTGTTCTCTTGAGATACATAGAAAACTAGAAAAAGAAATTTACATGGAACAACCGAAGGGTTTGTAGTTTCTAATAAAGATCGAAAGGTGTGTTAATTTGTAAAAGTCTTTATGTGGACTAAGACAAACACCTAAATAGAAGCATAAGAAGTTCTATCGAACTATGTTATCAAACGGATTCAAGATTAAATGTGACAAATGTGTCTACATTAAGGAAACATCTGAATCATTTGTTATTTGTTGTCTTTTGTAGACAACATGTTAATAGTGGAAAGTAATCATGAATTGATCATAAAAGATATGGGAGTAGCCGATGTAATAGGGATAAAGATCTCTAAATCATCAGAAAGATTAGTTCTTTCACAATCCCATTATCTTGAAATGAACTTCGAAAGTTCAAAACCATTGTTAGCTCTCCAACTAAAAACTCCGGTTGATTCTTGAAAGGTGAACTCTAGAAAGGTAGACTCGAAAAGTCGGACCACTTAGAGATATAGATCACTCGAAGAAACTAACCGTTTCGATCACTCGAAAGAGACTGATCATTCTAGAAAGATTAAAGGTCTAATTGTAGTCAATCATCAAAAAAAGTATAGTCATAGTACTTTTGAGTACTTAAGGATATACTTATGATTAAGGACTACAATCCTTGAATTATTCAATAGTATGGAAAGAATATACTAGTTGGATATCCGAAACTAACACACTCCAAAATACGCTTATAATTAGTAGAGTAAACGTGTTAGCTTCCAAGATAAATGGCCAACTCAATCTTGTAAAGAATATGAGTTGGTGAATTAGACAAAGCTTAGGAAAAAGCTTAATGGTCGAATAAATTCTTGGAAAAGATATTCCTTTGTGGAATAAGATATTCCTTCGTGGAATAAGTTTATGTCTACATGACCTAATGCATTATAACGAAAATGGAAAATAGGAAAAGTTGTAGAACATCATGGTAAGTCTAGACACAATGGTCTTAGACACAATACCATAAGACAATTGATCTCAACTGCGACTGTCACAACTGGCCATGTGAAGTCAAAAGCGGATCCGTCTACCTAAGGGTAGTAATAGGAGATCAAGTTGTTTGTTAAGGGGAATGGGTTTAAAACCCACAACAAATGAACTTATAGCGGACACTCAACCTTGAGAATTGGAGGCCCCATGCCCTTGGTTCAATGAGACAACCAAGTTATAAGTTCTAGTAGAGTTACTTGGAAACAACAACTCGGTTTAATAACCTGGAGATGTTGAATGCTCATTCCCAGAACATCCGAGTACAAGCACCTGCAACAGTGGTGAGGTTAAGTTGAGAAAACTTTTAATGATTTCTATACCTACGTGGTGGAGTAGTGAAGGATACTCTTTATAGTGAGAATCACCTATGTAAGCGAGAAGTAACTTGGCCGCTTCTAATGAATGCTTATGAAGAGATACGGTCCAGGACCGAAATGGACAAAACGTGAGAACAATAATTGTTAGAATTATTATTATGTGAGTATTGTTGTCTTGGTATACACCCTACAGTCACTGGTTCAAAGCGACTCGCTACCAAATGGCTAGTATATCCGATAATATTTCACTAGGGAAGGTTCAAGGTCACAAGCTAACTATCCCGATGTAATAATAGTTCGCCGGAACTTTTGGACGAAACTTGCATACTTGCATTAATTGTCATTTGTGGGGGATTGTTGGAAATGGGTAACGGAAAGTTAAGTTTGACTTAACGTTGACCTACATTTCTAACGAAGTTCGTTAAATGGTTAACGAAGAATTTGTTATGTGTTAACAAAATGTGTTACAAACTATAATCAACATTTGTTGTAGATTATGAAATTCATTTAATGTCTCAAAACCATTTCCGGGTGAATGAGAATTAATGATGAGTATTTTGTAACTTAACGAGAGTTAAATAAAGGGTTAAAGTTGACTTGGACTTATTTAGGTCAAAACTTGCCAAAAGGTGTGACTGACAGCTTTTCGTCATTCCAGGAAGGCACGAGTCGTGCATTAGAGCACGAGTCGTTCTCTTCGTTTTAAGCAGTTTTGAAACCTTCTGCATCGGTCGTGCCCAGGTCGTGCAAGAGGGCACGAGTCGTGCCCCTAAGAGAGCACTAGTCGTGCATTAGGGCACGAGTCGTGCCCTTGCGCTGCTTAGTGAAAGCTGGTGACTTTTGGATTGAAAAGTCATGAACCTCTTAACTCTCTTATATATATTCCCTTCGGATTTCAATTATTTAACTACTGATATTTTAGCCTTCCTACCCTCTAGTAAGATAGAAATCTTATCCAAATCCTTGTCATATTGTTGCATCAAATCCGTTCAAGTCCAAAGTTCTAAACAATAGTTTGTTCGCTAGAACCGTTAAATTGGAGTGCTCCTTTTAACGGGTTGTAAAGTCGTTTTATCTTACTAGAGTTTTGCCAATCAACCATTAGCACCTGTGTGGGGCAAATAACTCTTACGGAGATTGTGTCCAACACAAGACTCGACTAGTTAACCTTGTTTTCAAATCTCCGTTACATTTCTTGTTAGTTTTCCAGTTAAGTATTAGAAGCCAAACAAAATATCCAACATTGTATTATATATATATATATATATATATATATATATATATGCTGAAATTAGGGATTATACTGTTTTTGCGTCGGGAAGGATGAAGCAAAAAGAAGTTCATAAATTGATAACTTTGTAGTTAGAATAGTTAATGGAGACTTCACTTCATAAATTGATAACTCATGGTAGATAGAATAGTAAATGGAGATTTCGATTCAAACCCTAATTTCTCCTCTTTTTTCATTGTCTTTTCCGGCCTGCCTTCTCATACCCGCCCTGCTCACCCTTCAGGTTTGTGTCAAAAAATTTCTTTCGAAATCTGCTATTTCCTCTAAATTGTTATTGTTCTTTTATGCTCACAAGGTTTAACTTTTGTTGCAAAGCTTTGGTTAATTTTCAAGTTTATGTCTCAAAATCGTCTCTTTGCTTCAGGTTTTTTTCCTCATCTAAATTGTTCTGTCTTCAGATTTAATTTGGTAATCTTAAGCTTGTTTCCTCACAGGGTTCAATTTTTTATGCCTGCAACAAAAAGAAAGCGTGATTGTGATTGTGATAGTGATTGTGACAGTCAAGAGAGCACGGCAAATAATATGGTAATCTTACGCTTGTATATTACTGAAATTTTTATTTCAGCAAAGATTTGATTTTTACATACTATGCTTAAACCCCCCAACCTTTTATGATATTCATCTCTTGTTCACTGGAGGATTGCACTAACTAATGGAGATCCCAATTCAACTCCGATATGGTATATAGTGATGATTGCTATATGGATACTTACCTGCTTCAATTCATAGACTAAGAAGGTTCTCAAATTCAACTTCATTTCAGTTCTAATAACCAATGTTTTTTTTTTCACATCATCTTAATACTCCATCTGTCCCAAAAAGATAGTCTAATTTGGTTTTTATGGTTAATGCAAGTAAAATTTGACTGAATGTGAATGCCAAATTAATCATCTTAATGGAATTTTAAAAATTGGTATTGGTAAATCATTAAATATCAATAACGATTTTTTAAATTTCATTTGGTCAAATTTCCACTAGTGCTGACCATCAAAAATGAAAATGAGACTATCTTTTTGAAACGGAGGTAGAATAACATGGGTAATATATGGAAAGAAACTCGGTTGAAATACATGGTGCAAGTCAAAGTTGTAACAGAGGGACAAACAAGATATCTGAAGAATGTTGTAAAGAAATGGACCTTCAACCCCTAAGTAAGGGTTCTGTCACAATGCATCCTTTGCATAATTTACACCTGCTGTGCCTCCACCCGTGCTCTTCATTTGAATTAAACAGAAACAAATACCAAGGAAAAAAAGAGTCAGAATATATAGTAACCAAACCATACTCAAGTGGCTTGATCCAAAAATCTTGATTTTTAGAACGCATTTCAGATTAAAAATTAAGGGTTATTTACTTCACTGCTGCCCGATCCCTTGTAGGCTGAGTTATATTTCAAACTCACTTGTTTCTTAACTACAAAAAGAGTGTTTTAACATAGTAGAATGTGCCCTACTGCCTGGTTAAAAATTTAAATGAAAAGCATATAGTGATGTTAGCTTCAACTCTGAACATATGAGGCTTCTTGGTTCAAAATCAATCCCAACTTCAACTCCGAATATATAGTGATTATTGCTTTATAGATACTTACCTGCATCAATTCATAGACTAAGAAGGTTCACAAATTCAACTTCAGCTCAGTTAGGCTTGCATTGATACATTGTACAACACGTAAATCACGTGCTTCATATCAATATAGTGATGATTGCTTTATAGATACTTGGCTTGCATTGATGCACTCACCCCTATCATCTCTTGGACAATTACTCATTAAGATTGTTATACTCCCTCTTTCCCAAAATGAATGCCCTAAAATTTTCAATTTTGCTTTCATCAAGATCAAATCTGAAATTCTGAATGTTTTCTTCTTTGCAGTCTCATTCAGGCAGTATAGATGTAGATACTGAAGAGCTTTTGCGACAAATGGCACTTGTTAAGTTTGCAATCCATCCATCAATTCAATTTAAAAGTTGGGATGATGAAGCAATGTGGTACCAAATTATAAAAGATACGAGGGAAAAGAATGGTCGAAATCCAACTTTGATCACAGTACTTGAGACTGTCATAGGTTGTCATGATTGCTATATCTCTAACCCATCAATGTCATCGTTCTTTGCTAAACTTGTGTTTGGGAATGAGAATGTGGGTTTCAATATCGAATGCATCAAGGTCAAGTTAGGTTGTTTTGGTAAACAAATGGCAAGCGGCAAGAGAACAAGGATAATTTCTGAAAACAGTAGTAGTGCCAACGTCACTACTTTAACCAACATTGTCTCTTACAATTTTAACAGATTAGACTTGGACATCTTCTTTAAGAGGCTCCACGATGCAGAGAAAGCAATTGTTAATGGTGTAGAAACAGCAAACAGAATTGCTGAAAGAGCAGTTGAACTTGCATTAACAACCCAAAGGCTAACAGAATCAGGTTCTAGAGGTAACAGCTTGCAACTTTCATCAGTGTTTGTCATACATTGTTTTTCTTCTTGATAGATCTTATCTTACTTAAGTATATTTTCAGATGTGATGACTTTGAGTAGGAGACTCTCTCATCTTCACGATATTGAATTGATTAGTATGGAACAAATGGCGGTAGCTTCTCATTTGTTGAAAAGTGATTCTCTGAGTACTTCAATTTTTTTATCGACCGATGAAGCGCAGAAGCAAGTTAGATTTTTAAAAAAACTGATGAGGCTACATGGTATGTATTGTGAATGAAAATATGTTTCGAGAGGACTAATCAACATGTTGAGCAATTTTCCAGTGGTCGTTTGTTAGCTTCTATCTCTTCGCACAGGTGAGGGCAGGATGACTTTTATTTGTATTTATTTTCTATCTGGACGTGTGTAATGAACAAGTAACACCCCTTTTGTGTATCAATGCTATGTAAGTTGTTTACAAGTCAATGCTAAGTTGGATGACTGTAATGTGGTTACTGCAGACAAGTTTTCTTTTAATGGGAGGCCATATTATTCATTGCTGTCTTAGGTCTTGGGAGCGGCAAAAAACAATGTTTTTGTTGCATTTGAAGGTAACTATGTAGATATGACTTTTATTTGGATCTGAGGGAGTGTGTTGGAAACAATTGAAGGTAACTATGTAGATATGCTTTACTTGCTTAAAGATCCTGAATGCTATATAGAGTTCTTTTGACTTTTGTTAATGTCCGACACAGAAGCACTAATAGAATTTTTCTTTAGCTCTTATTTGCAACTGAGGTAGCATGTTGAAACAATTGAAGGTAACTTTTGACTTTTTTTAATGTCCGATACAGAAACACTAATGAAATTTTCCTTTAAGTCACCAAGGCAGAGTGTAAACCGGTTGCTATTAACCTGCTCAAATCCTCTCAAATCACTGAAAAAAATCTTATGCTTCAGCTGTTCATTTATGTGTGCAGTTAATCTTGTTGATGTTTTTATAAGGATTTTCGGCCTTCACTATATCTAATACGGAGTAGAATATTTATGCATCTGCTTGCAGATATTGTGGATGGAAAAGTTTGCAATCATTTCCAAAATGAATTTTAAAACTTTTTGAATATTTATTTTGGGACGGAAAAAATAAGCTAATTAACATAATTTTAGAAGCAAGAAGGCTGTATACTAGACAATCACCACATGCGACAAAAGTTCAGGCACTATGTGACTGTTACATAGCAATTGAAGAAGTTAATATTTTCAAAAATGGTGCTGTCATCTGTAAATGCTGAAACATTCAAATAACACATCGAAGTAACAAACTGAGAACATAGAATAATCTGAGTACACCAGAATAATAACAACAAATGTCGAAATTTACAATATTTATCATGAAGAACATAATTTGGTTCTAACATTTTGAAATTGCAAAGATGGACTTCTCCATAACCCGTTCTCACATCACTCTTCCATTTCACTTACATATCAATCTTGGAATTTAACTGTAACTCACTTATGATGTAACAGAATTGTGCCAAAAACAAAGTATAATCGCGCAAAGTTACAAAAGCCCCTATCCTCACCATTCCCTTTCCATGCACCTTTCTTCACTTATTTCCTGTTACAAAATAACAAAACCACTCAAGAAAAGGAATCAAGAAAACGAATAACTGCAGTAAGAGTAATTAGAGGTAAAGCAATACGCAGAGAAGATAGTGTATAGAAAGCCTCTACCCCAACTCTTATAAACTGTAAGGAAACACATTACAATTACAACATAGAGTTAAGGAAACACATTACAATTACAGAACGAAACTGATACCTAAAAAAGGCAACTTAATATTACACTAACAGAGAAGAAATTGCATTGACTGTAAGAAGTTTCCTGTAGGTAAATTGAAGAACTCTAGTGGCAATGAAAAATCGAAAATTGTGTGAATTGACATGTGGTTTGACACCCATTTGTGGTTGAAATCTCAAACAGTAGACCTATATTTTATCAGTCCATATGCTTTTAGTAAATCGGTTTTGATGCATTACAGTGATCCTGAATAGCTAGAGTAAAAGTAGCAATGGCAACTATTATACCTCTGACTCGGAAAATATAGTTTCCCCTCCTTTTGCTTCACCAAACATCAAAACCATAAAAGTCATAGATCAAATTGATTGAACGATAATAAATCACCAGCTGCCCACACTGCATTTCCCACCATGGCTGTCAGATATAGATAGTAGGGGTGGCAAATGGTACTCCGTCGTACCAACCAACCCGTATACCAACCGTACCAATTAAAATTGGTACATAAAAATTGATATAATTGGTATACCGAACTCTTGGTACGGTAGTACCGTACCAATTATGTCTATTTGGTTGGTACATGGTACACAATATTGACTTTGGTTGGTATACCGATGTACCGACTTTATTTATAAAAAAATTTATATTTCCTCCGTCTCATACTAATATGCAAAAAAAATGTCAATTTAATTGTACTTTGACTAAGAATTTATAGAAACTTTGATTATTATTGTAATGAAAATCTAAAAAGTTTTATTAATTTGACACTAAGAATACTAGGACGGAGGAAGCAGCAGCTCAAAGCGAGGAGGTTTTCACAAAGGATCAATAATACAATTTAAGTTTTTATTAGGATTATCAAAAAAATTATAAGTTTTTAGTCAAAGTACAATTAAATTGACATAAAAAAAATATATCTTACCATGAGACGGAGGGGGTATATTATATGGAATATATATAATATCAAAAATTTATTTTTCTTTATCAACCCTAAAAATCCAATTCCAAGGGACTAAGAACTCTCAAAACATAAACTAATTAAAAAAGTGTGATCTTTCGTTTTAAAAATATGGTTTCTAGTATTACGATTTAATCATCGTATTGTTTAATTTCAAGACTTTTTGTTGTTGTACTAATTTTCTTTAGTTTCAAGAGTTTATAATTTTTGTTTTGAGACATTTTTTAATGTTAAAATTTGTTATTATTTATAATTGACAAAAAATATAACTTTTTTTTTATATATAAATGCGTGTATTTTTTTTTTTATCTCAATTTATAGTTGGTATATATCGAATACCAACCGTACCAACCAAGTACCAACCGTACCAATAAACTTGGTATACCGATTTTTTTGGTTGGTACTGGTATGGATTTTTGTGTACCAATTCATACTTGGTTGGTACACGGTATAAGCAAAATACACTTGGTTTAAGTCACCCCTAATAGATAGTCCATAAAAGTTGTCCAAACAGGCCACGGAAGAACAATGACAGCCAAACAAGGACACAACACAGCCAGCAAGCATGCCAGGGGGTTGAATTAAACATAACCCCTACTAAATACACAACCCCTACTAATATTCAACCCCTACTAAATTAGTAGGGGTTGTGTGGAGGAAGAAGAAGAGGCAAGGAGGGAGAATGCATGGGCATTTGAGTAATTTGACAGTGTTGGGGGTAAGTCTAATGTATCCAGTTTCGCTTTTTTTTTTTTCTCTGAACTAAAGATTAGGGTTTTTCTGGTATGAGTCATGATATTTTGAGAAAGCCATGGTACAAGCTTATTTGTGCATTAAGGGCTCGTTTGGTAGTCCAACAAGGATAAGCATTGCTAATAATAATCAGGGTATTATTTATCCCCCGACTATTAACAACCAGGACTAATAATCCAAATCAACATTGTTATTGGGTGTTTGATAACAGCAGTATTAAAAATATGATTAATACTCAAATTACCAATATATCCATATTTCTACATTGTTGAAGTTACACTTGTATGTATTGAAACGTTACGTAAGAAAATAAACGTTCACGTGGAAAACAAATCGTTTAATACGTAGATAAACGTTTGTCTTTAAAGGCATGAATATTCTCGTTTGCACTGCAGTACCGTTACATATACAACAAACGTTCAGATATAATATAAACGTTGAATTGAAGGACCAAACTTTTGAAAAGTAATACTTTTTTTCTTTCGGCACAAAGACTAGCAGAAGTAAAAGTAGTACTAAAACAGAGTTTTACAACATAACTGTGTTTACACGTTTGAACTTTACATAACTAATATCCCCACGCATTGAGAAATCATCTACTATAATTTTATTGGTATTGAAGTAGCACCAAAGGACAATTTTCCCACCACCAATAAGATGAATCTTTGAAAGCAATCGTAGTGTGACATTAGCGGTGTGTGGAAATGACTGTTTCTAGATCCAATTTCACTAACTATATACATAAACCTAACTGCCCTCGTGCCCAATTCAAATTCTCGGTCTCTCTAACTTGGAAACCATCTCCATACGCTGAAATTAAAACATAAGAGAAAATGATGTTTCTAGTGCTAAGGTTGTTTAAATATACCTGGTCACTGGCGACCCAACACTGCCTTTTCTTTCATCATGTCATTTAAGCATCCAGATGATCGGAAACTAATTTGTTCTTGGACGAAAACCTGGTATCTTGCTTCTCAGAAAAGTAGGCCACTTTAGCTTCCAAGATCTTGATCCTTATATTCATTTTCTTGCAATTTGGGCAGTTCTCTGATGATGAACCTTGAGAGGCTTCATAAAGTAACTAAAAAGGAATTGCAATTTTAGAGCAATGGCATACAAGTGATCAATTTTGAAAAGGAAATCTAAAATCTTAGAACCATGTCTTTGTAGAGTGAAGACGAACCCAACTAAAACAAAAACAAAATAACACCCATAATTGACATTAGTCTTCATGTCCTTACAGTAGGATCGCGTTCACTAATAGCAGCTAATGCGTCTTCATATGAAGAAAATCCTTCATAGACATTGCCGCTGAATTTGGTCACTTGCTTCTCACATTCTGGCCAAGAGTAATAGATTCCAGGTTTTCTCCCTTTCCAAATAACAAAACAAACAGGTTTCTCTGCATACACATCCCACGCTCTGATTAGTAAGAAAATATCAGAAATTGTATGATGAAATGTTAATAGAGATAATGGATACATAACTTACGTTTTGGTGTTCCCAAAGGACTGCTGATATGCTTTCGGGGCGTTTTATCCATAATGCTACTGCATCACACGTCAAACAGAAGCAAGTGGGTGGCGACTCTAAAACACAATTAGACATCCTAGGATAACTCAACGCTCTAGCCAAGCCGTGGTTTCCCCCTGAGGTATCTACAGATTGTTATTTTTTCTTTTCTGATGACTCCATAACCGATGGTCTTTCCTTTGCTGTTGTCTCTAAAAGTAACTGCTGGACCTTTTTCATTACGGACATTTTCCAATAGATTGATATCTCCAGTCATATGCCTTGAGCATCCACTGTCTAGATACCATCAACTTGTAACTTCATTGGAGTGACTAGCCATGAGGCAGAGGACCTACAAAATAAACATTTAAGATAGAGGTCCCCTTTATTATTTTGGGTCCTAAAGATTAGCAGCTTTTGACAACCCACACTTGCCTCACAGAAGGGGGTTTAAGCCTTCTGGGATTGGGTGTGAATCTTAAAAGACATTCAACAGCCTTGTGACCATAATCATCACACACAGAACAATGGTGGAAGCCACCCAACTGTGGGTTAACAAACTTTATTGAAATCTTGAGCACAACATCATTTACTGGTATGGACAAGGTCTCCCTTACAAAGTTCATCCTCTTGAACTTTGCCACCTTGCCACCACCTGTGGTTTCCGGCTTCCATGCGGTCGCCAGCTTCCTTGGTGCAGTCGCTTGACCTCGCGGCAAGTTAGTGCGGTAAGGAGATTCAGGTACCTTGCTGATGCTTGCCGCAGCAGCAGGTTCATCCATGGCAATACCTTTCAACTTTTTTGCCTTACCAGTTTGCTTCTTATGGTAGACATAGTTGAACACTAGTTTCTGCTTTGGTTCTTGTCCTTCACCCTTTGAAACATGATGTTTAGCCTTCGACCCTTCCAAAGTTTGCTGGGTAAATTTCTCATCTCTTTCACAACAAGATGCACATTTAAAGTTGTCACTAGTTTGGAATCCCAAGCATTCTTTATAACCACTAGAATTTTGGGATTCTATTTGTTCCATAGTGACACGAGAATTGGTCCACTCTTTAGTGATCCGTTTAAGGTCGTTTATCTCAGCAACCAATTCATCGTTTTTAACTTTAAATATGGCATTTTGTTCTTCTAAGAAACAGTTTCGATCAGTAGGAGGAGTCATGCTCTTGATCTGCTCCTTAAGGAGGGTGAGTTCAGATCTTAGTAGAGATTTCTCCGTCTTAAGCTGGGAAATTTCTTCAGTTGAAAGTGCTAAAGCTTCCTTCATGCCAGTAAACTTACTAATTACCTGTTCAGCTTTCATAAACATCTTTTCTTGTTCCTCAGGGGAAATTTCAAACTGGATTTGAGGAGTGGTAGGTAGAGCTTCCTTCACTTTGGGATTGTGTAGAGCCTTCTTTGCCGCACTTACATCACATTTAAAAAATAGAAGATCGCCATTCTTTTGAACTGGAGTTAGGAATCCCTTTTCAGCAAGTTCATCAGCCGTATCCGTTTAGGTTTTCCATTTGGTGAGAAACGATTTTCATGATCATTCTCATCATCAGAATGAACGGCCAAACAAATGTGACCTTCTTCAGAATCCTCATCGCTTTCATCAGAATCTGACTCTATCCAGGTAGCTAGCTTTTTTGTGGTAGAGTCCTCTTCAGCCACCATTCCTTTTTGCTTTGAATATCTCGGAGTGAAGTTGCTTTTCTTCTTCATGTACTCGAATTTGGGAATTGGGCATTCTGATGCGAAATGACCGGGTTTCCTGCAATTAAAACAAATGAGATCTTCTTTCTTCTTAGAGAAGTTAATGTTATCTTTCTTCTTTGTAGAGCTGCCCCTTGAAACCTTGCTGGAGCTTTGCTTGACGATCCAGGTCTTGCTGATTTTATGAATTTTTGAAATCTTTTCACGAACATAGCAAAATCATCATCGTCCATATCAAGTAATTCTGATGTGGAGATTTTTGGATCTTCTTCCCCAATCACTTCTTCCTTTTGGGCGACCAACGATAAGTTCTTTGTTTTTCCTTCCATTTCTCCAATGTGTTGGACCTTGATATCAAAAATTTTGAGGTTGGCATAGAGACTTCTGAGTGACATATTATTTAGTAGCTTAGTATCTTCAAGAGTGTTTCCTTTATGAAGATATTGAGATCCAGGAGCGGCTAGGAAATTCACATTGACTTCTTTCCTCGTAAGCTTCTTTCCAAGTGCGGTGTAAGTACTCACTTTTCACAGTAGCGGTCATAAGTGGCCCTAAGTGATTCACCGGGGATCTTAGCAAAGTTATTAAATCTTCTTTGAATAGCATACTTTTTGCTCTCTTTGCAAGCTTGATCTCCTTCGATGTAATCTTCAATTTCATCCCAAAGATCTTTTGCAGTAGAACATTCCATGATTTGTCGACGCTGAGACGTGCTTAAGGTACTTAAAAGTATGCTTTTTGCTTTCACATCCATTCCAACCAATCTTTTCTCTTCATGGGTCCATTCAGCTTTTGGTTTCTTGATTGACAGTATGTCTGCATTGGTTTCTGGATTCGGATTAGCTTTCATTGGGAAGTATGGCCCAATGGTAAGACAATCACCGAGTTGCTCGTCCATAGAGTAGAAGTGTGTTAGAATGCTGTGTTTCCATATGTCAAAGTTATCTTTATCGAACGCTGGAACGTGAGTGTAGTTAACTGTTGCCATAGTTTTCTGACTGCCATATTGAATCGGCACCCAACCTGTTAAGCTTGAAAAACAAAAGTTTTATGAAGGTGTTTCACCTGATACCACTTGTTGGTCCCAAAGACGCAACAAGGGTATGAAAAGAGGCTAGAGGGGAGGGGGTGAATATCCTAATTAAAATTATCAACCATTTTTAAAAATTCAACCTTATACTTACTATTGAGTTTTGCGGTCAAGTAAAAACCACTAGTTCAAAGTAAAATGCACAGCGGAAGTTTTCGATAAAAACAAGGTAGAGTTGGTTTTGAAGTTAAAATGAATAGGTAGGCAGATAATGCGGCAGCCTTTATTGCGGTAAGCAATATGCGGCAGCCAAGACATAAACAGAAGAATGAATTTGGAAACCTTCTATCTGCGGTAAGCTAATTTGCGTTCGGTAAGATTGCGATAGGAAATCTGCGGTCGGCAAAGGGAACAGACAAGGTAGGTTGAAAATGAAAGTTTGTGTCTGAGAGATTTTTGAAAATAGATAAGTAGTCAGTGATAGTAACTAAGGCAGTAGGCAAACAACAAACACAGATCACAATAATTTGAATAGCTGTAAAGATCAACACACTAAACAACAAACAAGATCAATATGAACAATGAGAACAATAGCTGAAAGTAAATTTGCAAAATGTAAATGACACGATGATTTGGAAAGGTTCAATCTGTTAAAAGATCTACGCCCTTTACCAAGATGGTCAGTCTTGGATTTTGAATGGAGGATATATTGATTCTCTTGATTACAGATTACAAAGATGAAGTATTGAATCAACACCTACTTTCCATGAAGAACAAATCCTAGACTTAGACATGTATATCCCTAATGATGCAATCTATGTGATTGATCAATCAGGGTGTGTGTGTGTAAGAAACAATAGTTCTATATAATCTATGTGATTGAGAGCCTAATGAATCTTTAAGTATTGCTGGGCTTGAGATTTGATGTTCTTGAAGGTTGCTAGGGAACTTTGAAGATTTGAAGGCAAAGGCTTGAAGATTCAAATGATTCTGGAAATCTTGAGTATGATCTTCAATCACCTAGTATTTCAACAGCAATTTCTCTCTTTGAATCTCAGCACACTTTCAATGAAGAAAGCAATGACTATTTATAGCCTTTGTAGGAGAGATAGCTGTTTGAATTCTTGGAGGACATGTTTGGAAGATGATGAGCTGGAGCATTTTGATTTGAGCTCATTTCTTTGTTGTCTTGTAGTTGCAGAAGTTAGTAGGCAAGATGTACTATCTTGTACCAAACATAACGACCAAATTCAAATTTGAATTTTTGCAACGTTTAAATCAAACTTGTCTTTTGTTGGTCTTCACTTGGTTGTGCGGTAGCCAGAGTCTGTGGTAGCTATGAATTGCGGTCGTTAGATTCTTTCAGCAACAAGCAACGAACGGTCGCTTACACTTTGCAATCATCATGGAGTATGCGGTCGCCTACTCCATGCGGTCGCTCAATGAGCGGTCGCTTTATTAGCAGTAGGTAGGTAGGCAGACTTAGCTTTTTCACAACATCAGCAGCAGCAGCATGTATTCAAAATTTGAGGGGCTGATCTTCTAAGCCTAACTAAACTAAAAATGGACTTAACTACTGAAGTTGCAAAACTTCTTACAATAAAACCTAAAGTCCATAAAAAGTAAAATAAGGTTATGGGATCAATCAAATTTAGGTAATATGAGTGATTTATAATATGCATACCCAATACTAACAATCCATAGTCAAAACTCAAATTACTAATAATCCTTGCCCAAATTTCTGAATTTCAATGCTCATGTACTGACGCAATTCCTGGATTCTCGATCAATTTTGTAGGGGTGTGCACGGGTCGGTTTGGTTCGGTTTTAGGCCAAAACCGACACCAAACCAATAGTTATCGGTTTATGTAATTCAAAACAATTAAGATTATGTTTCTTAATGGTTTGGTTTGTTCGTTTTCGGTGTGATATCGGTTTGGTTCGGTGTCAAACCAATAGAATGGACTGTTGGGTTGTGAGTTTGTTGGGCCGCCTTAATGGGCTACATTCAAATGAGGCCCAATTTGCACATAATAAATAATAAGGTCAAAAATGCACATTTTCTGGTTGAAGTATGAATTGGGCTAATGGGCCATACTACTTGGGCCAAAAACTACAAATTAAAGTTTACAACTATTTATTCAAATAATAAGCTAGGAATAAAACGACATAGTTTTAGGTTATCGGTTCGGTTCAGTTTCTTATCGGTTCTAACTAGCTGGAAACCTAAACCGAACTACTAATTTCGGTTTTCTAATTTTTAGAAACCGGTCCTAACCAATAGCTTATTGGACCGGTTTTTTTGGTTTTATTGGTTTTTTCGGTTTCTTTGCTCACCCCTACAATTTTTTCCTCTCCAAAACAGCAATGAGGTCGTTGTTTGGATTCACTGCCTTGCAGTATTAGACAAGCGATTTAGGGTTTATGAGGCCGAGCATTAGCACGGCCACCTGTAGAGCGAGTGCGCCGACGGGAATTGATGGACAAAACCTGTTTTTCCATAGCTTAAAAATGCGTTTTTTTACTAGATTTTCACTTAGAGAAAAGATTATGGACAACAACGATATGAAGAAAAAAATATGATGGCCGAACAAAAGAACATATTATTTACTGCAATTATATAGAGAATAAAATACAAGGGCGAAAAAAACACAAGAAAATATTATGTACAACTAGTTATGAAGAAAAAAATGAGGGCCCCAAAATATTTCCAAAGAATTTTGTTATGTAAATATAAATAAATAAAGATGAGTATTTAACTAAAGCATGTGCCATGCAGAGTAAAGAGAAAAGCACCCATAGAAATCAGTATAAATTCAGCACTCCAATTAAATGTTAGGCCCCTTTGGAAATCTATTCGCAAAACAACAGTATTCCATATATCACTTTGAAAATTGAATAATGAAGAAAGAAATATCTCTATGAATAATCTAATTTGAATTACATTTAGATATCATTGTCAAAATAATTTGTAAATGGGTTTTCTCCAAATTGGAGAAATGAACAAGTGATTTAACTATGTAATCACAAATGACAAACTTCTTGCAGAGCAATTTGTTTTTTCTTCTTTTTTTTTTTTGAGCATAGCAATTGGTTGTTCAAAATTGATTTAAAACAGCAATCACATAGCACGAGCGTAGGGCATTCTTGTCACAAGATAAATGATAATATCTTAATTTATGTTTTTATAAATTTCTTGGATCTAAAAAACACCATGATCCCCAACTCTCCATTAGAAATACTGTAACAATATTAGAGCGAGACAAGTATAAATGAAAAGTAAGATGCTTCATAAATGAAAATGGAGCATATACAGTGAAACGTTGAATGAAATACGCAGATGCGGGTACGCCTGCATAATTCATTATTATGAGAGAAGATTTAGACTGGACATATCGTTGTTGTATGCCTGCATAATGAAATACTCAGCTTCTTGTTGGATCCTGCCAACTTAACTGTCAAACCCATGATTTCTAAATCCTTCCTCTTAATCTCTGCATCCTTCTCCTTCAAGTTAATCATCGCTTTTTCCTTTTCTGTCTTGGCTTCTCCAGCCTTCATCTTCCACAGTTCAACCTCCTTGGTTAGCATGCATAAAGCATCATGAATATGCAAAATAGCAAGGAATATGATCAACATTCTGCACTATTTCACAGAAACCTTAAATTTTTAGGCAAAAGCATCACCTTTTCAACTAGTTTCTCTACCACAGGCTCAGAATCCTCAAGATCCACAATCTCCCTCTTCTTCCTCTTGAACAGAATAGCATCTCCAATCACTAACTTGGGTTTACTTGAACCTTCAGCTTTGGGGATAGATTGCATGGGATCATCAACCTTAGGCTTTTTGAACCTAGTCAACAAGTTGCTTGCGCCATAGGGGTTGTCAGACTGAGTAGCTGGTACAAAGGGGTTTTTTCAAAATCTTTAAACAAATAAATTGTTTTTCAAAATAACAAAGTTGCAGGTAAAAGGCTTACCAGAAGACATGTTTTGACCAGTTCCTTCCTTATCACTTTCTGCACCAGCAATAGTACCAGGGCGAATGAACATCCTCTTATTGGATGGTTGCGAACAAACAGCCTCAACAATTACGTCGTTTAACTTAGGAAACAAGTCAAGTTTTCCAACTGCAAACCAGAAGCATGAAAAGGATGAATCAACATGATCAGTCAACAAAGCAAAAGATCAAAAGTTAAAATCCCTACCATCCTGCTTCCATGTTGAGAAAAAATTCTTCACTCCTTCCAAGCTATCCCTCCTTACATAGAAAAATTTCCTTTTCCAATCTCTATCCTAGTCAGTGGACTCAGTTACCAAACTATATGCCCTATTTTTTACCCTAAATCCATACCTGTGAGGACCATGTGATCTAAGAAGATAGCAGAAAGGAAGTTCCTCTAAACCTACCCTCAAGTTCAAATCTGCGCTCAACCTATCCAATGTAACTATATTTCTCCATCCTACTGGCATAAGTTGGGTAAAAGTTAGACCAGTAACTTCAAAGAAACGGGTAATCGAAGGTGAAAAAGGAAAGCTCAAGCCTATATCAAAGGGATATTCTGGAAAAGCTAGCCATTCAAGAGAAACGCAATCGGCGGCCAAGTTAGGGTTTGGGGGCATGAAAACAGCAGTTTGGGGAAATTTTGGTTTTAGGGTTTCAATTTGTGTTGGCTCCAGTATACATCTTTCAGAATCATGGTTATCTATCAACCCAAAGCACCTAAAACCATCAGGTAACTCAATAGCCATGGCAATTTCAAGCTAAAAACAACAAAAGAAAAGGGTAGTTTGGAACTCACCGGAGGTTTTCTTCAAGAAACTTCTATTGTTCTCTCTCTGCAGAACTTGAGGATTAAATTCCCATTGGGGGTATTTAAGTTTATGGATTTGACGATTCTAGACCCCTACTAAAACTCAAGATCCTAGAAACTTCCCTAAACCGCCAATCCAACCGCTCAGATATAAAACCTCTGCCACGTGTTCGCAACTAAGGGATTTTCGAACTCCAAAAAACTCTCTTTGAATTCAAAAATCAGGGGCAATTGTTTGGGGTAGAATTTTTTATCTGCATTTCCATCTTGAATGTTTCAACTTGGCACAACATCTTGATCCTTCAAGTTGTCACCATACAGACATACATGTATATTTACTAACACGTTTTATTTGAATCATATCCCTTATCCTATTTTTCAGGAACACAAATAAAAGAAGTGGAACATGATCTCAATCACATGTGACCAAATCAAGACTCAAAGACCAAGTCAAATAATGACTCTTATCAACGGAAATGGCCTAACCAACTATCCGAAGATCAAGGCCTCCTAATCAGTTCGTGATTTATCTTCTTAGTATAAATAGCTCACACATTCCTTGTAACGCACACGCGCACCATTAGAATTATTCAGAGCTTTTATTCTTATTCTTCTCATTGTTCATCACCATTTCTAATAATAATTCATCTTTGATGTTTTATGCCGGTGAACAAGTTGTTCAAGGGCTTTTCTCGTTAAACTCCGTGTTCATTTATTCTTGAATTGTTTTATAATTACATTCCATTATACCCAATTCCTTTTCTTTAAGTTGAATTCCTAAATTTGACCAAAACACGTAGAATGAAATATGCAGATGTGGATACGCACCTGCTCAACACCGCTGTCGTCATTATTATGACTGTAGATGGAAAAGTACAATAATGTTAGAGAGACGACCCGTCGCCGCCGCAGTTCCCGCCAACGGCAAAAGAGTATAGTATAATTAGGCATTTTGGTTCCCCCATTTAAGGGATCGACTGATGCAGGGAGAAAAATGGCTAATAAGGGCTGTTTTTTTAGCACACCCATGGTGTTCTCCGCAGAAATATGCAGGGAATTTTTTTTTCAAGCAATAAAAAAAAAAATTGTATGATAAGTTAGGATTTGATTTGATTTATATTTATTTTTTGTTTTATTATTGGAACGCTTGGTTTGACTCTTATTGTTGAACCAAATGCTTCATTTTATCGTGTCTTCAAAGTCAAATTATACTCTAATAGAGATTTTGTAAATGTCAGTGTTAGGCAGTGTCCAAGTTAAACTTGGAGAATCTTTTGTGCGTCTCAAGTCATGATTCAGAAGAATGTGCATTGAATATTTGATTCAGGATTTCTATATAGTCCTTCCGTCCCAGCTCACTTGAGACTCATTCTCTCTCTTCATTTTACACCACCCAATTTATTCAACCAACACTACTATTTACCCCACTCATTCTCTCTCTTCATTTTCTACCACACATTTTCATGATTGTTTTCCATTAGTTATTGTACCTACCCTTAGGTCTCAAGTGAGGTGTGACGGAGGGCATATTGCGCATGTTAATCCGTTCGCAAACATTGTATGGGATGAGCCTCCGATTAATGTGGAGTGTTATCTGTTAACTTTTATGTGAATGCAATTAATTACCTTTAAAAAAAATAGATTAAGGTAATATTTCGATGTTTTAGAGTTTTAATATGCTAGTAAATAGATTAAGATGAATGAATTTGACATGTTTTTCAAGTCTTTAGAGCCCTATAATAAATAGGGTATTTTTTTAATTTCGAAAATTAGATATTTTTTTTATTAATTAATATATTGAACGTTGCTATTTTTTTTCTCAGAATTCAGATTCTTCTTTTGATGTCAATTTTTTCGAATTCATAATTTGAATCAAAAAGTCATTGAAGAGTACTCATCTGGCAATGTTTCAAGCAATCAATTGTAGTATTATTTTCGCTTTCGCGCTGCGCCATCGACCCGCCTTAGAATAACGACTTGACCTGGTCAACCAATTGGAAAGATATGCTTAAATTATAATTTAGTTCCCCATAAACAATATTCCCCCACTCATTATATCAGTAATTTCTGTGTCATGTAAGTCGATAAAACTAAAAGTCTCAAACTCTCATCCATGGTTTTATACGAGATCCAGTTGACTATATGGGTGTTAGAAATATGACTTGAACTGGGTCAACCAATTAGAGAGATAAGCTTAAATTAAAATTGAGGCCCCGTAGACAATATTCCCTCTTAAATCAGTAATTTATGTGTTGTTTAAGTAGGTAAAACTAAATGTCTCATTCATGGGTTTAAACGGGATCCAGATGACTACATGGCCAGTCCAAATTGGGGTCGTTCAAACAATTATCAAAGGTAAAATAGCTTTTTAACTCCGATCTACCGATTTGGTGTTGGGAAATCTGACTGGATGCTCACCCAATCCAGTTAAACAATCATGTCAAATTCTGGACCTGTCTCTTGATTTATTTTTTTTTGGAAATTGTTGATATTTTGATTGACTGATTGGTTATGTTAAAGCCAAGATGGATCATCTACTACTGCAACCCAGGAGGTCCCTATTGACATCGCTTCCAACTTGACCGCCATGTTGTGAGAAGTGAGGAACCAAATCCAAATTCAGAACGATACCTCCACCATGCTGATGAACCAAGTTGCCAGGTTGCAGAATGAGTGACTTCTCTTCAAGGAAGAACACCGGAAGCACAGCAGACCAGCCTCCCTAGCATCTTTCAGTCTGTTACCCCAAACGTACCTTTCAACTTGTACTCTCCGTATCAACCTAGAAGGCTTGCCTTTGAAGGTGACATTGCCGGATCATCTGGATTTGGTGGAATTATGCCAGCTGCCAGCTTGACCAATAGCACAATTATCAATCATGAATCTGTCACTCCAACTTCAACAATATTCGTGACTCCTACAACAGTGGCAACAGGGAGTTTTAACCCTCAATTTGATTTCAATCATCTTAATAATTATCAATTTGCTGCTGCTAATAATGATGCAGGTAGCCTACTTAGCAGACAAATGCAGGAGCTGAAAGAACTAGTCATGAGTGTACCAGGGATGACTATGCCACACAACCAAGCTTCTCCAACATGTTACAACGAGTCCCGCTTCACTCCAGCCCTAGCCAACGTGGTCACACCAAAGAAATTTAGTCCACCCCACATGAAGCAGTATGATGGGACAACTGATCCAGCGGAGCATGTTACATTATACCAGGAGAAGATGGATGTAGTTCATATTCCACCCCAATACAAGGAAGCTTGCTTTTGTAGGGGTTTTGGTTCAACTCTTATAGGGGCAGCTTTAAGATGGCTCATCAACCAGCCTTTGGGTTCTATTGGATCATATGCTCAACTTATCAACATGTTCACTATTATGATGACCTGCTCATGACGCCCTGTAAGAGGTTGGATGAGATCAGAACCAGACCTTCCAAATTTATCAGGCTGGAAGAAGACAAGTTGCTCCAAGATAAATAAGCCAAGAAGAATACAACTTCAGAGCAGCCCAGCAGTAGAACAGACTCATCTCATTCTGGTGGCAATATGGAAATATCTCATGCCAGATCTAATAGGGGCAAACCCTATTCTAAACCCGACTCTTCTAGAATTCATGTTGTAGATGATAATGATGAGGATGATGATTATTCATATCCTAGAATTGATGACTATTGTTTCTATGTCGATATTGCAGGATTGATCAATGCTATGGACAACCTGGGTAAGAAAGCAAGATGGCCCAAGAAAGCAGACAAGCCATCAATCTGGAAAGACAAGTCTATGTGGTGCGCCTATCATGAAGACTTTGGGCACACTACTGTGAATTGTATTGCACTCAGGAAGGAGATCAGCCACTTGTTATCCAAAGATATCCTCAAAGAATTACTTAGTGGAAGGCGTGGACGTACTGAAGATCGTACAGACAACCAGGAGAAACAAGCTGAGAATCCACCACCTCATCCACCTCCAACCAGAATTGTCAACATTATTAGTGGCGGCTCAGATATCTGTGGAATAACCTATTCAGCTGCAAAGCGACATGCTACGGATGCGAAGGAGGACAGGTCCTATTTGCCTTCAAGATCTGTGAACAAAGTGAAGGGGCAGGGGATCTCTTTTGTTTAGGATAATAGGGTCAGCATCCAGGATCCATATCATGATGCCTTGGTTGTGAGCCTTCAGGTTGCCAACTGTCTGGTGAGGCGCATCTTGATCGATAATGGAAGTTTAGTTAACATTGTGACAACTGATGGTTTGAAAGGAATGGGGATCCCACTTGAGAATGTGACTAAGAGTTCGTCTGTCTTGGTTGGATTCAGTGGTGAGACGAAGCATACTTTTGAGGAAATTACTTTTACAGTATATGTTGAAGGGATTAACTCCATGGAGAAGTCATGTGTTATAGAATGTCAGTCATCTTACAACATCATCCTGGGTAGGCCGTGGATCCACAATGTAAAAGTTATACCGTCAACTTACCATCAGTGCCTCAAGTTGCCAACACCTTGGGGAGTAGTCAAGGTGTCAGGAGATCAGCAGACTGCTAAGGAGTGTTACAAAGTTTCCATGAAGGCAGCAAGTAGTCCTAGGCAGGCATAGTAATTACAGCGAAAGGCACGAGATGTACTTGAAGCTGCAGAATTTGATATCAAGGAGGTGCATCTTGATCCTTCTAATCCCGATGTCAATGTTTTAATTGTGGAAAATTTACCTCCCAACATAGAAGTAGAGATCATTGAATTCTTGAGGAGCAGGTTGCAGTGTTTTTCTTGGAAGCATGAAGATATGACTGGAATCAGCAAAGATGTTATTACCGACAAGTTGAACATTGACCTAAATGCCAAGCCTGTCCACCAGAAAAGAAGGAAATTTGCTCATGAACGCAATCAAATTATCATAGAAAAAGTGGAGAGGTTGCTGAAATCCAACATGATCAGGGAGGTTGACTATCCTAGATGGTTGGCCAACGTGGTACTTGTTGAGAAGAAGAATGGCAAATGGCGAGTCTGTGTGGACTTTACAGACTTGAACAAGGCGTGCCCTAAGGATCTGTTTCCCTTACCTCACATTGACTCCCTAGTTGATGAAATAGCTGGCCATGAGGTCTTGACATTTATGGATGCTTCTTCAAGATTTCAACAAATTCAGATGGAGCCTTCAGATCAAGAAGATATGGCGTTCATTACTCTAGATGGTATCTATTGCTTTATTGCAATGCCTTTTGGATTGAGGAATACAGGGGTAACCTACCAGAGATTAGTAAACATGATATTCAAGAATCAGCTTGGAAAGACTATGGAAGTGTACATCGACGATATGGTGGTAAAATCTAAGTGCATTGAAGATAATGCTAGATATCTTAAGGAGGCTTTTGATATTTTGGAAGCGTTCAACATGAAACTGAATCCTTCAAAATGCAATTTTGGTGTTAAGGCTGGGAAGTTCCTCAGCTACATGGTGACCAAGAGGGGCAGTGAAGCAAGTCTAAAATAGATCAAAGCCATCATCAACTTGGAGTCTCCAAAGAACGTCAAGGATGTACAAAGGCTCACAGGAAAAGTTGCTGCTCTAACAAGGTTCATCTTCAAGTCGTTTGACAGATGCAAGTTATTCTACGACGTGCTGAGGAAAAACAAGTTGTTCCAGTGGACGGAAGAACATGAAGCAGCCTTCAACCAGCTTAAAGACTATCTGTCATCTCCACCTCTACTTTCCAAACCAGAAACAGGCGAAGCCTTGTACCTATATCTCTCAGTTTCAGAAAATGCAGTCAGCGCAGTCTTGGTAAGAGAGCAAGATGGTACACAACTTCCTGTCTATTATCTAAGTATGTCTCTTCTAAATGCAGAAACCAGGTACTCCCATCTTTAGAAACTTATTCTTTCTTTGATAACTGCTTCTATTAAGCTGCGCCATTATTTTGAAATTCATCCTATTATTGTGAGGACTAACTATCCTATCAGGAACGTGATGAGAAAACCTGAGATGTCTGGCAGGATGGCAAAATAGTCTGTGTAACTTAGTACATATGATATCGAGTATAAGGCAAGGACTACGATTAAGTCACAAGCCTTAGCTGATTTTGTGGCAGATTTCAGTCCCAACCTCCAACCTGTAGTTGAACTCGAAGTCCAACAACTTGAAGGTTCAAAGTCTCCTAGATTCTGGACACTTTATATAGATGGAGCATCAAATGCAAGGGGTACAGGTGTGGGCATAGTCTTGAGATCACCCTAAGGAGAACTGATTCCTCAAGTTGTGGCTTGCGAGTTCAAGGCGACAAATAATGAGGCTGAGTATAAGGCCTCATTATGGGTTTAGATACTGCTTTAAATCTAAATGTTAAATTCATTAATATTTATAGTGATTCCTTGTTGCTGGTTAACCACTTCAATGGGTCTTATATAGCTATGCACAGCAGGATGTCAAGTTATTTGCAACATGTTAAATCATTGGCCGGACAATTTGAAGAATTTAACTTCCAGCAAATCCCCAGGGAAGAAAATGCTGAAGCTGACGCATTGGCCAACTTAGGATCAAGTTGCAGGAGCATATTGAACAATGCCATACCTATAATCCACATCCTGCATCCTGCAATAGATCAACCTGAAATGAACCAAGTTGATAACCAACCTGATACATCGACTAGCTCCTCAAATAAAGAGACATCTTGGACACTGCCCATAAAAAAATTTCTATAGGATGGAACAGTGCCACAAGGTGTCAAAAATGCAAAAGCTTTCAGGATAAAGGTATCAAGATTTTTATTAATTGATAATGTACTGTTTCGTAAGTCATTTACAGGTTTCTACATGAGGTGCCTGGAGCCCCAACAAGCTAAACAATTCTTAAGAGAGCTACATGATGGTGAATGTGGCAATCATTCTAGGGGCAAGTCACTATCTTCCAAGGCATTGAGAATAGGGTACTATTGGCCAACTATGCGCCAAGATGCAATTAAATATGTTCAGAAATGTGATGCTTGTCAAAGACATAGCAACATCTTGCACCAACCTGCCGAGCCTCTTCATCCTATACTATCACCTTGGCCCTTCATGCAGTGGGGAATGGATATTGGTGGAAAGTTTTCTAAAGCACCTAGAGGAAAAGTGTTTATGTTAGCTATGAATGATTACTTCTCAATGTGGATAGAAGCTGAAGCCTTTGTTCAAATTAGAGATAAAGAAGTGATTTCATTCTTGAAAAGGAACATCATCAGCAGGTTTGGAGTCCCTTCAGAAATTATTTGTGATAATGGTTCCCAGTTCATCAGCAAGAAGACTCAGGATTTCTGTACAAGATGGGGAATCAAGTTGATTATGTCTACACCAGTACATCCTCAAGCTAATGGTCAAGAAGAATCAAGAAACATGTTGATTGTGAACAACCTAAAGAAACGTCTTGATCAGAAGAAAGGAAGATGGGCTGAAGAATTGCCACTGGTGTTATGGGCAGATAGGACAACTCCTAAGAATGCAACCGGCCAAACTCCTTTCTCCTTGGTTTTTAGAACTGGAGTTGTAATTCCAGTAAAATTTTCCATCCCAAGAGCAAGATATGGCCTAATAAGTCTAGAGGACAACCAGATAGTACTTACAAAAGATCTTGACACTATTGATGAACTAAGAGATTTGGCTAAAATCAGGATGGCTGCTTACCAACAGAGGATTGCTAAGTCTTACTGTAGATACCCCGGGGAACCACAGCTTGGCTAGAGCGGTGAATTATCCTAGGATGTCTAACTTGTTTTAGATTGTTTAGAGTCGCCACTTATGTTTTTAAAAGAACATAAGAAAAACCTAGAAATAGCCTAATTTATGTACAAAACCAGAGATTCGGGACAGAAGGGTTCGGGGGTTAGGTGACGGAGTGGGAAGTACTTAAACACCCACTCCACCCCGCTTACGCGGGTCTTGCTACTATTGGTGTTCTAATATTTACATGTCCTTCAATTAATTAAATAGAAATGTGCTAACAATTGTGATGAGAAGAAAAGAGGAAATAAAGGGGAAATAAAATAGAATTGTTTTATTTATTTAATGATAAAGATTACATGTAACAAGTAATGTTAAAGAATTACATTAAGAGATGAAGAGAAATTAACATGGTGAATTAAAGTTAAGATTAAAATGTAGGGAGATAACCTTAACTAACTTCAATATGTGAAGTAGTCATGTTGGTCATGTCCCATTAATGGGGATTGCATACATCAAGAAGAAGAAAACAAAGGAAGAAAATGGAGTTGTACCTTGAGAAAGAGGACCTGGAACCTTGACTTGAAAGTGTTGTTGTTGTAATGAAATTGTTGTAGAACAATTTGTGTAGAGTCTTGTTACTAAGAACTCTTGTTGGGAGAATTTGTGTATAATGTAGTTGGTGAATCAAGGTTGGAGTACAAAAAGAAGTCCTTTTCCAAGGTAGAAGATGATGGTTTTTATAGGTAAAAAAGAGAGGGAAATGATGGAGGGAAATTGGTCATCCATGTGAAATGGAATGAGCCAATCACAAATAAGATAAATGAATAAAAGAAAAATAAAAGAAATAAAAGAAATCAAATAATAAATGAAAGAAATATTAGTTTTTGGGAAAAGGCTTAGAATTTGGGATTGGGAGTTAATGAGAAAAGGGGGGATGAATGTGGATGTAAAAAGATGGTTTTTGTGATCAAGAAAAGATGTTTGTAAATAAGAAAAGGGAGGGAAATAAGGTGCAATCTGTTACTGCCAAAGTGGGAAGCGCGCGGGTCCGGCTTTAGGGGCGGGACGCGCGCGCGGCTCACTGGCAGTGCCGGAAGCGCCCGCGGGTGAAAAATGACAGAATGACCCTAAAAGTTAACTCTGTTATGCAGTTTAGTCCAAAACTAACGGAATCAGTTAGGAACTTAACCGAAGTAACAGAAATCAACAAAAATAAGTTAAATAAAAATACTTTGTATGCAATCGGGGTGAGAGGTCCAAGGCGGAGTGTCTACAGAGCCCCTCGGCGACGTGGATTGCGAAGCAAAACGCGTCGATGAAAGAAAGACAACCGCCGAGGACATCGACAAGAAAAAAAAAGAAGAAAAGAAAACAAAGACTCAATAAAAGTAGGAATTTGAAATTGCGATAGAAATGCGCTCCCTGTGTGAGCGACTTTTGCTGATGGAAGAGGTATGGTGATTTGAGTGGTCCACCATGGACCAAAATTGGTGCTCTGTGCGGCACCTGCTGATTTTGGTACTCTGTGCGGTACCTGGTGCTCTGTGCGGCACCTGTTGATTCTGGTACTCTGTGCGGTACCTGGTGCTCTGTGCGGCACTTGTTGATTCTGGTACTCTGTGCGGTACCTGGTGCTCTGTGCGGCACCTGTTGATTCTGGTACTCTGTGCGGTACCTGGTGCTCTGTGCCGCACCTGTTGATTCTGGTACTCTGTACAGTACCTGGTGCTCTGTGCGGCACCTGTTGATTCTGGTACTCTGTGCGGTACCTGGTGCTCTGTGCGGCACCTGTTTATTCTGGTACTCTGTGCGGTACCTGGTGCTCTGTGCGGCACCTGTTGATTCAGGTACTCTGTGCGGCACCTGCTGATTCTGGTTCTCTGTGCGGCACCTGGTGCTCTGTGTGACACCTGTTATGTGTATGCTTTGCAGATATATGTGCTTGTGCAAGAAGATGCATGAAGAGAGAAATTGTGCTCGTGGTGTGATGAGATTTTGGAACACCCTTGCAATGAGAGAGAAGTAAGAATGTAAAGAGTGATCTTGTGTGCGGTGTGATTTTGAGGAAAGCGTCGGATGTATTCATACCTTCACTTACCATTGCCGCTTGAGTGGAGATGGATTCCTGATGTCCGCGGAGGATGCTTTGATGGAGAATGTCCATTCTTTAGATGTTGATGAGAGAATGCCCTTGATGTTGGGTTGGCGAGATGGTACTCTGAATGATGGGTTGGTCGTGCCAAAGGCTGCCTACGTATCCCTTTAAGAGAATCAGACCAGCGTAGTTCACGGATGATGGAGAACGCTGGAGGAGAGGCTAGGAGCAAAGCAAAGTAAAGCACATAATTTTGCACATAGAAGGAGAGAAAAAGAAAGAAAAATTCTTTTTTTTTTTTTTTTAGTTCGTGGGTGAACCATTTTAACCATTGTGTGCTTGTGAAGCCAACCCAAGATCAAGTCATGTTCAGTCGAAGTCCGGATTGCCTCGCTTGAATTCTGTTGTCGCTGGTGTGCCCAACGAAGATTGATGTCTAGCCCCAAGAGATTTGTCGGTTATGGGGCTTCAAAAAGGCTTTTGATGCCGAGATGAGGGGTTGCTGATTGTAAAGCCCCTAGAATGCCTTTGATGCCAAATTTTGAGGGACTTGCATAGCTCCAAGATAAATCAGCTCTTGGACCATTCGAGTAAATCGCCCTTTGTTGTTGTAGTGAGCAAGCCCCAAGAGGAGATCGTTGATGCCAAGCTTCGAGAGATTGCAAAGCCCCAAGTGTCGTGGGCTTGTAGATGGCGAGATGTGAAGACCTTTCATTGTAAAGCCCCAAATTATCTCGTGATTGGCTCGGCATTGAGAGCGGATGTACCGTTCGGTAGAATTCTTGATAGAGATCTCCTTCTTGCTCTTACTGAATGGCCTCATTATGGTTGATACCCAAATGGCTGAGGGCTTATGTCAAAGGATGCAGTAATGTCTTGCGGTGCCGTCGAGGTCGCGGAGGATAAGGTCTTGGCGTGATAAAGTCTCAAATGAGTATGCTTGCTTGACTCTTCTTGAGTTGAACTAATGACGGATCTTCGGATGCAACTAGTGCTGTGGCCCAACTTTATCTGAGCTGCACCTTGTGCTTTTGATCTTGGAGAAGGGGGTGCTGAATTGCAGAAACATTGGGATTGGCCATGGCATTTCCCGCTATAACCCTATTTTGATTAGAGTTTAGCATATTGAATCTTTTTCCTTTTCTCTAAGACTTCCTTCAAAATCTCGCTTGAAAGTTCTAACAAAATCATCAACTTCATTCATAACATCAGAGTCTTCATTTAAAACCAAGAGGCCTTTGACTTGAAGTGTTGAGAGACCCTTTGAAGCTTGATCCCTTTCATGGAGACTACTCCCAAATTGCGTTGCTCGAGTATTGCTGCCCAAAAGACTGTCGGTCGCGGAGCCCTAATACTGCCCTTTGCTTGAATTACTGTAATTCCGTAGCCCAAAAGATTGTAGATTGCGAAGCCCCTTGAGACCTTCGGTGCCGAATTGAGGAAGCTTCCAATGTTGCACATGACTTGGCTGGGGATACTGCTGGGGAGTTAATTGATCTTTGCCGAGGGAGCCTTTAAGACTTGACCGTAGCCCCTAGAGTGCCATCATTGATTGCGAGAAAGGTCCATCCTTGATTGGGGGAACGAGAACGGGCACACGCGACAAGAGGGCTTTTTGACATCCCTTTTGGGAGACTTTGAGGATAGTCTCACACATCTTTCTAGAAAATAGCCTCTAGGGTGTATTGATTGTCAAGTGAAGCAAAAGAAGTCCTTGTCCTTGAGTCACATAGCCCCTAGGGCGTCACCATTTGTTGAGCAAAGCAAGAGTGACTCATCCTCGTGCGAGGGAACAAACATGAGAGGATATGGCAAGAGCTACTCCATTTCTCGGGAGCCTTTCGGCGTACTTTAGAAGCACATACTTGAAGAAGCTTTGAAAACTGAGACACATGTTGTTGCTATTTGCTGCCCAAGCCAATTGACTAGCTAGGGATTATTTGTGCAACCTCGTGCCCTTTTATGATGGGCTTGTTCTCGGATGGATCTTGGTTACCACGGGCCTTCTTTTCATGAACCCAAAAATGCACACTGCTGGAGAATGATGCCGATAACCCAAGACAACCTTTGATGGTGCTATATCTTGTCGAGCCTTTTGCAATCCCAAAGTTGACTCGGTGGGGAATTGACTTGCTGAGGAGATTCAATGTAGAACTTGTCTTCTTTAGAGGCCGGGGATCTCCATTTCTCTTTCCCTTCTCTCTCTCACTCTCTCATTTTTTTTTATGATGCACCCTGTTTTTTTACCTAGACCGCCCTTTCGGGTTTTCAATCTAGCGGGCATCTCTTTTGCGTCTTCATCATTTTTTTTTTTGACTCAATTGATGAGGAAGTGTGCATTGACTCTAGCTGAGGAGATAAGACATGTGATTTTGCGGTGGAGACCTTTTGTCACTAAAGATGAGTGACATTGACTCGACTAGGGAAGTGTCCCTAGTATTGACATGTATTTTTTTTTATTGAATTGAATGACTCACGAAGGCAAGTAAGTCATTAAGAGAGAAGAGAAGGAAAGCCCCAATTTGATTGCAAGAAATTGGGAGTATGCAGAAAGAATAGAAATCCTTAGACTCGACAAGGAACGCGAAATGATTCCAAATCTAAGAAAGTTGTTCAATCTTTTTGGTGATTAATTCATTGGCAAATGAATCCTACAAAGATGTCTTGACAAGTTCGAGATGAAGGCCGATCACCATAACGCGCTAGGGCTAAACATTTCTTCTTTCTTGCATGAGACCGGACCCGCAGGTTGCCTACGTTCCTCCAGTGTAGAGGCTCAGGTCACCGTAGTTCTTGTGAATTCTCCATTCTTCGGGATGGAATTGTTGCTTCGTCGTGTAGCTTCGTCCTCCTTTGGTGGATGGAATGATGTTGATCTTGATGTGAGCTTCTTTGATTGACGGGGATTTTTTTTTTTTTTTTTTGTGCTCTACCTTTTGCCTAGGTTGATTTGAAGAGTTCAACCTAGCGAGCATTTTTTTTTTTTAATCCCCCTTTGAAACATTGCTTGATTTTTCTCCATGGTTGTTGCTTCACCTTTGATGTCTTGGCTTTGTCTTCGTCGTTGATGATGTTGCCTTCTTCACAATGTTTAGCCCCTAGGCGTTCAAGTGATGGCCTTCATTCCAAAACTCGTTTAGACATCTTTTCATCATTTTGCCAAGAATTAGATTGAACAACTTGGAAGAGTGTATGAGGACAAGAACGACTTTTTATTTGATGATGAGACTTGACTCAAAATTTCACATTAATTGGACAAAGAAAACTTAATGCACACTTAAGAGGACTTTGACTCTTTTTTTTTTTTTTTTTAATTCCTATTACTAGGTAGAGAAAGAGAAACGGAGATTGTTGTTGTAGTCCCCATTGTCGTTGTAGTCTCCTTGTGGCATGATTTCTTGTAGAAGCCCCATTTCGAAACCAAATCATTCTTCTTTGATGAGTTCTTGCATGTTGGCACTCTCTAAAGGTTGCCCTTCACCCACAGTAAATTCGCCGTTGTCGAACAAATCTTGGATGATGTTTCGGAGAAGGAAGCACCCTTCGGTAGTATGGCCACTATGCTTGTGGTAGCCGCACCATTCACCATGTGCATGATTCTTCGGTATCGTCTTCGGCTTGTACCCCTCTAAAGGCTTGACCTTTCCACTTGCCACCAAAGTTTCAAATGCTTCGGCTTGGGTCACTCCTAGGAGAGGAGTGAAAACTCGGTTGTTGGCGGTACCTTTGTAGCTTTTGAGGGACGGGCCACTTGAGCATGCTTTACCCTTAAACTTTGCCTTGTTGTTGGTGAGCTCTTGCAAACGGGCTTTGAGCTCGGAAACCTCTTCCTTGTGAATCTTCCTCTCGAGATCAAAACGGGCTTGCCACAAATCGTCTTTTCGGCGGGCATCCTCGGAAAGTCTATCCATTTGTTCCCCCATGGCTCTTATTATGTTGAAGAGTCTTTCGTTGGACACGGAGAAGTACCCACCATTGTTGTTGCTGCCGTTGGAAATCATTGGACCTATTGAAAGAACACGGTCGATCTTAGGATGGCCCCACAAACACCTTTTGGAGTAAAATAATTAACCCACAAACAAAACAAAAAGACTCAACCACATAAAGAAAATGACTCTTTTTTGGTTTTTTTTTTTATTATTTACAAAAGTCGGAAAGATGGAGTCCTTTTTGGGGTTTCTAGAAAAAATAGTGGAATCGTCACACTAGTATAAAGACCTTCTCGCGGTCCCATATACTCATCGGATTCCACCACGCTTGTGATACCTACATGTGACGAGATTAAACTAAATTAATGTAGTAAATCATACATGCGGAGACGGATTTTTTATTTTCGTCCAAGATAGCCACTTTTGGGGACGGAGTTTTATTTCGTCCATTGCAAAAAAATGGCATGTATGATTTGAAGACATTAGTTTAGGGAAATCTCGGTACATGGAAACCGACTTGAGTCACGGAGTGTTAGACCCTAGACTAGAATTGTGTGGCTTGTGCTCGGCTTGAATATGAGGCTCAAAGGTCACCCCCGGCATGTAGTCATGAACTACGCCACGGGCTGAGGTTTACCGCTTCGAAAGAGCCAAGGTCGAGTGGAGCTTGAAACTTTCTAGGACGGGCCTCGACGGGTTTGGGGTTGGACTTGTGCGACTCGATAGTGAGCAGTTGATAAGAATATGTGCATGTAGTGTGATGTCTAACATGTGACAAAACATTTTTTTTTTTTTTTTTTAAAGGAAATAAAAAAAAAACAAATAAGCACATAATTTACAACTTTCGAATCACCCGTGTGACCGATAAAAATAAACAAAAAGTAAAAGAAATTGTATGCAGGCCCGGTGCCCACACACTGTCATTCTGTTCTGTTTCTGTGCACTGTTCTGTTCCGGGAATGCGCCCAGAAGCGCGCGCATCGGGTTGCCTATTCGAAAGGCGCGCGCGTGAGAGGAAGAAGGGCAGAGGCGCCCGCTTCTGGGTGAGAACCTGCAAATCAGTGGGTTCAAGGGATTGCCTTGACCCTTAATTAAGAAAATTTTCCCCTGCAGAATTTGTTAGCACAGAAACATGGAATTGAAGGACAAGAAAGGAGGCGGGCGATTCTGGTAATAAGGGTCGGACGCGCGCGCTTTAGGCCAAGAAGGCCGGAGGCGCGCGCTTCCTACCCTTTTTACCAGAATGCCCAGAAAACAGAATAAAAGAACACCAAAAATGAAAACGCAAGTTTAACCCTCTATCGTCCCCAGCGGAGTCGCCACTGTAGATACCCCGGGGAACCACGGCTTGGCTAGAGCGGTGAATTATCCTAGGATGTCTAACTTGTTTTAGATTGTTTAGAGTCGCCACCTATGTTTTTAAAGGAACATAAGAAAAACCTAGAAATAGCCTAATTTATGTACAAAACCAGAGATTCGGGACAGAAGGGTTCGGGGGTTAGGTGACGGAGTGGGAAGTACTTAAACACCCACTCCGCCCCGCTTACGCGGGTCTTGCTACTATTGATGTTCTAATATTTACATGTCCTTCAATTAATTAAATAGAAATGTGCTAACAATTGTGATGAGAAGAAAAGAGGAAATAAAGGGGAAATAAAATAGAATTGTTTTATTTATTTAATGATAAAGATTATATGTAACAAGTAATGTTAAAGAATTACATTAAGAGATGAAGAGAAATTAACATGGTAATTAAAGTTAAGATTAAAATGTAGGGAGATAACCTTAACTAACTTCAATATGTGAAGTAGTCATGTTGGTCATGTCCCATTAATGGGGATTGCATACATCAAGAAGAAGAAAACAAAGGAAGAAAATGGAGTTGTACCTTGAGAAAGAGGACTTGGAACCTTGACTTGAAAGTGTTGTTGTTGTAATGAAATTGTTGTAGAACAATTTGTGTAGAGTCTTGTTACTAAGAACTCTTGTTGGGAGAATTTGTGTATAATGTAGTTGGTGAATCAAGGTTGGAGTCCAAAAGAAGTCCTTTTCCAAGGTAGAAGATGATGGTTTTTATAGGTAAAAAAGAGAGGGAAATGATGGAGGGAAATTGGCCATCCATGTGAAATGGAATGAGCCAATCACAAATAAGATAAATGAATAAAAGAAAAATAAAAGAAATAAAAGAAATCAAATAATAAATGAAAGAAATATTAGTTTTTGGGAAAAGGCTTAGAATTTTGGATTGGGAGTTAATGAGAAAAGGGTGGATGAATGTGGATGTAAAAAGATGGTTTTTGTGATCAAGAAAAGATGTTTGTAAATAAGAAAAGGGAGGGAAATAAGGTGCAATCCGTTACTGCCAAAGTGGGAAGCGCGCGGGACCGGCTTTTGGGGCGGGACGCGCGCGCGGCTCACTGGCAGTGCCGGAAGCGCCCGCGGGTGAAAAATGACAGAATAACAGAATGACCCTAAAAGTTAACTCTGTTATGCAGTTTAGTCCAAAACTAACGGAATCAGTTAGGAACTTAACCGAAGTAACAGAAATCAACAAAAATAAGTTAAATAAAAATACTTTGTATGCAATCGGGGTGAGAGGTCCAAGGCGGGGTGTCTACACTTACAACAAGAATGTTCGGATCAGAAGGTTTCTGGTTAGAGAAATGGTCCTCAGAAAAGTGTTTCAAAACACAAGGGAACTAAATGCAGGCAAACTTACACCCAAGTGAGAAGGTCCCGACCTAGTTGACGCAGAAGCTGGTAAGGGTGCATATTGGCTCTCCACATTGGATGGCACAAGAATACCAATAAGTTGGAATGTAATCCATCTTAAAGCATATTATATGTAAGTTTTAGCTTGTCCATTCAATTCCAAAAACCAGGTATGATTTAATTAAGCTTTATTACAATTTTGTTATTTCAACTTATTTATCTTTATTGAACACTTACTGACTGAAGCATCAGAGGGGTGTTAGCCAAGCTAACACCCACCCCTAACATGTTTTTGTTTTGCAAGGTAATTCAAAATTCAAACTTAGGTCAACATGATCAACATGTTCAAACGATTTTCTGGGATTAACAACTTAAGCTGTTCAAGATGAGAATAGCCAACTTCCTGACAAAATATTGGATAAAAGTTCAACCTGTTCAAGTAAGCACTTTTAAATGATAAATCTTATGCATCTTTTCTCAAAGTTTATACTCAGGTTTTAATGGTTTTCACCTTTCAAAGGTTTAAAGATCATACATCTTTCTTAAGATTAAGGTTCATACACCTTCGCCCGTGCGCACGCTTTTCACATTTGTTTAAGTTGTAAGTTGGCCAGTATATTTATTACATATTGATTACCATCTTTCACTTAGACAATTTGTGAACTCAAGTTATTTACAATTGGTTGTAACATTAACATGTTACCAAAAACAAAAGTTCAAAGGTCAAACCACCTTTCCATTCATACCGACATCATCAACTTGTTACATCTTGCATGCTACCTTTTAACACGTACTAAAAGAACAACTTCAACAAGTTGCTTTTCTACTCTATTTCTACCTTACTTACATTACCAAAATGTAGCATCACCAAGTCACACTTAGAAATTCAATCATTTTTACAACCAAAATACCAAAATAAAGTTCAAACATACTGAACTGTTCAAATAAAAGAGTCTCCAGTTAGATCCAACCCATGCTATTACAAGACATGAGTGGACCAAAGTGCAACTTGGAAACATGTCTAAAAACTATTACATCCTAAAAGTTCTAAGTTGTCTTAGAGGACACCCCCTCTATTGTGAAACCAAATTCCAAAAACATAAAAAGAATTTTTTTTTTGTTAACCAACATCTTGTAGAAACGGGAGAAACTTACCTCAATCTTCCAGTCCTTCATCAACCTTGGTACCTTGATTATCATCAACCTGATCCATTGGTTCCACATCCTGAGGCTTGGAGCTGACTTCACCAACTTCTGGAAGAGCTCCGATAATACCCCTTAAAGAAGCTTTTTCATCCTTCAGGCTCCAGTTACCAGCCTTCCCAGCCAAGTACTCCTCAACCATCATAATCCTAGCCTCGAAAACCGAACGCCTAGCCTCTCTCATGAAACAATCCTCTTGCTTCTACAACTCATCTCTCAGCTTCTTGTTGGATGCCGCCAACTTAACTGTCAAACCCATGATTTCTACATCATTCCTCTTAATCTCTGCATCCTTCTCTTTCAAGTTAATCATCGCTTTTTCCTTTTTTGTCTTGGCTTCTCCAGCCTTCATCTTCTACAGTTCAACCTCCTTGGTTAGCATGCTTAAAGCATCATGAATCTGTAAAATAGCAAGGAATATACTCAACATTCTGCACTATTTCACAGGAACCTTAAATTTTTAGGCAAAAGCATCACCTTTTCAACTAGTTTCTCTACCACAGGCTCAGAATCCTCAAGATCCACAATCTCCCTCTTCTTCCTCTTGAACAAAACAACATCTCCAATCACTAACTTGGCTTTACTTGAACCTTCAGATTTGGGGACAGATTGCATGAGATCATCAACCTTAGGCTTTTTGAACCTAGCCAACAAGTTGCTTGCGCCATAGGGGTTGTCAGACTGAGTAGCTGGTACAAAGGGGTTTTTCAAAATCTTTAAACAAATAAATTGTTTTTCAAAATAATAAAATTGCAGGTAAAAGGCCTACTAGAAGACATGTTTTGACCAGTTCCTTCCCTATCACTTTCTGAACCAGCAATAGTACCTGGGCGAATGAACTTCTTCTTGTTGGATGGTTGCGAACAAACAGTCTCAACAATCACCAAGGTGTCGTTTATCTTAGGAAACAGGTCGTCAAGTTTTCCAACTACAAGCCAGAAGCATGAAAAGGATGAATCAACATGATCAGTCAACAAAGCAAAAGAGCAAAAGTTAAAATCCCTACTATCCTGCTTCTAGGTTGAGAAAAAATTCTTCACTCGTTCCAAGCTATCCCTCCTTACATAGAAAAATTTCCTTTTTTAATCTCTATCCTGATCAGTGGACTCAGATACCAAACTATATGCCCTATTTTGTTTCCCTAAATCCATACCTGTGAGGACCATGTGATCTAAGAAGATAGCAGAAAGCAAGTTCCTCTAAACCCACCCTCAAGTTCAAATCTGCTCTCAACCAATCCAATGTAACTAGATTTCTCCATCCTACCGGCATAAGTTGGGTAAAAGCTAGACCAGTAACTTCAAAGAAATGGGTAATCGAAGGCGAAAAAGGAAAGCTCAAGCCTATATCAAAGGGATATTCTGGAAAAGCTAGCCATTCAAGAGAAACGCAATCGGCGGCCAAATTAGGGTTTGGGGGCATGAAAACAGCAGTTTGGGGAATTTTTGGTTTTAGGGTTTCAATTTGTGTTGGCTCCAGTATACATCTTTCAGAATCATGGTTATCTATCAACCGTAAGCACCTAAAACCTTCAGGAAACTCAATAGCCATGGCAATTTCAAGCTAAAAACAACAAAATAATAGGGTAGATTAGAACTCATCAGAGGTTTTCTTCAAGCAACTTCTATTTTTCTCTCTCTGCAGAACTGGAGGATTAAATTCGCATTAGGGGTATTTAAGTTGATGGATTTGATGGTTCTAAACCCCTACTAAAACTCAAGAACCTAGAAACTTCCCTAAACTGCCAATCCAACCGCTCAGATATAAAACCTCTGCCACATGTTCGCAACTAAGGGGTTTTCGAACTCCAAAAAACTCTCTTTGAATTCAAAAATCAGGGGCAATTGTTTGGTGTAGTATTTTTTATCTGCATTTCCATCTTGAATGTCTCAACTTGGCACAACATCTTGATCCTTCAAGTTGTCACCATACAGACTTACAGGTATATTTACTAACACGTTTTATTTGAATCATATCTCTTATCCTATTTTTCAGGAACACAAATAAAAGAAGTGGGACATGATCTCAATCACACGTGACCAAATCAAGACTCAAAGACCAAGTAAAATAATGACTCTTATCAACGGAAATGGCCTAACCAAATATCCGAAGATCAAGGCCTCCTAATCAGTTCGTGATTGATCTTCTTAGTATAAATAGCTCACACATTCCTTGTAACACACACGCGCACCATTACGATTATTCAGAGTTTTTATTCTTATTCTTCTCATTGTTCATCACCATTTCTAATAATAATTCATCTTTGAGGTTTTATGCCGGCGAACAAGTTGTTCAAGGGCTTTCCTCGTTAAACTCCGTATTCATTTATTCTTGAATTGTTTTACAATTACATTCCATTATACCCAATTCCTTTTCTTTAAGTTGAATTGCTAAATTTGACCAAAACACGTAGAATGATATATGCAGATGTGGATATGCACCTGCTCAACACCGCTGTTGTCATTATTATGACTGAAGATGGAAAAGTACAGTAATGTTAGAGAGACGACCCGTCGCCGCCGCAGTTCCCGCCAACGGCAAAAGAGTATAGTATAGTTAGGCATTTTGGTTCCCCCATTTTAGTGATCGACTGATGCAGGGAGAAAAATGGCTAATAAGGGCTGTTTTTCAAGCGCACCCATGGTGTTCTCCGCAGAAATATGCAGGGAATTTTTTTTTCAAGCAATAATTTTTTTTTACACCACTTGAGACTCATTCTCTCTCTTCATTTTACACCACCCAATTTATTCAACCAACACTACTATTTACCCCACTCATTCTCTCTCTCTTCATTTTCTACCACACATTTTCATGATTGTTTTCCATTAGTTATTGTACCTACCCTTAGGTCTCAAGTGAGGTGTGACGGAGGGCATATTGCGCATGTTAATCCGTTCGCAAACATTGTATGGGATGAGCCTCCGATTAATGTGGAGTGTTATCTGTTAACTTTTATCTGAATGCAATTAATTACCTTTAAAAAAATAGATTAAGGTAATATTTCGATGTTTTAGAGTTTTAATATGCTAGTAAATAGATTAAGATGAATGAATTTGACATGTTTTTCAAGTCTTTAGAGCCCTATAATAAATATGGTATTTTTTAAAATTTTGAAAATTAGCTTTTTTTATTTATTAATTAATATATTGAACGTTGCTCTTTTTTTCTCAGAATTCAGATTCTTCTTTTGATGTCAATTTTTTCGAATTCATAATTTGTATCAAAAATTCATTGATGAATACTCATGTGGCAATGTTTCAAGCAATCAATTGTAGTATTATTTTCGCTTTCGCGCTGCGCCATCGACCCGCCTTAGAATAACGACTTGACCGGGTCAACCAATTGGAAAGATGTGCTTAAATTACAATTGAGTTCCCCATAATCAATATTCCCCCACTCATTATATCAGTAATTTATGTGTCATGTAAGTCGATAAAACTAAAAGTCTCAAACTCTCGTCCATGGTTTTATACGAGATCCAGTTGACTATATGGGTGTTAGAAATACTACTTGAACCGGGTCAACCAATTAGAGAGATAAGCTTAAATTAAAATTGAGTCCCCGTAGACAATATTCCCTCTTAAATCAGTAATTTATGTGTCGTTTAAGTAGGTAAAACTAAATGTCTTATTCATGGGTTTAAACGGGATCCAGATGACTACTTGGGGTCGTTCAAACAATTATCAAAGGTAAAATTGCTTTTTAACTCCGGTCTACCAATTTGGTGTTGGGAAATCTGATTGGATGCTCACCCAATCCAGTTAAACAATCATGCCAAATTCTGAATCGGTCTCTTGTTTGTTTTTTTTTTGGAAATTGTTGATGTTTCGATTGACTGATTGGTTATGTTAAAGCCAAAATCTTGCGTAAAATGTGTTTTACGAAACGATTAGGAAAAACGTGTTTTAAAAAACGTGCAGTGGCATTTTTGTAAATAGTTGGAACTTCTCTACGGTTCTTGATATCGATATATTGCCTTCTGGATATGAGATTGATATCCAGAACCTGTGAAAGTGATAGGCAGACGTGTTTTTAAAAGACGCGCGGTGGCATTTTTGTAAATAGTCAGAACTTTTCAAACGGTTCTGGATATTAATATAAAGCTTTCTGTATATAAGATTGATAGCCAGAACCTTTGAAAGTGATAGCCAGAAGGGTTCTGGATATGAATATAAAGCTTTCTGGATATCAATATAAAGCCTTCTGGATATGAGATTGATAGCCAGAACCTTTAAAAGTGATAGCCAGAAGGTTTTTTCTGATTTTTTTTAGAGTAACATAAGTGCTAATAGATAGCCGGTAACAATGTTTAGGATGACCAGTTTCTGTGTTACGAATGTCCAGTAGGTGTGTTAATGAGTGCCAGACGATTTTGAAAAACACGTTTTTCCTAACCACTAGGAAAAACGCGTTTTACAGGAGACCAACTCTATGTTAAAGGTAAAAAAAATCATAAATGTTTAGCTACTTAACAATAAAAATTGTATTCATTGACAATAAAGAAACAATATAACTCATTGGTTTAAAAAATTGACAAGTCAGTTGTAACTCATGTAAGAGTACAAGTATAATATGTGGAGAACAGAAAATGATTAGCTAAAGAGAGAATTACTTTTTGTCGGCACCTAAGTGAGTATGGGAAAACATATGCAACGTACTTTAGTGATTTATATCAAATAATATAAGGTACTTTTTAGTGTCAAAAAAATGTGTTACGTACTTTTCAAAATAGTTTCATATAATGCAACTAATACTCAAAATACTTGGAAAAAAAATATTTATACAAAATACTTTTGTGCGATGTATATCAAATTATGTAACCAAATTGCATTATTTGATACATATTTTGAAAGCACACAGTATATTTTAAACACTAAAGAGCACGTTACATTATTTAACTAAAAAATAGAATACATTGCATATATTAATAAATATATTAGTAGTAATTATTCCGTTTGTTGAGTGTCGTTAATATCTAAAATAATCTTGTTACGACTGACACATCTTTAAGTAGTTCATCTTTGTGGTAGTACATAACATAACTAAATAACTTGTACACATCAAGGCTAGGGCCCACTCTTGCTTATTCTATCATTAAATCATACTTCAATTTTGTTAAAAGATGAGAAAAGTTCTCATTAGTTAACATACTAAGGTGACAAAATGTAAGCAAGTATATATATACCCCTATGTCCCAATATGATAGTGCTCCTTTCATTTTTGTTTTTCTCATTTTTTTAAATAAGACTTTAAAAATCACTCAACTTCTTAAACTACCCGCAATAAATAATAATGATCACTTCACTTGTGTTATTCTTGTTTTTAGAGGAACCATGGCGCTTTATTGTTAAACATTAAAGATAATTATAGAAAGAAGAATAAACCACTAAAATGGTTGAATAGTCAAATGAGACTCTCAATCTAGGATGAGACGGAGGAAGTATTAGTTCTTCAATGATAGAAGAAGACAGTCAGAATGTATAATCATAAACACTACAGCAACCTCGCTTCAACTAGATTACACAATTTACACAAAATTTGACACTATCTTAAGCCAAAATTATTTTGACAAACTACCTATCTCCAAAATCATAATCGTAAGTAATCTGGTCTAGTTCCTCGCAAAGTCGGGATGAGCCAAATTGAAGGTGAATGTGGCTGCCTCAACTATTCTTCATCACTGACATCCATCCACTTGATTCTCTTTCGCGTCAGTTCCAGCAAAATATAACTCCAGACGGTCAACATAGTCAAGCCAAGCTTTGGAAGAAGCGTCACGATAGGTTTTTCTTCAGCATTATCCATGGAGAACTCTTCCATTATCTGAAACCACCGGGTCCGGGACAGGCCCTTTCCACTTTACAAAAACCCTTACCATGTGTTTTCTTCTTGACCGCCGAAAGTCAATATCTCGAAACCAGCTCCGGGAGTATACATACAGACCACTTTGAACACCTTGGTCAAAGGGTCAAACACGATTTTCCTCATAGAACTTCATTCTTTTGACGTCGGAGTATGTTCTTTTACCAGAAGTCCGGCATTGTAAAAGTAATTGGGGATCCAGAGTTTGAAATTTTAACAATGAAATCTCTTCTAGATATTATATCTCTCCATTGTTTATTAACCCACCTGCAGTTGTTAACAAAGCTGGCAGAAGATCTAACAAGCACATCGTAAATAACAGTACCAGGTATGTATGGTACGGTTTAAGAGACATTTTTTCGTGCACGTTTAATCTTCCTCTTCAAAATCTTAACATCTTCATGTGAGGCTTTGCGGTCAATGGTTTTTCCCTTCTTCTTGGCAGACCGTACTAAAGAAGTACTCGTTGATTCCTGTCATGGAATTGGAAAAGCAAAAAAAAGAAAACACTTATTTTACTCTTTTATGTACTATAGATATATAATACATGTGCATGAATTAACTAGGAAAATAAACAAGAAAATTAAGTGAATATGCACATCACACGGATTCAGACAGCATATAAGTATATCCTGTAAGTATTTCAGATTGTTTTTTGAACGTCTGTTTGTGTTATTTAAATAATCATAGTACAGAGTATAAAATTACTAGTACCTTTGAAAAAATAACCCATTAAGTAATTTATAGCCGACAATGGAGTATGTCTAGCAACATAATATACCAAAGATAGTTTGTGCCAGGACCGGCCATGATGCAAGAGTGGTGAGGCCTTGGCCTTGGGCCACCTAAAATTGGCATTTTTTAAGGCCTCCAAAGTTTGTTCTCCTATATAAAAAAGTCTAATTTTAATGTATTACTCACATTTTAATGTATCACTCACACTTAGGCCCAGTTTTCAAAATAAGATAAAACCACACCTAAACCCACATAACACAACAAAATCCTAAAATACCAATCCATAGCCCTGATAGCCCATATCACAATAACACACGGAAAAACCTTTTATATATATATATATATATATATATATATATATATATATATATATATATGCAGCCGCAGAACGCAGAGGAACCGCGCGAGAGAGAAGAACGAAATTTCTCCGCCGTATTCAAGCACCAGCGCACCACCACCACGCCACTACCTCCGGCCGCAACTCTAGATTTCTGAACTTACTGTACGCAAATTCTAATTCTTCTTTTTTTTATCATGAAAATCAAATTAACTTTTTAAAACTTTATCCCTTTAATCTTGATATAAGTTTTATATCTTAATTTATGATTTAGTTGAAAGTTTTAATAATTATTTGATGTTGTGAATTGTTATAGTTTGAGATTATTGTGAAACCCTAATTGCAAAATTCTAGAATTAAATGAATTGGTTGATATAGTCGATAAAGTTGGTTATTCAACTTTGATTCATGATTTTGCTTCTAAAATGTTAGGAGGAACGTGTTTTTATAGTTTATTGTAAGAATATATCATATTACTATTTAAATTAATTATTCTTATAAAATAGTTTGATATTGATTGCTCTATTATTTTATTTTATTTTTTATTGAAAAGGCCCCAATAAAAAAATTAGCCTAGGGCCACATATTTTACTGGACCAGCCCTGGTTTGTGCCAAAATTAACGATGAGCCCTATTTGTATTTATCTGAAAAATTGTCAAGTTAAACTTCAACAAGATGATAACTAAGACCCATAAACAAATTTCTTAGATACCTACCTGTGGGTGTTGGCTAAAATATTTTAGCAGGCAATCCGACATAACACCACCATATCTCACTTAGAGCATTTTATGAAAGTATAGCTCATACACGGAGTATATTTGCGTGCTAGAAGTTCCAAAAGATCCATCACGGCCCAAAGCCTTAAGAAAGTATCTAAAATGTCAGGGGGGAAAAAGGTGAGAACACAACTAGCATGTTACAATCAAGGTTTATCTAGACCTACTTGGTTGTATGGTCAGCACAAGAACCTCTCTCTACACTGAACAATTGGCTACCTCAACAAAGCTGTGTTGTTGTTCATTTGTATATTTCCAGAAAAATGATCTTTAGTAAGTGTCATTTCAGAGTTAATAGTGGATTTCACTTTCCTTTCCATGTTCATTGCAAATTACAATACCAAAGTGTCAAAAAAACAAAAATGATATATTTGCAAATCAAAAATACTAGTGCAGATAAAGAGAGGCTAGAAAACATACTAGTTATCAAAACTAAAGAGTTACACAAACCAAAGGAATGGTAGTATGGATATCATTCATGGGTGTTGTGAATAATCCGATCCGCTGCCTAGGCGCATAGGAAGTTTAAAAATATTTTAAGGAATACTAAAAGTGTACTAAAAAACCAATTGGATTGATTTAGTTTTAAAAGAGTAGCCACAGACCGCTTTGATTAGGCCCAAATCATTGAAAAAGAAGCCAAAAGTGATTTAGGAGATAAAGGTTCGAGGGTCAAATTACGAAAGAAGAAGATTATAGAGCTCCTCACGACTACATAATTATGGACTTTCTACATGTCAAGTGTGTGTGCGTATCTTGCATAGTGCTTCCTTGGTTTTAGTGCTGTTTTTATAGGAATAGAGAAAGATAGGAAGGATCATGCTCAAGGAAGAGGGGAGAAAAGAATCACAATCCTTCTCAATGATCATTATTGTCGAGTGACAAAACTACTGCCGCGTGACGAAGATAACCTCTGTCGTGCATCAATAATTGCGTCGCACGGCAACGATGTTTATAAATCCGAATTGAGAGAATGCATTCGAATCAGAATATAATCATAACATATCGATATTAAAGAGATTTTAATATCAAACACGTATAGGATCATCAATAAACTAGGTTTATAATGATACAAGTACTCATAGGTAACTCAATTGAAAAATTAAGATAAGGTTTATGTGATTGAGATTAGAATCAAGCAAACAAAGAGAATCAATGCATAATTGAAAGACATGAATTGAAATAACAAATGAAATGAAAGCAACCGAGATTAAAATGCACTAGACCACCACATCATTGAGATCTTAATGGTTATTTAGGCCTTATCTAAGAGATCATAGGATTGAAACCTAGATCCTCGTAGAAACAATTGGTAATAGAAATACGAGTATCAAATTATCAGCTAGGCAATTAAGGTCTTAAACATTGCACAATCAATAGAATAGTTGTACCACCAATGGTTGATTTAAAGCTCCTACGGATTAGTATAAATTTTGATTGTAGGAGAGAAATTAGGATCAACCTTGCTTGGAGGAGAGACATTAAGATATTGAGGAGAGAGACTAGATTTTTCAAGAGAGAGACTGGAGGAGGATGCTAGAGGAGAGAGACAACCTTTTAGGGGGGAGAGAGAGAGAGAGGGATAAATGTACAGAACTGAATTTGACAGAGTTTTCCAGCTCAGATTTGATGCTTCAAAACAGGTAGAGAAGACATTTACAAAAAATATGATATTTGCCAAGCTTGTCGCGGCAACATTTGAACAAGTACAATGTCGCGCGTCAAATTTTGTGTCCCACAGCAAACTTATCTAATATACACTGGAAATTCTAGAATATTTCCTCTTAGGTCACTACAAGCCTAATCTGGAAATATCAGAAAGATCCTTGGAAAGTTTCAAATAACTTTAAAACCCTTCCATGTTTCGGACAATGGACATGATGGATTTTCGAAATGGTTTACGTACAAAGCCCCTCGATCGAGGTACTTACAAGGTAGGTAGGATCTATGACAAAAGAAAAGGAACTCACTCTGGAAAGTAGCCAGAAAGGGAGACAATAGACTCACGGAGTTTAAAGAACAAAGACCTTGCAGGCATCCAAAGAAAGAGAACTTGAGAGAACATAAAGAAGATGGACCCAGAGGGTCGCAACTCTCGAGGAGGGGGGGAATGAAACTAAAAATCACAAGGAAAGGGACTCGGTGAGTTGCAAAGAGAATGACCCAGTAGGTCACACTGCTGACCCTTTTTCAGGATTCATGTGTATCCTTGCGAGGGAATCATGTCGTTCATAGTTCAAAAGAGAAAAGGGGACGAAAGAAATGCAAGGAGATCAAAGTACAGAATATGAGAACTGAAAGGACCTGTTTTACTTAAAGAATAGAAATGTTAAAGATGAACAGCTAACAGTTTGGGTGGTTAGCTGTTGAGAGATAGAGTAATTATGCAGCGGAGAATAAATAGAAGAATAAATGAAATAGACAAGGTGTAGTGTGTGTAAGTGTAGAGATAAGAAAAGAAAATACACAAGGATTTTTTAAAGTGGTTCAGAGGCAAACACTTCTCTTACATCCACCCCCACAGTAGTCAACAGTGAGATCAATCCACTATAATATCCACTTACTTAATAAGCTTATAATGAATGATAATGGCAAGTTCCTCTAACCCCCTCTTCTTAACTGTCAGTTAAGGAAGCCTTTTGACTAAGGCTATAAAAAGAAAAGAAAAATTACAAGAGATTAAAATAAAAGTTTAAGCTTGGCTGATAGCTTAGGCTTGGTGTGGGTTGTAACTGGGTGCACAAGGGGCACAATATTTGCAGGGGATTATGCAAATATTTAGATCTGCAGATTGAGAATGCAGGGAGGCTCAAAAGGGAGTGAGGTTGTAAAAATGGGTTTTAGGGTTAAAAAGGGTCACTTGACAACATGCCAGTATACACCTTTATATAGGGGAGGCCATATAGCCGTTGGGGGACAAGGGTACAAGGGTAGCCGTTGGGGGACCAAAGGTACAGAGGAGTAATGGCTTGTCTTTGACCGGGTTGACTAATATGTTGTTCCTCTTGAATGCAGGTTGTCAAGTTAAGGGGAAGGTGTATTCACACTTGATCAAGCTTCAATAGAGTTATTCTAAAGTTTGTTAATATTTAGAATAATCATTCTTCAAGAGTCTGATGATGTGGAGAAAGCTGTTGAAGAAGGACAGTCTAAGCAGTTGAGACAGAGGAGCTAGTTGTTGGGTTTATAGGGTCTTAGCTGTTGAAGCTTGATTGAATTTAGCATATTGATAATTCATTTGAGGTTGAGGGAGTTTGAAATAGGTAGTTCTTCAGTTTGTTCAATATGTAAATGGTAGGTAGATCATGAAGTGTTTTGACTGTTGACTTTGAACAGCTAACAGGATGGCTTAGCTGTTTGAGCTTTTGTGATGGGCTGCCTGTGCTCAGGTCTTTTGTATACATCATATTATCAATGGATTTATTATTTATTTATCAAAACATTTTTACTATGATTAATTGTGAGTTAAACATAGTGAAGTACTAACAATTTCCCTTTTTTTGGTAAATAAATAAGGTTTTTGATTATGTACCTGCATGGATAAGTGCTAAGGGAATAGATGAACCAATGAAGAGAAAATCTTCTTGATAATATTTCTAGGCAAATAAACTGTTAATACACAATGAATTGAAAGACATAATAGAAAAATAAAAGGGATGTTCTGAACAGCTATTCAAAACAGAGACAACAAACCAATAGATTTAGACCTATTCAAGTAAGGTACTAATTTTGGTAAGAGAGTTAATAGGAAGAGGATTAGAGAGAAACCTGTTCAAACATAAGTAAGCTAGGGAATAGGGTAAAACATTTTTCTAGCAGCTATGACCTAGGCACCTATACAAGTGTTCTAGTCAAAGTCTGAGGTAGAATCAGAGGACAACTCTATTGGTGTTGGTGCCCTAGGCACGTTTGTTAAACGTTGTATGAGTTATCATTTATTCATAATGATAAAGAGATAATAAGATTATTATTATGGCTCGTGTTTGCTTATAATAATCTTCGTCCCTAGAGCTTGTTAAGCACTAGTATAAAGGCTAAATGATCATGGGATGATCATGTTAGATTTATGGGTACTTGTTTGGAACAAGGTACTGGACATGACCCGCGGTATGAGATTTATATCATGGTCGATGTCATATATAAATCTCATATTAGTTATGTCATTTGAATCCTTAGACATGAAGTTATTATAGTCTTCCACTTGATGAACATTATGTTTGACATATTCAAACGCTACCTTAACACGGTAGTTATAAAGGGTATGATTGGCATAATCGGATTCACGTAGGGAAGAATAATAAGCTAAATGGATTTGTCCCTCTTCGGAGAGATGTCAAGCTTGGGCCCCTCGAAGGAATGATGTTGATGAAATGTTTGGCCAAACTCAAATGGATTGATTGGATCAATGTCATTTGGATTATCAACATATTCGGAATCGAGAAAGTATTGAACAATACAAGTTGACTTGTTGACCATGACTTATGTTCAATGACATCATGGACAAAGGGATTATGACATGTTCTAAAAGGAATGCGAACTTGTATCTAGTTATACTATTTGGGTAGGTATGACGGTTTGCTAGAACCTAATCATATCTTATGGTTTCATGTTTGAACCAATTGCCAACTTAGTATAATCCTAGAGGGTCACACACAATAGAACGAATCCTAAATAAGGACTATATTGGAAATTTGGAAACATTGGATTTTTCTGGGCCTTTGGACGACCGCCCAAATGGGCTGGGCGAGCGCACAAGAACTTGGGCGGCCGCACACCTCAGTTTGGGCGGCCGCACAGTGCTGTCGGGGGCAGATTCCTAATTTGACTCGGAATCGAATTTTGGACGGGTTTTAACACAAGTTTCCTATTTGGAATAGGTCTTACTTGTGTATAAACATCAGAATTCGGCCATAACTCAGACCTAATGTTTTGTGCAAGCCTCCAAAGAGTTTGAGAGGGTTTTATTTTGTTCTAAGAAATCCTAGATTGAAGAACAAAATTATATACAAAGAAAATTCCATATAGTTCATATTAATTGTGAAAACGTGTTTCATAATTTGGTCTAGCAACCAAGATCAAGTGTTCTTGATATTCGTTCGTGGTGTGGATACCGCTAGAGGGTGAAATTTATCATCTTTAAAGTTCGTGATTATTGCTATGATCGTGATCAAGTTTTCAAGTCTCTATCGAATTCAAGGTTGCAAAATCAAAGGCATCAAGGGTTAGTATTCTAGTATCCATATTGTTGTATTTGACTTAATCATATGAATGGATCTATGGGCTTTGGGTTTCATTAAATTTTAAATGCTTAATTCCGCTGCGCATGTTGCTGTGAAACCCAACAAACTCAATGATTTGAGGTCCTTGATGTTGTTCCCCCTCAGCTGTTGGCTGTTGATTACTTGGTTCCCCCTCAGCTGCTAGCCCCTTTTTCTTCTTGAGGTTGGAGGTCTTCTTATCAAACTTATTTGTGTTGCTTGCATCACAGCAGAGGTACCACTCATTTTGTAAGTTCCAGTAAAGGACTACCTCATGAAATTTTTGAAGAAGAACAAGGGTCATGAACCTGAAGAGGTTAGGTTGTCCAGCCTTTTTTATTCCTTTAATGGTGGAAGGGTAGTTTTTCAGATTGAAGTTCTCCAAAAGGATGGGACCCCAGTTGATCCTGCCTCTGAGAAGAGCCAAGGCTTGTTTCCACTCTGAGACACTCATTTGATCAAATGAAGATCGTTTGCCACAGATTCCTTTGAGGACAATGTCACACAGGACAGAGTGTCTTTCGGAGAGATGTCTTTTGTGAACAGGCTGGTTTTTGAGGCTTAGGTAATTGGATTGGCCTGTGAAGGTTCGATAGAGAGGGGAAAAGTTCATATCTATGGCAGGGTACCAAATATTTGTTATGAAATACTCACTTATTTCAAGATTTAAGTAGATACTGACATCTAGATAGGAAATGACAATTTCTTCTTCTCCAAACATAGCAGAGATTGAGTGGTCAGAATTCCTTATTCCAGTGTTGTAGAGATGGAGACAGGCATGGTCAAGGATGGGGCCTTTTCTGTGAGAAAAGAGAGTAATCTATTGTTTTCAAGAAGACCTTTTATAAATAGACCTGTTTCTCCTTGGAAGAAGTCTTCTTCGATGTAATACCCATGAGCATCTTCGGGTACAAGAGGTTATCTAATAATAGGAGAAGACATGTTTGTTTTACAAGAAGGAGAAAAGGTGGGGTTTGAAAACATAGGAGGTTAGGGTTTGAAGCAGAGTTTTTCATTTCGAAAGGTTGAATGATTTTCGAAGAATTTTTTTTTTGGTTTTTATAGAGAGAGGAGAAGATGAAAGATCGAGGTTTAGAAGGTGGGGACAATGGTTATAATTTTAAGATCGAGGCGACGAGGGTTTTAAAAGCTAGCCGTTAAGACGACTTGATAGTTATCCTCTTTTACTGTTTATATGAACAGTAAATAGAATGGAATTAAATGGTATATCATTTATTCCCAGAAATAGCGGGCGGCTATTTAAGGAAGGTAAGGTGCTAAGTATGGTATAACACACTTTGACTTAAATTTTGACCTATCACATCTCAGTTTTGCCAAGTTTTTGTACCAATAGTACATATTTTGTGGTCAAATCAGTTGATATTTTGGGCAAAAATTTAATTTTAACAGCTATGTCTAGCACCATTCCCTATTGTGGGCTTTCATAAATTCCTTGTATATAAAAGGAATAAGAACTCAGCTGATGAAAACACATCATATTCTCTTTCTTTTGGCTTAGCTGTTCAGGCAAACCCAATGAAACTAACGAAACATGGGGAGACTTGCAGCTAAGTATAATCCTAAAAGAATGGCTCAATTAGCCAAGAAGCTAATCTTTTCAATCCCTGTAGGAGAAGAGACAGAAAGGGAAAGGTTTGAGAGAGAGTTCATTTCATACACTATACAGAGTGATCATCAGATGTATGAGGAAGTTGAACAGCTTCCTCTTGATCACCCTTTTAAGTATAGGGAGGTGAGAGATAGGGAGAAGAGAAAGAGAGATTGGGACAGTGAAAGGGAAGCTTTAGAGAAAAAGAAGAGAGAGAGATTGGCACAATTGAATGAGGTTAAAGGCAAGGGAAAGGAGAAACAAGTGGAAGAAGGTGGTAGTATTAAGCTGTTTGGTCAAAGAATGAAAGTAGGGGAGGGAGAGAGCAGCAGAGAAAATGCTGCACAGTCTGAAGTCCAAAGGGTTCATTGCCTTGGAGACTTGATGAGAAAGGAGAGCTTAATGGTCCATGTGAAGGATATTGATAGGATAGCTGTTGAGGGAAAATAGGTGTTAAGGCCATTTACTTTGAGAGAGCTAATGAGTCAGGAAGATATCTTAGCTGTTCAGGCCAAGAAGGTGCATGTAGCTGAACAGCTAAGGGATTATGTCCCAGTAACAAGGCATTCTTTGACCATTAGCATGGCAGTGCTAGAGGGAAGGGGAGATAACTTTCATGGGGTCCAGCAGTCACCAACAACTACTCACACTCAACTATTCAGGCAGTATTTGAGGAGTTGTAGTCCTGTTCAGGTCAAGGAAGAGGATATTAGAGGTCCTTCTTCCCACATGAAAATGATAGTTGCTGAGAGTATGCAGACTTCTGGGACCTTTAGCTTTGTTTCCCCCTTGGATGATCTTCCACCCTATGATGCTATGGAGGAGTGGTGGTCAAGAACCATGGGTCCACCTCTTCATCATTCTCCAGTTATAGAGAGGCATCCAGTGTGGTTGGAGAGGTATTTAGAGGGAGGGCCATCTACACCAGAAAGGGCATATCAAGGAGGAGATGGATAGGACAAGGGCTCTGGTTGTTGTTGGAAACAAATCTTGTAAGATGGAGGAAGAAGAGAACAACCAAGGTTAGTTAGCTATTGGGAAAGTTTTTGTACCCCTTTTTTTTGTTTTTGAGAGGAAAGGGATACCAGCAACACAGGGGTAGTGAGGTTAAGGCTTAGTTCTAAGCAATATGATGTAAACAGGCCATCATATTGTTGTCCTTGAATAGAGATCTGTTTAGGTTAGCTGTATAAATAATGTAAACAGCTAACCATGTTCTCTGTACCAGTCTAAAGTTTATGAAATAAAATTTTAGTTAATCCCTTTTACTTTGGCAAGTTAATCATTGCTAACATTGCTCTCAAAAGTTCAAACCTCTTTTCATCCATAGCTTTGGTTAGTATGTCAGAGACATTATCCTCAGTACCAACTTTGGCTAAATTGATATTTCCTTTTTTCAACATGGTCTCTAAAGAAGTGATGTCTTACTTCAATGTGTTTGGTTTTAGAGTGTTGAACAGGATTCTCAGTCATGGCTATTGTACTTGAATTGTCACAAAATATGGGAATATTAGTGACGTTTATACCAAAGTCTTGTATTTGACTTTTTAAGTACAATATTTGGGAACAGTAGAGACCAGCTGCAACATATTCAGCCTCAGCTGTTGAGGTTGCTACAGAGGTTTGCTTTTTATTAGACCAGGACATAATTCTTGATCCAATAAATTGACATCCACCACTTGTTGACTTTCTATCTAGATTGCATCCAGCATAGTCTGAGTCAGTAAAGCCAATTAGTGAAAATGGAAATTCATTAGGGTACCATAAGCCATAATCAGGAGTTCCTTTTAGATATCTCAAAATCCTTTTAACTGCATCAAGATGAGATTCTTTGGGATTTGCTTGAAATCTTGCACATAGACATACATTGAACATGATGTCTTGTCTTGAGGCAGTAACATATAGGAAAGATCCTACATAGCTTCTATAAAGTGTTGATCAACACTTTGACCATCAGTGTCAGCATGAAGTTTGGTTGTGGTGGACAGAGGTGTCTTTGCTGTTGAGGCATTCTGCATATCAAACTTCTTGATCATGTCTCTTGTGTACTTGGCTTGGTTAATGAAGATCCCATCCTTCATTTGTTTGACTTGAAGACCTAGGAAGTAGGTTAGTTCCCCAATCATACTCATTTCAAACTATTTTTGCCTAAGATCTCCAAATTCTTTGCAAAGGTTCTCATTTGATGATCCAAAGATAATGTCATCAACATAGACCTGAATGAGTAGGGTGTCATCTCCATATTTTTTAATGAATAAAGTGTTGTCAATATGACCTTTGGTAAATCCTTTATCAAGAAGGATTTTAGACAGAGTGTCATACCAAGCTCTAGGGGCTTGTTTTAGACCATACAAGGCTTTGTCCAACTTGTATACATGGTCTAGAAATTTAGGATGTTCAAATCCAGGAAGTTGAGCAACAAACACCTTTTCATTTAGTATTCCATTCAGGAATGCACTCTTGACATCCATTTGGAATACTTTCATCTTCTTAAAAGATGCAAAGGCTCGAAATAGTCTTATGGCTTCAAGTCTTTCTACAGGAGCAAAAGTTTCATCATAGTCTATTCCTTCTTCTTGTCTGTATCCTTGAGCAACAAGTCTTGCTTTGTTTCTTACTACAGTACCATCTTCACTCATTTTGTTTCTAAAAACCCATCTGGTACCTATGACAGTTTGGTTTCTTGGTTTGGGAACAAGTTTCCATACTTTATTTCTTTTAAACTGTTCAAGGTCTTCTTCCATTGCTTCTATCCAGTCTGCATCTTGAAGGGCTTCATGGATCTTTTTAGGTTCCATTTGAGAAATGAAGGCACTCATGAAAATATCATAGTGAGGAATTCCATCAGAGATTGTTTCCTTCTGAATAGGGATGGAAATGATTAGGTTGTCATCATTGAGAATTGGGATTTGAGTAGAGATTTGGGAAGGTATGATTTGACAGCTAATTGTTTCATCTAAGGTGTTGGGAAGAGGAAAGCTGTTGGGAGTGGGTAAGCTATTAGGAGTATCTTTGGGCAGAACATAGGGAAGAGTAATGTTGTTCTCATTTGATGGCGAAGGATTGTTGATTGAAGGTGAAGGTTCTGGAAGGTTGTCAGAATTTCCAATGCTTTCATCAAAGTCACATAAGTCAGTATTGCTTTGATCATTATTTTCATCAAAGTCAACATGAATGGATTCTTCTACAACCAGTCTTCTCTTGTTGTATACTCTGTAGGCTTTGCTAGTGTTGGAGTAGCCAAGAAAGATTCCTTCATCACTCTTGGAATCAAATTTGTCTAGGTTATTCTTCCCATTGTTGTGAATGTAACATTTACTTCCAAATCCATGAAAGTAGGATATGGTTGGAACCTTACCATTCCACAACTCATATGGGGTCTTCATATGAAATTTGTTGATTAGAGTTTTATTCTGTACATAAACAGTAGTAGTAACAGCTTCTCCCCAAAAGTATTTAGGAAGATTGTGTTCTGACAGCATTGCTCTTGCTGCTTCACAAATGGTCCTGTTCTTTCTTTCTGCGACTCCATTCTGTTGAGGAGTTCTTGGAGCTGAAAAGTTGTGATCAATCCCTATTTGGTTACAATAGTTTTCAACTCCAGTGTTCTCAAATTCAGTTCCGTGATCAGATCTTATCTTTTTGATAGATAAGCCTTTAAAGTTCTGAACTTTCTTGAATAGCTAAGTAAGGTTTTGAAGAGTATCACTTTTGGATTCAAGAATAATTATCCAAGTGAATCTAGTGTAGTCATCAACAACTAAAAGAGAGTATCTCTTTCCACCTAGAGATCTGGTTCTAATGGGGCCAAATAGGTCCATATAAAGGAGATCAAGAGGTTTGGATGTGTCCAGTCTAGTTTTAGCAGTAAAGGGTGTCTTCTTTTGTTTTCCATATTGACAAGCTCTGCATAGTTTTTCTTTCTTGAAAGGAATTTTAGGAAGACCTTTGACAAGATTGGAGATGGATAACTTGGAAATGGTTTTGAGGTTTAGGTGAGCAAGTCTTTTATGCCATAGCCATGAGAAATCTGATTGGCTGTAGGATAATAGACAGTGAGCAGTAGAGGATTGAACAACTTCAAGGTGGAGGCAGTAGAGGTTCTTCTTTCTAACTCATGTTAGAATAACCTTGTTGTTCTTGTCTTTGACTTGGCATTGGTCCTTTGTGCAGATAACATGGTACCCTTTGTCACAAATTTGACTTATGCTAATCAAATTGTGCTTAAGGCCTTCAACATAAGATACATCTGTAAAGATGATCTCTTTGGTCACTAGATTGCCTGATTCTTTAACTCTTGCTTGAGAATTGTCACCAAATGTAACATTGGGACCATTCTTTGGAGCTAGCTGTTGAAGCCATTCCTTGTTGTAAATCATATGTCTGCTACATCCACTATCTAAGTACCAGATTCCTTTATTAGATTCCTACAAAACAAAATTAAAAATTATGGTACCCATTATACTTTTTGGGTCCAAAGGATTAGACTTTCTTTGGTACCCTAGCCTTGCCACCTGATCTTTTTTTGAAGAATTGGTTAAGGGTGCTATAGTAGGACATGATTTTCATCATGTAGGGTGTTAATGTGAAGGTTGAGGGGAGTTATATAGGTGTCCAGTATTGTATGGGCTTTGATTTCTGTAGTTTGGTTGATGAAAGTGAGATTGCTGTCTGGGATTTTGTGAGTGGTAAGATGATCTAGGGGAGGAGTTTTGTGACTGATGGCTTTTCCCATTGGAATATTGCCAGTTTTGTCTAGGTTGCCTAGAGTGCCTCTGCTGTCTAGCATATCTTGGTTGTCCAGTTTGCCTTGGCTTTCTGGCTTGTCTAGGCTTTCTAGGTTGTCTAGGCTCCTGTTCTTGCTTCCTTTTCTGAGATTTAATATCATCAGTACTTGTTGAAGCTTGAGTATTAGGAATTGTGGGAGAATCCCCTTTTGATTTACTCTCTTTACTCCTTTGTTTGTACACATCTTCCTTTGTTTGAATGGAGTAAGATGGTTTCTTGGTAGGGAGTGTGTTGAGACTTTGTAAAATCATAGTTTCAACAGCTCTATCACCAGTGGGTGGAGTATAGATTTTGAGTGTGGGATTTTTAGCTCCTATTCCAGATCTGTGCCCAGGATTTCTCTGGTTGAATTGAAACATGGATAATGTATTGCTTGATTTGCTCCAGGAAGCAATTTTGCTTTTTAAAGCATTGTTTTCTTCCTTCAAGGTACTTATTTCATGTTTATTATCCTCTTGGGATTTAGAACAGTCAGTCTTAGCTGTTGAGCTAAGTATGTCATTTTCAAGTTTTTGTCATTTTTCTTCTAGATCCTTTGTGGTTGTTTCAAGGTTAGTGTTTAGGGTTTTGATTTTTTCAGTGGTTTTTGATTGCTCAAGGTTTTCTGTGATGAGGGCAGCAAAGCTGGAATCTTGTTTCTTCTTTTGAATTAAGAGGGTACAAACTAAATTTCTAAAACCATCAATATTAAGAGAGTTAAAATTATGTACCTCTTTAAGTTCTTCAGCAGCAGCTAAGGCTTCTAGGTCCTCTTCATTATCTGATTCATCACATTCTTGTGCAACTAAACACAGTAATGCTTCTTCTTCATCACTATCTGAGTCTGAAGATTCAAATTCTTCATCACTAAACCTAGAGAAGTCAGCAAGCATGATTTGTTCTTTATTCTTGTCATTTTTTGCCTTGACACAATTGTAGCAATTGGACCTAGAACTATGAATGACATCTTTAGAATAGGTCATTCTTTTTTAGTATTCTCTTGCTTTTTTAGGTTCTTTACAGTCTACAGCATAGTGATCCGGTTTACCACAATTGTAACACTCACTGTTCTTTTTAACAACCTCTTGAGTTGGGTTGGATGGTGAAGGACTGTATCTTCTATCAAAAGCTTTCTTTTGATGCTTCATGGCATTTCTGACAACCATGGAGATGAGACTTGGGATGTCTTCTTGAGAGATTGGCTTTGATTCTTGTTTAGGAGTTATGTTCAGTTTTTGTAAAGCATTGATAACAAGAGAGTCAATGTCCTGTTGAGAGAGTTGTTTCTGGGTTTGCACTTGTGCAACAAGGGCATGGGTTTGAGTATGGTGGATGTTGGTTGAATTTTGATCATTCCTTCTAGTTCATATGCTTCAAGTTTACCAAAGTATTGTTCAATGGTCATACTACTCCATTCAGCTCCTTCTCTAATGGTAAGGGTTACTTTCTCATATTCTTGAGGAAGATTAGAGTAGATTTTTAGGCATATATCAGATTGTTCAAAAGTTTTGCCATGGTCTGAAATGGCTCTTACAAGATCTTCAAATCTTGGTCTTGCAGCACTCACTTTTTCTCCAGGATAGAATTTGAAGTTGTCTAACTGTCTTAATAAGTTGTATAGATTTTGGGTTCTAACACTGGTGTGTTTAGTGAACTTTGTGTTAATTAATTACCATGCTTCTTTAGCACTTGGTACTTTAGCTATTTCTTGAGCTAGGGACTCATTCACACTTTTTTGCAGAATATTTTTTACTTTTAAGTTTGCAGTCGTAAGTTGTCTTTGTGCATCAGTCCAATTTTCAGGAGATTTGAGTTTGCTACCCCCTCCATTGACTTCAGCTTGAGTGGGAGGTTCAACTTCATTCTCTAAGACATACCAGTTCCATATGCTATTAGCATCTAGATAGGTTTTGATTTTTGAGGAATAAATCTCAAAAGATCTCAGTCATCAATGTGTGGAATGTCTTTCTCATTGTTTCTTCTGGGTTGAGGCATGATGGGTTGAGAGGATCTTTCACAAGTTGTTAGACTCTTTATGGTGAATCCAAGCTCTGGTGCCAATTGAAAGGTCCTGTTTTACTTAAAGAATAGAAATGTTAAAGATGAACAGCTAACAGTTTGGGTGGTTAGCTGTTGAGAGATAGAGTAATTATGCAGCGGAGAATAAATAGAAGAATAAATGAAATAGACAAGGTGTAGTGTGTGTAAGTGTAGAGATAAGAGAAGAAAATACACAAGGAGTTTTTAAAGTGGTTCAGAGGCAAACACTTCTCTTACATCCACCCCCACTGTAGTCAATAGTGAGATCAATCCACTATAATATCCACTTACTTAATAAGCTTACTATGAATGATAAAGGCAAGTTCCTCGAAGCCCCGCTTCTTAACTGTCACTACAGTTAAGGAAGCCTTTTGACTAAGGCAATAAAAAGAAAAGAAAAATTACAAGAGATTAAAATAAAAGGTTAAGCTTCGCTGATAGCTTAGGCTTGGTGTAGGTTGTAACTGGGTGCACAAGGGGCACAATATTTGCAGGGGATTATGGAAATATTTAGATCTGCAGATTGAGAATGCAGGGAGGCTCAAAAGGGAGTGAGCTTGTAAAAATGGGTTTTAGGGCTAAAAAGGGTCACTTGACAACATGCCAGTATACACCTTTATATAGGGGAGGCCATATAGCCGTTGGGGGACAAGGGTACAAGGGTAGCCGTTGGGGGACCAAAGGTACAGAGGAGTAATGGCTTGTCTTTGACCGGGTTGACTAATATGTTGTTCCTCTTGAATGCAGTTTGTCAAGTTAAGGGGAAGGTGTATTCACACTTGACCAAGCTTCAATAGTGTTATTCTAAAGTTTGTTAATATTTAGAATAATCATTCTTCAAGAGTCTGATGACGTGGAGAAAGCTGTTGAAGAAGGACAGTCTCAGCAATTGAGACAGAGGAGCTTAGCTCTTGGGTTTGTAGGGTCTTAGCTGTTGAAGCTTGATTGAATTTAGCATCTTGATAATTCATTTGAGGTTGAGGGAGTTTGAAATAGGTAGTTCTTCAGTTTGTTAAATGTGTAAATGGTAGGTAGATCATGAAGTGTTTTGACTGTTGACTTTGAATAGCTAACAGGATGGCTTAGCTGTTTGAGCTTTTGTGATGGGTTGCCTGTGCTCAGGTCTTTTGTATACATCATATAATCAATGGATTGATTATTTATTTATAAAAACATTTTTACTATGATTAATTGTGAGTTAAACATAGTGAGGTACTAACAAGAACACTAAGACTCTACAGATCGTTCTAAGATAAAAGGGACGCATGACATACGAATATTGACGTGTCTTGTGAGTCGTACTAAAAATGAGACCTTATGGGGCATCTCAAACCTATGAATGATTTACGAGGAAACTCTAGGGGTGCATGCAAACCAAAGGAGCATTATAGGTGCGTACAAACTAATGAATTCACTAAGAGGTAATTCAAGGGGTGCATTCAAACCAAAATGATAAATGACCGTAAATATCAAACAAGAAATGACAGCGAATGTCAAAGCGAGAGGTGACTGTAAAGATCGAGAGGTAACCAGTACAGGTCAAGAAAGAAGTGCCTGCAAAGGCCGGGTGTACGCGACCGTTATAGGTCGAGATTAGAGATGACAATGTGGGTCTAAAAAGGGATATGACCAAATAGGTTGAGAGGCAAAACAATCGTGTAGGTCAATAGAAGAGAACTGATAATTGTTCTACTAGGGCTCCGACTTAAGAAAGACGGTCGAGGTGACAAAGAATAGAGAGATTGTATAGAGTACAAAAGAATCAAGGGGTAAAGAGGATATTTGAATGCTACTTGCCGAAATTGACGCGCGACAGTGTCATAAAAACCAAGTTTGTCTTGCGACAAAGGTTGAGAAACCAAAAGGAACAAAACACGCAGAACATATTTATTTTGGCAGGAACTCATTCGTGAAAGAGATAAAAGGAAGTAGCGAATCAGGCGATTCTTGGGTGGTTTTCACCAAAGCATCATCTAATGTGCAAGGAATCTTCAGGAAGCTTATCATCTATTATGGATCAACAGTAGGAGAAACAAATGATGCACAATTTCCGGCCATACACACTCCCAATCTATACCCCTCTCTGCTTGCTTTCTCCTAACCCAAATTTCGAAAACTGCCCAAGCTGAATGCTCACTCAGGAAGAAAAACACATAGTCCACGTTTTTTTGAAATAGAATATAATAATCTATGAATCAGTATAGTCGTACTCGTACCGCAGGTTACATGTAGTATCTAAAAGATCTTCAACAAACTAAAATATTAAGGATATGGTTCTAGGAAAAGGACACAAAACTAAAGTTTAAAGCTTTAACAAGATTTGGTACTTTTGCGTAGTCTGTTCTGAGAACCATTGGAAACTAATGCAAGTCAATTATCTGACAAAGACCTATTTCCGCTCAACCTCAATCTCAAGTTGAAACACCACTTCCCCTCCCTCTAAATTCCATTGAAGATACCCATGGTAGGTAAGACTGATCTAACTACTTTCCATCTGCTAGATATTACATGAAAAAAAAAAAAAAAACAATTCCCAACATTAGTTGGTTAATTGTGGAACCAACATCTGTTTGCCGAATGCAATGTGTATAATATACAGAATGTATGCGTTCCCAGCAAGCTTAGGATACACCACTAAGATTTGCACCAAGAAATAAATAACAAAAGCCATACTCACCTCGAGTTTTGTTAGATTCCAGTGCAGTCCACAGATGTCACTTCATGCAGGAAAATTGTATTGTACTCCCTCCGTCCCGAAAAAAGAGTCACACTTACCATTTTCATCTGTCCCCAAAACAGAGACACTTTTCTACAAGAGGAAATAAGTTTATTTCAATTTCACGAAGGTCCAAGCAAATAAAGCTACATTCATAAAAAACACTGTGTTATGTACAATGTGATTATTTCTTTCGAATGGGACGGACCTGCTTTCATCATCGTTATCATCAAAATCAACATTGTTTTCATCAAGATTGCAGGGATCATCCACAAACGCAAGAAGGTCAATGTTTCTCTCTGAGAAAGGGATCATCTGAGTAAACTAGTTGTGAGATCCATTAGCACAATAGTAAGGGGTTTGGCACTGCCTTCTTTTCTCACCTAACAGAATGCAAATTGAAAAAAAAATAAAAAAATGGTGATGTTTCTCTTGAGCTATTAGCTGCCTGTTAAAGAGAATATGAAATCCCCACAAGCGTAAAAAAAGAAAAAGCAAGGAATGCAAATATCACCAGAAATGGAAAAAGGAAATAAAGATAGAAGGTAATCTAGGGTGTATTACATATGAATGTTGATATTTATCATGTAGTATGGACCTGAAAGCATGTACCAGTCACCGCATGCGATTTTTTTTTCCTCATATAAGCTACAGCTACTGTTACAAGCTTTAATCACAAATGAGCATCTTATTTTAAGATTTCTTTTTATTGGCATATGGGCATCAAATGTAACAAAAAGTGAGGCTTCTAAAATCATTCTATGTACATATCGTTTAGACTACACAATGAGACAAAGGTGTGGTCTGGCAAGGGATCCCTAAGCTTGTCCCGTCTGCTAACCGCCCTACTCGCTGCAAGGTTCACACCATTAAGGCCCTGCCCCGCAGATCTGAACCCCGCCCATACCTTAAAATTGAGATTTACTTTATAGATATCTATATCAGTACTAAGAAGGAAATAATTAGTAGTAAACCATACACCCAACCAGATCCGTGTTCTAGAGATATCAAATCATCCAATTCCATGTTCAAAAGAAAGAATTAATACTTAAACCAGAAACAGAAAACATAAATATCCGTCCAACAAATTCATCCACATAAAATTCACATTTATTCAAAGTGCATGTGAGTGAGATTTTATACAAAATAAATAAATCGAAAATAGAAGGCAACCTTGATGGAATGATTGGATTTTATAAGTTACCACAAGACTTCCTCCATCAACTCGACTTAGAACAAACGGAAGTGGAAAACCTCAAATGAAGTTGTGATCATAAAAATTGAAGGGAGATTAGAGATGAGCACCGCAACCGCATAAAATAAATGATAGAGAGGCAATGAACAAATCGTCTGATGCCGTAAGTACCATTTATATATAGAGGCTGCCTTGGAAAACCTAATGGGCCGAGTCATCTAAAATACCAATTCTAACCCTATCCTAGTACATTTAACTTCGTACCAAAACCGGCTAGAGCAAATATGGGCCGCAAAAGGCCAATTGAGATTAGATATAGATAGAGGGCTGGGTCAGTTGTCATCGCAAGCCATAATAGTGATATTTCAAAGAGGGAGTAAAGTACTTGCAACGGAAGATAACTTAAGGGAATGGATTTATTGGCACTTATAAAAATACTTATAAGCATCAAAAGATTAAGAAAATCTACAAGCTTCATTAATAACCATGAAGCCTCTTAAAAGTTCAAATAACAACAAGATCCAGTTGCTATGAATCAAATGTTCCGTATGCCTAAAGCACTGCAGATCAGATGGTCTTATTTTTGTAAGAGCACAAAATATAATTCTGTGAGATTTAAGTGTTTGGATTGGAGTTCAAAACTACGAGGAAGCAAAGGAGAGAAGGAATCTAAGTCATGGGGAGTTAGTAGAGGTCAAGAGGAGAGTTCAAGGAGGAGGAAACAAGCTGCTACGGAGGGCTGAGGGGGGGTCACCGAGTAAGACAAAACGGGGAGGGACAATCTGGTGGACTGGGTGCTCGCCCGCTCTGAGACCGGGCGCTCGCCCACCTGACGGGACAGACCCAGTTTTTGTCATTGTTTCCTATTTTGATGCAATCTCTTCCAAACGACTTAGGGCTTCCTTGTACACCTATATAAGCATAAATCGGTCCATAATATTGTGGGCTTGATAGGAGAAAGTTAGGATATCAAGGAGAGCCACAAAATAGTATCTAGGAGGGGCCGGGGTCTAGGAGAGCCATGAGGGGCGATCCTACAACCCGGCCATGGTCATATTGCTTGTGTGTTCTTGGGGGAGGTGAGATAATAATATATTTGTGAGAGAGATTGTTCTTGGAGAGAGGCCATGCTAGATCTATGTGAGTGCATGTGCAAAGTTGTAATAATCTTCATATATTATTATAATGATATCCTGGCTAAGTGCCCCCAGATGTAGTCATGTGTTGATGAACTGGGTTATCAAACATTGGTGTTATTTGTTCTTTCATATTATATTATCACGTGTTGATTATTTTCTCCATGTTGATGACTGCTAGTATGGGATAGTGGATGCGTAGATCCCCCCAATTCCCCATCATTAAGAAACGGTCTTCTATGGATTACTCAAAAAGAAAACATAAAATATATTGTTAACGGCTTAGCAAAGAAAATAACCCATGAAAGAAATCCTCCCCTCACGGCCTAGCCTCAGAATCCAGCTTGTAAACATCTGCAATAGTACATAAGTGAAGGGCCAAATGCACATCAAAGTGAAATGTAAACAAAAGCGAAGCAATAGCTGATGTTCCTAAAAGAACAATGTTTTTATTCAAATTTATCTATAGTGAAGGAACTTTTAAGGCAAACCAATTGACAATCACAACCTGACAAGTACAGGAATTATGAATAGGAACACCACAAGTACAGGAGTTATGAAAAATCCAGGTTAAAGGCTAAAGTAAATAGCAACACCACAACAATTTACCAAGCAAAACAAAATGAAAACAAGAATAGATAGACAAGACCACATGGAAAAAAATCAGGCTTCGTATTATTTCCATATCATAAGGTACCAGTTCAGGGCCGTGACCTCTGCGTCTAGTTTTACCCCCAAGTAACAGTAAGACCAATCTCAAGATCCCAAAAACACCAAGCCCTTTAGTCCACTATGCAAGACTCTTGGAGAGGTTACTTGCAAATGTCTAATGGCATCACTCTTGATAAGATTTAGTCTTATTGGAAGACTAATGAGCAAGAGCACATGATTAGGATTCCATATGCTTTAGCAATTGGATCTATCGTGTAAGCTAAGTTAATTTACTAAGACCGTATGTCTTATATACTTGGAATATGATGAGATAATACCAATCAGTTTCTAGTGAAAGTCACTAGTTAAGAAACGTCTTTATGTACTTGAGAAGAACCAAAGGATGCATTCTTGATCTTTGATAGAATGAAAGATGATCTTTTAATAGTTACATAGATGCATTCTTACAAACCAACAAAGATAAAATATTACAGTATAAATACATGTTTATGTTTACTAATGGTGTTAGAAGAGTTCTAAATATACCATTACTATTCTACAAAATGATTGAGTGTACAATAGCATAAGATGCAACTGAAAAATTGTTTGGATAAGGAGACTAATTAGTAAACTAAAAATCGTTTCTAGTATCCCTAATTTAATGGACCTTCATTGTATCAATAATCGTTATTGCACAAATCAAGGGACCAACATCCTATCTAAACATATACTCGGACATTTATATCTTATTCGAGAAATCGTAAAAGATGGGAGATGTCAAAATATGCAAAATACCATATGATGATAACAAGGATAATCATCATACACAAGCTCGCTTGCAATAATGATGGAGATCATAACTAAAGCTCAATGGGAATTGGATACACGTTGATTGGGCCTAGTGCAAATGGGAGATTGTTGGATATTATGATCTAGGCCCTTGAGAAAGGCCTATGCGTTACATCATAGCTTCATTGTTATAGAGATAATAAACCCGATTATTATATATTTTGCATGTTTATTATAACAATCATTGTCCCTTGCACTTATGAAGAGCTAGCGTGAGATTAATGGATAATCATATAATGATTATGGTGCATAGGATGTGTATTAAACTTGTGGGTACTTGTTGGAGAACAATGTACTGGATAGACCCGTTATGAGATTTATGTCATGGTCAAATGTCATAATTAATTATCATAATAGTCATAACATTTGAATCCTTAGACCTGAGATTATTATGGTCTTCCACATGATGAACATTATGTTTGACGTACTCAAACGCTACCCTTAATCGGGTGGTTATAAATCCTATGATTGGCATAATCGGATTCATGTATGGAAGAATGATAAATAAATATGGGATTTGTCCCTCTCTAAAGAGAGATATCTTCTTGGTCACTCGATGAGTGAGATTGATGATAGTGCATGGCCATGCCCAAATGAATTGATGTGTTCAATGTCATTTGCTCATATCAATCTACTTAAGATCGAGAAAGCATTGGACAACATAAGTTGACATGTACCATGACTTATGTCCATTATAATATCGCGTGACTAAGGGATTGTGATATGTTCTATAATATAGGAAATTTAGATCTTCAAAGTTATACTAATTGGGTAATCATAAAGGCTTGCTAGAGTCCGCTTATGATTTACGAGATCTGAACAGTTCGGGCTCATTGCAAACTTAGTATAATCCTATTGGGTTGGGTCACACACGCAGAACGGATCGAATAAGGCACAGAAAATGAGAAAAACTGGATCCTACTGCATGATCCGTATGGATGGTTTGGGAGCCACCAACCTGATCCGTACGGATGGTTTATCCAACAGGAACAGTTTTAGGTAACTTCTTGCTGATCAATAAAAACCTATTTCCTAATGAGATTAGGTTTCTTCCTTAGATATAATGAACGATTTTCAGCAGCCGAAGACATATGCTTCGAGAGTGATTTGAGAAATCAAATAGAGGTTTTTGGTGAGAGAAAAATACACATTATTTAAGGGTTATTAGGGTTTAATTATTCTTAATTATCAAACCATAATTTTCATTCAAGGGAGATTGAAGAAGGGTTCTTCAAAGACAAACTTTTCAAGCCTAAAGGATCTAGCAATCGCGTCAAGAAGGAGTTCTTGAATCCGTTTGAAGTGTGGATACCAAGAGAGGGTATTTTTCTTAATACCTAAGATCTTAAAGTTTCATTCCGAGCAAACGAGGTTAGAATTCTTTTCATCTTTATTATATATTATTTGATCATAGCGGATCCTAGCTTTGGGTTTTGTTCATGTAAAGTCTTTCGCTGTGCATGATCCGTTTAAACCCAACAATATAAGCTTGGATCTTCACGAGATGTTAAGCCCGAAGACACTAGAGTCTCTAAGAACCATGATTTGATACCAATTTAAAGGTCCTGGTTTTCATTAAAACACTCTTAAGGCCAAAATGATAGATAATTATGCGCAGCGGAATTGATACTTTCTTAAGCCTTATAATGGTTGGCTAACATATATATTCCTAATATCTTTGTCAATTTTATCTTGTCTATGTGATCAAGCAATAATATATTAAAGCAAGAAATATAATTGAAATGAAAATTAAAGTGCAAGACAATAAATTAAAAGAGACAAGAGGCGAGAATTTTTAAAGTGGTTCGGAGGAAAACCCCATCTCCTACATCCACCCCCACTGTCCCTGACAAGTGAGCTCAATCCACTATAATATCCTCTTCTTACAATAGTTACAAGGATTGAGAAGGCAAGTTCCTTTGAACCCCCTCTACTTAATTGACACTTCAATTAAGGTTGCTTCTTTCAAAGCGGAAAGAAAATAAAAATCACAAGAGTGAATATCAATGTAGTTCTTCCTTGGATTGACACTTGAGTTGTCGGATGGAAGCAATGCTTTAGCTCGGTGTTCCCCCTTAATGTTTGAAAGGTTTAGTTGGGTTGATGTTCTTGGGTTGTAAACCATAGTGTGTGCAATTGGTGTTTATTGCACACACTAAGGTGGAGGCATAAGGAAAGGGTGAGTGGAATTGGTGCTGGAAAACACACTCTTGGAATGGGAGGGTTTGTATACAATTTATATGGAAAAGTTGGAAGTAGCCATTGTTGGTCAAGAGAAATCATCAATGCTTAGTTTTTGGTCTTTGGTCTTTGGTCTTTGGTCATACTTCAAAGTATTTGTTTGGTAGTTGGAGCATAGACTAGCTCCAAATATCTTCCAACGTGCAAGTCTTGAATGGCATGGCTGATGAAAAGCAATTCTTCATTATAAACCCTTTACTTTCATTATTATTGTTTCGCCCTTTTGGTAATTCCAATATAACTTTTCACCGGGTGTTCAGATGCATAATTTGATTCCATATTCTCGTTCATCTTAGAATTTCCTTTTCAATGAATCCAATATCGAATATTATAGGACTCATTTATAATGAGAAAATCTTCATTGAAAACTTAGAAACTCAAAGGGGTCTTTGTGTAACTTTTGCAACTTTCCTCTCTTGACAATTTAGACCATTTAACTTTGTCTCGTTAAATGATCAATATTCACCAAAAAAATAAGTTCGGACCTAGCACTATCATTAAAACATACTTCAATTTTGTTAAAAGATGAGAAAAGTTCTCATTACTTAACATACTAGGCAGACAAAATGTAAGTACATATATATATACTCCTATGTCCCAATATGATAGTCCTCCTTCATTTTTGTTTATCTCACAATGTAGTCTCATTTTTTAAATAAAATGTTAAAAATCACTTAACTTCTTAAACTACCCGCAATGAATAATACTGATCACTTTACTTGAGTTATTTTTGTTTTTAGAGGAACTATAGTGCTCGATTGTTGAAGTACCAAGGATAATTATGGATATTGTGTAAGTACCAAGGATAATTATGGAAAGAACAATAAATCACTAAAATGGTTGAATAATCAAATTTGACTATCAATCTAAGACGGGACGGCGGATGTATTAGTTCTTCAATGATAGAAGAAGACAGTCGGAAAGTATAATAAAAAACACTACAGCAACTTGGCTTCAACTAGATTTTACTCCCTCCATCCCAGAAAGATGGTCCACATTTGACGTTTGATGGTCAATACAAGTGAACTTTGATTAAATATAAATGTCAATCCAACCATCCTTATGAAATTCTAAAACTTGTGATTGATTAATCATCAAGTGATTTACCAATGACAAAATTTAAAATTTTATTGGGATGAATAGATTGATAAGAATCTATGGTCAAAGTTCACATGTGTTGACCGTCAAAAATCTAAAGTGGACTATCTTTTTGGGATAGAGGGAGTACAATTTAAAATATCTGACACTATCTTAAGCCAAAATTATTTTGACAAACTACCTATCTACAATATCATAATCATAATCTGGTCCATTTCCTCGCAAAGTCGGGAGGAGCGAAATTGAAGGTGAATGTGGCTGCCACAACTCTTCTTCATCACTGACATCCCTCCACTTGATTCTCTTCCGCTTCAGTTCTAGCAGAATATAACTCCAAACGGTCAACATAGTCAAGCCAAGCTCTAAAAGAAGCGTCACGACAGAATTTTCTTCAGCAACATCCATGGAGAACTCTCCCATTATCTGAAATCAGCGAGTCCTGCCATGTAAAGATTGAATCCGGGGCGTGGGTGGTTGAAATTTTATTTAATGGGTGTTATGTTAGAATTGTTCTTATGCCGTTGAAATTTTAGTTATCTTTTTAACGTCGTTAGGGTGCGTGGCATTATATGTAACAAAATTATAAAGTACATTTCATTATGTAGGGACAGCGCCACCACCACCATTCTCCACATTAGTATGATATTGTCCGCTTTGGGCCTAGCCCGCACGGATTTGTTTTTGGGCATCCCCCAAAAGGCCTCATAAACCAAAAGGCCTCATACTAATGAAGTGGGTGGGTGCTCTTATATACCTTGCAATTGTTTGCTCAATTACCGATGTGGGACTTTGGGTTGCACCCCAACAATCCTCCCCTCAAACCAAGGACCACACCGCTATGGCACGCAGTATTTCCTCTGGCCCATATCTAGCGAAAGCTTATACCAACCACCCGCGGAACACCGCAGCCCTCAATTGCAAGACTCCATTCGTTAATGTCACATAAGGGAACCTGTTAGAACCCTAGTTTCTTAACTAAGTGTTTTGACAAATAATTAAGAACTCATCATGGATTATCAAAAAAGTAAACATGAAATCATCAAGTCTTCACAGGTCCACTATCTTGACATATCGAGATAACTAACCTTCAAGATAGCAGAACTTAACACTCTTGCCAACTCACATCTCAGTCAAAGTCAAACCTGACTTAACACTATTCACAAACTTTTCTCCAGTCAAAGATTAATGACTGACATGTGCATTTCCAAGATGTTCAAGACCGTTGGAACTCGAACAGATATATACTGAAGACCTATAAAAGGAGCTCTACAATGCTGAAGATATAGAACTTCTGTCTTGGCCATTTTCATACAACTTGATTAAAGCTTTTAAGCAACTCAATTGTAAAGGCACACTTGATATTTATAAATCTGTGCTAAAATAGATAAGCAAACATAGATCTCACATAGCTACATAAGAGTCATCTTAGAGATCACCAAACCCTCACATTTGTGAAACCTTTTTCTTTTCTTTTTTTTCTGTGCTTTGCAACAAGTACAAAGCTTAGTTAGTGAGGCTAATTAGGCTAGAAAATTCTGAGGGGATTTTCTTGCAATTTATTGTAATTTCTTGACGAAGTATTATAGTGGATTGCTTCTTCACTATTGAGGACAGTGAAGCGTGGATGTAGGAGAGTTGCAATACTCAGAACCACATTACATCGTTGTGTTTGTGTCTCATTTACTCACACTTATTCACACACTTATCACTTTTCATTTACTCATTTATTTCTTCTATTTATTTCATTATTATTCCGCTGCATAACTCAACATACACACACTGCACCTCAAGATAATCGACCTACTCTGCCAAGATAGTCAACCTCTTGTGAACTAACCTTTTACCCATTTAAGTGCATAAGTAGAACAGGTTCTTTCAATTGGTACCAGAGCTGGTTTCTAAAAGACTTAAGTTTCTTCAAGCTTAACATCTTGTGAAGGATCCAGAAGCATTAACATCATGCCTCAACCCAGAAGAAACAATGAGAAAGACATTCCATATGTTGATGACTGTGGATCTTTTGAAATATTCTCTTCCAAAATTAAGACTTACCTTGATTCAAACAGTGTTTGGAACTGCTTTGTCCATCATGAAGAAGTCAGAATACCCACTCAACCTGACACAAATGGAGGAGATGACAAATACAAAACCCAAGACCTTTGGACTGAAACTGAAAGATACTTAGTAACAGCTAATCAAAACCTAGGATTTAATGAAAAAAGTGTTAATGACTCTTTGGCCCAAGAAATTGGGAAAGTTGAAACTGCTAAAAAAGCCTAGGATTTAATGAAAAAACCAAGTTTACTAAGCAGACAAGTTTCAGAGCACAAAACCTATATAACCTATTAAGGCAACTTGACAATTTTAAGTTTGCTACTGGTGAAAGAGTTAGTGCTGCCAAAGACAGATTTGAAGATCTACTTAGACTAGTGTCAGATCATGGCAAGAAAATAGATCAACAAGATCTATGTCTGAAAATACTCACAAGTCTCCCTCAAGAATATGAAAAAGTAGCTCTACCCATAAGAGAAGGTATTGAATGGCCAACCATGATTGTTGAACAATACTTTGGAAAATTGGAAGCATATAAACTTCAAGGGACTGTCAAATTACCCACCATAGCATCATCCTTAGACAATGCTCTCACCATGGCTCTTGCTGCACAAGAAGTCCCAAAAGCTTACTCATAACAAGACATTGATTCTCTAATCTGCAATGGTATTCAGAAAGTCAACCTGTCCCAAAAACCAGAAGTCAAACCCTTGACTCAAGAAGACATTCCTAGCCTGATAACTATAGCTGTTAAAAATGCTATGAAACATCAAAAAAGGATGTTTGGCAGAAGAAACACAGCATCCACTTCTAACCAAGTCTAAACTGAGAAGAAAGATGTCACACGCTATAAATGTGAAAAGTTAGGTCACTACTCTCAAGAGTACCCTGAACCAAAGAAATCAAGAAACTTTTCAACCCAGAAGAAGCTATCATATTATATCATACACAGTTCTAGGTGTAATTGCTTAAACTGTGCCAAAGCCAAACAAGTTGAAAAGAAGGAACAGGTCATGATAGCAGACCTGTCAAAATTTAGTGATGATGAAAGTGACTCCTCAGACTCAGACAATGACATGGAAGACATGATATGTCTCATTGCAAATAAAGAAGATGATTCAGAAAGTGAAGAGGAACATGAAGCTCTTGCAGCTGCAGAGGAACTAAAAGAGGTAAGGAACTTTAATTCCCTTCACCTTTAAGGTCTTAAAAATTTAGTTTGTACTTTGTTTATTCAGAGAAAGAAAGAAGAATCAAGCCTCAGGGTCTTGATAACTGAAAATTTAAAATTTTCTAAGGACCTAGACAGCCTTAAAACCAAAAATACCCTTCTTGAAACCCAAAACCTCTCTCTTCAAGCAGCAAATAGATGAGATAGTAGACCTTCATGCTGATGTCTTCAATACAATAAACAATCACCTCCACATTAGCAGTTAACTCAAAGAACTCAACCTCAGAATAGAGGCACTAAATGATGAGAACCAAGCATTTAAAACAAAAATTGAGTATTGGAACAAATCAAGTTCAGCAATGTCACATTTCCTATACACTCAAAGGCATCCATTTGACAAATATGGACTAGGTAAAAACAAACCAACTATGATTGAATACAAACTACCTGAGGGTGAAAAGAAACTAGAGAAAATGCTACTTGTTAAGATGGAAGACAAGACAATAAGAAAACCCATCTATCCTGTCCAAACAAAACATGATGTATACAAGGCTCAAGGAAAATGAAGGAGGTTAGCTATCATGATCAAGCATCCAGTAGAAATGTTCAAATGACCAACTCCATCAACAAAATTGTTACCCCAAGTCCTCCAAAACAATCTCAAACTTGGAAGAACAATCAATCTGGTCAGTACAACTACAGACAGCTGACCTATCAAGGTTACTCTAGAAGACAGCAGACCTATCAAGGATATCCAAGAAGACAGCAGACCTACCAAAGGAGAAACAAAGGGAGAAAAGGTCAAAATTACAGATCTTCAAGGTTGCCTAAAGCCCATACCTCATCCAACTCATATAATCCTCACCCTCATCACAACTACCATCATCAACAATTTAGAATGACAACCTATATGTACCCAATCCTATCTTACCTAAACTCCTTCAACCAAAAAACTTTTATCCCAAAGAACAATAACCCTCCTAAGAGAATTGTGAAAGTTTGGGTCCCTAAGGCTGTCTAACCACCTGGACCCATAATTCAAAGGGGACCATATTTATTTGTATTTATTTGTTTTGTAGGAATTTATCAAAGGAGTCTGGTACCTAGATAGTGGCTGTAGCAGGCACATGACCTTCAACAAGCAATGGCTGCAGAACTTCATTAAAAAAGATGGCCCTAATGATTTTTTGGAGACAACTCTCAAGCAAAAGTCAAAGGACATAGAGACTTGATCATAAAGAGAATTATTCTATCAAATGTCTCTTATGTGGAAGGTCTCAAGCACAACTTGATTAGCATTAGTCAGATCTGTGACAAAGGATTTCATGTTGTGTGCTCCCATAACTTGTGTCAAGTGAAGAATTCAAAAGATGAAATCATTCTTACTGGCTTCACAAAAGGAAATGTGTACTGCATATCCCTTGAAGTAACTCAATCCTCTAATGCCATGTATCTACTATCTTATAATCAATCTGATTTACAATGGCTCTGGTATAAGAGATTGGCTCACTTGAATCTCAAAAGTATAGCAAAACTTGCATCCTCCAATCTTGTCAAAGGACTTCCAAAGATATCCTTCAAAAAGGATAAACTATGCAATGCTTGTCAGTGTGGAAAGCAACAAAGGACTTATTTTAAAGCCAAAAATAGATTGGATACAAAAAGACCAATTGAAGTTATTCATATGGATTTATTTGTATCAATCAGAACTAGAAGCCTTAGAGGAAAAAGATACTCACTTGTGATAGTTGATGACTTTACAAGATTCTCTTAGATTATTCTCTTAGAATCCAAGTCAGAAACCCTTAGTCAACTAGTCAAATTGATAAATCAAGTTCAAAATCTCAAAAACATCAAAGTGGTCAGAATAAGGTTAGATCATGGTACTGAATTTGAAAATACTTGTGTTGAAGAATTTTGCGATCATAAAGGAATAAGTCACAACTTCTCATCCCCTAGAACTCCTCAACAAAATGGAGTTACTGAGAGAAAGAACTGAACAATTTGTGAAGCTGCTAGGACCATGTTATCTGAAAACAACCTTCCTAAGTATTTTTGGGGAGAAGCTGTTACTACTGCAGTATATATTCAGAACAAAACTTTGATAAAAAAAATATCACATGAAGACTCCCTATGAATCGTGGAATGAAAGAACTCCAACTATCTCTTACTTTCATGCCTTTAGAAGTAAATGTTACATTCACAATAATGGGAAGAACAATTTGGATAAATTTGAGTCTAAAAGTGATGAAGGAATTTTCTTTGGCTACTCTGCAACTAGGAAGGCATATAGAGTTTATAATAGAAAAAGAATGGTGGTTGAAGAGTCCATTCATATGGATTTTTATGAATCTCCCAGTGCTTGGGATTTGAAAATTTATGAGTTTGATGAAACTCTTGGAAATGTTGATTCTCTTCCTGAACCATCACCCATACCTCTCAAAATTCCAAAAATGACCAACTCGATTACCTTCCTTACAATCTACCTAAAAGTTCTTCTGAATCCTTTCCTCCCTTCAGCAACCTTAAAATCAATGACAATCAATCTTTACCACCAGTTGCTCAGCCTAGAATAACCTTAATTTATCCAATTCTCAATGATGATAGTAGACCTACTAATGATAGTAGACCTACTACTGATAATAGACCTATCACTGAGAACAGAACTAGGAAAAATAGTGAACCAAGCACATCCACTCAAGAACCATTAATTCCCAACCAAACACGATCCATTCCTATCTCCAACATTTACATTGATCTCCCCATATCCAGAAACTTCAAAAATAACCATCCAGAGTCATTAGTTATTGGTAATATTTCCAGTGGAGTTCAAACAAGGTCAAACATTGAAGATGAAGCCTTGTATAGTGCTTTCATATCTCAGATGGAGCCAAAGAAGATCAATGAAGCTCTACTAGATGCAGATTAGATAGAAGCAATGGAGGAAGAGCTTGAACAGTTTAAAAGGAACAAAGTTTGGAAACTTGTCCCTAAACCTAAAAATCAAACTGTAATTGGAACTAGATGGGTGTTCAGAAATAAGATGAATGAAGATGGTACAGTCATAAGGAACAAAGCAATATTGGTAGTTCAAGGCTATAGACAAGAAGAAGGTATTGACTATGATGAGACCTATGCTCCAGTTGCTAGACTTGAATCAATTAGGCTATTTCTTGCCTACTCATCATCCAAGAATATGACTGTATATCAAATGGATGTTAAAAGTGCATTCTTGAATGGGATTCTTCATGAAAAAGTGTTTGTTGTATAGCCTCCTGGGTTTGAATCACCTAAATTCCCAGATCATGTCTATAAATTGGATAAAGCATTGTATGGACTCAAACAATCCCCTAGAGCTTTGTATGAGACTTTGTCCAACTTTCTACTTGAAAAGAGATTTACAAAAGGGCAAATTGATAAGAACTTGCTCATCAAAAAGTCCAACCAAGATATTTTACTCATTCAAATTTATGTGGATGATATTATATTTGGTTCAACTAATAATGAACTATGCAAGGAATTTGGATTAACTATGCAAGATAAATTTGAAATGAGCATGATAGGAGAGCTCACATTCTTTTTGGGTCTGCAAGTCAAACAATTTCCCAATGGAATTGTCATAAATCAAGGGAAATATACTAGAGATATGTTGAAGAAATTTGATATGCAGAATATATCCACAGCCAAATCCTTTATCTACAACTGCAAAATTGCATGCAAATCCTGAAGGGGGGCCAGAGTGTGAATCAAACTTTGTATAGAAGTTTTATTGGATCTCTTCTCTATGTCACCGCTTCAAGACCTGACATCATGTTCAGTGTTTGCTTATGTGCATGGTTTCAAGCAGATCCTAAAGAATCACACCTAGCAGCAGTTAAAAGGATTCTAAGATATCTTAAAGGGACTCCTGATTATGGGATTTCGTACCCTAAAGAATCTCCTTTATCTCTCATTGGATATACTGATTCAGACTACACTGGATGCAACTTGGGTAGGAAATCCACCGATGGTAGTTGTCAGTTTCTGGGCTCAAGAATTGTAAGTTGGTGCAGCAAAAAGTAAACATCAGTTGCTACATCAACTTTAGAAGCGGAATATGTTGCTGCATGACTATGTTGTTCATAAGTCCTTTTTCTCAGAAATTAACTAGAAGATTTTGGAATTTATCAAAATCACATTCCTATTTTCTGTGATAACACCAGTGCAATAGCCATGATTGAAAATCCAGTTCAACACTTCAAAACAAAGCATATTGAAGTAAGGCATCACTTCATAAAGGATCATGTAGAAAAGGGTGATATATGCCTTTCTCATGTGTGCACTGAGAATCAACTGGCTGATATTTTCACAAAAGCTCTTGATGAACAAAGATTTGGTTATTTAAGAGAAAATATGGGGATGCTGAATATGCCAAAATAGATTAAAAAAAAAAGGGAAATTTCATTCATAAACTTAGTAGAGTACAGTACATAAAAAGGGTGCTACAACAAAAAGTTCCATCAAAAGGTCGCCTAACCCCTACAAAAAAAAGGGAGCTAAAAGATGAAAGTTGCTCCAGTTCCTACCAAGATAGACGACCTTTCCACAAGGTCCACTATCTTCCAAACAACAGACCTACTTTGTTATTGGTCCATCTACTCTAGCTACAAAAGAACATTCCGCTGAAGTCTCCTCCTCCTCCTTCATTCCTCCATATAAGGTCCCAACAAATGGCTGACCAGATTCATCAGTTCTCTCTAACATGAGTCTACTATCCCATCTCCATGACTCAACCCCACGGATAGATTGATTTGATGAAGGCCATACAGTTCTAAGCCACTAATTCCTTATTTCCTGAGGCTTAGGAAAACTATCTAGAGGTGATGAGAAGCTAAAAGTGCCATAAGAATTATGGTTCTCACTGAAAACATAGGCCTCATCATACCTAAAGCTTCCCTCCTCCTTCTCTCTTGCTCTGAAAGGACTACAACATGCAAAATACTTGCTTGAAAGTAGGGAAAATGAACTGTTCTTGGTATAAGAACTGCCATCATAATTGTCCCATTATCCTTCTCCTCTCTCCCCCTTCTTACCTATCACTATATCTGCCTTCCTCTCCAACTGTAAAAGATCAAATAAATACCTATGAGGTCCTTTGTCCTCCTCAATGTCTGGCATCTTGGCTTTTCTTTTGTCTGTATCACACCTTTTTTCCACCTCCTCCCCTCTCTTTAGTTTCTTTCTTTCTTCCTTGATAAATTCATCTCTGGCATAGAGCCACATCTCTTTCTTTATTGACCCCTCCATCAACTCTACCTTCTTCATTGGATCATTTGGAAGAAGTTGGTCTACCTCCTGCTTACTAATCAATACCTCCTGAGCCTGGTATTCCCTAAATTCCCTTAAGAATTTCTCATCTACCTTATCCTCCTCCTTCTCCTTAAACTTCAACCTCTTGACAAGATCAGACATCTTGCTTGGGAATAAAAAGGTTGGTAAGTCTACCCATGTTTTTTGGAAAAGTGAAGGATCAAGGTCTACTATCTTACTATAAGTAAATCTTTATCTAAATATTTGTTGCTGTGATGAATAATTCACCAACAATGGTTCTTATATAGAGATATTTCACATCATTTAGTTCATCTCAAAAATTTATGTGGTAGATATAATGATGATAGTAGACCTCAAAAGAAGCATTACAGTAAGGTTGATTTGATATGATAATTAATCTTGTCGCTTGACTATACTGAATTATAGTTGAATATTGGACTTTACCATGTCAATATTAAATAAAGGAATAAAGAATGTTTGCTTCTCCACAAGTTATGTCCTCTGTGTAAGTATAAAAAGGAGTGAATTTACTGTTTCAACAGTTACAATTTGATGAGTCACCTTCTTTCTCACATCGCTTATAAATTTATTGAAAAGGTTATGTCTTTTCAACTTATTTCAGTTGTCTCTTACCCCTTTATAAACTACCATTCCATGTACACTAATCATTCTTCTTAAACCCTTCTTCTCCATTCAAACAAAATCTACCGTTACAACCTCTGTTTCTCCCTTTCAAACCCTAGAAATATAAATTCCTCATCTGCTCATGGTTACCTCATTCAAAAATCATTCTACCATAATCCCGTCGGTGGATGGATTGGAGATCTTCTTACAAATTCTAAATTAAAGACCTTCATGGAGGCCAACCACCCAATTCTTCCTCTGCTCTGCTCCCACATCTACGATAATGGAGTTTTGACAGAGCAATATAACATTCAGTTTACACTACAAGGTACCTCCTACACTATATCCCATAGTGATGTTGCTGCCACATATGGCACTGTTAATGAACCCAACATGATAACAAACATTTGGGATTCAAATATCAATTACTCAATTCAAACTGCAAATATAGAGGGATGGCCTGCTTACCATACTGATAAACCTGTCTATAAAAAGTTCCTTTCTCCCCAATTTTATACTCTAGCTGATGTTGTAATGAAAGGTCTATGTGGAAAGACCTCATCTCACCATGTCATGAGCCCTAGTGAGTGGAAACAATTGTTGTGTCTATTACATACAGTTCAAACCACAAATTGGAGCTTTGTGTTGTTGTCTAATTTTAGACTTAGGTCTGGCTATCATCCCCTTAAAAACCAAAACCAAATCCTCAATAAATCCAGGATTATTTAGGTTTATGAGTAGGATTTTGTTTCATATTGGGAGAAAAATAAGAGTTAAAGTACCTGCCCCCTATGATAGGCAAGCTACCCATCACAGATATAAGGTATTTAGCATTCATACCTTCTCATACAAACAACAGGGTAGGGTACAGAAACCTATTGAAGATCAACCAGATCCTAATCAACATGATGATAACTCACCTTCCCATGTCTCATCTCCATCTGGTAGTGACCTTGAAAAGGAAACCCTAGCTGAATTGGCCCAAAGATTTAAGGGAAAGGGTAGGAAAGACAAAGGACCCAAGATAGTGGACCTGAATGATGATCCTACTGAGCATGAACCATTAGCCAAAATCATTCCACCCTTGCTTCTTGATGCTCCACTACCCTCCACTCCTGGTCCCAGCTCAATTCAAACTCCTTCTCCCTCCTCCAAAATTGCCTTTGTGTACAAAAGATCCAAATCCAAACCTAAACACTTACCCTCACCCATTCCAGAAAAATCCAAACCCCAACCCTCCAGAAAATCCAAGAGACTCTAAAAGGACAATGAACCCATTTATTTAGATGAGGTTACCTAAGTCTCAGTTAGACCTCTGAGTAAGATAAATAAAGTAATCATCCCTGAAGAAGAATCATCCCCTTCAACTCCCTCTATTTCTCCTCCTGAACCCTTTGTTTTTGAACCTGATCATCATAGTTCATCTACTGAGACCCTCAGTTCAGGAGCCAAGGAAGCTGCTGAAGCTCTTAAAACCTTAACTCAATCTCAAAGCAAAAAGGCTTCCTCACCCTTAGCTCACACTCCTATATCATCAGGTCCTTTATCTTCCCCAATCATGCCAACTCCTGGTCTTTTATCATAAATTGAGGATGTATCTATTGAAATTGATAGGGGGAATTATATTCTTGATGAGATTGAGCCCTTAGTTGAAAGAGAAAGGGGGAATGACTTTGTTGAAATCATTCAGGAACAGACAGTAGACCCTGGTAAAACTAGCTCCATGATAGCTGACCTTGCCCAAACAATTCCAAGCTCACCAAACTCTACTCCTTCCACTCAATTAATCATTGAGAGGCCTGTTCAACCTCCTCCCTTCCTTCATATCTCATATGGAAAGTGAAAAGCAATCTTAGTTGAGGACAACCCATTTGATAAAGAAGCTTACTCTGCCCTATCTGATATGGGTAAAATTGGCAAGTTCTATGAACTTGAAGAAAAGTTTGGTTTTGAGGTTACTTGGAAAAGACTTGGTTTGGACAAAGCTCCCCCTACTGGTCAATCTTCCTCCTCAACTCACTCTTCCAGAGTTGATGACCCTCACTTTCATACCAATTCCTCTTTTGAAGTCATCACTCCTGGCCCATATAATCCCTCAACAGATCCCTTCTTTTCAACCAATTTGATCCATATGTACTATACACCTCCTCCATGCTTCATTTCTCATCCTATTGATTTCTCCATTCCTTAAATTCTCCCTCTTGGTCTTTCATTTGACCATCTTAAGTTTTTCCAAGAAATCTTTAACTCAGCTATCTCTAGTCAATATTGGACCTACTCTAAAGCCCAACTGAAAATGACTGCTAGAGAGCTTGCTGGGAGAATGTTTTTTGTGCATAATGAGTGGAAAAATTTTAGGCTATCTCTAAATCAATTATATATCCATGAGACTAGCCTGGTTCCCTCAATCCTTAAAGGAGGCAAAATGGTTCAATGGGAAAAATTCTTCTCCCAGTGGTTATCTCCCAATCTAAATGAAGGTTTCCATATGCAATGTGGAGTTGTTCTGACAAAATGCATTGATCTCATCAAAGTCATCTATTGGAAGCTAGTTTCTGAGAAAATCTTTGGTTTCCATGCTATCAAGAGACTGTTTGGAGGAATCCTTCCTAGCTCTAAAAGAGCCATTCCATCAGTACTCTTGTCCTCTCATTCCTGATCCAATTACTTCCACATATCCATCCACATTTCCTGCTGCCACTCATGAAGATATCAATGCAATTTTGAATTATGTGAGAGCTCAAATAAAGGGACTAAGACATGACTTGACAAAGTTGGTTCAAGAAACACTTCCTGGCAAGATATTTGACCAGACTGAAGCCAGTTCCCATCCAAGAAATTTCAGAGACGTCTCTCAACCTCAAGAAATCTTCACCCAGGATCAACCATCATCAAGAGGGCTATCTTCAACAAGACAACTCCTACTTGGTCCTGCCCCTACAGTATCAAGAAATCTGAGAAAGAAGGAGCCATTACAAAAGAAGAGCCAACTAATCAACCATGGCATTCAGTATAATGATAGGATGAGTCTCACTTGGAACAACAAACAGTATTACTTCAGGTTCAACAAGAAGTAACTCCAACTACTGAATCTTGAAAGAGAAAGACACCTGACTGCAGTAGACCTTAAATAAGAACAACCTGAACCAGACTACTAAAGTGAAGACAGTATAGAAGCATTATTTCACTAAGTCTTTTTATCTCAAAACATGTTTTATTATTCTTGAACAAATTTTATTTCATGTTTTGTTGGGATGTAAACTTAATCTTTGCATCTCTCTTTGTGATCTAACTTTGTTTTGTTTTAATTATAGATTGATTTCTTCTTACAGATTATGCTCTACTTCTTTTCTTAATTATTTCCCAAAAAAGGGGAAATTGTTAGAACCCTAGTTTCTTAACTAAATGTTTTGACAAATAATTAAGAACTCATCATGGATTATCAAAGAAGTAAACTGGAAATCATCAATTCTTCACAGGTCCACTATCTTGACATATCGAGATAACTGACCTTTAAAATAGCATACCTTAACACTCTTGCCAACTCACAACTTTTACATATGTGGTCAAAGATGAAGGTGTAGCAACTTTTTAAGCACAAGTAGTTCGGTTCGGTCTCAAAAATTGGTAAACCGCGTGGTTCGGTTTGGTTTGTGGTCTGACACTTCTAGACCAAACCAGACCGAACCAAACCAAACCAAACCAAACCAAACCGTCAGACCGAACCGCCAGACCGAACCATCAGATTGAACCACCAGACCAAACCGCCAGACCACATATATTAGTCATATATTTGTATGTTAATTAACATTCACCTTTAAATTATTAAAATAATTTACATTACATTACATCATCCTTAACTCTCATTTTGCATCTTATTTAATATTCATTTCATCGAATGTTATATTCATTGAGGCACAAAGTTAACTGACCTTTAAATTAGAGGACCTAGCGGTTCGGTCTCCTCCCTTTGCCAGTTGCTACACCTTCATCTTTGACCACATATGTAAAAGTTGTAACAGGCTGGAATCAAACAGTTCGATTACCTCAATTGAATTGCAAGGTTTCAATTTTAGAAAGTAAAATTGATAATTTTGTACACTAACACTGACACTCTTTTACACCGGCTTTTAATAAAACATGCACTGGCACTCACACACATGCATTGGCACTCTTTTACACCAATATTGACACTCTTTTACACCAACACACAAACACTGATACTCTTTTACACTTGCACTGACACTCAAACACACATGCACCGGCACTCAAACACACTTTTAATAACACATGCATTGGAACTGTTTTACACCAACACTGGCACCCTTTTACACCAACACTGGTACTTTTTTAAATTAACACTGACACTCTTTTACACGTACATTGGCACTCAAATAAAACATGCGCTAGCAGTGTTTATCCCTAATACTGGCACATTTTATAACTATTGAAAGGACATGTTTAACTAAATGAACAGATTGATTAAAGCTTGGACAGCTAACTGTTTGAGGTTAGCTGTTGAGAAATAAGTTAATAAAAGAAATGTGCAGCGGAATAAAAATGAAATAATAAATAAAAGGACAAGGTGTAAGTATGTGTTAGTGTGGAGACAAGAGTGTAAACATTATTTTAAAGTGGTACAGAGGCAAAACACTTCTCTTACATCCACCCCCACTGTTTGAACAGTGAGATCAATCCACTATAATATTCTCTTTAATAAGAGTTACAATAATTGATAAGGCAAGTTCCTTTGAACCCCCTCTACTTAATTGACACTTCAATTAAGGTTGCTTCTTTCAAAGCGAGAAAAAGAAAAAGAAAATAAACTACAAGTGTGTTTACAAAATAGATTGGCTTTAAGCTGGCTGGGAGAGGGTTGTAACTGGGTGCAAAATGGCATAATATTTGCAGGGGTTTATGCAAATATTTAAGACTGTAGAGGGAGAATGCAGTAAGACTACAAAGGATTGTAAGGTTGTAAAAATGGTGTAGAAGGTCTAAAAAGGGTCACTTGACAATATGTCAGTATACTCCTTTATATAAGGGAGGAGATAGAGCCATTGGGGGACAAGGGTACAGTAGTAGTCATTTGGGGAACAAAGGTACAGAGAAGTAATGGTTCCCTTTGACTTTGACTGAATGTTTTATGTTCCTCTGTATACAGGTTTTCAAGGTTTAGAGGAGGTGTGTTCACACTTGAACAAGCATCAATATGAGTTATTCCAATGACTGGTAATATTAGAACAATCATTCTTCAAGGATCTAATGACATGAAAATAGATGTTGAAGAAGAACAGTCTTAGCTGTTGAAGCAGGGAAGCTTAGCTGTTGGGCTTGTAAGGCCTTAGCTATTGAAGCTTGTTTGTATATATCATCTTGATAATTCATTTAAGGTAGAGGGAGTCTGTAATAGGTAGTTCTTTATTTTTTTGGATGTATAGATGATAGGTAGATCATGTAATGACATTGATTGTTTAGCTTGACTGGAAATAGGGTAGCTTAGCTGTTGAGTTTTGTATAGGGCTGCCTGTGCTCAGGTCTTTTGTATGTATCATATAATCAATTGGGTTTGATTATTTATTTATCAAAACATATTTACTATGATTAATTGTGAGTTAGACATAGTGAGGTACTAACAATTTCCCCCTTTTTGGTAAATAAATAAAAGGCTTTTGATTATGTACCTGCAAGAATAAGTGCTAAGGGAATAGAAAACCAATGAAGAGAAATTCTTCTTGATAATATTTCTTGGCACACAAATTTTTAATACAAACTGAAATGTAATGAAGAAAATAATTGAAAAAGAAAATGTTCTGAACAGCTATTCAAAACTAAGAAAACAAACCAACTGATTTTAATTCTAGCTAGGCATTTTTGCTCTTCTCCACTGCTTTTAGCTGTTGAATTAGTATAGCTTTTCTTACTGGTTCATTCCTTCTGTAGAACCACTCATTGTTCCAGTCAAGACCCATCATGTTATTGTACTGGAAGTATTGGTCTTGTCTGGCTAGTAACTGAGCTTTAGTGAGAACTGGTTGATTGTAGAGAAGCCTTGGACCAATCCAAGCTTGCAGTTGCTGAGGAGTCATGTTCTCATCAGATGGTGAAACCCCCATTAGGTATTCCTTATAGAGAGAGGCGGGTCTCTTCTTGGTTGCTTTGGAAGGCTTGCCAGCAGGAGGAGCTTGGAAGTAGGAGTAAATGGATGCCTGTGATGGTCTAGGAGGCAGGGGATGGCTGCTAGGAGGAGGAGGAGGGAAAGCTGTTGAGGTTGGCTGTTCAGGAGAAGGATGAATTCGATTCTCACCTCTTTGAAGGATGAACTCAGATATATTATCAAGCTTTTTGAGAATGGCAGATTTGAGTTATTTGATGAGGGTGGCTGAAAATTGGTTGAAGTCAGTGTAGGTGAGATGATATAGAAGGGTGTATTTGAATGGATCAAAATTAGGAGAGAGATTTACAAATTGTGATATGGATTTCTTATGGAATTGTGGAGGAGGAGGAGGAAGATATTGGGGATACACATAAGAGATTGGGAAGAGATATTTGACAATAAGTCCCATTATGCAGATCTTCTTGGAAAGCAGAGTCCAAAAGATGGACTGGGCGTATTGAATGCATAGAGCATATACAAGGGAGGGAGGGGTGTAGAGGCATTCTTGAAGTTTCTTGGAAACAAGATGGCAAAAGTAAAATTCGCATTCTGGAAGAGTTGAAAGAGTGATGGGATTGGGCAGTTTAGGAGCATTAAAAAAGAAGCAGTATTGGGTTGAGATTCTGAACTGTTTCCATTCTTCATAGGCATGGAACAATTGACCCCCAATGTTTCTAGCATGAATTCTCATATGAGTTCTGGTCATATCCCAAGGGTTAGAAAAATAATGAGGGTTGAGAAGGGGAGGAAGGTGAGGAAGAGAAGCAATGTTTTTGTGAGCTTCAAGGATAGCTGTAAAGTCAATGTCACAATCTAAGGCCCAGAAGCTAGGATTTAGCATGGAAGTGTCTGGATCAATTTGAGATAGAGGAGTAGATTTAGAAGGTAGGATAGCTGATGAGGCAGGTTTGGGAGTAGATGATCCACCTTGACCTTGGGATTGCCTAGCTTCTCTAATCCTCATAAAATCAAAGGCCTTGAGAGCCGCATCCATAGAAAATTTACTGGAAAGCTGTTCAAAAAGGGTTGATGTATCATCATCAGACAGATTAGACATAGAATTATCTTTAATAAACTCAATGATTTGAGGGTTAAAAATAGGAATGACAGTAGGTTGATCAGGCGATATGGAAGGAGGGGATGCTTGAGATTGAAGGGAAGGAGGAAGTTGAGTCTCAGTTGTTGGAATGAACTCATAAACAGGAGAGTTCCCCCTTGACCTGACAGGAATGTCTGGACTAGGTGAGTTCCCCCTTAAGACTTCAACAGGAGAGATGGTTTGAGAAGTAAGGTCAAGAATTCCATCAATGATAGCAGTATGATCTGAACTGGAAGTCAAATTAGGAGAGGGAGGAGAGGGGGATCTGACACGTCTTCTTTTCACTATGAATTGACTAACAGAGGAAGATGAAGATGTTACCTTATCAATTGGATCAACTGACTTAGCTGCTGGGATATCCTGCTTAGCTGTTGGCATAGCTTGCTCAGCTGTTGGCACAACTTGCTCAGGTGGTCCTTAGCCTTGCTTGGCTTTTCTGATCTCATCAATTTGTTGTTGAAGAGATAACTGGACATCAAACTCTTCTTCATCAATCTCCATTACACCACTGGAGCTACTTGCTTTCTTAACCTCAGATTCTCCTTTACCCACTGTTTCTTCATCATCAACAAACAGCTTGCTCTGCTTTTTGTGAGCAGGTTTGATCACTTCAAATTCAGTAGTTGTGTTCTCATGACTAGTGGGAGGAGTGCTTGAGTCACTTTTTGTTGACTGAGAAGAGGAACTGGATGTTGAAGATGAGGATGAGGGAGGTTCATCAATCTTCGTCTTGCCTGTCCTTTTAACAGCTATGGCTTTCCTTCTTGTAGATGACTTAGCTGTTCCTCTGGTGGCCATTCTGGTTACTGGAGCTTCATCAGGTCTAGGCTTAGCTGTTGGGACCCTTCTGGATGCCTTAGCTGTTGAGGGTTTGGCCTTGGAGGACTTAGCTGGTCCCTCTTTAGATCCTTTAAGAGGGATGGTCTTTTTGTCAAATTTCTTAGAGGAACTGAGGGGAGCAAGTTCGAGCCACTTAGTGTTGAGAATGGCTGGGTGGTCTTTGAGCTTCTTTGCTAGAATTCCACTCATGAATCTGAACATATTTGGTTTGGTGGATCTCACATAAGGTTTGTGAAGAGATGGAGAAGTGGCAAGGTTGAAATTTTCAAGCATTACTTTGCACCAATTCACTTTCCTCCTAATCAGACCAAGGGCAATCTTCCATTCTGAAGAGCTTAGCTGGTCTAAGGATGATTGTTTTCCACACATTCCTTTTATGACTACATCACTGAGGGTTGAATTGTTGATGGATAGGTTCTTCTTCAGAATAGGTTTGTTCTTCACAGGCTCATAATCAACATCTTCTTGATTGGTGAATTGCTTGTAGAGAACACTGAATGTTATATCCAGGTCTTTACTCCAAATGTTGGACAGAAGGCTGGGGTGATTTGAGATGACATAAGTGGTATGAACATCATTAAGTTTAATAATCATTATGACATTTTGGAATACACATCGAATTGAACTATCTTTTATCCTAGTTCCAATTCGATATACCTCAAAACAAGCATTCTCAAGAATTGGATTCTGAGCAGTTAACATGTTGAGGAGGCCATTGTTTTCTAATATCTCTTTCATATAGGACCCTACTTAACCTTCAAAGAAGGCATTTTTGATGTAGTATCCATGAGATTCTTCGGGGAGGGCCATTGATTTTAAAGAAAAGGGTGAAGAAGAAACAGAGTATTAGGGTTTGAAAAACAGAGTGTTCGATAAATTTGAGAATTTTTGAATGGAATTTACTGTGGATTTCTTATAAATGGAGAGGAATTATAGAGAGATCGTGGTGAAGAAGGTGGGGACAATGGTTATATTTTGGAAGAGAGAGGCGACGTGGGGATTTAAAGATAGCCGTTAAGGTGATAGGACAGTTATCCTATTTTACTGTTTAAGTGAACAGTAAATAGAATAGAAGTAAATGATATATCATTTATTTCCAGAAATAGTGGGCGGCTATTTAAGGAAAGTAAGGTGCTAAATATAACATAACACACTACACAATTAATATTGACCATCACATGTTAGAATTGCCACCCTTTTGTACTAATAGTACAGATTTGGTGGTCAAATCAATAGATATTTTAGACCTAAATTAAAATTCAACATCTAAGTCTATAATCATACTCTATTATCTACTGACATAAATTCCTTGTGTATATAAGGAATATGAACTAAGCTGATGAGTACACACTAAGTTCATTCTCTTTAGTCTTAGATGTTGAGGGCATACTTAGTTTAATACTTAAAAATGGGGAGACTGTCATCTAAGTTTAGTCCTAAAAAGATGGCTCAGACAGCTAAAACGTTAATCTTCTCAGTCCCTGTAGGAGAAGAGACTGAGAGAGAAAGGTTTGAGAGAGAGTACATGTCATACACTATACAGAGTGATCATCAGTTGCATGAGGAAGTTGAACAGCCTCCTCTTGATCATCTTCTTAAGTATAGGGAGGTGAATGAGAGAGAGAAGAGAAAGAGAGATTGGGAGTGTGAAGGGAAGTATTGGAGAAGTTAGAGAGAGAGAGGTTGGCACAACTGATAAAGGTTGAAGGCAAGGGAAAAGAGAAGCAGGAAGAGGAAAGGGGTAGTATAAAGTTGTTTGGTCAGAGCATGAGGGTAGGGAAAGGAGAGAGCAGCAGATCAGGTGCTGCACATACTAAAGTTCAAAGGGTCCATTCCCTTGGGGACTTGATGAGGAAGGAGGGATTTAAGGATCATGAAGGGGACCAAAATTTAAGGCACTTTACACTCAGGGAATTAATGCAACAAGAAGATAACTTAGTTGTTCAGGCAAAGAAGGTGACTATTGTTGAACAGCCAAGAGTTTATGCCCCAGTGACAAGGGATTCCTTGTCCATCAGCATGGCTGTGCTGGAGGGAGGGGGTGAAAATTTCCATGGGGTCCAGCAGTCACCATCAACTACTCACACTTAACTGTTTAGGCAGTATTTAAGGTATTATAGTCCAGTTCAAGTCAAGGAAGAGGATAATGGAGGTCCTTCTTCCCATATGGCAATGATATCTACTAAGAGTATGCAGATCTCAGGAACCTTTAGCATTGTGTCTCCCTTGGATGATTTCCCACCCTATGATGCTGTGGAGGGGTGGTGGCCAAGAACCATGGATCCACCTCTTCAGCATTCAGTTTCTTTCATTGATCCTGTTATGGAGAGGCATCCAATATGGTTGGAAAGATATTTGGGGGCAGGTTAGTCCACACTAGCTAGGACAAAATGAGGGAGGAGACATGCAGGACAAGGGGTCTGGAGTTTGTTGGAAATAGATCTTGTAAGAAGAAACAAGGTATGAACAGCTAAGTTAGTTGGATAGCTGTTGGGGAAAAGATTTTGTACTCCTTTTTTTTTGGAAGGGAGTTTTGAGAGGGGTAGGTCTACTAAGTTCCATAGGGGTAGATGGGTTAAGGAATAGATTCAAACCATATGATGTAAACAGGCCATCATATAGTTTTCCTTGAATAAAGATCTGTTTAGGTTAGCTGTTGAAATAATGTAAAAATCTAACCATGCTCTTTGTACTGGTTTAAAGTTTATGAAATGAAATTTTAGTTAATCCCTTTTACTTAGGCAAGTTAATCATTCCTAACATTGCTCTCAAAAGTTCAAACCTCTTTTCATCCATAGCTTTAGTTAGTATGTCAGAAACATTATCCTCAGTACCAACTTTGGATAAGTTGATATTTCCTTCTTTAACATGGTCTCTAATGAAGTGGTGTCTGACTTCAATGTGTTTTATTTTAGAGTGTTAAACAGGATTCTCAGTCATAGCTATTGTACTTGAATTGTCACAAAATATAGGAATATTAGTCAAATTCATACCAAAGTCTTGTAGTTGACTTTTTAGGTACAATATTTGGGAATAGCAGAGACCAGCTGCAACATATTCAGCCTCAGCTATTGAGGTTGCTACAGAGGTTTGCTTTTTGCTTGACCAGGACACAATTCTTGATCCAATAAATTGACATCCACCACTTGACTTTCTGTCTAGATTGCATCCAGCATAGTCTGAGTCAGTAAAGCCTATTAGTGAGAATGGTGATTTACTAGGATGCCACAAGCCCTAATCAGGAGTTCCTTTTAGATATTTCAAGATCCTTTTAACAGCAGCAAGGTAAGATTCTTTAGGGTTGGCTTGGAACCTTGCACAAAGACATACATTAAACATGATGTCAGGTCTAGATGCAGTAACATATAGGAGAGATCATATATAGCTCCTGTATAGTGTTTGATCAACACTTTGACCATCAGTGTCAGCATGAAGTTTGGTTGTGGTAGATAGAGGTGTCTTAGCTGTTGAGGCATTCTGCATATCAAACTTCTTTACTATGTCTCTGGTATACTTGGCTTGGTTAATGAAGATTCCATCCTTCATTTGTTTGACTTAAAGACCTAGGAAGTAGGTTAGTTCTCCAATCATACTCATTTCAAACTGTTTTTGCATAAGATCCCCAAATTCTTTGCAAAGGTCCTCATTTGATGATCCAAAAATAATATCATCAATATAGACCTAAATGAGTAAGGTGTCATCTCCATACTTTTTGATGAACAGAGTGTTGTCAATATGACCTTTGGTGAATCCTTTATTAAGAAATAAATTAGACAAAGTGTCATACCAAGCTCTAGGTGCTTGTTTTAGGCCATACAAGGCTTTGTCCAACTTGTATACATGGTCTGGGAATTCGGGATGTTCAAATCTAGGAGGTTGAGCAACAAACACTTGTTCATTAAGTACCCCATTCAGGAATGCACTCTTTACATCCATTTGGAATACTTTCATCTTCTTCAAAGATGCAAAGGCTAGAAATAGTCTTATGGCTTCAAGTCTTGCTACAGGAGAAAAATTTTCATCATAGTCTTTTCCTTCTTCTTGTCTGTATCCTTGAGCTACAAGCCTTGCTTTGTTTCTCACTAAAGTACCATCTTCACTCATTTTATTTCTAAATACCCATCTGGTACTTATGATAGTTTGATTTCTTGGTTTGGGAACAAGTTTCCATACTTTATTCCTTTCAAACTGTTCAAGTTCTTCCATAGCCTCTATCCAGTCTGCATCTTGAAGGGTTTCATGGATCTTCTTGGGTTCCATTTGAGAGATGAAGGCACTCATGAAGATATCATAGTGAGGAATGCCTTCAATAACGGTTTCCTTTTGTATAGGAATGGAAATGATAAGGTTATCATCATTTACAATGGGGATTGGAGTGGAGATTTGAGAAGAAATTATTTGATAGCTAACAATTTCATCTTGGCCGTTGGGAAGAGGAAAGCTGTTGGGAGTAGGTAAGCTGTTGGGAGTGTTTATTGGCAGAACATAGGGAAGAATGATGTTGTTCTCATTTGGGGATAAGGAATTATTGGTTGTAGGTGAAGGTTCTGGAAGGTTGTCAGAGTTTCCAATTACCTTCATCAAAATCACACAAGTCAGTGTTGCTTTGATCATTGTTTTCATCAAAGTCAACATGAATTTATTCTTCTACAACCAGTCTTCTTTTGTTGTACACTCTGTAGGCTTTGCTAGTATTGGAGTAGCCAAGAAATGTTCCTTCATCACCCATAGAATCAAATTTATCAAGATTGTTCTTTCCATTGTTGTGAATGTAGCATTTGTTCCCAAATCCATGAAAGTAGGATATGGTTGGAATCTTTCCATTCCACAACTCATATGGGATCTTCATATGATACTTGTTGATGAGCGTTTTGTTCTGTACATACACAGCAGTAGTCACAGCTTCACCCCAAAAGTACTTAGGAAGATTATGTTCTGACAGCATTGCCATTGCTGCTTCACAAATAGTCCTATTCTTTCTTTCTGCCACTCCATTCTGTTGAGGAGTTCTAGGGGCTGAAAAATTGTGATTAATCCCTATTTGATTACAGTAGGATTCAACTCCAGTGTTCTCAAATTCAGTTCCATGATCAGATCTTATCCTTTTGATAGACAAGCCTTTAAAGTTCTAAACTTTATTGAACAGCTGAGTGAGATTATGAAGAGTATCACTTTTGGATTCAAGAAGAATGATCCAAGTGAACATTGTGTAGTCATCAACAACTACAAGGGAGTATCTCTTTCCACCTAAATATCTGGTTCTGATGGGACTAAATAAGTCCATATGAAGGAGATCAAGAGGCTTGGTTGTGTCTAGTCTGGTTTTAGCAGAAAAGGATGTCTTCTTTTGTTTTCCACACTGACAGGCTCTGTATAACTTATCCTTCTTGAAAGGTATTTTAGGAAGACCTTTGACAAGATTAGAGATGGATAGCTTAGAGATGGTTTTGAGATTCAGGTGGGCAAGTCTTTTATGCCACAACCAAGACATATCATATTGGCTGTAGGACAAGAGACAATGTGCAGAGGAGGATTGGACAACTTCAAGGTAGAGGCAGTAGAGGTTCTTCTTTCTAACTCCTGTTAGATTAACCTTGTTGTTCTTGTCTTTGACCTGGCATTGGTCCTTGGTACAGATAACATGATAACCTTTATCACAAATTTAACTGATGCTTATCAAATTATGCTTAAGGCCTTCAATATAAGATACATCTGTAAAGATGATCTCCTTTGTCACTTCCCTGATCCTTTGAGTCTTGCTTGAGAATTGTCACCAAAAGTAACATTGGGACCATTCTTTGGTGTTAGTTGTTGAAGCCATTCTTGTTGTAGGTCATGTGTCTGCTACATCCACTATCTAAATACCATATTCCTTTATTGGATTCCTACAAAACAAAATTAAAAATTAAGGTACCCTTTATTCTTTTTGGGTTCAAAGGATTAGACTTTCTTTGGTACCCTAGCCTTGCTACCTGATCTTCTTTTGAAGAACTAGTTAAGGGTGTTATAGTAGGACATGATTTGCATCATGTAGGGTGTTAATGTAAAGGGTTGAGGGGAGTTATATAGGTGTCCAGTATTGTATGGGCTTTGATTTTTGTAGTTTGGTTGATGGGAGTGAGATTGCTGTCTGGGATTTTGTGAGTAGTATGATGATCTAGGTGAGGAATTTTGGGACTGATAAGCATGGCTTTTTCCATTGGAGTATTGCCAATTTTGTTTAGGTTACCTAGAGTGCCTATGTTGTCTTGCCTGTCTTGGCTGTCCAGTTTGCCTTGGCTGTTCAGCTTGTCTTGGCTGTTCAAATTGTCTAGGCTTTCTAGGCTTCTGTTCTTGCTTCCTTTTCTGAGATTTAATATCATCAGTACTGGTGGAAGCTTGAGATTCAGGAATTGTGGGAGAATTCACTTTCAATTTACTCTCTTTACTCCTCTGTTTATACACATCTTCCTTTGTTTGAATAGGATAAGATGGTTTATTGGTAGAGAATGTGTTGAGACTTTGTAGAATCATAGTCTCAACAGCTTTATCACCAGTAGGTGGAGTGTAGGTTTTGAGTGTGGGATTATTTGTTCCTATTCCAGATCTGTCCCCAGGATGTCTTTGATTAAAGTGATACATGGATAAAGCATTGCTTGATTTGTTCCAGGAGTCAATTTTTCTTTTTAAAGAATTGTTTTCTTCCTTCAAGGTACTCATTTCATGTTCATTATCCTTTAGAGACTTAGAACAGTCAGTCTTAGCTATTGAGCGAAGTATGTCATTTTCAAGTTTTTGACATTTTTCTTCTAGATCCTTTTTGGTGGTTTCAAGATTAGTGTTTAGGGAATTTAGATTTTCAATGGTTTTTGATTGCTCAAGGTTTTCTTTGATGAGGGCAGCAAAGGTAGAGTCTTGTTTCTTCTTTTGAACCAAAAGGGTGCAAACTAAATTTTTAAAACCATCAATGTTAATAGAGTTAAAATTATGTACCTCTTTAAGTTCTTCAGCAGCAGCTAAGGCTTCAAGGTCCTCTTCATTATCTGAGTCTTCACATTCCTGTGCAACCAAACACCATAGTTCTTCTTCTTCCTCATTATCTGAGTCAGATGAATCAAATTCTTCATCACTAAACCTAGAAGAGTCAGCAAGCATGACTTGTTCTTTATTTTTGTCATTCTTAGCCTTGACACAATTATAGCAATTCCACCTAGAACTATGAATGACTTCTTTGGAATAGTTCATTCTTTTTTAGTGTTCTCTTGGTTTCTTAGGTTCTTTGCAATCAGCAGCATAGTGATCTGGTTTATCACAGTTGTAACACTCAATGCTCTTTTTAACAACTTCTTTAGTTGGGTTGGATGGTGAAGGACTGTATCTTCTGTCAAAAGTTTTTTTTTTATGTTTCATGGCATTTCTGACAGCCATGGAGATAAGACTTGGAATGTCTTCTTGAGAGATTGGTTTTGATTCTTGTTTAGGAGTTATATTCAGTTTTTGTAGGGCATTAATAACAAGAGTGTCAATGTCCTGTTGGGAAAACTGTTTCTGGGTTTGCTCTTGAGCAACAAGGGCAAGGGTTTGAGATATGGTGGATGCTGGTTGAATTTTGATCATTCCTTCTAGTTCATATGCTTCAAGTTTACCAAATTACTGTTCTATGGTCATACTACTCCATTCAGCTCCTTCTCTAATGGGAAGGGCTACTTTCTCATACTCTTGAGGATGATTAGAGTAGATCTTTAAGCATAGGTTAGATTGTTCAAAGGTTTTGCCATCGTCTGAAATGGCTCTTACAAGATCTTCAAATCTTGGTCTTGCAGCACTCACTTTCTCTCCAGGGTAGAATTTTAAGTTGTATAACTGTCTTAATAAGTTATATAGATTCTGGGTTCTAACAATGGTGTGTTTAGTGAACATGGTGTTAATTAATTCCCATGCTGCTTTAGCACTTGGTACTATGGCTATTTCTTGAGATAGGGAGTCATTGACACTTTTTTGCAGAATATTTCTTACTTTTAAGTTTGCAGTCATAAGTTGTCTTTGAGCATCAGTCCAGTTTTCAGGAGATTTGAGTTTGCTACCTCCTCCATTAACTTCAGCTTGAGTGGGAGGTTCAACTTATTTTTTAAGATATACCAATTCCATATGCTATTAGCATCTAGATAGGTTTTAATTTTTGAGGAGTAAATCTTAAAAGATCCACAATCATCAATGTGTGGAATGTCCTTTTCATTGTTTCTTCTTGGTTGAGGCATGGTGAGTTGAATGGATCTTTCACAAGTTGTTAGACTCTGTGTGGTGAATCCAAGCCCTGATGCCAATTGAAAGGCCCTGTTTAACTAAATGAACAAATTGATTAAAACTTGGACAGCTAACTGTTTGAGGTTAGCTGTTGAGAAATAAGTTAATAAAAGAAATGTGCAGTGGAATAAAAATGAAAGAATAAATAAAAGGACAAGGTGTAAGTGTGTGTTAGTGTGGAGACAATAGTGTACACAGTACTTTAAAGTGGTTCAGAGGCAAAACCCTTCTCTTACATCCACCCCCACTGTTGGAACAGTGAGATCAATCCACTATAATATTCTCTTCAATAAGAGTTATAAGAATTGATGAGGCAAGTTCCTTTGAACCCCCTCTACTTAATTTACACTTCAATTAAGGTTGCTTCTTTCAAAGTGAGAAAAAGAAAAAGAAAATAAATCACAAGTGTGTTTACAAAATAGCTTGGCTTTAAGCTGGCGGGAGAGGGTGTAACTGGGTACAAAATGGCAGAATATTTGTAGGGGTTTATGCAAATATTTAAGACTGCAGATGGAGAATGCAGTAAGACTACAAAGGATTGTAAGGTTGTAAAAATGGTGTAGAAGGTCTAAAAAGGGTCACTTAATAACATGCCAGTATAATCCTTTATATATGGGAGGATATAGAGCCGTTGGGGGATAAGGGTACAGTAGTAGCCGTTTGGGGAACAAAGGTACAGAGAAGTAATGGTTCCCTTTGACTTTGACTGAATGTTTGATGTTCCTCTGTATACAGGTTGCCAAGGTTTAGAGGAGGTGTGTTCACACTTGAACAAGCTTCAATATGAGTTATTCCAATGACTGGTAATATTGGAACAATCATTCTTCAAGGATCTGATGACGTGGAGATAGCTGTTGAAGAAGAACAGTCTTAGCTGTTGAAGCAGGGGAGCTTAGCTGTTGGGCTTGTAGGGCTTTAGCTGTTGAAGCTTGTTTGTATATATCATCTTGATAATTCATTTAAGGTAGAGGGAGTCTGTAATAAGTAGTTCTTTAGTTTGTTAGATGGATAGATGATAGGTAGATCATGTAATGACTTTGATTGTTTGGCTTGTATGTATCATATAATCAATTGGGTTTGATTATTTATTTATCAAAACATATTTACTATGATTAATTGTGAGTTAGACATAGTGAGGTACTAACAACTATGCCTGACACTTTTTATAAAAGTCACTTACATTGTATTGTTTGTCCCAAAGACCGCAATTGTGAAACACACTAGAAGGATTCCAACCCACCACCATCGACGTGTTCTCACTGATCTACCAAAAAACACAAGTCTCCTCCTCACTCTCTCTCAGCCATGGTAACAATCCACAGTCAAAACTCAAATTACTACTAATCCTTGCCAAAATTTCTGAATTTCAATGCTCATGAACTGACGCAATTCTTGGATTCTCTATCAATTTTGTCTTCTCCAAAACAACAATGAGGTCGTTGTTTGGATTCACTGCCTTGCAGTATTAGACAAGCGATTTAGGGTTTATGAGGCCGAGCATTAGCACGGCCACCTGTAGAGCGAGTGCCCCGACGGGATTGATGGACAAAACCTGTTTTTCCATAGCTTAAAAATGTGTTTTTTACTAGATTTTCACTAAGAGAAAAGATTATGGACAACAACGATATGAAGAAAAAAATATGAAGGCCGAACAAAAGAACAGATTATTTACTGCAATTATATAGAGAATAAAATACTAGGGGGAAAAACACAAGAAAATATTATGTGCAACTATTTATGAAGAAAAAAATGAGGGCCCCAAAATATTTCCAAAGAATTATGTTATGTAAATATGAATAAATAAAGATGAGTATTTAACTAAAGCATGTGCCACAGAGTAAAGAGAAAAGCACCCATAGAAATCAGTATAAATTCAGCACTCCAATTAAATGTTAGTCCCATTTGGAAATCTATTCGCAAAACAACAGTATTCCATATATCACCTTGAAAATTGAATAATGAAGAAAGATCTCTTTGAATAATCTAATTTGAATTATGTAAGTGCAGAACGTGGTGATACCACAAGTGCTGCCAACACTGTCCCAGTGATACCCGACGGACTGTCTGAGATTATATTTGGATATTTGCTTCATAAATAATTGCTGTACTAATGTCTAATATTTATGAAAGTTTACTGTTTATGTTGGTCCAATTTTCAGGTATATACTATGCTAGAATATTGCATGGAAGTTAAAGAAGAGTTATGGATAAAAGAGGATTTTATCCATAAACATGTGGGATTTACTTCACAACAAGCACATGGGATTTGACCCATTCAAAAGAGCTGAGTTGTTGAATAAGGATGTACAAGGCGCATGAAGCTAGAAGGTACAAGATGGAAAAGCACAAACTTGGGCACAAAGAAAGTAGTTCCTACATTTTAGGAAATGTGGAGATAATTCACCCCAAGGCTCGGCCACTACACCTCTCCTCTCAACCACGTTTTTATCAACTCTCCAAGACATTATTGGAGTATTCCCCAAGTTGATCGAGCCTATAAATAGCAAGGGAGGATGTGTTTGAAGATACAACACTTGAAGCAAATACAACACACTCCTCACACAAGAAAGTCTATACACTCCTTGGTTCCGATAAACCCCGTCTTCCCAAACCTTTCCATTCTTGTAAGCGAGTATTATGAGTTTGTCTTGGCTAGGATAGGGTCTCGTGTATAGTTTTAGTCGTTCCACAAAGCTTTCATTGTAAAAGAATTAGGGAACTCTTGGCCTTGTACTCTTTTCATATTATTAGTGAAGGTCTCGCCTTTTGAGGCATCCCTCAAGATATATAATTTATATATCTTGAGAAAAATAATTCTTGTGTGATATTTCCGCTGCAAACTCTTTTTAGAAATTGTTTTCTGTTCGTGTGTGTTAAGTGTTGCCCGAAGTGTTATCGTTGTAGTGGCAACACCTTTGATAACACTTCCTTTCTGACTTGCCATCGACTCACTTTCTCAAATTACATTTACATATCATTGTCAAAATAATTTGTAAATGGGTTTTCTCCAAATTGGAGAATTAACTATGTAATCACAAATGGCAAACTTCTTGCAGAGCAATTGGTTTCTTCTTCTTTTTTTTTTTTTTTTTTTTTTGAGCAGAGCAATTGGTTGTTCAAAATTGATGTAAAACATCCATCACATAGCATGAGCGTTGGGCATTCTTGTCACAAGATAAATGATAATATCTTAATTTAAGTTTTTATAAATTTCTTGGATCTAAAAAACACCATGATCCCCAACTCTCCATTATAAATACTGTAACAATATTAGAGCGAGACAAGTATAAATGAAAAGTAAGAAGCTTCATAAATGAAAACGGAGCATATAAAGTGAAACGTTGAATGAAATACGCAGATGCGGGTACGCCTGCATAATTCATTATTATGAGAGAAGATTTAGACTGTACATATCGTTGTTGTAGGTTAAGAGATATAACTGTTATTGATGTTCGGGATGAGCCTCCGGACTTTGTGAAGCGCCATCTCTCTTCTAATTGTGAATGAAATGGATTTGTCGTTTGCTCAAAAAACAATTGATTTAATTATAATCACAAATGACAAACTTCTTGCAGCTAGCAATTGGTTTTTCCATTTCCTATTTTTTTTTTCTTGAGCAGAGCAATTGGTTACTCAAAACTTATTTAAAAATCACTTAACATAAGCATAGGGCATTCTTGTCACAATTTAAGTAATATCTCAATTTATGTTTTTATAAATTTCTTGGATCTAAAAAAACACCATGATTCCCAACTCTCCATTAGAATACTATAACAATATTAGAGCGATTTGACAAGTCTAAACTGAAAAGGTAAGCTTCATAAACGAAAACGGAGCATATACATTGAAACGTAGAATGAAATATGCAGATGTGGATACGCACCTGCTCAACACCGCTGTCGTCATTATTATGACTGAAGATGGAAAAGTACAGAAATGTTAGAGAGACGACCCGTCGCCGCCGCAGTTCCCGCCAACGGCAAAAGAGTATAGTATAGTTAGGCATTTTGGTTCCCCCATTTAAGGGATCGACTGATGCAGGGGAAAAATGGCTAATAAGGGCTGTTTTTCGAGCTCACCCACAGTGTTCTCCGCAGGAATATGCAGGGAATTTTTTTTTTTCAAGCAATAAAAAAAAAATTATGTATGATAAGTTAGGATTTGATTTTATTTATATTTATTTTTTGTTTTATTATTGGAACGCTTGGTTTGACTCTTATTGTCGAACCAAATGCTTCATTTTATCATGTCTTCAAAGTCAAATTATACTCTTATAGAGATTTTGTAAATGTCAGTGTTAGGCGGTGTCCAAGTTATACATGGAGAATCATTTGTGACGGAGGGCGTATTGTGCATGTTAATCCGTTCGCAAACATTGTATGGGATGAGCCTCCGATTAATGTGGAGTGTTATATGTTAAATTTTATGTGAATGCAATTAATTACCTTTAAAAATAGATTAAGGTAATATTTCAATGATTTAGAGTTTTAATATGCTAGTAAATAGATTAAGATGAATAAATTTGACATGTTTTTCAAGTCTTTAGAGCCCTATAATAAATAGGTATTTTTTTTAATTTCAAAAATTAGCTTCTTTTTTTTTATTAAATAATATATTGAACGTTGCTCTTTTTTCTCAGAATTCAGATTCTTCTTTTGATGTCAATTTTTCCGAATTCATAATTTGAATCAATAAGTCATTGAAGAATACTTATCTGGCAATGTTTCAAGCAATCAATTGTAGTATTATTTTCGCTTTCGCGCTGCGCCATCGAGCTGCCTTAGAATAATGACCCACCGGGTCAACCAATTGGAAAGATGTGCTTAAATTACAATTGAGTTCCCCATAAACAATATTCCCCCACTCATTATATCAGTAATTTCTGTGTCATGTAAGTCGATAAAACTAAAAGTCTCAAACTCTCATACATGGTTTTATTCGAGATCCAGTTGACTATATGGGTGTTAGAAATACGACTTGAACCGGGTTAACCAATTAGAGAGATAAGCTTAAATTAAAATTGAGGCCCCGTAATATTCCCTCTTGAATCAGTAATTTATGTGTCGTTTAAGTAGGTCAAACTAAATGTCTCATTCATGGGTTTAAATGGGATCCAGACGACTACATGGTCAGTCCAAATTGGGGTCGTTCAAACAATAATCAAAGGTAAAATTGCTTTTAACTCCGGTCTACCAATTTGGTGTTGGGAAATCTGACTGGATGCTCACCCAATCCAGTTAAACAATCATGCCAAATTCTGAATCGGTCTCTTGATTTTTTTTGGAAATTGTTGATGTTTCGATTGACTGATTAGTTATGTTAAAGCCAAAATCATGCGTAAAACGCGTTTCACGAAACACTTAGGAAAAACGTGTTTTTAAAAAATACGGGGTGGCATTTTTGTAAATAGTTGGAACTTCTCAACAGTTTTTGATATCGATATATTTCCTTCTGGATATGAGATTGATATCCAGAACCTGTGAAACTGATAGCTAGGCGTGTTTTTAAAAGATGCGCGGTGGCATTTTTGTAAATAGTCGGAACTTCTCAAACAGTTCTGGATATTAATATAAAGCCTACTGTATATGAGATTGATAGCCAGAACCTTTGAAAGTGATATCCAAAATCTTTCTGGATATAAATATAAAGCCTTCTGGATATAAGATTGAAAGCCAGAACCTTTGAAAGTGATAGCCAGAAGGTTTTTCTGAATTTTTTTTTTAGAGTAACAGAAGTGCTAATAGATAGCCAGTAACAATGTTTAGGATGACTAGTTTGTGTGTTACGAATGTCCAGTGAGTATGTTAATGAGTGTCAGACGATTTTGAGAAACACGTTTTTCCTAACTGTTAGAACATGGCTTGGATTACAAGTCACTTAGTAATTCCATACATGAAATCATACCTATAATGTTATTATAAAGTGTGGTTGATAATAAAATGTGTAGAATTCCTGGATGTATGATTATCTAATTGTATGGGAAAAGGGTAATATAACATCATTAAGCTTGAAAGGGTGTGGTCCCTAAATGAAGTGTCACCATGTTTACTATTTAAAGGTCTTTCCATCAAGCCTAAAACATACTATATTTTCTTATTTTCTCTCCTAAATTCTCTTCATTTGTTGGAAGTACTTGAGAGATTAAGAAGACACTCATCATTTAGAAGATCCATTCTCCCTACATCTTCTTCTTCTTCATCTTATTTCTCCCTACAACATCCATAATGGATTCAACAGGTATTTACGCTTCCGCCTTCATCTCCTTCCTCAATATCTTTCTAGAATAGAGTACGGCATTCAGGGATAAGATCGTTCCAACAATTGGTATCAGAGCCCGCTCTTTTCTGTTTTGAGTTTGAGTTCTTTTGGAAAGCCTTAAAACACTTTAAATTTTGATTCATTTTTCCTGTTGAATAATCAAGTTTTGATGTTGTTTAGAAGCACTAATTCATTCATATAGTGCTGATATTCATCATATAAGTTTTAAAGAAATGGTTTGAAAAGTTTTTGTTTGATGAACACAATGATTCAAGTTTGACTATCCCTTCATAACATGGTTTTATGTCTAGTGCATACCATGTGGATCTATTCACTTGATTTCATTAATTTTTAACAAGATTATCCTTAAAAAATATGGTTTTATGTTTGAAGTACATACCATGTGGATCTACTTGTTGTTCATTGGTTTTGGGAATAATTTAAACAAAATTCAGAATGCAGAAAAATCTTTTGCTCGGTCGTGTCTTATCTTTTGCTCGGCCGAGCACTTGAAATTCTTGAATCGGTGCTACAAAAAGAGGGTGGTCCGGGCGGGTCATGTATTTGGTCCGGGCGGACCCATTAGGGTTTTGAAACGGTGTGTAGAACAGGCTTGGTCCGCCGGATCTTTGGTCGAGTCCGGTCGGACCCCTTGCATAAATCCAGGCGGGTATTAGGAATGACCCGGGCGGACCTCAAGGCTTGCATGGTCGTGCGTTGTGTTTTGCACGGTCATGCAAAGTGTGCCGAGTTCAACAATGTTTCTGTAATTTGGTTCTCGGCCGTGTCATCCCTTGTGCTCAGCCGAGCATGCACCATATACAGAATTTGGAAAATTTTAAGTTTCTGCACCATTTTGTTTCCCATTTTGAACAAAACATACATTTTTTCAAACCTTAAAAAGTCTTTATTAATTATATGCTTAAACAATTTTATTCATTGTTTAAATAATATTGTCGCCTAAGTGATTAACGTTATTTAAACCCAAAATTGTTAAAGTGTTGAATGTTTGAGTTGATATGTGAATGACTTGAATTTTCCAAAGAAGATCTTGACATTTGACTAAACTTGGGCATTCATGTGGTAACAAATGAAATGAACATTAAGCCGGTTTTGTTAGATGCTTATGTCAGCCAAAAGGATGATTAAGCATTTGATTAAAACATTGTTCAAATTGCTTGTTACCTAAGGCAATCATTTATGAGTCAACTCGCAATCCAAAGATTAGTTTTGATGTCATGTTAATTACCTTGTTGATGGATTTCATTGATATAATTAATTATTTATTCATATTGTAGTTTTTTATTATGTTTTGTTTTCATTCTTGTTCTCTAAATTCCAACAGATTTGCTTGTTGCTTCATCTATAATTACTGCTATGAGTACCGTACCGATGCTAAATAGGACTAATTTTAAAACTTGGAAAAATAAAATGATTATGATCTTAGACTATATGGACATAGATCACGCATTAAGGGAAACGTTTCCTCTTCCTCTCTCTAATGTAAGTACTCAAGAACATTGATTAAATATGTTGAGAAGTGGAAACGCTCCAACCGCGTGAGCCTAATGATCATGAATATTGTAGTCCCGGAGACCATTTTAAAAGGTGTCTCCAAGGATGTTGATGCTAAAACATTCCTTGATATTCTTGACGAACGTTTGGCATCTACCTCTTCTCATGGGACACAGAGAAGAGGGAAGGAAATTGCGGCTGAGAGTAATAAGAAGCTTAAAGGATCATCTAATTGTCATAAGGAAAAGAAATGCTTCTTTTGCAAGGACCTCACTCACATGAAGTTAGACTGCTCTAAGTATCATGCTTGGCGTGCTAAGAAAGGTATGTCATTTGGTCTTGTTTTGTATTAAGGTTGTTTTGGTTTCAATTCCTACATATACTTTATGGTTGATTTTGGTGCAACAACTCACATAAGTGTGTCTATGTAGGGTTGCCGGAATTACCGAAGACCCATTGAATATGAAGAAATTCATCCATATGAGAGCTAGAAATCCGGTTGAAGTTAAAGGCATAAAGACTTTTCAATTATTGTTAAGTACTAAGTATTATTTTTTAGTAAATAATATGTTTATTGTACCGTCATTTGAACGGAATTTATTATATATCACAATATTGAACAAGAAATGTGATATTTTTGTTCATTTGGTAATAATAAGATGTGATCTTTATTTTAATTCCAAGGTTGTTGGTACAAAGTACTTTGTCAAGTATTCTTTAATTATTTGACACTACTCAAACAATAAATGAATCTTATGATGATGAAACCAAAATAGAAAGCAAAAGTTATCAAGTGAAAATTCTTATACCTTATGGCATAAGCATTTGGGTCATATCTCCTTAAGGAGAATTGACAAGCTTATGTCAAAAATAATCTTGAACAAACTTGATATTCCGGAAAAGACTTTTGCATTAAAAGCCTAAAAGGAAAATTTACAAACAAATAAGTATCCTCGAGAGCATCAAGTGTTCTAGAACTAATAAATACGGAATTTTGTGGGCCATTCACTACCCCTTCATGGAATGGTCAACAATATTTATTTACGTTCATGGACGACTACTCTCATTTATGGGTACATTTATTTGCTTCATAAAAAGTATCAATTTTGGACATTTTCAAGTCTTATAAAGTCAAAGTTGGAAATCAACTTTGAAAGACTATTAAGAACGTTAAGTCCAATCATGGTGGTGTATACTATGGTTGAAATGACGGTTTGAAGGAACAATGTCCGGGTCATTTTTGCTCGCTATCTTAAGGAGTGTGGGATTGTCTCTCTCTACATTAAGCCGGGTACGCCTAGCATAAATAAGTGTAACAGAGACATAATAAAATCCTTAAGGATATGGTAATAAGTATGTTCCTTGTACTTCTTTTACCTCACTCATTATAGGCAATACATTAAAACCGCATCTTATGTTCTCTATAGAGCTTCCTCTAAAGCTACTAAATAAAAACACTTATGAATTATCGACAATTTAAAAACCGTCGTTAAATTCTTCATGTATAGGGTTGTCCAATAGAAGCTAGACCTTATAGGCCTAATAAGGGCAAACTGGACACTAAGAATTTTAGTATCTATTTTGTGAGGTTTGCCGAGAGATCTATGGGGATATAAATTTTACAACCCAAAACACTAGAACTGTCACGCCCCGACCCGTGGTCCTACTTGGCCCCACGTCCGGGACACGCACGGAAGACGTCATAAAACAATTTAAAGAAAATTTTTCGAAATATACTTTCATAAAAAGGATCACACGACCAACACAACTACTTGAAACTTGATTTGAAGTCATAAAACAAACCAACTTTCACAACGAGTACTGAGCCACTTGGCCACAACTTTACTTACAAATATACAACACCGACATCTACTAAAAGAGATGATACAAAACTAAGTCACGGGTACACTACCCAAAAGGTGTTACATTTACATAATGTATCCTTTAACATACACACCACTTCCCAAAAGTCATACCAAAGATCCTTTTCCCGACGTCCTCCCTGTGTGTGAACTATCCCCTGGGCTCCTTATCTAAAACGGTAAACAAATAAGGGGTGAGAATAAATCTCATTAAGTTACTAAAATGCAACTACATTACATGCTTATATGATAAACATAAAGGAACAATGTCACAAATGATCATATAGCATATAGCACATAATATGAGAGGCTCCCTATCGCCAACCGTCCCATACCGGTTGGAAATAACGACCAACTCATCATACAACACATAGTGTAGGAGTAAACACTACTACGAGGATACCAAGCCAAGGTTTACCGAAATAACATGATCATCAAAGAAAACCATCTGAGAAAACCATCTGAATAACCATCTGAGAAGACCATCTGTCTGAAACCATCTGAGCAGCATAAATAGCTGAAGCCGGGATCCCGAAAACCAAACCATATCCAACAGAGCCAAAGTAACAACGGGCAGCATCAATAGCTGAAACAGGTTCCGGAACCATATAACATAACAACAACAATAGTGGGAGAAAATGACACAAAGTCATACCCCTAAATGCTCACGCGAGGGAGCGAGTTCATCCCATCCAAGGCCAATCTGGACTGAGGAAATAGGTCCAGTGGAAAAGCCTTATAGTGCACTTAACTGATGCCACTACAATGCCTTCCACCTCCACTCGATAACATCCCAAACTTGGGAAATATGACTAGTGGAAAAGCCTTATAGTGAACTTGGCTAGTGTGCCACTATAATGCTTTCCACCTCCACTCGATAACACACAAAACCAGCTGGACTTTCAACAAAGAGAACAGTAATAAATACTTGCTAAAACAACAACCAGGGCATGATTCCATAGAAGGAAACCACACAAGCTCATCATAGAGAAGTAAACACGTTTTCACAATAATGTGCACAATCTTGACATTAAGTCACCACACAATCCATCTACACAATCACATTAAGTCAAACCCGATCACAAAGGACCAATTCTATCATTTTGATACCTCATAACAATTATCTAGGCATCCTAGGACATCGCCTAAGACCTAGCCCAATACTTAACGAAAAACAAACAAGTTGTTAAAACTCAGACTGCTCGGCCGCTCTACTTACTTGACTCGGCCGAGCGGATCGGTCGAGTCCTTTACTTTGATCGGCCGCTCTCCTAGAACTCAACATTCGACAATAAGGGGATCGGCCGCTCTAATTTACTGACTCGGCCGCTCCACTGCAGAATGGCCAATTCCCAGGAAAAATCTAACAAAGTTCGCTTTCATTACCAAGTTGTTACCCAATCCTAAAGCACAACAACATCATTATAACTTCACAACACTACCATACCAACCTCATCTAGCATATACCCATAATAATAAAAGTTATTACTACTCCCTCCGTCCCAAATTTACAAGTATATATAAAAGTTATTACTACTCCCTCCGTCCCAAATTTACAAGTATAATAAAAGTTATTACTACTCCCTCCGTCCCAAATTTACAAGTATATATAAAAGTTATTACTACTCCCTCCGTCCCAAATTTACAAGTATAATAAAAGTTATTACTACTCCCTCCGTCCCAAATTTACAAGTATAATAAAAGTATACCAAAACATCATTTCACCACATATTAAGCATATATAACATGATTATGACCATTTTAACACTTAAAGGGGGATTAGTAACTTACCTATTTTTCGAAACGAGTCAAGAAAATTATATTGTTCGGTAGATAAGATCTAATCAACTCCCTAGCGTTTCTTTCATCAACAATGGAGGTTTTTGAAAAGGTAAAGTGAATGGTGAGGGTAAACTGGCGCGTGAGAGGGAGAGGGGAAGGAGAGGTGTTAAATGATCAACAAGTCTTTACCCAATTTCTCAATTAAATCACTCATGTTCTAGACTTAACACTTAAGCCCCTAACCAACAATTCTACAAAGGCCCCCCATAATTCCCCACTAACAACTTAACTCCCCAAATAAACTTTACTACTAACATTTTAACTAACACAAATAATCAAATAAAATGTGCAACTCATATAATATGATGCAACACATAAAATGCACTCATAAATTTAAATTAGATTTCTTAAAATATAAAATAAATATAAAATAATTAAATACGGATTTTGGGGTCGTTACACTCACTCCCCCTTAAAGAAAATTCGACCCGAATTTTAGGATTGCTTACCTCAATCCCTCAAATAACCAAAGATACTTACTTTTATTCCAATCTCGAAGCTTCATACTGAGTTCAATATCCTCTAAAACTTTAGACACACAAGAGAAGAATCATAAACATCCCATGAAATCGAACTATCTTCTGAACAAATGAATAACAACTGGAATTAATATTTATACTATCAAAATAGAAAAGGTGAGAAAACTTGGTAACCAATCCTCTATCAGTCAACATCATTTATTCCATCTATTCAGTGCAGCCCCTTCAATGAAACTTTTCGCAATAAATTCATATCCACTCAGAAATCTCAAGGCTTGTCACAAACTAACTGATCACTGATATTCTACTTCCAGATTATTCGCAGCTCAAGGACTTAGTTGAATGCTTAAAATTTCGCGGGTCAACAAATCAAAGGTAACTCTTCAAATTTATCTCAATACTCTACATTTACTTGGGTTCATAATTAAATTGGTCTTGTGTATCTCTTCAAGTATCTATAGTTGAATTCCGTTATACATGTTGGTTCCACTAAGTGTTGACCACATACTCTACCACAAAAGTTAAAGTTCCATCACTAGCAACGCACAAAATCGGGTTGTCTATCTTCGTTCATTCCACTAGAATTTTTTTATAGTTGAAATCCTTCAATAAAGTAGAACTTAAAGTTTTCACAATCGCAAAATCACCCCATATCTCAACTCACAAAGATTTCAAAATGTTAATTCCTCTAACATTCTCCAGTTAGTTTTATCAAACATGAACTATAAGTCAAGATATCCTCTAACACATTATCTTTCTCCGATGATATAACATAGTAAACACTTCAAATATAACTCCATCAAAGTCATTCACTAATGCAATGGATGTATAATCGCAATAAATCTCAATTTATGGGTAGGATAATTTTTGTTCATAAAGAATCAATCTTCTCAAAGCACACATTGTTACCGTTCCATTCTGAAGCAATAAACATCTCAATCACTCTTTAAGGCATCTCAATGAATAATGAATTATTAAATCCACTATAATGGTAAAACTCGACATATCCACTAGAAAATAATAACACGGATCATATCCTCTAGATAACGATAATACTAGTCAAATCCATTAAGCAATACCAATACTGAAGCTGTCATCAGCTCTCGTTTCAACAATTAACTCGCAACAATTAAACTCGTTCCACTCTTACCAATCCATCGAGAAAGTATCTTTCTATGCCGAATAGTTAACACGGCAACTACCTGAGAATCCATCAATGAATCTCTAATAATATACCAATCTCAACCACTCAAAATAACCCAAGGTTCTCCTCAAGAAACAAACCACTCAAAGGGAAATACACTTAAAATCTCACAAGGAAAGGATATCTTCTAATTTAAATGCAAATATTTCACTACTAACTCCATAAACCAACTACCAGGCACTCGTGACAACAATTTACAAATGTTTAATGCATAAATAGCATGAAGGCTAAACACATATATCTACCATGCTTAACTAAAACACATTAGCATATAAAATTCCACCATAACACTATCAAAATCTTGCTATAACAATATAGCTAAACCAGCAAGTAAAACATGCTCACAACTTTCCATATCACAAGTGCGCAACACTCTATCAATCACCAAACATTTACCCTTAAGAGTAGACACCTCTAACACATAAGGTAGAGACTCAGGAGACACAGGTAATCAAGAGACAAAATGCACAAACACACAAGTATGCGAAGAGCCAGGGTCTATAAGTGTATGTGCTCTCAGACTAGACATAGAAATTATACCTTCAGTCACATTAGAAGGATCCGAAATTTGCTGTTGAGTAATGGCAAAGACAAGACCCTGCACTTTAGGCCTTCCTGGAGAATCCCTCTTCTGGCCCTGTGAAGACCCAACTACTCTTCCCAAAGACTGATTAGTGAACCTGGGACAATGCCTCTGGAAATGACCCAACTGACCGCAATTCATACATCTACCTTGTTTCTTCCAACATTTCTCTTCAGAATGCCCTTCTTTTTGACAATAGTTACAAACCTTCTTATTTTGATACCCTAAAGTGTTACCCTGATTTCTATTACCTGTCTGTCCTTGAGCTTTTGATTGTGAAGATCCACCTTGATTCCCTTTATTATCCTCACGTTGTTGTTGTTGCCTACCTTGCCTCCCTGCACCTAACAATTCCATTTTCTTCTTGTGTTCCTCAATATCATTCTCCACCTGGTAGGCTCGATCAACTGCATCTTGAAAATCTTGCAACTTGTGGGATACTAGTTGAGTTCTAATCGCAGTTCTCAATCCCTTTACAAATTGCATAGCCTTCCTCTCCTCAGTTGCCACTAAGTGACAGTACCTGGATAACTCCGTGAATTTAGATGTATACTGAGCCACAGACATAATATTCTGCTCCAAGTTAAGAAACTCCATTTCCTTCTTGTCTTGATCTACCAGAGGAATGAAATGTTCCTTAAATTTGTTCAGAAAGTTCTCCCAAGTATATGGTATATGATTCTCATCCCAGTTAATTGTCAAACTTTTCCACCAGTGCTCAGCAGCTCCACTCAACTTATAAGTAGCAAACCTGACTTGTTCTTCATCAGTACATCTGAGAACATCAAATATTTTTTCCATCGATTCAATCCACCTCTCAACCTTGGTCACATCCGGTTCTCCATCATAGCCGGTTGGTTTCATCTTTAAAAACTGTTCCAGACCATACCTCGGAGGTGCATGTTCTCCTCCTTGCCTCTGATCATGTATAGTTTTCATAGCTGCCTCGAACATTCCTTGAAACATAGCTCGAGCTTCTTCTCTTACATTACCCTGGCCGGCGGTACCCGACTGTTCACCCTCAGTTCCAACCATTTTTACTGAGTACCTGTATAAAACACTCAACGTTACTCACTCCATACTCAACTACCCTCCTAGGTCAGTTAGTCATTCTAGACCATCTACAACCTAGCTTTGATACCAACTGTCGCGCCCCGACCCGTGGTCCTACTTGGCCCCACGTCCGGGACACGCACGGAAGACGTCATAAAACAATTTAAAGGAAATTTTTCGAAATATACTTTCATAAAAAGGATCACACGACCAACACAACTACTTGAAACTTGATTTGAAGTCATAAAACAAACCAACTTTCACAACGAGTACTGAGCCACTTGGCCACAACTTTACTTACAAATATACAACACCGACATCTACTAAAAGAGATGATACAAAACTAAGTCACGGGTACACTACCCAAAAGGTGTTACATTTACATAATGTGTCCTTTAACATACACACCACTTCCCAAAAGTCTTACTAAAGATCCTTTTCCCGACATCCTCCTTGTGTGTGAACTATCCCCTGGGCTCCTTCTCTAAAACGGTAAACAAATAAGGGGTGAGAATAAATCTCAGTAAGTTACTAAAATGCAACTACATTACATGCTTATATGATAAACATAAAGGAACAATGTCACAAATGATCATATAGCATATAGCACATAATATGAGAGGCTCCCTATAGCCAACCGTCCTATACCGGTTGGAAATAATGACCAACTCATCATACAACACATAGTGTAGGAGTAAACACTCCTACTAGGATACCAAGCCAAGGTTTACCGAAATAACATGATCATCAAAGAAAACCATCTGAGAAAACCATCTGAATAACCATCTGAGAAGACCATCTGTCTGAAACCATCTGAGCAGCATAAATAGCTGAAGCCGGGATCCCGAAAACCAAACCATATCCAACAGAGCCAAAGTAACAACGGGCAGCATCAATAGCTGAAACAGGTTCCGGAACCATATAACAAAACAACATCAATAGTGGGAGAAAATGACACAAAGTCATACCCCTAAATGCTCACGCGAGGGAGCGAGTTCATCCCATCCAAGGCCAATCTGGACTGAGGAAATAGGTCCAGTGGAAAAGCCTTATAGTGCACTTAACTGATGCCACTACAATGCCTTCCACCTCCACTCGATAACATCCCAAACCTGGGAAATAGGACCAGTGGAAAAGCCTTATAGTGAACTTGGCTAGTGTGCCACTATAATGCTTTCCACTTCCACTCGATAACACACAAAACCAGCTGGACTTTCAACAAAGAGCACAGTAATTAATACTTGCTAAAACAACAACCAGGGCATGATTCCATAGAAGGAAACCACACAAGCTCATCATAGAGAAGTAAACACGTTTTCACAATAATGTGCACAATCTTGACATTAAGTCACCACACAATCCATTTACACAATCACATTAAGTCAAACCCGATTACAAAGGACCAATTCTATCATTTTGATACCTCATAACAATTATCTAGGCATCCTAGGACATCGCCTAAGACCTAGCCCAATACTTAACGAAAAACAAACAAGTTGTTAAAAATCAGACTGCTCGGCCGCTCTACTTACTTGAATCGGCCGAGCGGATCGGTCGAGTCCTTTACTTTGATCGGCCGCTCTCCTAGAACTCAACATTCGACAATTAGGGGATCGGCCGCTCTAATTTACTGACTCGGCCGCTCCACTGCAGAATGGCCAATTCCCAGGAAAAATCTAACAAAGTTCACTTTCATTACCAAGTTGTTACCCAATCCTAAAGCACAACAACATCATTATAACTTCACAACACTACCATACCAACCTCATCTAGCATATACCCATAATAATAAAAGTTATTACTACTCCCTCCGTCCCAAATTTACAAGTATATATAAAAGTTATTACTACTCCTCCGTCCCAAATTTACAAGTATAATAAAAGTTATTACTACTCCCTCCGTCCCAAATTTACAAGTATAATAAAAGTTATTACTACTCCCTCCGTCCCAAATTTACAAGTATATATAAAAGTTATTACTACTCCCTCCGTCCCAAATTTATAAGTATAATAAAAGTTATTACTACTCCCTCCGTCCCAAATTTACTAGTATAATAAAAGTATACCAAAACATCATTTCACCACATATTAAGCATATATAGCATGATTATGACCATTTTAACACTTAAAGGGGGGATTAGTAACTTACCTATTTTTCGGAAACGAGTCAAGAAAATTATATTGTTCGGTAGATAAGATCTAATCAACTCCCTAGCGTTTCTTTCATCAACAATGGAGGTTTTTGAAAAGGTAAAGTGAATGGTGAGGGTAAACTGGCGCGTGAGAGGGAGAGGGGAAGGAGAGGTGTTAAATGATCAACAAGTCTTTACCCAATTTCTCAATTAAATCACTCATGTTCTAGACTTAACACTTAAGCCCCTAACCAACAATTCTACAAAGGCCCCCCATAATTCCCCACTAACAACTTAACTCCCCAAATAAACTTTACTACTAACATTTTAACTAACACAAATAATCAAATAAAATGTGCAACTCATATAATATGATGCAACACATAAAATGCACTCATAAATTTAAATTAGATTTCTTAAAATATAAAATAAATAAATACGGATTTTGGGGTCGTTACAAGAACATTTTAAAAATGAGAAATGCTAGGTTCTTTGAGGATATTGAATTTAGTGGGAGATTAGGAGTAATATTTTGAATTTGAAAAGGAAGAGGCATTCATTTCATTACCTCTTCCCATAAGTTCCAATTAGATATCATGGTTTTGTACTTGATATTTAAGAAGAACATACAATTCAAAATAATGATTTCCCTATAAATATAGAACAACATGAAAATGTTGATCATAAAGATGAAATTCAACAACCTCAAAATCAGGAAGAACCAGTGCTCTTAAGGAGGTCCAATAGAGTAAAAAGAAGTGCTATTCTGGATAATTATAAAGTGTATCTTGCCTAGAATGATGAAGGACACTTAGGTTTAGTGGAAGATGAGCTTCTCACCTTCCATGAAACCACTAATAGCCCTAATTCTCATAAAGTGAATTAATGTCATAAATGAAGAGTTAAAATCTATAAAGATAACAACGTTTGGTATCTTGTCCTCTTACCTATAGATGTGAAGCCTATTGGGATTAAATTAGTCTTTAAGACCAAAAGGATTCACAAAGTAATATGGAAAGATATTAAGCCCGTCTAAGTTGCTAAAAGATTTTACTCAAAAGGAAGACATTGATTATAAAGAAAACACTTTTCTGGTATCTTCTAAAAACTCTTTTAGGATCATTATGGCATATGTGGAACATTATGATCTTGAGTTTTCATCAAATGGATATAAACACAAGCTTTCTCAATGGAGACATTGAGGAAACTATTTAAGCCAGAAATGGTGACTGATTTATTTAAGAAATCTATTTATAGGCTTAAGCTAACTTCTCATTAATGGTACTTAAAACTTAATCAAGTTATTCTTTCATTTGGTTATGAAACGAATATTGATTAACATTGTGTATACCATAAGTTCAGTGGGAGTAGATTTATAATTTTGGTCTTATTGTGGATGATATTTTGCTTGCTAGTAATAATATGAACCTTCTTAAGGAAACTAAGAAATTTCTTTTTTGAAATGAAAGATCTTGGTGAGGCATCTTTGTATTAAGAATCGAAATTCACTGTGATCACTCACAAAGTGTTTTAGGATTATCACAAAGGCCTATATAGAAAAGGTATTACAAAGGTTAAGCATGTAAAACTATAAACCACTTGACACCCCTAATTTTAAAGGAGACAAGTTTAAAAGTCTCAAATAGTGTCCTAAAGGTAATTTTGAATCCAAGTATATTGAAAATATCCCTTATACATCAGCAGTAGAGAAGCTTAATGTATGTGTAAGTCTTATATTTTTTGTTGGGATGCTTAGTCAATACCAAAACAATCCGGGAGAGAACATTAGGTAGCAGCCAAAAGAATGATAAAATTATTTACAAAAACACTAAAGAACTACTTGCCTATATTTGAAGTTGGATCATCTTGAGATCATTAGTTATTCTGACATTAGTTAAATTATATGGCTGCATAAGTTTATTAAGGGGCTCCAATTGTCAACAAGTGTCGAAAGACCGCTTAATTTTATTGTGACAATCAGGCGGCAGTCTTACAACAACAAGAGTTCATCAAAGTCTGAAGGATATAGACATTAAGTTTCTTGTTGTAAAGGAAAATTAACAAATAAATACAAAACAAACTCCATTTTAGAGGATCCATTTATGAAAGCGTTATTATCTTCAGTGTTTCACATGGGTGTAACAATCTTGATAACATTTAGTATAGTGGGAGTTTGTGTTGTTCTTTCATTGATTGTTCTCTTATTTAAAGTTTTGATCTCATTTGGTTAAATTGGACTAGTTGGAAGAATATGGATATATTCATTATGATTCCATGCTACACATCTTCACTTTTGATCAATGTCATTTAGTTGGATTTGTATACGTGATTACGGTGGGTTTAGTTGCGAATCAATTACAATGACTGCCCCTTTAGTCCTTATACTTAGATGACTAACGGACGAGATTGTTATAGATGACAATAAAGTGCGCACATAAGGGTTGTCATTTGTGTTATATTTATGGTTTTAAAGGAAATACTTGTTTTACAACCCAAGTGGGAGATTGTTAGAACATGGCCTGCATTACAAGTCTTAGTAATTCCATACATGAAATCATACCTATAATGTTATTATAAAGTGTAGTTGATAATAAAATGTGTAGAATTCCTGGATGTGTGATTATCTAATTGTGATGGGCAAAAGGGTAATATAACATCATTAATCTTGAAAGGGTGTGGTCCCTAAATGAAGTGTCACCATGTTTACTATTTGAAGGCCTTTCCATCAAGCCTAAAACATACTACATTTTCTTATTTTCTCTCCTAAATTCTCTTCATTTGTTGGAATTACTTGAGAGATTAAGAAGACACTCATCATTTAGAAGATCCATTCTCCCTACATCTTATTCTTCTTCATCTTATTTCTCCCTACAACATCCATAATGGATTCAACAGGTATTTACGCTTCCGCCTTCATCTCCTTCCTCAATCTCTTTCTAGGATAGAGTACGGCATTCAGGGATAAGATTGTTCCAACACTAACCACTAGGAAGAACGTGTTTTACAGGAGACCAACTCTATGTTAAAGGTAAAAAAATCACAAATGTTTAGCTACTTAACATTAAAAATAGTATTCATCGACAATAAAGAAACAATATAACTCATTGGTTTAAAAAATTGACAAGTCAGTTGTAACTCATGAAAGAGTACTAGTATAATATGTGGAGAAAAGAAAATGATTAGCTAAAGAGAGAATTACTTTTTGTCGGCACCTCAGTGAGTATGGGAAAACATATGCAACGTACTTTAGTTATTTATATCAAATAATATAAGGTACTTTTTAGTGTCAAAAAAATGTGTTACGTACTTTTCAAAATAGTTTCATATAATGCAACTAATACGTAAAATACATGGAAAAAAATATATTTATACAACATACTTTTGTGCGATGTATATCAAATTATGTAACCAAATTGCATTATTTGATACATATTTTGAAAGTACACGGTATTTTTTAAACAATAAAGAGCACGTTACATTATTTAATTAAAAAATAGAATACATGCATATATTAATAAATATATTAGTAGTAATTATTCTGTTTGTTGAGTGTCGTTAATATCTAAAATAATCTTGTTACGACTGACACATCTTTAAGTAGTTCATCTTTGTGGTAGTACATAACATAACTAAATAACTTGTACACAGCAAGGCTAGGGCCCACTCTGGCTTATTCTATCATTAAAACATACTTCAATTTTGTTAAAAGATGAGAAAAGTTCTCATTACTTAACATAATAAGGAGACAAAATGTAAGTAAATATATATATACCCCTATGTCCCAATATGATAGTGTTTCTTTCATTTTTGTTTGTCTCATTTTTTTAAATAAAACATTAAAAATCAATCAACTTCTTAAACTACCGCTTCAACTAGATTACACAATTTACAAAAAATCTGACACTATCTTAAGCCAAAATTATTTTGACAAACTACCTATCTCCAAAATCATAATCGTAAGTAATCTGGTCCATTTCCTCGCAAAGTCGGGATGAGCCAAATTGAAGGTGAATGTGGCTGCCTCAACTCTTCTTCATCACTGACATCCATCCACTTGATTCTCTTCCGCGTCAGTTCCAGCAGAATATAACTGCAGACGGTCAACATAGTCAAGCCAAGCTTTGGAAGAATCATCATGATAGGTTTTTCTTCAGCAATATCAATGAAGAACTCTTCCATTATCTGAAACCACCGGGTCTGGGACGGGCCCTTTCCACTTTACAAAAACCCTTACCATGTGTTTTCTTCTTGACCGCCGAAAGTCAATATCTCAAAACCATCTCCGGGAGTGTACATATAGACCACTTCGAACACCTTGGTCAAAGGGTCAAACACGATTTTCCTCATAGAACTTCATTCTTTTGACGTCCGAGTATGTTCTTTTACCAGAAGTCGGGCATTGTAAAAGTAATTGGGGATCCGGGTGTTTGAAATTCTGAACAATGAAATCTCTTCTAGAGATTATATCTCTCCATTCTTTATTAACCAACCTACAGTTGTTAACAAAGCTGGCAGAAGATCTAACAAGCATATCGTAAATAACAGTACCAGGCATGTATGGTACGGTTTCAGAGACAGTTTTCCGTGCACTTTTAATCTTCCTCTTCAAAATCTTAACATCTTCATGTGAGGCTTTGTGGTCAATGATTTTTCCCTTCTTCTAGGCAGACCGTACTAAAGAAGTACTCGTTGATTCCTGTCATGGAATTGGAAAAGCAAAAAAAAAAAGAAAACACTTATTTTACTCTTTTATGTACTATAGATAATACATGTGCATGAATTAACTAGGAAAATATACAAGAAAATTAAGTGAATATGCACATCATACGGATTCAAACAGCATATAAGTATATCCTGTAAGTATTTCAAATTGTTTTTTGAACGTCTGTTTGTGTTATTTAAATAATCATAGTACAGAGTATAAAATTACTAGTACCTTTGACAAAATAACCCACTAAGTAATTTATAGCCAACAATGGAGTATGTCTAGCAACGTAATATGGAAAAGATAGTTTGTGCCAAGGCCGGCCATGATACAAGAGTGGTGAGGCCTTGGAGTTAAGGCCTCCAAATTTTGTTCTCCTTATATATAAAAAAGTCTAATTTTAATGTATCACTCACACTTAGGCCCAGTTTTCAAAATAAGATAAAACCACACTTAAGCCCACATAACACAACCAAATCCTAAAATACCAATCCATAGCCCTGATAGCCCATATCACAATAACACACGGTAAAACCTTAATATATATATATATATATATATATATATATATATATGGGAGTTGTTAGGATACCCCCTTCAAGGGAATCCTAACAAAGAGCCCAACTTTATATGACCAAAATAACTCTAACATTTTGCACATGAACCAATTATACAATCAGGGCAGAACAGTAAATTAAGTATTTGTAATATAAAAGGCATAAAGAGGGAAAATATGAGCGGGAAACCACTGTAGTTGTGCTATACTCTGCCTCTTCATCTTTCCTCCCCCAATACGCCATATTCATAGGAAACAAAGATTCTTAAAATTTAGCTTCCGATGAACAATTGAAAATTTGCAAGTAAGTATGCTTCTTTATGATCACTACCTATGCATTTTTTTATTTTTTATTTTCTGTCATCACTATTCACATTTTCACAGCATTGCCTTAATCATATTTTTTTTCTTTTCTATCATCATCATTCACACCATAACCCTCATCTCTCCTCCCCTAATACGTCATATTCATAGAAAACAAAGTTTTTTTTGGTTTATGTTGGATTGTTATTTGTATTAAGTTGGTTTTATACAAATTAAAAATGTTGCTCCATTTTTATGATTAATTATATGTTTTTAATCAATTTATATATTTGTAATTAGGAAAATAATGTCAAGTGAGCCGATCGATGATTTTTGTGGAACTGGGATTTGTTGTCCGTGTGGCAGCTATGGGTGTTACATTGCAATGAACGAAATGAAACTGGATCAAGACATTTTTAAGTTGAAAGTTTGATCTTCAACTGTTATAGTTACAATTCTTGTTTCATTTAGTCTTCAAGTTGATTAAAGTAGCACATTTGCTGATATGAGGGCTCCAAACACACAATATGAGAGCTCAGAACACACAGTGAATTACATAACTACAGATTTCGCTCGAATTATTTGCAGTATTCCGGCCCAAAGATAAGTCGACTGTCGCTCTCTATTTTTTATGCATTTTTTGTCCATGACCGTGAGTTTACAACGTAAGGGGGAGAAGAAGGGTTCTTTAGTCGTAATTGTATACTTTATTTGAAGATAAGTCAACAGTTGAAGTCACAAGAAATGACTATTATGCCATGATTGTATATTTAGTTCTTGTGCAAATGTTAGGGTTATTTTGGTCATATAAAGTTGGGCTCTTTGTTAGGATGCCCTTGAAGGGGGTATCCTAACAACTCCATATATATATATATATATATATATATATATATGTATATATATATATATATATGTGTATATATGTATATATATACATATATGTGTATATATGTATATATATACATATATGTATATGTATATATACATATATATACATATATATGTATATATATGTATATATATATACATATATATACATATATGTATATATATATATATATATATATATATACATATATATATATATACATATGTATATATACATATATATACATATATATACATATATACATATATATATATATATATATATGCAGCCGCAGAACGCAGAGGAACCGCGGGAGAGAGAAGAATGAAATTTCGCCGCCGTATTCAAGCACCAGCGCACCACCACCACGCTACTACCTCCGGCCGCAACTCTCAATTTCTGAACTTACTGTACGCAAATTCTAATTCTTCTTTTTTTTATCATGAAAATCAAATCAACTTTTTAAAACTTTATCCCTTTAATCTTGATATAAGTTTTATATCTTAATTTATGATTTAGTGGAATGTTTTAAGAATTATTTGACGTTGTGAATTGTTATAGTTTGAAATTATTGTAAAACCCTAATTGCAAAATTCTAGAATTAATATTTGGTATTATAAAAAATAAATGCCTTAAAAATTAGAGATGCATTGGTTGATATAGTTGATAAAGTTGAGTATTCAACTTTGATTCATGATTTTGCTTCTAAAACGTTAGGAGGAACGTGTTTTTATAGTTTATTGTAAGAATATATCATATTACTATTCAAATTAATTATTCTTATAAAATAGTTTGATATTGATTGCTCTATTATTTTATTTTATTTTTTTATTGAAAAGGCCCCAATAAAAAAATTGGCCTAGGGCCACATATTTTACTGGACCGGCCCTGGTTTGTGCCAAAGTTAACGATGAGCCCTATTTGTATTCATCTGAAAAATTGTCAAGTTAAACTTCAACAAGATGATAACTAAGACCCATAAACAATTTCTTAGATACCTACATGTGGGTGTTGGCTAAAATATTTTAGCAGGCAATCCGACATAACACCACCATATCTCACTTAGAGCATTTTATGAAAGTATAACTCATACACGTAGTATATTTGCGTGCTAGAAGTTCCAAAGATCCATCATGGCCCAAAGCCTTAAGAAAGTATCTAAAATATCAGGGGGGGGGGGGGGGAAGGCGAGAACGCAACTAGCATGTTACAATCAAGGTTTATCTAGACCTACTTGGTTGTATGGTCAGCACAAGAACCTCTCTCTACACTGAACAATTGGCTACCTCAACAAAGCTGTGTTGTTGTTCATTTGTATATTTCCAGAAAAATGATCTTTAGCAAGTGTCATTTCATAGTTAATAGTGGATTTCACTTTCATTTCCATGTTCATTACAAATTACAATACCAAAGTGTCAAAAAACACAAATGATATATTTGCAAATCAAAAATACTAGTGAAGATAAAGAGAGGCTAGAAAACATACTAGTAATCAAAACTAAAGAGTTGCACAAACCAAAGGAATGGTAGTATATATATCATTCATGGGTGTTGTGAATAATCCGATCCGCTGCCTAGGCGTATAGGAAGTTTAAAAATATTTTAAGGAATACTAAAAGTGTACTAAAAAACTAATTGGATTGATTTAGTTTTAAAAGAGTAGCCACACACCGCTTTGATTAGGCCCAAAGCATTGAAAAAGAAGCCAAAAGTGATTTAGGAGATAAAGGTTTGAGGGTCAAATTACGAAAGAAGAAGATTATAGAGCTCCTCACGACTACATAATTATGGACTTTCTACATGTCAAGTGTGTGTGCGTATCATGCATAGTGCTTCCTTGGTTTTAGTGCTGTTTTTATAGGAATAGAGAAAGATAGGAAGGATCATGCTCAAGGAAGAGGGGAGAAAAGAATCACAATCCATCTCAATGATCATTATTGTTGCGTGACAAAACCGTGACGAAGATAACCTCTGTCGTGCATCAATAACTGCGTCGCACGGGAACGATGTTTATAAATCCTAATTGAGAGAATGCATTCGAATCATAACATATCGATATTAAAGAGATTTTAATATCAAACACGTATAGGATCATCAATAAACTAGGTTTATAATGATACAAGTACTCATAGGTAACTCAATCGAAAAATTAAGATTAGGTTTATATGATTGAGATTAGAATCAAGGAAACAAAGAGAATCAATTCATAATTGAAAGAAAAGAATTGAAATAACAAATGAAATGAAAGCAACCGAGATTAAAATGTACTAAACCACCACATCATTGAGATCTTAATGGTGATTTAGGCCTTATCTAAGAGATCATAGGATTGAAACCTAGATCCTCGTAGAAACAATAGGTAATAGAAATACGAGTATCAAATTATCAGTTAGGCAATTAGTCTTACACATTGCACAATCAATAGATTAGTTGTACCACCGATGGTTGATTTAGAGCTCCTACGGATTAGTATCACTTTTGATTGTAGGAGAGAAATTAGGATCAACCTTGCTTGGAGGAGAGACATTAAGATATTGAGGACAGAGACTAGATTTTTCAAGAGAGAGATTGGAGGAGTATGCTAGAGGAGAGATACAACCTTTTAGGGGGGAGAGAGAGAGAGAGATAAATGTACAGAACTGAATTTGACATAGTTTTCCAGCTCGGATTTGATGTTTCAAAACAGGTAGAGAAGACATTTACAAAAATATGATATTTGCCAAGCTGGTCGCGGTAACATTTGAACAAGTACGTGTCGCGCGTCAAATTTTGTGTCCCGCAGTAAACTTATCTAATATACACCGGACATTCTAGAATATTTCCTCTTAGGTCACTACAAGCCTAATTTGGAAATATCAGAAAGATCCTTGGAAGGTTTCAAATAATTTTAAAACCCTTCCATGTTTCGAACAATGGACATGATGGATTTTCGGAATGGTTTACGTGCAAAGCCCCTCGATCGCGGTACTTACAAGGTAGGTGGGATCTACGACAAAAGAAAAGGAACTCACTTCTGAAAGTAGCCAGAAAGGTAGACAATAGACTCACGGAGTTTAAAGAATAAAGACCTTGCAGGCAGCCAAAGAAAGAGAACATGAGAGAACAAAAAGAAGATAGACCCAGAGGGTCGCAACTCTTGGGGGGGGGGGGAATTAAACTACAAATCACAAGGAAAGGGACTCGGTGAGTTGCAAATAGAATGACCCAGTAGGTCACACTGCTGACCCTTTTCAGGATTCATGTGTATCCCCGAGAGGGAATCAAGTCGTTCGTAGTTCGGAAGAGAAAATGGGACGAAAGAAATGCAAGGAGATCAAAGTATGGAATATGAGAACACTAAGACTCTACAGATCGTACAAAGATAAAAGGGATGCATGACATACGAAGACTGGCGTGTCTTGTGAGTCGTACTAAAAATGAGACCTTATGGGGCATCTCGAACCTATGAATTATTTACGAGGTAACTCTAGGGGTGCATTCAAACCAAAGGAGCATTACAGGTGCGTACAAACTAATGAATTCACTAAGAGGTAACTCGAGGGGTGCATTCAAACCAAAATGACAAATGACCGTATATATCAAATGAGAAATAACAGCGAATGTCAAAGCGAGAGGTGACTGTAAAGATCGAGAGGTAACCAGTACAGGTCAGAAATAAGTGCCTGCAAAGGCCGGGTGTACGCGACCGTTATAGGTCGATATTAAAGATGACAATGTGGGTCAAAAAGGGATATGACCAAATAGGTTGAGAGGCAAAACAACCGTGTAGGTCAATAGAAGAGAACTGATAATTGTTCTTCTAGGGCTCCGACTTACGAAAGACGGTCGAGGTGACATAGATTAGATTGTATAGAGTACAAAAGAATCAAGGGGTAAAGAGGATATTTCAATGCCACTTGCAGAAATTGACGCGTGACAGTGTCATAAAAACCAAGTTTGTCTTGCAACAAAGGTTGAGAAACCAAAAGGAACAAAACATGCAGAACATATTTATTTTGACAGGAACTCATTCATGAAAGAGAGAAGAGGAAGTAGCGAATCAGGCGATTCTTGGGTGATTTTCACCAAAACATCATCTAATGTGCAAGGAATCTTCAGGAAGCTTATCATCTATTATGGATCAACAGTAGGAGAAACATATGATGCACAATTTCCTATGAGAATGCAAGACTTGATTTTATTCACAGAGTACAATGGTATTTATAGTACAAAGAAAGGAGTCCTAACTATGTAAGGAGATACTAGTTGCCTTATCTAAAATACAATAGAGATATGCACATTATTCGTAAGAGTAAGCTACAAGGAATGAACAACATAAACCCTAGAACCCGTAGTATCCTTAATACGCCCCCGCAAGATGGACGATCCATGGAGAAGACCAATCTTGGAAATAAGTTGTTGGAAGCGTAGTCGTGGCAGCGGTTTAGTAAGAGCATCTGCTAGTTGATCGTCCTCGGAGATGTGCTGGACACGAAGTGTGTCACGACCCGAAAACTAGGCTCTATTTTATTAGTAATAAATAATTATCATTTATTTATTTGCTCATTTATTCATTTAAATTATTATTTAATTAATGAATTATGTGTGCTTTGTATGTGTTATAATAATTTATGCCTAGCATTTTATTTGGGTTAGTGTAGTATTGTTGGGTCTTAATGGTTAGTAGGGAGTGTCAGTATTGTGTTAGTGTGTAGGGGAGGGGGTCTATGTGTAAATTCTCTAATCATCCTACTTACTCCCTCTTTTCCCCTCACCTCCCTCTCTTTCACCCTCACCTCACTTTTCCCTCTCTCCCAGCAATCTCTCCCTCTCTCTCTATCCATTGGGTAAGTTTCTTCCTCTCACTTCTCTCTTCATTTTCTTTCTCTTCCTCTCATTATTTCTCATTTCTTAAACATGAATCTTGTTTAGATCGTCGATAGGATCGTAGGAAGCCAAGAAATTTCGAGTTCCGACACCTTTGAGAAGATTCAAGTAAGTTACTTTCCCCCCATTTTTATGCTAAAATGTTCATATCATGTTTATATAATGCTTGATGTGTTATATTTAAGTTTGGTTGAGTATAGAATTTATTTGAATTTATTTGAGTTTTTGGGTAAAAATGGTGAAATCTTGAATGTGGGGATTTGGTGTTGGTTTGGGTGATTAAAGGGTGTTATTTAGGTTCCCTTTAGGTTGGGTGTTGTTTAGGAGATTTAGAAATGTATTGGGAAGCTTTGATTTTGATACTTGAATGATGGATTGTGGTTTTGGTCGAAAATGGCATTACCCAGCTCTGTTCTTGGCCAATGCGTAGACCAGGCGCCCGCCTGCCCTTGCCAGGCGCCCGCCTGCACCCCTTTTTCCAGCGATCAAACCTTCTGTTGAAACAAGCGCGCGCCTGCCCCCGCCCCCCGCCCGCCCGCCTGCTTGGGATTTTGACATTTTGCTTGGTTTAAGACTAATGGCTTACCTAGTTTAGGTTTCCTTCTTCTAATTAACTTAAGATAACACCGTGGAACACTTAGTAATTAAAATTGGTTCCTTTGTGAACAATAGAGTTATGTAATTTGATCAAGTATTGTTTGGGCATCTTATGATGTGTTTGTGTTTGTTCCAACCGAATTGAATTTCGAGTAAGACTTGGTCTAGGTTTTAGGCGATGTCCTATAGTACCTAAAGGGTTGTTATTGAACACCAAGGTGTAGGGTTTAGTCATGTCGTGATCATGTTCTAATAAGTGTAACCTTTCGGATTCGTTCGGGGTGTTTAGAATGGGTTCGTTATGAACGGAGATAAAGCGTGAATTGGCAATTGGGTACCTACGGTTTGATTAACCTTAAGATGTATTCATTCGGATTTCTTATTTGGGATTCCAGGTGTGATGAGATGGTTGACTTCATAGTCCTAGTATATCTTTTGAGTAAATGTTTATGATCATTTTGGTAATAGTCATTGTGCCATTGGTGAGCGACCGTTTGGGTTGTGCTCTTTATGATTAACTTGTGGGTATCATATTTAGGATGTATTTGGTACGTGCCTTATCTTGGAATCATTATGTTTTAATGGTTAATGTTGTTGGACTCTTTTATGAGAAACTCTTGTGCTATTGTTGTTGAACTCTTCTTGAGTAATTGTTTGCATCTTTTATGGTGATTAATTGGTATGGTTCCCTACTTTGGAACCTTAAATTGTTTATTTAAGCTAGTATTTATTACTTAGCATTTAATTGGAAGCCCAGCTGGCATATTTGTTGCATCGGGCGATGGGAAGATTATAATGGCAAAGCCAAGTCCATTATAATGTTGACCATTGTTTTGCCCCCTTCTATACCCCCTTTTCCAGATTGGCCTTGGAAGGGATAAGTTAGCTTCCTTTGTGAATGTATCTAGCTAACCGAGCATGACTTTGTGGCATGGCTCTTGTCCTTTGTGACTCTCATTGTTATTGGTTCCGGTACCGGGTTTCTCTTCAGCTTTCATGCTAGTATGAAGATGATGAATTGTTGTTTATTGAAGCTGCGCAGCGACCTTTATTTGGTTCTTCAGTTGGGTGAAACCTTGGCTATGTATCCACTTATGAGTGTTTATTTCAGCTTTATGTGTTGCATGATGAGCTGGTCGTTATTTCCAACCGGTATGGGACGGTTGGCGATAGGGAGCCTCTCATTTGTTGTTATATGTTTATTTATATGATTGATTATTGGATGTTACCGTTCGTCAGCATGTCACTATTATTCCGCTGCTATCTGTCTTATGTTAATTGCTATTGGTCATTGCATATTAGCATGTCATGTAGTTGCATTAGTAACTTACTGAGATTTTATCTCACCCCGTTTATTTCCATCTTTGTTTTTCCTTAACCCCCCCCCCCCAGGAGGTGAAAGGATTAGGATTCGCGGTTCAAGGAGGACGTCGAGAGGATTGAGATTTTGGGGCAGGTTGTTATGGATCGGTTTACATTATTTAAATGTATAACCTTTTGGGGATAGTTTTACCATTATTGACGTCATTAAGAATTGTATATTTTATTCTTTTGGGTATAAGCTGTGGAGCTTATGTTGGATGTACATTGTTGATTTAATCTTGGATTTGTAAAACCTTGTGTTATCATCTTTTGGTTCAAAATGGAATTTTTAACTTCGGTATTTCATAGTTTTGGTTTTAAGTCGACGTCCAGCTCGCGGTCTCGGGCCCGCGGGTTCGGGGTTGTGACAGTTGGTATCAGAGCTATGGTTTAGCTCTAAGTATCGGTATAGTGGCTAGAACGACCTAGGAGGGTAGTTGTGTTCGGAGTGAGTAACGGTTGATGTTTATACAGGTAATTGTTCTCAATGGCTAGAAGAAGGACAGGTGAAGGTTCTAGTGGGGCTCAGAATCAGAATGATCCTCGGAAGAAAACCATGCAATGTTTCAAGGGAGGTTTGAAGCGGCCGTGAAATCAATTCATGACCAAGGGCCGAGAGAGGAACATGTAGCACCTCCCCGTATGGGTTGGAGCAGTTCTTAAAGTTGAACCAAGTGAGTACGACGGTGAGCCGGATGTGAAGAAAGCCGAGCTATGGATAGAATCGATGGAGAAAATCTACGATGTCTTTGGTTGCACTGATGAGGATAGGGTTCTGTTTGCATCTTATAAGCTCGTGGGGGCTGCGGAACATTGGTGGAAGGCACTGAAGACCAGTTGGGATGCGACTCTTGTACCATATCCTTGGGGAGTGGTTCGTGAGGAAATTCAAGGATCATTTTATCTCTCTAGTGGATCAAAACCGGAAAGAGATCGAGTTTCTCAGCTTGGAGCAAGGCATGATGTCAGTAGCACAGTACTCGGCTAAGTTCGCAGAATTAGCCAGGTGTTGTGACTACCTTGTGCGGACCGAGGAGCAGAAAGCGATGAGATTGATCAGGGGTTTGAAGACAGCTATTAGGACTCAACTTTTAGCCCAAAGAATTCAACCTTTTCAGGATGCGGTGGATCAAGCCTACTTGATTGAGCAGGATATTGGGAACAAAAAGGAAGACTGAGATGGTTAACCCGGGTAAGCAAGGAGGGCAGAGTAAGTCACAACAGCAACATTCGGATAACAGAGGTAATTCTGGAGTGCAAACTCGATTCAGAGGGCAACTTCAAGGGCAACCAACAGTAGGAAATCAAGGTTCTAATAAGGGGACACGAAATGGGAAAGTCTGCAGCTACTGTCAGAGGAAAGGACACTTAGAAGACAAGTGTTGGAAGAAGCAAGGAAAATGTGTGAAGTGTGGTCAGTTGGGACACTTCGTTAAAGATTGTCCGAGGTTTAGAGTTCAGTCATCGGGGACAGGAACTGGAATACCACAGGGTCAGAAGAGGGATGCTTCGGGGAAGCCCAAGGTTTCGGGTAGAGTATTTGCAATCAATCAGCACTCACCAGGTAACGGATAATTTCAGGAGGTATTATTTTGCGTCGTGAGAGCGAGCGCATGCATTTTAGGATCATCGCATTTATGTGTTTCTGTGCATTTAGTTGCATTTATTTCTTCTGAGTCTTTGACTTATGTGTTGTAGGTGTCTACTCCTATGGAGGAGTTTAGGGTATCTGATGAAGTCTTATGTGCTTATGATGTGCTTAAGTATGGTTATGTCTCACCTGCTAAATTAGCCATGTTGCTATTACAAGATTTTGATGTTACTATTGCTTTAATCTATTGTTGTAGGGGATTGTTATATTCTCCATTCCTAATTTCTTAAAACTGTTTGAGACCGTTCATTTGGGTAGAGTTATACCTATCTTTTCTTAATTGAAATCCGAGTATTTAGTTTCGGTCAATTTGTTGGGTGTATATATCATTCATAAGATTTTCGTTTTCTTCCGAATAATACCCAGTGTTTGAGGAGAAGCTTGGGTTAAATTGAGTTGTTATGGTACAAGGTTGTAGTGCTAATATTTAGATCAATGTCCTTATGGCATCGGTTGGGTTATAAGAGTTGAGGATTCAAATTGAGGATTTCTGGATAGGAGATTTTTGTTTACTTTTAGTACATCTCCGTGAATGCATCGGAATGGATTAGTATGGTGAGGTGTACGATTTGTTATGGATGATGAGTTTGTTGTAGGAGTTTCAATCATTAATGGTGGTAAGCGTGTTAAGTTAGAAAGGACTAAGTACAGGTTGGGAGAGTAATAATTTCTCAATCTATGTTAAAGGCATTTTAAAATTTTGGTTAGATAGTGGTTCTATGGTTCTAAATCCCTTCTTGGTGGCGTTTCCCGAATTGGATCAAGGGTATGTGAAGGAAGTTGATTATCAATACTTGGGCATAATTAAGGAATATCATGAATTGGTATTGGGTCAGTTGGAACGTTGCTAGCTAATGGTTTATTATGATGGTAGCACTATTGAACCTAAGTATCATTAGGTTAGTAAATGTATGCGTGAAAGACTAACTTGGGATAGTTATTGAGGATTTGAGATTTGTAGATTTCCTTGGGTATATGAGCACAGATTATTAACTAAAAAGGGAGTTAGAGGAAATCCCTTGAAGATAAAATTTAAATCATTTTCGGACTATTGAGTATTCGTAATTATTTTAGGCTTTCAAGGATTGGAGTGTTATGACGATGATATTATGGCGTAGATTTAAGTGAACATTTTGTATTAAAATTTTGGGTTTATATTACACCCCTAGTTTAAGGTGCTACCTAGAGAGAGAGCACTATAATGGGAATCCTTAGAGATATAGCCTTTGGTGAATATTATGGGGATGGAAAATTTTTTTAGCTCTTCATATATTAAAAAGCTAATTTAGCTCGAGATGGTAATGTTTTGAATTTTTGGGGGAATAATACTAAGTATGCGATTTACAAATGGAAGTACCTTTGCGGTGTAGTTAAGGTTATGAATAAGGCGAGCTTGAGATACCTCGAGAATTATGTGTGGAATTAATTTGGATTCTTCGATTTTTAGTACGGATTTTGATTAGTAATGAAGATAATAATGGAATGATTGGTTCGAGAGGTGGTGTTATCGTAAGCATTACTTAAGGTTACCTTTTAGGGGGTTAGATTGGACAATTGAGGAATTTGAGAAATGCGGAACTATCGTATCCGTAGCTAATTAGTCTTTCGGGTAAGTCCGTTAAAATTCGGGTCGAATTTTCTTTAAGGGGAGTGAATGTCACGACCCGAAAACTAGGCTCTATTTTATTAGTAATAAATAATTATCATTTATTTATTTGCTCATTTATTCATTTAAATTATTATTTAATTAATGAATTATGTGTGCTTTGTATGTGTTATAATAATTTATGCCTAGCATTTTATTTGGGTTAGTGTAGTATTGTTGGGTCTTAATGGTTAGTAGGGAGTGTAAGTATTGTGTTAGTGTGTAGGGGAGGGGGTCTATGTGTAAATTCTCTAATCATCCTACTTACTCCCTTTTTCCCCTCACCTCCCTCTCTTTCACCCTCACCTCACTTTTCCCTCTCTCCCAGCAATCTCTCCCTCTCTCTCTCTCTATCCATTGGGTAAGTTTCTTCCTCTCACTTCTCTCTTCATTTTCTTTCTCTTCCTCTCATTATTCTCATTTCTTAAAACATGAATCTTGTTTAGATCGTCGATAGGATCGTAGGAAGCCAAGAAATTTCGAGTTCCGACACCTTTGAGAAAATTCAAGTAAGTTACTTTCCCCCCATTTTTATGCTAAAATGTTCATATCATGTTTATATAATGCTTGATGTGTTATATTTTTAAGTTTGGTTGAGTATAGAATTTATTTTGAATTTATTTGAGTTTTTGGGTAAAAATGGTGAAATCTTGAATGTGGGGATTTGGTGTTGGTTTGGGTGATTAAAGGGTGTTATTTAGGTTCCCTTTAGGTTGGGTGTTGTTTAGGAGCTTTAGAAATGTATTGGGAAGCTTTGATTTTGATACTTGAATGATGGATTGTGGTTTTGGTCGAAATGGCATTACCCAGCTCTGTTCTTGGCCAATGCGTAGACCAGGCGCCCGCCTGCCCTTGCCCAGGCGCCCGCCTGCACCCCTTTTTCCAGCGATCAAACCTTCTGTTGAAACAAGCGCGCGCCTGCCCCCGCCCGCGCGCCCGCCGCCCGCCCCCTTGGGATTTTGACCTTTTTGCTTGGTTTAAGACTAATGGCTTACCTAGTTTAGGTTTCCTTCTTCTAATTAACTTAAGATAACACCGTGGAACACTTTAGTAATTAAAATTGGTTCCTTTGTGAACAATAGAGTTATGTAATTTGATCAAGTATTGTTTGGGCATCTTATGATGTGTTCGTGTTTGTTCCAACCGATTGAATTTCGAGTAAGACTTGGTCTAGGTTTTAGGCGATGTCCTATAGTACCTAGAGGGTTGTTATTGAACACCAAGGTGTAGGGTTTTAGTCCTGTCGTGATCATGTTCTAATAGTGTAACTTTTCGGATTCGTTGGGGTGTTTAGAATGGGTTTCGTTATGAACGGAGATAAAGCGTGAATTGGCAATTGGGGTACCTACGGTTTGAATTAACCTTAAGATGTATTCATTCGGATTTCTTATTTGGAATTCAGGTGTGATGAGATGGTTGACTTCATAGTCCTAGTATATCTTTTGAGTAAATGTTTATGATCATTTTGGTAATAGTCATTGTGCCATTGGTGAGCGACCGTTTGGGTTGTGCTCTTATGATTAACTGTGGGTATCATATTTGGATGTATTTGGTACGTGCCTTATCTTGGAATCATTATGTTTTTAATGGTTAATGTTGTTGGACTCTTTTATGAGAAACTCTTTGTGCTATGTTGTTTGACTCTTCTATAATAGTTTGCATCTTTTATGGTGATTAATGGTATGGTTCCCTACTTTGGAACCTTAAATTGTTTATTTAAGATAGTATTTATTACTTAGCATTTAATTGAAGCCCAGCTGGCATATTTGTTGCATCGGCGATGGGAAAGATTATAATGGCAAAGCCAAGTCCATTATAATGTTGACCATTGTTTTGCCCCTTCTATACCCCCTTTTTCCAGATGGCCCTTGAAGGGATAAGTTAGCTTCCTTTGTGAATGTATCTAGCTACCGAGCATGACTTTGTGGCATGGCTCTTGTCCTTTGTGACACTCTCATTGTTATTGGTTCCGGTACCGGGTTTCTCTTCAGCTTTCATGCTAGTATGAAGATGATGAATTGTTGTTTATTGAAGCTGCTGCGCAGCGACCTTATATTTGGTTCTTCAGTTGGGTGAAACCTTGGTCTATGTATCCACTTATGAGTGTTTATTTCAGCTTTATGTGTTGCATGATGAGCTG